>CM022403.1:3618315-4824421 GCA_011833715.1 Carcinoscorpius rotundicauda | reverse complement strand
CAATAACACCAAACATGCTCGCCCTTTCAGCCGTGGTGATGTTTAATGCGACGGTCAATTCTACTATTCGTTGATAAAATAGTAGCTATTTCAAGATTTGAATGTGGGTGGTAATGACTAGCTGTCTTTCCTCTAGTCTTACACTGCTAAATTAGGGATGGCTAGCGCAGAGTTCCCTCGAGTAGCTTTGTGTGAATTGAAAAACAAACAAACACTAAAGAAAACCCAGCGTTTTTGTTCTAGATAACATTAACGTTTTGATCAAATTGCGTGGTGTCGCTTTTGCTACATTCATTTTATTTATTAGACTTTTAAAAAATATTGAATATCTCGTGCATTGAATACGTAACACCAAATTTGCGATTAAGTCTCCAAACTATTAAACGTTAAAGTGACTTGTATCTCAGGACGGATGGTGTGGGTATTAATACTTTTTACTAGAATAATAACTTAACATCAAACTGCAATGCCCCCTACAATCCTGTACCCGTTTATACTCTCGTCTCTAAGACACGTGCCCGCAACGATAAATTGCAAACTCTCTCTTTGTTAACCTGAAGAAGTTCGAAACGTTGTTCTCCGCTTTATTAGTAAAAGTATTAATACTACCAGCCGTCCTGAGATACAGTTTTACTTCAAGTGGGTTTCTGGTCATCACGAGTTAAAGTGACTCACCCTCTTTTCATGATCTTAAACATGCCCTTGCACCCTATGGTCATAGTTTTGTCCACCCAACCTCCTGGAGCCACCAAGAACTTCAACCCCCGTCTGTTGAAATACATACAAGAAAGAAAAGTAAAATTAACGTGTTATGTTAATCATACCAATTAATAATTTCAAGTATTAGCACTTGTTTTATTTAGCCTACTATAAACAACATACTCACAAAATAATGATTTCGCACAACAAATATAACATGAAATGAAAAAGAAAAGAGAGGAGAATTGGAAACATACATTTTGCAATAAAAATGTAATTGTTTTGGATTTTATATATTTTCGAAATATCATTAGTAGTCCTCGTATTATCTGATTTTCTGCCTTAACGTAATTCGGAACAACCTTATGTTATGAACATGAAATTTAGTTTCGTTTGAATTTCGAGCAAAACTACACGTTCCTAATTTAGCAGTGAAAGAATAGAGGGAAGGCAGCTAGTTATCACCACCCACCGCCAACACTTGAGCTATTCTTCTACCAACGCATAGCGAGGATGACCGTCTCATTATAACCTTCCCACGGCTGAGAGGGCAATCATGTCTTCTGGTAGTAGGGGGATTCGAATCTACGACCTGCAGAGTGCGAGGCGAGCGCCCTAACTACCTGACCATCAATACAGAAACGATAATTTGTTTGTAGTTAAAAACAACGTTAAACAATGGACTGTCTGCTACGCCCACCACAGATGTCAACAACCGATTTGTGGCATTATAAGCCCATAGGCTTATTGGTGAGCCATGGGGGCAGAAATAACAAGGGAAAAATTTATAACTTAGCAACGCACAAAAAGGTGAAAAATAAAATACACTATTTATTGGTTTATCAAAGTTTTGAATCATCGATGGGTTTGAAGCTCTCTTTAAACAGCATTTAACACCATAATAAAAATGAGTCATTTTAATTCGCTATCAGCTAGTTCAAAATTACGTTATTTTGTTCAGAAAGGTCCAGCATGGCCAGGAGATTAAGGCACTCAATTCGCAATTTAAGGGGCGTGGGTTCGGATCCCCGTCACACCAAACATGTTCGCCCTTTCAGCCGAGTGACGGTCAATCCCCCTATTTGTTGGTAAAAGAGTAGCCCAAGACCGTTGGTGGTGATGACTAGCTGCCTTCCTTCTAGTCTTACACTACTTAATTACGGACAGCTAGTGCAGATGACCATCATGTAATTTTTCTCGAAATTCAAACCAAACCAAACTTATTCAGAAAGCTATTTACAAACAATAAAAGTGGTACTACCTTCAAAGAAAATGTAGATGATGGAACCAAAAATCAAAAATATTTTATGATGGAACGACATCGTACTGATTTCGATAGTGATTTTAGCAAAAATTGAAACAAATAAAAGAAAAAAAGGCTTACGCATTAATAGCCATTAGAAATCTGAAGTGGGGAGCCAGGAGTCGGAAAAGAGGATGAGACGGTGACAAGTTCCGATGAGTACAAAGAGCCACTCCTTCCATCAGTAGATGGGTAAATCCTTAAGAGTGTGAAGAAAGCGGTAAAATCATGCTCAAAAGAAATGGATGTTTTAGTCGAACAAGTCTGACGAAAAAATGAAAATAAAAACATTTTATCGTTCGATTTGTTTGATGATGAAATAAAGTTGTCAATGTCTCGTTATAAGATATTCTGTAGAAAACTAGATAAAGAATTTTGAAAGCCGAACTTTGAGAGAAAATCTGTAATTTCTCTGTAATAGACACTTTTCATTAACGAAAGAACGCACTGTATTTTTATTTCTAATTATATCGAAGACTGCTCTGTTCACTTACGCAGAATTTCAATTTTCTGTTGCGTTATTTCAATACACAGCTAAACATGGTTTTGTTAATAAACAAACAAATCATGAGCCTAAATAACTATCAAATAATACCTAGTATAAACGTTTCCTAACCCTAAATAACTGATATATATTTCGGGTCGCCTGAGAAAACTATAAACGTCCCCAGTAGTACAGCGGTATGTTTGCAGACTCACACCGCTAAAAAGAAGTTGCGATACCCATAGTGGGCAGAACACAGTGAGCTCATTGGGTAGTCTTGTTTTTAATTATTAATACAGGGTGTTCGGAAAGACACTATACAGTTTTGTAATCATATGTCTATTCAGTCTATTTGAAGCCAGCAACTGATAGCGGTGTTTAGAAACAAATTAAGAAGGATACAAACCTGTATTGATGCCAATGGGGGCCACTTTCAACATTGTTTATAATTGTGATTCAAATTTACCTCCTGTATTCTATTTTGAAACATGTCTGTTAATAAATATATAAGTGCACAGTGACTTTCCGAACACCCTGTAGTTAATTAATTAATACACACACATAATTAAAATTTAGGTATTAAAATAAAACTTTATAGTTGTTTAATAAGATTCATGAAGCAGATAAATTAATAAGTAGAATTATTCAGGGATGTTTTTCCACGTTAATATAATAATATTTTTTTATTTACGACCTCTATTTGAAGTATGAACAATTTATTTCTCCCTACAAAACCTGTAATAATACTTTGTTTACGTTTATTATATTGAATTAATTGTTTTATCTTAAATATCGTTAAGCAACAGTGTGTAAAAGATAGTTACTCTAGTTTTGTCTTAAATATTATTAAACAACGATACGTATAAGATAGTTATTTTAGTTTTGTCTTAAATATTGTTAAGCAACAATGTGTCTAAGATATATTTATTCTGCTGTACGGTTATAAAGGCAAACTTTTTAATTGCTCAACTCATGCAAAATATTAAATATTTGACAAATAATTGTACATTTATCATATTTTTTATATCATTAATAACTTTAATAGCAGATGTCAGGTATTGTTACGATTATTGCCTGGACATCAGTTTTAAAGAGGTGTTTCACAGATTAGCGATTTTTTTATTGTTCAGTACACTGTTGCTCGGTGGGGAATTCGGTAAGATGGCCGAAGTTTGCAAACAAAAGAAAAACATTTAAACGTAGAGGAAAGTCAGTGTACCATTATGAATTAATATTTATAGTTATTTAGGTTCGTATTGGCATGGAAAGCTAAAGGTGTGTGTGAGAGATCCATGTGGATCAAAATGTCCGAAGTGTAGCTAGCCGCAAGGAAGGTTGGGGTTATTTAAGAAGATATTTTCAATTGGAGTGACAATTTTGAGGACCAGAATATGATTGTAATCAGTTTCAAAAATGCAAGGAAACTTAATGTGAAAAACAACAGTTCAATGATCAATCCACGTGACTTTTTTATATATTGTTTTTTCTGTTTTGTTTCCCTCTCCAATTTCTTGTCTTCACCTACTATGTTATTCAAACTTTTAGAAAGTTTGCCTGTTAATAACGAGTCGTTATTTTGGGCCCAAAACTCAAGTTGGGAAAAAACGTAAAGTTTCAGAAACTTGTGAGAGTGATGCTGCCCTTGTATACTAGCGACTAAGCTAGTATAGCACAATTTATAGTCAAATAACAATATCACAATGAGGTGGTTATTGTTAGATGTTTCTCCGTAACACAGAAATATAACGTTTTCTTCATATGTAAACAGAT
This sequence comes from Carcinoscorpius rotundicauda, assembly GCA_011833715.1. Classification (NCBI taxonomy): domain Eukaryota; kingdom Metazoa; phylum Arthropoda; class Merostomata; order Xiphosura; family Limulidae; genus Carcinoscorpius; species Carcinoscorpius rotundicauda. The sequence goes on along the minus strand of CM022403.1, from coordinate 4,820,165 downwards.
TTAACCACACCTCATGCACGTCGAGCGTTTGTTATAAATTATGTATGGCGAACTAAGTAAAGTGGAGAACGAAGGAAACTTACCTAAGTGTGTGCAAGACTGGTGATATGACGCGTCAGCATTGTTAAAGAACATTTTGGCAAGAAGCCAAACCTCCTGGTGGTCACTGCAGAGAAAAACCTACAGGAAGTGCAAGGTTTTTAATTACTTTGTTGTACTTTACTTTTAAACAGGAACTACGACATCAAATGTATTCATCAATTTAAATTTGTATTACTGCGAAATCCACAGTTGTTAAATAAAGAAGGTTGCTTTCCCTATAGCTATTTATCCAAAGATCTGAAGGTTTCGTTTGCTTTTGAATTTCACGCAAAGCTACACGAGATTTATCTGCGCAAGCCGTCCCTCATTTAGCTTTGTTTGTTTGTTTTGGAATTTCGCACAAAGCTACTCGAGGGCTATCTGTGCTAGCCGTTCCTAATTTAGCAGTGTAAGACTAGAGGGAAGGCAGCTAGTCATCACCACCCACCGCCAACTCTTGGGCTACTCTTTTACCAACGAATAGTGGGATTGACCGTTACATTATACACCCTCACGGCTGGGAGGGCGAGCATGTTTAGCGCGACGTGGGCGCGAACCCGCGACCCTCGGATTACGAGCGCACGCCTTAACGCGCTCGGCCATGCCAGGCCTCCCTCATTTAGCAGTGTAAGACAAGAGGGAAGGCATCCAGTAATCACCATTCACCACCAGCCCTTGGGCTACCCTTTCATCAACAAACTATGGGCTTGATTGTTACAGTATAGCGCCTGAAAGGACGATAATGTTTAGTGTGACAGGGATTCGAACCAGCGACTCTCAGATTATGAGTCGAGCGCCCTAACCACCTGACCAAATACGTATTACATTATTGTCTACTAATAGTCCGAGACATGTACAACGCACATCAAAATTTTATGGAAAATCTGTAACTCTTGAACTACCGTTCAAAATCCACAAACTTAAAGAAGGTTATTTTTAAATGACCTTCACTACAGTCGGACTATAAGCTTGGCATTTATTTATTCATAAATTTGGGAATTGCGGTAGCGCCAACTTAAACCTTTTTTGACATGTTTAAAAATTCCATCGCGTTTACCTTCGTGTCAAATTGTAGTACGCAAATATTATAATGTTTTCTACCGCCTTTATTCAGTAAATTAAATTATTACAGTTTGTCTAGAATTGCCCTCAATAGCTTAGTGATTAATTTGAAGGCTTTTAACATTAGAAACCGGGTTACAATACTTGTTGTAAGCACAGATTAGATAGCGCATTGTGTAACTTTGTGCTTTAAAACAAACACACAATTAGAATTATTTTCTCAAAATATTCATGGATACAAGTATAGGTAGATTTGAAAGTAGGACGTTGTTCAAAAAAGTTTTGTTAAGTTGTTAAGCTCCTTTCACTCTATTTACATATTGTTCCGGGCCATTCTCTCAAGGTATCATGTGTGCTTTCATTTCTTGTGAAAAAAGCTGGTGTGATATAGAGTACGTTGTGTAAAAGTAGGCATTGATCTTTGTCACTGGTGGATTAGATTATATATTGAGTAAAATCCTCCCTTATTTTCGGATTGAAATGATCAACAGTGACGTAAGTAGCGCATGTATCCTGAGAATAATAGTACTTTAGAACTAACACAGTGCATATAATATTGTTTACTCACTTTGGAAGTACAAACAGATTTTTACCAACATACAATAGACGTACAGAAAGCTTTTATTTTCTGCAACCTTTCAACGTCCAATATCTTTGTCGTCCACCATTTGCACAAATTTTTATTGCGCTCTAGTACATCTGGAACTATCACAAAGTAAAGTAGAAGGTACATATTTTGATTCTGAGAACACACAATATTTTTACCAAGTTTTATCTTTTCAGTGTGCTTTTCCAAAACTCCTGTCTTATCAACTTTAATTAGGCTTCATTATTTAATAAGTGACATAATCCACAAGTTGAATCACTTATAATCAAATAAAACGAGACCTGGTCATTGAGGACAGATGATAATCAGTGGCTATTGGTGGTAGATGGTAGTCAGAGAATTCCTCTCTTGGTGTCAGACTTTTTGCTGATGCTAAGAAAGTCCATGAAACAATTTCCACTACAGCTAAAGATTCAGGAAGGAGAACTGCTATTTTCTCTAAACGCTGCTCTGATTAGCTCCACCTAAGGGTAGCATTGCAGAAAATATAGACGCTACTAAATGTTTCTTTTACGGGCTTTACAACCAATGTGCGGAATGTTTTGTTTTATATGTACCAGTATCAAAACATTGTGCAGATGTAAGCTGCCAGTTTCCTTTTGTTGTTTTATAGGGACGAGGGAGGTATTTTTAAACCATTGATCTTATTAAATCGTTAAGCCGCTTTACAAAGCTACCAATTGATTATTTGAGCGTTAGGCCTATCGATGTCAGGGTCAATAAAATCCTCAACGTGTTGAGACTCCTTACCAATACCGAGGATGTGCGCGACTGGAATAACAAAGTATGCGGCATTTGATTGACTGTTGTGCACTCGCGAAGCTTAAAGGGAACATTGGTGCTACTTGTCGATGAAGACTGAGCTATTTTGTGCACAGGTGAAACAGTAAGGTGAAGATAATAATCCAAAAAGCATAGTCTTTACATTATAGGAGGTGTGCTACCAAAGCTGCAAAGGTTTGCGGAGAGATTTTGGATAGTGCAAAGGCCATGGACAAGCTGTTCAAGGTATCTTATGTCACCATCAGATTAGGGGCAGGGGCCTAAAACTCGTATAATTAACACTGATCTTTATGAAAAAAAAATAGTGTCGCGTGTACGAACGGTCAACAAACGCAAATCTAAATCTTTGTAGAAAGATGTTTATATGAACCACATCTACTTCTTTTAACTTTAAGATGCCTTTTAAAGGTCAGAAGTGGTCCAATGTTTATTGTATCTGGACAGTAAAACAGAGGATTTATGGTTCGAGCCCCCTTGCCACAAAATGGGTTCTTCACTATGAAGTAGGGTTTGCGATATAAACAATGCTCCTATCTCACTGTCCTGTCAAGTAAGAGTAACCCATAAGTTGCCTTTCCTGCTATTCAATAAGTTACTAACTACAAATGGCTATGTGAATAAAAGCGGTTCGTTCAGTTTAAAAGTTTTCTTTAAATATAAAAGATATTGCAGTGAAACTAGATAACCTGTTTAATCAACAATAGTACTAACTAACGAAATAATAAAAGCCCATATATCTGATTTAATGACACCCGTGGCTCAACATGCTCATTAGAATATAATTCCCGAAATTAATACTAAATTCGTGAAGATATAATGTAATTTAAATATCGAGTTGTATTGAAAGAATCTCAAAGGGAACGCTATCCAGTGGCACAGTGCTACGTCTGCGGACTTATAACTCCAGAAACCTGGTTTCAATACCCCTTATAGGCAGAGCACAGGCAACTCATTGTGTAGGTTGTACTTATTTACAAGCAAACAAGCAAAACACACCCAAAGAAAACATACCATCCACTTATTCACAATTGTGACAATTTCGTTCTAACTGATAGGTTCAAATAAACCAGTTAAAAAATACAAGGAAATTTAAAAGTTTTCCAAGTTTTATGTAATGAAAATTTAAGAGAAAAGCTATTAAAATAAATGAAAAATGTTTATCAAATAACATGACTCTTTATCAGAGAAAATACCACTAGAAAAGAGCAAGTACACATTGTTACCGGATTGTTAAGCCCTTTCCGTTGAAACAGCTGGATTGCTATTGGCAATAACACATTGGATTTATTCATGTAGAAAAGAGCAATAGGTGCTGGCAGCTGAAATAACAACAAACTCTAATGATTATGATGAATGTATTGGAAGTTTAAATTATTAGTTTCGAAGTTAATATCAAACTATTAGTTGTAACAAACGTCCAGTAATTCTATACTCATCTGGATCTAACCCACAACTCTTTACAATGACAAATTACGAACGTATGTGTACAACGAAAACAAAACTACGTGATAAGATGTCCAAAAATATTACGACTTCAGTGAGGTTTGTCTCCAAATTCAATGATTTGCTTTCTGTTTTACGAACTTTTAGTGGATTACAACAGTTGCTACTGCTGCAAAAATGTGTAAAGGTTTAAGAGCTGTTACTGGTGTAACAGTGTGTAACGGCCTAAGATTTGCTACTGCTGTAATTCTTACAAAGAATTACAAACGGCCTAAGAACTTCTAGTGCTGTAACAGTTTGTAACGGCCTAAGAAATGCTATTGTTGTAACAATTTGTACAAGTCTAAGTGTTGGTACTGCTGGAACTTTTGGCGATTTCTCGTCAAACGTGATGAAATCACTTTTAGCTCATTTGGCAAGAACGATGTCATAAGTCTATTAATGGGGTTTAAAACCAGTGGTGGCGTGTCGTAGGTTTCTTCAATTAAAATTTACCATGTAATTTATACTCGTTTTTAATTCATGACACAAGTACAAATTTTCACAGACGACGTAAGAATATCAATTGACAAGTATTTGCTCAGGAGATGAATGTTAAGAAAGAGAAATTATTTTTTTCGATACTTCTATAACGACTAAAAACTTTTCAAAATAATATCACATTAAGTATAAATAGAACGAAATGCATATTTTTCAGCTTTAGTCAAATTTAGGCCTAGCGTTTAAAATAAACAAATTCTTTATTTTTTTTCCTAAATAAATTACAGATGTCTTTTTGAAGATATAGCGACATGTATGCAGGCTTACAAAATAAGATGGCAGGTAGCACAAACAATCCACTGTGTAGCTGTACATTTAACTTACAATCAAACCAAATTTTATTGCAAAATACTTTACTCATTGTTCAATTGTATTTTGTATTGAATAATATAATTCTGCACTACCTTTAACTAACAAGCCACAATTTCGTTTTGTGGTTTCTAAAAATGTTACTTCTTTGGAATGTTTATTGAGAATCCCGTCTTAAGGGTGTCGGAAGTGGAGGAAATTAAATTTCACATATTATGTTCAAAATTCAGTTGCAGACAAAACAAGACAAACGAAAAAATTCGTTTACAAAGTGAAAGGTTTGCTACTTACGGTCCGACCATTTTTACAGGGAACGTCCTTTAGAATCCAGTAATCAATAATAAATATCCTTTTCTTTGCTAAAGCTTCTGCTAGAGTCATTCCTTCCAGAAAGGGCTCGATCAGAGTGGATTGTACACCAAATCTAGAGAAAGAGTAAATTTAATTTTGAAGTAGAAACTTTAGTTTCTTTATATATAACATCAATAAGGATTCTATTTTGACGGAACATAAAATAATGGATAATTATAACAATGAAAATTACTAACAATTAGCACAATGACCTTATAAGGATCACTGAACTTCTACACTATCTATAACAACGTAACAGATAACTATATCAATACTATAACAACATGAGATATTACAGTATAACAACATAATACAATAATACAATACTACAACAAGATAATACATTAACGTATATAAACAATACAACGACACAATGCATTACTATATATAAACACTATAACGACATAATAAATTACGATATATAAACACTATAACGACATAATAAATTACGATATATAAACACTATAACGACATAATGTATTACAATATATAAACATATAACGACATAATACACTACTGTATATAAATTTTATAAAGACATAATACATTACTATATATAAATGCTATAAAGACATAATACATTACTCTATATAAACACTACAACGACATAATACAATACTATATATAAACACTATAGCGACATATTACTAAACATTGACACAATAACTTTATAACAACAAACCACTGATTGTTCCCCGGGAAATATGATTTATAAATGCAACATAACGTCAAACATACTAACACGTTTTTCCACAAAATGAGTAGAAGTCTAACTTAACTGGAGGCTGTTTACTGCACTTTTGTTTTATAATATTTTTAGCAACATAACAGTAGGTTTAGTTTACTTCAGAGAACCTTAACAGCGAAGTATTAATTTGTTTGTATAATTTTAATATCATGTGTCGTAATGTTATCATATTAAGGTCTCAAATTAAACATAAATAAATAAATATATTTATATATTTGTAAATCTTTTACTCTGCAGAGCAACCAGTGGTTTCTTGTTATAGTGTTAGTATTTAGTAGCATGTCGTTATTGTATTTATATATAGTAATGTATTGTGTCGTTATACTGTTGATATATAGTAATGTATTATCTCGTAATAGTGTTAATATGGTTATAATCATTTGACGACAAAATACATCATGTTGAAGCTCGTGAAGGAAACACAACATTAAACTTCAAATTCCAACAGAAACAAAACTCAGGATTAAAACTATGTGCAATGCTTAAGCTCTGTGCAATAAAAACATTTACAGTTCAGAAGTTTCATACGATATTAATCAAAGAAACAAAAACACAAATTCTTAATGGCAGGTTGTTAAAAGTTTCCGCTGAATGAGATAATAACATTGTTGTGGGAACTGGTACAAATGTTTCTGACACGTTCTTAGCTGTAAGTTTAGTTTTAGCTACGTCATTCGTAGTTTGAATGTCATTATAATGCTGTAACGAATACATATCTTCTGGAAGAGACAACCTGAGACCGAAACTTACTTGTGTGGTATTTCAGTGCAAAGTTTAATCACAACTGGGTTACAGCCTTGAAGTCGCTGTAAACCGAACCACCAGTCTTCCCGCCAGTAATCAATACACTATTGAACAGTCACAAACAACGTGATTATTAAAATTGTTTATCGTGATCAATATTATTAAACAATCAAGTAAATGGATTAGTTTTTATCTAATACGTTGTTTTAACACTTTCTATAGAATGTATTGAAATGTATAAGTTAAATGTTAAATAACAATAACATTTGAAAAAAAAATCGAATCAGTTAAATCTTTACAGCTCCGTTAATTGCTGAAGGTAAGGATTGGTTTCACTTGCTAAATGGAAAAGCAGCAAAGAATAAGAAAACATAATTAATGGGTAGCGTGAACCTTTCTACAATGAAATGTAAGTTGCATTCTTTCTGTCCTTAGAGTAATTTCTAAAACACCCCACCTGTTACTTCTTTAAATATGTTTTAAAAATTCCCGTAGGCTACGCTTATAAACCAAAACTAATTAGAATTTATTTTTAGCTTTACTTTATCTCTGGAGGGAAGTCACTTGTATTAGCCACACACATCATTATACAGTAGTGTGTTGTCTGTCGTTCAGTCGGTAGACACTAAAATGACATCACATAAAGGGACGCTTAACATTGCAATTTGTACTGTCAAAGGTGCGCTTGCCATGACTCGCGAGAAGAAATATGCACTCTTTAAATTAGAATAAAGCAAGAAATAAACATATGTGTTACTTTCATTTCTTTTTCTTAAATCTGGAAATAGAACACTTTCGGGGATCCTGCAGTAATATATCTAGTAGCACACTTTCACAGAAACTTATACATGGTTGCTTACTTACTGGTGAACACTTTTATTTGTTTGATTGTTTGCTTTGTATTTTTTTTTATTTCGCGCAAAGCTACTCGAGGGCTATAGGCAGCCGTCTCTAATTTTGCAATGTAAGACTAGAGGAAAGGCAACTAGTCACCACCACCTACCGCCAACTCTTGGGCTACTCTTTTACCAACAAATGGTGGGATTGACCGTACATTATAACGCCCTCCACGACTGAAAGGGTGAGCATGTTTGGTGTGACGGGGATTCGAACCAGTGACCCTCAGATTACGAGTTGCACGCTTTAATCCACCTGGCCATGTCGGGCCGACTTTGTTTGATTTATCGACTTACTAGAAGAAAAGAGCTTAAGGTACATATCGACTTAAGGAAGTACTTAGTAATTTCAGGTAATTTAGATTTAGGCTTAACTATCGCAGACTTCGAACAGTCAACCAGTGGGAGAGAACTTGCCGGGAGCACACTCATTAATTTACTTTTAACTCAATAACAGAATTGACTATCACACTAATAACGCTTCCAAGGCGTAAAATTAGAAGTGAGCTCAGAGCTAAATGGTGGCTCAAATCTTGGACTACAGATATCTAACTAAGAGAAGGACAATAGTTGAATCACAATATTTTCGTCTATAACTTCCGAATATTTCTCCTTCTTACCAAACTTGAAGTTATTTGTAAACATGTAATGTTTACAACAGGCAGATGTCATCGAATGTTTTAATTTAACTACTAAACATTAATGTGCTTTAATAAAGAGAAAGGGGGATATGAACATATACCAAAATTAACGAAAAAATCAAAGTTTGAATTTGAAGACACGATTGTTTTATTTTTGTGTTTTTTCATTTGAGCATAAAAAATTGAAAATTACCAAAACCATTAGACTAAATTATCAAAACAGTTAAAAGAAGGAATCCTCAGTAGTCGCAGCACTTGAAATACATTTTATTAGCTATATTTTTGTGTGCCAACCAATACCAAGCATACATACCAAATTCCATTTTATTACTCATCAATGTTTCTACCAACCTAACCTCAAAATAAAATTATTATCGGCAGGATTAGAGTAAATTATTATATGAGACCTTAGAAGTGGTCAAATACATCATTCGAAAGAGTTCGACCGACTAAGACTAAGTCCTAAATTGTTGTTAGATCTAAAATGAATGAAAAGAAGACGGAACTATGAGCAAAATTCAATAGTTTTTGCATGTGATTCGGACAGTTAAACTCATAAACGTAAAAACTGTTGACGATCTGATAGTTTGGACCGGAATACAGTATTTTAATAATGGTATACATTATCTTGAAATCCGTATCGTAACTAATAATAATAACGGCCACATTGACACAAGTCAAATTGCGAAACGTGTTTCCTTTATCAGCTTTACTAATAGAAATACAAACATAAAACGACAAAGAAGGAGACTAGTTGTATAAGAAATTCAAAATATAGATTTTATTTTATTTTAAACATTCGATCAAACCGATATTAATAATGATTATTGTTTGTTTTTTTAATTCTGCTCAAAGCTACACAAGAGTTATCTGCGCTAGACGTCCCTAATTTAGCACTGTAAGACTAGAGGGTTTGGTTTAATTTGAATTTGGCGCAAAGCTACACGAGGGCTATCTGAGCTAGCCATCCCTAATTTTGCAGAGTAAGACTAGAGGGAAGGCAGTCAGTCATCACCACCCGCCGCCAACTCTTGGGTTATTCTTTTACTAACACATAGTTAGATTGGCCGTTACATTATAACGCCCCCATGACTGAAAGGACGCGCATGTTTGTTGTGACTGGGATTCAAACCCGCGACCATCAGATTAAGAGTCGAGCACCTTAACCACCTGGCCATGCTAGGCCAGTAACGCTTATTAGGTCAAGGTAATGGATATTCAGAAAACAAAATAATCTCGGATATTAAGTGAGCTTTCATCACAGAAACCTGTTTATAATTTTTAAATATAAAATTTATAAAAAACTTTAGTGAAACGTAAAAGATATTTAACGTTCACATTCTTAGGTTTAACATTTTTTAAAGAGATGAAAAATATACCTAAGAAATAGGGATAACCAATCCATCCACAAGCATGTTTAAAATGCTTACCTTTGGCTTCTCAAGACAAAACTGGTAAATGTTTTTAAGATCTTCTAATGCCGTCCATTTGTCAGGAGTTCTCAGATCTATCAATTTGGATCTGATTAACAAGGATGTCTTACTGATCACGATGTCTAACTAAAAAGATATACATACACCTCTTTATATAATAGCTTAAGAGATTAGAACAATCATTATTTTAGGCCTCACTACACGGAAGAATTGGTATGTAGAATTACACACAGACTTTTTTCAAAGTTTTATCTAAGTAGAGAAAGGTTCTTGTTTGATTCTCAGGCTGGTAAAAAAATGTACTTATGTGCTTTCATTTTCGACAGGCTCACGTTGTAGTCTATATTTTAAATGCTGTTTTCATAAAAATCTTAGGCGTTGAAAATGATAGAGCACATAAACATCGAATTCTCTTGTCTATTGCAACACCGGTTCTGTAATTCTTTCGACTTTTACAAACAACCGCCGTAAAATATAAACAAACATTTTTCGCCCTCAGAAGTGTAAATGGAAATCCTAGTATTCTATAAGTATCTCAATCTGTTCTCGAGCATTGACTTCAAAAAATACTAGTGTGTTACTGTTATAATGTAAATACTCAACTTTTCCGTTATATTAAGCAAGTGGTTGACCTTTGTATTATACTAAGTAAGTGTTTGACTTTTGTGTTACATTAAGCAAGTGTTTGACCTTTGTGCTGCCTTAAGTGTTTACCTTTTTGTTATATTAAACAAGTGTTTGACCTATATATTGCATTAAGCAAGTGGTTGTCCTTTGTGTTACCTTAAGCAAGTGTTTGCCTTTTGTGTTACAACAAGCAAAATAGAATCAAATGGTTCTGTGGGTGGGATCATTAGACCTTTGTACAAAATGTGGATAGCAAATTTCTGTTGAGTTATGTGGCTGAATTCTGTGTGATCTCGAAGTTAAATAACACTCACAAATAAAAAAAGATCATTTGATATTCAATGGGAGAGACTCGAATTTTTGTATCAAATTTGATATGACTATTCAGTTGAAACTTTTAAAAGCTTTACTGTTTATACTCTCACGCACAGACAGATAGAAGTGAAAACAGTCCATCTGGTGGAGGTACTTATGAGAGATTATTAAACACAAATAAATCAACCTAATAATCGGTAAACGAATGATTAATAAATGCACTTTAATAATGCAGAACATACCAAAAGTTTCTAGCCTTGGCGATCACTTACGCTGAAAATGATTACATATGGAGAGCGTAAGAACCTAAATTAAATACAAGTTATAATTTATTTTAAATGACAATATTAATATTTTGAGGACGTGACACGTTGTTCTATATCTAACTCTCAAAATTAAGAAACTTACTTTGAAAATAAGTCTTTCTCGGGGCTTTAAAAATTAGTGTTAAAAGAAATATGCCATATATCATTTAATTAATTAGTCTAAGATGATTGCTGTGAACATTTAGAAACTATTCGAATAAACGCGTGTAGTAAAAGTTGTATTTATATTTAAAATATTCATTGGAAGACGGTTCTGTACACTAGAACCTGAACAGAATACTCACTTTGTATTGGTGCGAAAAATATTCATCAGAAGGCAGTTCCGCACACTAGAAGAGAAAATAGAAGTTTTGATGAAAAACTCAATTTATTTGTTGAAGTTTTTACTTACAAAATAAATTCGAAGATAACATACCAGTGTTTTTGTTATTTCGGTCTAAACATCGAGGAACACATTATGAGTAATGTCAAATTCAGAACTAGTAATATTTCAGTTTGATTTTTTTAGCAAGAGATTCTAAGATATATGACTATGGTAAGCTATTGTGTATTTCATAACGTTACACGTAAGTGAGTCTCCACTCCTTATGTTCACAACACTTACGGTATAGAAAACTTCCATAATTGGATGTCTACACTGCGAACGTATCAACGTTAAATTAACATAAGGACACAGGAGCTCGAGACAATTCAAGGTTTCCATATGACTACGTTCGAACAGGATAAGTACAGTTTTGGGCCGGTTTTTTTATATCTCCCACCCTCAAATAGATTCAATGTTTTAGATGGGTTAGATTTTTTACACAAGGATAGGTTAGGCGGTGCTGGACATTTAAAAGGAACGAGATTGTGTTATTGCTAAATAAGGGACCTAGGTATACAGATATAAGGCTATCCTCAGCCACTGAAAAGCAAGGAATAGATTGCCGTTTCATTAAACGTATTTTTCATTTGTGTGTTTAACAATTTACATTTACAACAATTATCTGTTACTGTTTTAACAATACAAGATATCCTGCATAAACACGCTGGGTGTTTAGCGTAACAACTGGTGAAATGAAGGGTTGGTTTCATACAATAGATGACACTTTAACACAGCGCAGTTTTCTAGCTATGTTTTAATTTTTTCTTTTTTAGGTCACCTCCGACGAAGACTTCATGATATTCCAATATTATGTGTTGAGATTGTATTAGAATTACTTAGTTAGAATTAGGATTATTTGATTGATTTGAATTAAGCACAGAGCTACACAATGCCCAGTGCTCTGCCCACCATGAGTATCGAAACCCATTTTCTATCGCTGCGAGTCCCCAGACAAGTCACTGTACCACTGGGGGACTAAAATGAAGAAGTTTGGCCGTTTAAGATAAGTATGGACAAAGAAGTTTGGTCTCATAAGTACACATTTTTTTCTACTGCATCAATATTTCATTTTATGTAATCACCACCTGATCTGTTTTTAACAGTAAAACAGTTCTATCCTCATATAAACAATGGCAGTATAGTTGAATAACAACTTCTAAAGATATTTAAACTACGGTCGAAAAATTTCAATTTTGGTATTAATAAAATTGGCTCGGCATGGCCAGATGGACTAAGGCGTTCGACTCCTAAACTGAGGGTTGTGGGTTCGAATCCCAGCCGAACCAAACATTCTTGCCTTTTCAGCCATGGGGGCGTTATAATGTGACGATCAAGATTCAAAACAAACAAACCAGAACCAATTTCTTACTTTGTTGTTGTTAATTTGAATTAAGCACAAAGCTACACAATGGGCTATCTGTGCTCTGCCCACCACGGGTATCGAAACCAGGTTTTTAGCGTTGTAAGTCCGCAGGCATACCGCTGAGCCACTGGGGGGTTTTCTCGCCTTGACCAAGCAAGCGAACAAGAGTTTTACCCCATTAACTACCACAATTTTCTTAGACTAGTACCCTAACATTTTCTTGTTTTATCTCTCTATATGTGCATACATTTGCTTGTTTTGTTGTTAAGTTACGCAATGGGCTATCTGTGCTGTGCCCACCTGAAGTAAGCAGGTTAAAAACTTCATTCATTTTAAAAAGTTATTAATGTTTTTCTTATTTCTCTAACTTGAATTTCATATTACAAATTCGCCATCTCTCACGTGTAACCGCAAATTCTTTTTCGTTTTCTTTTTCACATTTTTCTCTGGTTGTTTCTTTTCCAATATCACTATCATCTCATTTAATACGTTGGATATTGACAAGCACGTTTACCTCATGTGCATGGTAGACGATTCTTTCTGACTTACTGCTGTGAATGGTCAGTCTCTGTGTTCAAGTGCGCGAGAACTATGGGTGCTGAATACGCGGCAGCAGCTCCTCGCTTGACGTAATTTTCACTTTTCTTTCACTAATCGCGTAACATTCTATAGTTTAAATAAGTTTCAGTGTGAAGTTTAAGATTTTATTCAGTGGCATTCTAACTACGGAATTTGTTGTAATTTGTAAGATTTTATAGAGAGCTAGAAGTAAAACGCTTGGGACCGGCATGGCCAGGTGGTTAAGGCACTCAACTGTTGCTGTAAACCAATGGTTGCTGGTTCGAATCCTCGTCGTACCAAACATGCTCTTTCTTTTAGTCGTGGGGGCGTTATAATGTTGCGGTCAATCACACTATTCGTTGGTAAAAGAATAGTCCAAGAGTTGGCGGTGGGTGGTGATGACTATAACTGCTTTCCTTCTAGTCTTACACTGCTAAATTATGGGCGGCTAGCGCAGATAGCCCTCGTGTAGCTTTGCGTGAAATTTAAAAAAAAACCTTTATCCTCGACTAAGGTGACAATATTTTCAAGACGACAATTGTTTTAAAACAGTACTGAAAAAGCATGATGTATTAACCACAGTTGTATTTTCTAATAAGAATATATGTTTCTGAATTTTACTTTTATGCGAAAAAAAACACACGAATATTTATAACATATTTAGAATCGTATACATATATATATGTATAATGATTGCATAAGAGTCGTTAGGTGACAATGCTGTAATGAGCTATTAATAATAATTGCTGGATGGATGTTTATTCCTAATTTATCTGAAAGAAGGCCGAGGAACGCTTCAAGGTAGTCTCCAGATTCACGTATTATAATTTATCTCGGACTATTCTTCAATCTATTATGTTATGCATTATGATATAAAATAGTTTGAAATTTTAATTTTAACGTACAAGTTAACTTAATTCAATATATGCTCTTTAAAACGAGAAACACAAAAGGGATATTTTTGTTATTTTAAAGAGAAATATATGTCATAATGTTACAAGCTCAGATGTTACACTTGTTAAGGCCCTGCTTGTCAGACCAAAATGACAATAAAAGTTGTGCACTTTGAAAACGGTGGAACACGTCGGAATTTTCGCCAAAACGCATTCGTGTCCAATAAATTTGTTCAAGAGATCTGCATATTCTGCAAGTGCAACATGTGCAAAATCCCTATAAAAGTGACGGGTTCTCGGTTTCCATAGCTCAGTGTTAAGCCACCGACACGTAATACAGTTACCCCAAAATTGACTGAAGCACAACGCAACAACGCCATTGATCGTTTGGAAGCAGGCGAATCTCGATCAGATATTGCCATAGTTGTGATTGTCCACCCAAGCACCATTACAAGGCTATGGAATCGTCACCAACAACATGGATTAACTCATGACCGACCAAGATCTGGCAGACCTCGTGTGACCACGCCCGCACAAGATCGCTTCATCCAGTTACGTCACCTTCGGGTTTGGACCACCTCTGCGACGTCTACTGCCTCAACCATACAGGACTGTGTAGGATTTCCGATCAGACCGAATGCAACCGTCTACGAGATTCTTAGGCCCCATGTGCAACCCATCATGGTGAACGTCAACGACGTTTTTCAACATGACAACGCCCGTCCTCACACAGCCCGACTCACCACTGGCTTCTTGAGACACCACAACATCAAAGTTCTTCCCTGGTCCTCCAGATCACCAGATTTAAACCCCATCGAACGTCTATGGGACGAGTTGGACCGACGTCTGCGACGACGACGACCTCAACCGCATACTCTACCTCAGTTTGCAGCAGTATTGCAGGCTGAGTGGACAGCCATTCCACAGGATGTGATTCGTCATCTCATCGCTTCCATGAGCAGGTGATGCCAAGAGGTTATTGATGCTCACGGAGGGTATACTCGTTATTGACGTTGAGTGACGTTAAACTTAACTAGTGAGTGTGAACTTCGCCTTTGCAGACTTTGGACGTTCAGCAGTGAATGTGCAAAGTTTCAAACATCTCATACAGAACTACTCGGAATAAACTTGTCAACAATTTGTCTCAAATTTTGCCTTTTGCGTTTTTTTTTGAAGAGTATATATATCAAATGTATAATGATGAGTCTTTTGCATCGTCTGAAATTGAATATTTTATTAATGGTTCATGATGAGCGAATAAATTTTATGTTGACACACAGGTATAATTTGCTTGACGGGAAGCTAACTAGCTCTATTCTTGGTAGGGCCCGGCATGGCGAAGCGCATTAAGACGTGAGCTTCGTTATCCGAGGGTGACGGGTTCGCGCCAAACATGCTCGCCCTCCCAGCCGTGCGGGCGTTATAATGTGACGGTCAATCTCACTATTCGTCGGTACAAGAGTAGCCCAAGAGTTGGCTGTGGGTGGTGATTACTAGCTGCCTTCCCTCTAGTCTTACACTACTAAATTAGGGACGGTTAGCACAGATAGCCCTTGAGTTGCTTTGTGCGAAATTCAAAAACAAACAAACAAACTATTCTTGATAGGTCTCACGCGGATCACAAGCTAACTTTTCACCGAGAAAGATATCTAATGTACTGGTAGAAACACTAACATTCGAAGCTAATTCTCTGAAGTTGAGTGGTTTGTAATGTTCGAAATCTATAAACGTTCCTGCTCAAATATCTTTAGTTTTCCGATTAATAAGGGTTTCTTACAGTTATAGCTTTCGAGATATATTGTTTACTGAAAGTAGCAAGCATACATACGTGTCGGTTTAGAAGCGTTGAGGCGAGGTTTTAGAAATTTCATTTAGCAACAAAGTGAAACATATATTGTTGATTCTTAGACTCAAAAATCTTTTGCTGATTTAGAGAATAGATTGAAATTTCGCAACACATATTTAACACTACAAGTTACACGCATTTCTAAATTTATATTTAGCTAAAACAGACATTAATATTAAAATAAATATAAACCAGTAAATCCGTTAAACCTATTTTAACCATTCGCACCACGGTACAGTAGTGTGCTGTGTGTATTTCAATCTACAGACACTGAAACGACGCCACATAAATAACTTTTAACGTTGCAGTTTCTACTGTCGTGCGTATGCCGTGAATGATGCGAAGAATTATACATTTTGTAAGCTACAAAATAGCGTGACATGAATTTCAAAAGAAAAAACTGAAAATATTGATTACTTTTAATTTTGGTTTTACTTACTCTCGAAACAGAGCACTTTTGGAAACTTCATGGAACTACATCCAGTATACTTTAGTTCATAATAGGTATAAGACGATTGTTTCACATCAGGGACACTTTTCTCCTGACGACAACATCCTTAATCCGGGTACTATCCCTAGATATGTCCTAGAAATCCAGGTCATATGGTCTCCCTATTCTAAATGTACGCGTTTCAGCTCAGATCTGAACATTTAACCTGCCATACTTATTATTTAATTCCACTTTTTCAAGGCTGTGCTGGGTCAGTCGTTTTTTCTTGGGCACGATCGTTGATTCAATATATGTTATATAATTAACATAGTTGCTTCAGACATGGCAGACTTTATTTACCCTAACCTCATATATTCCAACAGAAATCTAAATGTTTGAAGCTACATTTTTAACTTTTGTCAATTTCTTTTCTAAATTTTTTTCACGTGATTTTTTAAGAACTTATCACCTCTAGTTTGTTCATTTCAATGTCTTCCTCCACTCCACTTCAAGGGGCAGACTTGCTTAAGCAAGATTTCCTACATACACAATGGTAGGTTGAAACAGGTTGCACGAGGTTTTTTTATTTTTCAATCTTTAGTTAAATACAAAGTGCTCAATTGAAAGGCGTAACATTGACAGTTTCTCCACTTTTCACACAGTGATCAAATAGAACGTTAGAAAAACTAGTTTTATAAATTAATAAGATAAATTCGCATGATGCGTAAAATTATTCGTTTTTGCATTATATAATCTGACACAAACATAATTATTTCATCTGCTAATGGCTCTGTATAGATTACAATATTAACAACAAATCCGCTGTAAGATATGGTGTATTGAGGTGATTATAATTTGACCAGATACAGTAGTGGCCATACCTTTACAAGGCTGTACTATTGTTGTAAGACAAATTTCTAGAACTTAATTTATATAGGCTGTGCTGTTGTTCTGTAGGCATTTAGCTGGAAGTTCCCGCTTAGTAAATGAAACGAAAGTTTATGTATGTGATTCAGAAGTGCAGAGTAACTTACGGTGTTAGATTAAATAATCCAATAAGCATTTTAGTCATTTGTAGGCTCACCCACAAGGTGCCTCACCAGTAAGTTTGGAGGCTTATAACGCTAAACATAAAGTTTCGATGCCAACAGTGGACAAAGCACAGATGAACCATTGTGTAGTTTTGTGCTTAATTAAGAACCAAAAATTATTTACAGTCTTAGCTAGACTGACATACGTTGTTACATTTTTATAATTGTAATAACTACATTGATCCAGTGTGACAGGCTTAGTAAATGAAGTTTTACAATTGAAAATTCTACTTTAGTGCTTGGTTAAGATCACTAAGCAATCTCAGCTTTGTCAAGTGTTTTGGGTTAGCAGCCGAAAACACCACTTGCAGTTAAAGTACCCAAATGATGACCTCGGTCAGTGATGTCACGGAAGAGATGATATACTAATCTACTGCGTCTTGAGGCAAAGTAATTCAGTGGCTTCGAGTTTCAAACTCTTAGTGTGATAATTTGGAGGTCGAGGTCGGGGGTCATGCTATTGTCTCCTAAAACAAGACATTTCACTCCCACTTGTCTCAGTTTACCTAACTGTATGACAGACACCACCAGCTGGTGTTCTGTACAAGTGAAATAGGTCACCATTCTCACCCGCTTATGACAATTGAAACTGGACTTCAGAGGTACGTACTTAACTTAAAATAAAAAGAAAGATGCGTTGAGAGAAAAACAAATCTGTTGGCCAAATATCATCAGTAGTGTATATATTAGGGTAAAAATGTTATCATAATTTAAAGGACTTACTTGGGCAGGACCATCCTCAATATATACCGCTATCTGATAGTCTCTCCTCTTCTCTTCTAGCTCCACTTCGCGCTGTTGCTTATTAGGGTCTTCTTGTGGAAGGTGGCTGTCGAACTCGTAGAACAGGTAGTTTGTAAATGGGGCTATCCATCTGTGTACAGGAAAATAGCAAACTCCCCCTTCTGAATCGCATATTTCGACCCTGTCTAGGAACCAGCTATTAGCCAGGCCGTAAGCGTCTCGCCACAGCTTAATTTTTGCCGGTCGACTGAAGCTTTGATCCACCTCCATCTCGTAAACATCTGTCGCACCTTGTTCCATGTCATTACCCCAGTTGTCCAGTTTTATCTTAGCTGACTCGCTATTTTGGTAGTCGTAAGCTGTTATCCATACGTTGGCGTCAGTACCGGCGCCAAAACGATCGCCAGTCACTACAATTATTCTCAGTTTCCGCCTAAGTAGAAATAAATTAATAACTCAGCTACATAAAAGAAAAAATGCAAGGTTCCATATAAAGTCTACGTCCTCGTCTATGTTAGGGTTAGCAATGTCTCACTAATACTAATTCTCAAGAAACTACTTAAGAAAGCCCGAAATAATTAACCAAGCTACTTCCGTATACATAAAAATAATCCTTTATTATCCCTTACACAGCTTGAATATTCTATTAAGTTACAACCAACAAACAGATTATGTTTTTCCCACTTTTATTGTACTTTCGGAACAATAATTCTGTTGGATTTTTTTTATTCAATGTATTAAATAAATACATTTATTTATAAATTATATATATATATATATATATATTTTCTGAAACGAAATAAAAGTGTTCTTAACAACCACATCCTGACATGTATTAAAAACCAAGCAAAAACTAGGAAGCTGAAAATATTCAATTCTTCTTATTAAATTGCTCAGTTTCAACAGATGAGGTTACGTAGCTCTGGTGGGAAATTAATTGAGTAAAGACAGCGAATTTTTCCGAAGTAAGCTTTCGCAGTTCCAATTTTAATCTGATAGAAGCCTCTTCTTCATAGTCACAACTTTTAGGGTCCCAAAAAAAAAAAAAGGTGAGAAGGCACTTTAATGTACTTAATAATGAAACATTAGATACATCATCTAAATTTCACAACTTCTCTAGGCCCATACAAACAGTCAATTAGGCTTAACTCAAGTAGTGACGTTCTAACTTTTATGTTACTTCACAGTTAAATTAGTTATAATTGTTTTGTCTTTCTCAGTATTTACATGGCACCTACACTCGCCCAAGATTATTGACAAAGCTATAATGAACAACACTTGAAATATGTATGTATTTTTTTTAGTGGTAAGGAGATATTTATGAAATAACAGATTGCCTTTAAGACGATAACTTAGGATGTTAAGAGATACCCACTTAAAAGTGTCAAAATGACATTCTGCAGTTACGTTACAGTAACACAGACAAACATTCTGTACCTAAAATCGTGCTAAAACTTTATGAAAAATGATTCTGGCCCCACATTTGTATTATTAAAAGCGCCATTGCTTAAGTTGTCGGGAATATTTCACAAACATTAACGTTCCTCTCAATTACCTTAATACATATTTGATTAAATAACCAAGTGATTGATTTCTGTTGGAGAAGTCATCTTAAAACTTGTTTTAGTTTCTTTGAATTTCGCGCAAAGCTACTCGAAGGCTATCTGCGCTGGCTCTCCATAATTTAGCGGTGTAAGACGAGAGGGAAAGCAACTCGTCATCACCACCCACAGCAAACTCTTGGGCTATACTTTTACCAAGGAATAGTGGGATGGACTGTCACATTATAACGACTCCACAAACCCGCGATTCTCAGGTTACGAGTTGAGTGCCTTAACCATCTGACCATGCCAGGCCTACCATAAAATTGTCTTAAAATGTATTATTATTATTTCATTATAGTGTTTATAACGACTATTAAGAACCAATTGCCCGGCATGGCCAGGTGGGTTAAGGCGTTTGACTTTGAGGTCGCGAGTCCGAATCCCCGTCACACCAAAGATGCTCGCCTTTTCAGCAGTGGGGGCGTCATGATGTAACGGTATACCCCCCATTTCGTTGGGAAAAGAGAAGCCAAAGAGTTGGCGGTGGGTGCGGATGACTAGCTGCTTTCCCTCTAGCCTTACACAGCTAAATTAGGGACGGCTAACGCAGATAGCCATCGTGTAGCTTCACGCGAAATTAAAAAAATAACAATAAGAACTTATTTAATTATTGAAAAAAATAATACTTTATGTAATCTGATTGGAGTAATGACTGACAAGCTGGAGAAACCGTATCCTGTCATCATGATTTTACACTTTTTTAACATTAACTTGTTTGTGTGATTAATGAATGGTTTCTTGTTAGGCGCATAACAATATACTGAGCTATCTGCTCACCACGGTTGGCCCGGCGTGGCCAGGTGGTTAAAGTACTTGATTTGTAATCGTCACATCAAACATATTCGTCTTTTCAGCCAGGAGGGGCGTCATAAGATAACGGTGAATCCTACTATTCGTCGATAAAAGAGTAGCCCAAGAGTTGTTGGTAGGTGATGATAACTAGCTGTCTTCTCTCTAGTCTTACACTGCTAAATTAAGGATGACCAGCGCAGATAGCCATCGTGCGAAATTAAAATCAAGCCAAACCACGGTCACCACGGGTAAGAAAAAAAAATGTGTTGTTAAGACGAAAATTTACCGCTGAGCCAATAGAGAAGTAAGAGGGTCTTGAAAATTGGACTTTTGAAAGCAAAATAAAGTTGAAATAGGAAGAAGTAAAGGAATAAATAAGATGTAAGTTTAATGACTGAAATATTCGCGAATTATAGCCCCGTACACGTAGTTTAGGATGTGTCTTCAGTCTGATACATGCAAATACTTTTTATGCAGGTGTCTTGTGATGTTCTTGTTAAATAGATGTCAAAAGGTGGTAAACATGCTTTTAGTCTTTTTACTCGGGTAAAGTTGTATACGTCCAAGGGCTAAAGATACGTACCGAAATAAAATTGTGTCTTAGCCCTTCAAGGGAGAGGCGATACCATCTCAAGAGGAATTTCAAATATTTGTACCAATTTTTATGAACTAGAGGTTTTCTTTCCTGTGAATTTTACTTGGAATAGCCGATGACGTATGCAGTTGGTTTCTGGTAAACTAATCTTTTGTCTGAATTTTGTTGTTAAACGGGAATTCTTTCTTCAGATGACAAGGAACCCACTTTGAAGCTAATAATGTTTGCAGATTGGTTGAATGAGCAACGAAAAGGCTTTATTAGAAGAGCAACACAGTGATAAGTGTACAACGTTTCAGTTAAAATAAATACATTTTAATGAAGTTAAATAGTAAAATAAGTAAAGTCATAAGGAAGGACTGCAATGAACGCAGCAAATCCAAACCTCTGATTAGTTTTACTAATTTGTTATTTGAACTGAAAAACAAGCCGAAAAAAATAAAATAAACAAAAACGCTGTATCATCCTTGTCGCTTATACTCTGGAATCTCTTCAGTTGATGCAGCGTGTTTCGTTCAATTTGTTTTTATTTCAGCTGGTTTTGGGTTAAAATAACATACTAATATACAGGGTGTCCCAGAAGTCGCGCACCATATAAATTTTTATGTTAATACATATGAATAACAATTTTATTGATAATAATCATAACAGATGCTCAAACTGTTCACCCTCTGCTTTGATACATTCATCAATTCTCTTTATAAAACTGTCTTTTACTTTGTTGAGGGTTGCAGTGCTAATCCTTTGACATTATTATATGTACGTATGGTGCGCGACTTCTGGGACACCCTGTATATACAGTATGGAACGAAAAGGTCCCGACAGATTAATTGTTTGTTTTGAATTTCACGCAAAGCTACAACGAGGGCTATCTGCGCTAGCCGTTCTTATTTTGGTAGTGTAAGACTAGAGGGAACCGCCAACTCTTGGACTACTCTTTTACCAATGAATAGTGGGATTGACCATCACATTATAACGCCTCCATGGCTGAAATGGCGAGCATGTTTGGTGTGACGGGAATTCGAACCCTGGACCTTCAACTTCATAAACATGGTTTAAAGACTGTTTTAGGAACAATACAAATGGTTTGTATGTTAGAATGAAGTACAAAGCTACATGATGAGCTATCAGTGGTCTGCCAGCCACGGGTATCGAAACACGGTTTTAAGCATTGTAAATCAGCAGATATACAACTGTACTGCCAGGGGGAGGGCAACACAGATGGAATCAACCCTGTAAAGAAGTTCTTCATTCACACAAACAAAATTCAACCATAAATCTCGCACAGCTACCACAGCAAAATCCTCACAACTCATGAACCAAAACTGATCTAAACAACAACACATTACATTGCAGTTCACCACTTGTTACTGACATCAGTGTAATAACAATTCACAATTGTACAGAATTTGCCATTAAACACCAAAACTCAGCTATAAACTAAAATCGTCGCAATGTAAAAAATCGCGTAATACCGACGCCATTTATAAAATAACATGTAATAAACTGTCAAAAAAATTTAAATGAAGAAATTGGAAGAAAACTGAGAAACAGATACATCAGATACAACAAAAAATTCTCCTACTTGCAACGAATAAAAAATGTATATTCAAACACACACTAAGCTTATGTAAGACCCTATTATGCAATATGCCCTATGTGGGTAGAGTGCAAATAGCCCTTTATGTAGCTTTGTGCTTCACTATAAAAAATCGATCAACAATTAGAAACTGTAAGTTTAGGAAAAGAGTCAAACATTTTCAAACAAAAATCAAAGAAGCTACCTTAGTTCAACAAAACAACCTCTACTGTACCAACATCCCAGGATACCTTTAATGTGTTAAACAAACTTCGAGTGCATGACCTTTTTTCACCCTACTGTGTAAACTACACGAATTTGATGATTATTACAGGTATTCGAATTACTGCACGTTTGTTGTCTAATAAAACTTTCTTTGTTACTTATTCAACTTGTTTCCAAACAGAATTCCCTTTGTACTTAACCCTATGTGGATGTGAAGTAGAATTCCCATTGATCTTGGAGTTTTTAAACCTGATATAGAATTCCAACTGTCCCCGTGTGGACGTTTTAAAGACTCCTCCCAGCCACACTATGAAAGTTGCAAGCCGGTCGGTAAGTGAATTACTGTCTGAAAAATATATATTTTATTTATTTGTTAGCTTATGTTGGTTTCTTCCCCTTGCTGTGTATTTCCTGAACCTGTCTTCACTGATGTTGTTAAATGTATTTATCGGAGATTAGTACTCCTACATACATAGGATTTCGAGTGAGTGTAATTTGAGGCAATACTGTAAAACATTTATTTACGCTAGTTTGAATGAGAAATGTGTAACGGAAACGTTACACATTGTGTAGCTTTGTGCTTAATTACAAACAAAACAAACGGCAGAAATATTGTCGAGAAACAAAACTTCAATGCAAATGTTTTATTGTTATTATTATGTTATTCCTGACAGACTCCACACGAAGGATATAATATACTGAGATGAATGTCCGCCTCTAACTACGATACAGATGACGCATAAAACAGTGGCGAAACTATTAATAGGAGTACGTTGCCCATTCAAACTCTTACAATTAGACTATAGTCACACCTTCAAATGGAGGAAGTTATGAAATGCCCTTTTTTTTTTTGTAAACTGAGAAATCGTTTTATTTTATTTAGTTATTTTTACTTACAGAAGAAGTAGGGTAAGTAGGAATTATTGTGCAAGAAAAATGTCATTCTTTTATTTCGTAATTTATTTCACTCTGGACTAAATTTGGCATTACCCAAAAATTTAGTTTTTAATGCAATGCACTAAGTTTATTTTTGGAATCCTAAAATATCCTCCCGTGGATTTTTTTTTATATCAGCTCCGTTACAGAGACAAGTGTACTAGCTTATAACGCTAAAATCCGGGGTTCGATTCCCCGCGGTGGACACAGTGATATCCCAAAGTGGCTTCGCTCTATTAGAAACATCCAGATATGGTTTGATGCAAATTTAGAATCTTTCCAAGAAACTATTCTGATGTAAATCCATTTGAATAAAACAACGAGTAGATGACAAATAGTTTAACATTTGAAAATAATAAAAATAAAATATTAACAAGTCTCACAGATATTTCATTTTCTCTCCGAATCTTAAAAAATGAAACATTATGATGTTTTGGAAAACCAATAGTTATAAAGGAAATGATCAGGACCGTGACTGATATTTTGAAAATGTGAACTATACACATATGATTAAGGCCCAATATGGCCAGGTGGTTAAGGCACGCGAATCGTAATCTGAGAGTCGCGGGTTCGAATCCCCATCACACCAAACATTCTCGCCTTTTCAGCTGTGGAGGCGTTAAAATATCATGGTCAATCACACTATTCATTAGTAAAAGGGTTGGCTACTCTTACATTGGTAAATTAGGAATGGCTAGCGCAGATAGCCCTCCTGTAGCTTTGTGCGAAATTAAGACAAAGAAAACACTTGTGATTAAACGATTCAAATTTAGATACAGAATTCCTATAAAACTATTGTGGAAAAGAGCAGTGCTAAATTTGGTTAGTGTTATGAGTACGTAATTCAGATAAAATGAGTGTTAAGCGAAACTAAAACGTATTCAGAGGCTATTGTTAGGCGACGACAGTCACACACTAGACACCTCTAATGTGAAATTCGATTGTAACATTTGTATAACGTTTCTAACATTGTTCTCAAACATATCTAGAACAAAAATAACTGATATACTAAAGTCGTTTACTGAACTCAGAGTTAAAAGGCCCAGCATGGCCAGGGGCTTAACTCGTAATCTGAAAGTTGTGCTTACGTTCCAATCCCCGTCACACCAAACATGCTATCCCTTTCAGCCGTAGGGGCGGTATATGTTTTGGTCAATCCCACTGTTCGTTGGTAAAGGAGTTACCTAAGAGTTGGCGGTGGGTGGTGATGACTAGTTGCCTTCCCTCTAGTCTTACATTGCTAAATTAAGACTGGTAGCGCAGACAGCTCTTGAGTAGCTTTGCGCGAAGTTCAAAACAAACCAAACCGAGTTAAAGAGAAATTTTATTATTTAAATACGACCGACTTTTACAAAATTTATGTTGATTAAAATTTACGATAAATGACAACTGACAAAGAGATGTTTATACAACTTAAAAATATATTAAAATATTATACACACACGTACACACGACAGTATTCCCATTTTTGCCTCTGATGAAGAAAAATCCACTCGAGTTATAAGAGCTTAGTTTTTTTGTCCGGTGGGACAGCGGCAAGTCTACAGACTTACAACACTAAAATCCTGGGTTTGAACCCCTATGTGGGTACAGCAGACAGCTCAGTGTGACTTTCCTCTGTCAACCAACGTATGTGTGTGTATATATATATATATATATAATCACTGCTTTTTTTCTATCTGTAGCTATATTAAATTAGTTATTGTTTTTCAGATCTATATATTAAACAAATGAAATGTTTACTAATATCCAGTGTAAGTCTTATTTGTAGTTACAACATCTAGAAAATGTACAATCACAATATTACAAACCAAAACTCTCACCTGGCCTCGGACATGTTTGACGTGAACTGTTGTCCTGAATTGAAGGCCCAATGGTTACGCGTACTCATAGCATTCACTTCAACACCTTCTTATAGCCCTCTGGCGGAAATATTTGATACTGTGAAACATGTTACGCAATAAAACAATTAATCAGTCAAATAAGCTCACGTAGTTAGGTTTCAATACAGCCATTAATATTTGAAATTTTACACCAAACGAATAACTCATATTCGTATTACGTGGTTTAACTCCGGAGAAGTTTGCGAATAGACGCACAGAACTATATATAAACCCACGTCCCGACGTAGTAAAGAAATTTACACACGTGCTAAACTTACACCATCATTCTGTTCTGTGAAAAGTGTTAGCAAGATAATTCGATGTAGGTGTATTAAAATGATATGATGTTATGTTCGTCACTTTAATTGCCGTTTTTGTCTAATCGTATTACCTGAACTTTTATACCACTGATGTCACGAATATTAATGAAATAACACATTTATTAGGAGTTGTACAATGAGCATAGTAAAGATAACATTTTTTGTCGAACTGGCATCGATAATTTGATCTTTACACAAGACAGTAAAGGTTGTTTAATTATTTCATGAAAGTTTATAGACAATTTTAAGCACATGAAAACGGGAAACAAGTTTGCTTGGTATAACTAGTTAATAAAAATAATTAAATGTTGTTCAGTGGGACTGTTATATTATATTATATACTACAGGGTGGTCGCTAGAAAAGCGGAACATTTGTCAAACAGCTATTTATTTTTACAAAGAATAACTTTGTAAAGGCAAATGTTATATTACACTCAAAAATGCTCAAAATTATTAAAATCATGCATTTTATTCATGATGTAAATAAATCAAAATAGAAATGAGTAAGCACGCATTTTATTCATGATCTCATCTGACACTCAAATTTTCCGTTTTTCTAGCGACCACCCTGTATATTGCTCACATCGATTTAACGGCTTTTTAACATGCAGATCAAATTAAAATTTTTCACGAGATTTGTTTGAAGGCGTGTTTTGCCAAAGCTATTCGAGGGTTATCTGCTCTAGCCGTCCCT
The DNA here is from genome assembly GCA_011833715.1 of Carcinoscorpius rotundicauda. Classification (NCBI taxonomy): domain Eukaryota; kingdom Metazoa; phylum Arthropoda; class Merostomata; order Xiphosura; family Limulidae; genus Carcinoscorpius; species Carcinoscorpius rotundicauda. Next base: position 4,793,339 of record CM022403.1, on the reverse strand, counting down.
AATTTAACAGTGTAAGACTAGAGGGACAGTGGGATCATCACCAACTCTTGGGCTACTCTTTTACCAACGAATAGTGGGATTGACCGTCACATTATAACGTCCCCACGGTTGAAAAGGCGAGCATGTTTGGTGTAAACGAGATTCAAACCCGCAACCCTCAGATAACGAGTCGTGTGCCTTAACCAGCTGGCCATGCTGTGCCTAGTCAAGAGATTTCCGAGGTTAATGGTATTCACTCAGTTCCATTAAACTTTAATATACTCTTACTAAAATTGTTTCCATTTTGAGTTTAAATTTCCGACAATAAAGTTCGTAATTACTGACTGACGTATGGGTTTATTTCTGTCGATATATACTCTTCAAAAAAAGAAACGCAAAAGGCAAAATTTGAGACAAATTGTTAACAAGTTTATTATGGGTAGTTCTGTATGAGATGTTTGAAACTTTGCACATTCACTGCTGAACGTCCAAAGTCTGCAAAGGCGAAGCTCACACTCACTAGTTAAGTTTAACGTCACTCAACGTCAATAACGAGTATACCCCCGTGAGCATCAATAACCTCTTGGCATCACCTGCCCATGGAAGCGATGAGATGACGAATCACATCCTGTGGAATGGCTGTCCACTCAGCCTGCAATGCTGCTGCAAGCTAGGGTAGAGTATGCGGTTGAGGTCGTCGTCGTCGCAGACGTCGGTCCAACTCGTCCCATAGACGTTCGATGGGGTTTAAATCTGATGATCTGGAGGACCAGGAAAGAACTTTGATGTTGTGGTGTCTCAAGAAGACAGTGATGAGACGGGCTGTGTGAGGACGGGCATTGTCATTTTGAAAAACGTTGTAGTGGTGGTCCTATCCCGAAGGTGACGTAACCGGGTCTAGCGATCTTGTGCGGGCGTGATCACACGAGGTCTGCCAGATCTTGGACGGTCACGAGTTAATCCATGTTGTTAGTGACGATTCCATAGCCTTGTGATAGTGCTTGGGTGGACATTCACAACTCTGGCAATATCTGATCTGATCAATGGCGTTGTTGCGTTGTGCTTCAGTCAGTCTTGGCGTAACTGTATTGCATGTCGGTGGCTTAACACTGAGCTATGGAAACCGAGAACCCCTTACTTTTATAGGGATTTTGCACATGGTTTACTTGCAGAATATGCAGATCTCTCAAACCAATTTATTGGACACGAATGCGTTTTGGCGAAAAATCCGATGTTTTCCACCGTTTTCAAAGTGCACAACTTTTGTTGTTATTTTGGTGGTGACAATCAGTGCTTTAACACGTGTAACATCACATACTCTGAGCTTGTAATGTTATTACATATATTTCTCTTTAAAATAAAAAAATATCCCTTTAGTGTTTCTTGTTTTGAAGAGTACCGTTGTTTAAAATATGAGTAAGAGATGTGTTGTACGCATGCGTCTTCTTTAATCTCGGGGGGGGTCCTTCAGATGTGCGAATCTGAAAAAATACATTATATTTATACGGTAAAAACTAAAAGGTAGCCAAGTGACTGGCGTGTCGGACTGTGTATTTGAGGATCCGATGTTCTCGTCCTGTTATCATAAAATAAGGATATCGCGTTCTTGATTTTGGGCAGTTGATGCTTTACAGCAGTGAAAAATAATCCAATTTCACTATTTGGTCTGTAAGCAATAGGAACCAATCAAGTGTTAGGTTTCACTGGCTAGGTACCTTCTCTCTAACCTGTCGGTGCAAAATTAGGAAAAATACTGCATTAAGTCCTCGTGTAGATTTACAAAATGAAAATAAAAAAATCACCAAACACACAATTCTTTCTTTTGTGTCAAGAGTTAAGTAACGCACTTCAGCTAAAGCTTTACCTTCAACTACAATTGTATCTTTTGTGGCTAGAATTAAGTAAGGCGTTTATGTGTGTTTTCTTATAGCAAAGCCACATCGGGTTATCTGCTGAGCCAACCGAGGGAAATCGAACCCCTGATTTTAGTGTTATAAATCCGTAGACTTACCACTGTATTATCGAGGGGCTTAAGTAACGCACTTCAGCTAAAGCTTTACCTTCAACTACAATTGTATCTTTTGTGGCTAGAATTAAGTAAGGCGTTTATGTGTGTTTTCTTATAGCAAAGCCACATCGGGTTATCTGCTGAGCCCACCGAGGGAAATCGAACCCCTGATTTAAGTGTTATAAATCCGTAGACTTACCACTGTATTATCGAGGGGCACTTCAGCTAAAGCTTTACCTTCAACTACAGTTGTGTCTTTTGTGTCTAGTTTTAAGTGAGGCACTTTAGCAAAAGTTTTATCTTTTATCCCAACTCCATCTATATTGAAAACAATAATTGCAAAAGTATTTCAAGAGTATGTTGCGAAACAATGAAATGAGACGTTGTAATATACATGGTTACGTGAAAAAAGCAAATAATAATAATAAAAAAGAGAGACCGTGGAACCAGAGAATAAACTCAGAACTTCTTGCTCACGAGATTAATGTTTTACCATTCAGTTATCTAAAAATAAAGAGCTATTTCTGTTTATTTTCACTAATATGGGTGTTTTTTTCTATAACTGTGATGACGTAATAAATGTTGGTAACATTATTGGACAATAAGTCGGTTTATCTTTCATCTCAAATTATACGAAATGTTGCACACTTGTTTTATCATCACTACTTTAAAATTCAGTGGATGGTCAACTTTAACTCCAGAAGTGGTTAATGATGGCGGGGAAGTGCAGGAGAAACTTTTTGTTTTTTTCATTTTGAATTTTGCGCTAGTTGTTCCTAAGACTAGAGGGAAAGCGGCTAGTCATCACCACTCACCGCCAACTCTTTGGCTACTCTTTTACCAACGAATAGTTGGATTGACTGCAACACCATAATTCTACTATGGTTGAAAGGGTGAGAATGTTTGGTGTGACGGGGATTCGGACCTGCGACCCTCAGATTACAAGTCGAGCTTCATAACCACCTGGTAGCCATGCTGAGCTGTAAGAAGACTTATACCTTGTTTTATACTGACGACGGATGGCTTTCCTTTAACATCAGAACTTTTTAAGTAGCACTATACCGTATATTGTACTGACGATGGGGACTTTCCTTTACCACTTAAGGTTATTAAACAGAAGTACAACTAATGTTTTTCTAGCGAAGAGAACTTTCCTTTAATATTGAAAATGGTTTAAGAAAATTAGTTAAAGTGAAGCCTACCCAGTATTAATAGGTAAAAAAATTGAGGTTTGGCTCTTTCATATTATTATCGCAACACTTTTAATTCTATTTTAAATTTGCCAGTCCTCTGTTATCCGTTCTTGGTATAATATTTCGCTCTACAATACCGTACAACGATTTTTATTTATTTTTTGTTGTTGTGAGACGCGGATGAATCACTTGACAAACTAACCATTCACAACCCTGGGCTCAACAACTACTCAAGAAAACACAGTATGAACATCGGATCCATCAAGGTTATAACAACACATATCTTAATCTTAAACATACGAGTACACAAGATTTCACGTCTGTTAAGTCGTCAAATACTGCTGTAAACAGATTTTTGTATTCTGAACAATATAAATAAATTGTTGTAAAGATCCCTACATGCTAATGAAAGGTGTAACTGTTCATTCGTAGTGAGATTTTGTAATGTTTTTCACAGAGAAAACGCAATTAATTTTACAGTTTTCTTAATCCTTATACGAGTTCTAAGAACTTTTCTGACTTCTCGTCATCCACTTGTACAGGGTGTTTGGAAGGTCACTGTGCAGTTTTGTAATCATATTTTATTCAGTCTATTTCAAGCCAGCAACTGATAGCGGTGTTTATGAACAAAATAAGAAGGATCCATGTCTGTATTGATGCCAACGGGGGTCACTTTTAACGTTGTTTATAATTGTCATTCATATTTACCGTCTGTATTCTGTATTTAAACATGTCTGTTAATAAATATGCAAGTGCACAGTGACTCTCCGAACACCCTGTATAATTTCAGAGTCCCTGATGATCACTTTATATGAAACACAAAATTATGTTCAAAGGCCTGCGATTGTTTTATTGTCTTATTTCAGCACGTTCTACAGTAATTCCTCTAATCCTAAAAGGAAAACCATTTTTTTTCCATTACGTACAGATTTTTTCACAAAATATCACATGAACATTTACATAAGTGAATCAATTTCATTAAAATTGGATCACATTTTGTTATGGTTAAAATGTTGGCAACCAGTGGCTATAGGTTTCCCTAAACCAATCGCGACATAAGAGTCTTATTCGAAGACATCTTTGTTCATCGGCCCCCCAGTGGCTCAGCGGTATGTCTGCGGACTTACACGCTAAAATCCGGGTTTCGATAGCCGTGGTGGGCAGAGCACAGATAGCCCATTGTGCTTAATTCAAAAACAACAAAACAACAACTTTGTTCATCAGGATTGAAATTGTGATTTACCTAATTTAATGAATGGAAGTTTCTTTCTAATATTAACAATTAGTTTGTTTGCTTTAAAGCAAAGTCATATTGGATCATCAACTGTGTCTAACGCAGAGTATCAATCCCCAGGCTTTAGCATTAAGTCCGAAGATTTATCGCAGACCAGTCAGAGGATCAAGGATGACAGTGATTGTAGAAAGGGATGATTAATAAACTTCGCAACTTCCGAAATATATTTCAAAATTAAACTTCCTTCTTGTTTCGAAGATAAAAAGGCCACACTGGTTTCCCGCTTCAAATAGGCCCGGCATGCTCAGGTGGTTAAAACACTCGACTCGTAATCCGAGGGTCGCGGGTTTGAATTCCCGTCACACCAAATATGCTCGCCCTTTCATCCGTGGCGGCGCTATGATCTTACCGTCAGTCCCACTATTCGTTGGTAAAAGTGTAGCCCAAAAGTTGGCAGTGGGTGGTGATGACTAGCTGCCTTCCCTGTAGTCTTACACTGTTAAATTAGGGACGACTAGCGCAGATAGTCCTCGAGTAGCTTTGCGCGAAACTTAAAATAATTCAAACCTATCAGATAATTCGGATATTAATATCAACCGCAAACGACAGAGGACTTTACGGAAAATATTATGTGGATTGGAATCTGTATTCTTAAGTTTGACTGAGTTGAGTGAAGAACAAGACAATAAACGATACAAACAAAGTGATAAGTGATTTTTATTCGGTATACAAAAACAATCATAAGTAGATGAGTAGCTCATCCCAAATGTAATGCACAGATAATTCATCGTCTAGGTATCGTGGTACTCCTCACTCATGTGTATTACAGACATGAACCTTTCTCACGATAAAGTGTATGTGGCGTTATATGGAAATAATTCAGTACGACTAAAGCTACAGCAGTCTGATCACGTTTTGCAGTCAAATCTTGTGTGTTGAAACATGAACATATTTATACCATATTTAACGTATTTTTTCTTCACTTCCTGACGTGAGCCATTCTCGACCTATTTAACTATAAATTCTAATTGAATAAAAAAAATATGTATTTGCGATTAGCTGATGTAAACTGATTTTTACCTCAGCAAAACATTTACACAGTAAAATCATATATATGACAAAAAAGTTTCCTTTTAACAAAGTAATGGATTTATAACTTGTAAAACAGATTTTGCAAAGACAATTTTCAACCTAAGAACATTTCATTTAACAAGTCGCCCAGTTCTTTGAATTCCTTAATAATATCAGGGAGTCTTGAAACCATAATCACCATTGAAAATAATCTAATTATTGCTACTGTATATCTTAAGCCATGTGTTTACCATGTTATTATGCAATGATTTGTATACCTTCCCTCCAGCTACTGGCGTCTCACAACATTCACCATCCAATAAACTGGGTGCTGTTATGGGTAAACTTAGATAATTGGAAGAAGTTTCAAGACTCTTGAGTGTAAGATACAATCCAGGATAAAAGCCCAAACATAAGAACTTCCAACATTATTAAACATAACATACAATCCAAGAAGAATATCCAAGTATTTCCAACACTACTGAACATACATACAATCCAGTAAGAGCATCCGAACACAGGAACTTAAAGCATATTTTTTCCCAATGGCTTTCATTATAGCCACAATATTGAGAGATTTCTTAATGTTAATTTTCAGATTCTAGCAAGCAACATTAAACAGATAAACAAATTACTACAGGAAAACATCATTCAATGACTTACGCTTTCGTGGACAAACCTTAAACTACGTGTCTTCATCAAGTTATTAGGAGATTTGGTTGGAATACCCACATCATACAGAAACCCAGTGAAAAACTAAAGGGCACATTTACTCATTCAGCTTTCTTTAACAACAATTTATATAAATCCAGAAAGTTCTTAACCGAAACGAATGGTTTAAAGAAGTCCTTCACAATTAAACAAGCTGTATATGAAAAGTCATTTACGTAGGCTTATGTAGCTGTTCAATACATTAACATTTCAGAAAAAATAGTCGTGCTACATTTTCTAAAGACCCGGCATGGCCAGGTGGTCAAGGCACTTGACTCGTAATCTGAGGGTCGCGGGTTCGAATCCTCATCGCATCAAACGCCAGAAGGCTTTATAATGTCTGGTCAATCCCACTATTCTTTGATAAAGAGTAACCCAAGAATTGGCGGTGGGTGGTGATGACAAGCTGTCATCCCTCTAGTCTTACACTACTAAATAAGGCTGGCGCAGAGAGCCCTTGCGAAATTAGCGCGTCGCGCTAAACATGCTCTCCCTCCCACCGTGGGAGCGTATAATGTGACGGTCAAACCCACTATTCTTCGGTAAAAGAGTAGCCAAATAGTTGGCGGTAGGTGGTGATGACTAGGTGCCTTCCCTCTAGTCTTACACTGCTAAATTAGGAACGGCTAGCACAGATAGCCCTCGAGTAGCTTTGTGCGAAATTCAAAAACAAGCAAAACTTTATCACTAGAGGTCACATGCGCAAACTTAGCTTTCTCTTTTGTAGGGTTTGATGGTCCTGAAAAAACCTTTAAAGTTTCATGTGAAACAAAGTCATTTTCTTCAAAAAAGAATATTTTCAGCTTCAGAACTAATCCTCATTGAAAAATATGTCTCTTTTGTATAATTCTGATGACCAGTCAAGTAGTAATTGGGGAACATTTAAATAATAAATGACCATGTAAATAAAACACACTTACATAAACAAAACAAACAGGAAACACACTGATTTGTATGGAATGAATCACTATTTTTATCTGTAATAAACGTTCTGTCATTTAGTAAGATATTTAATTTCCAAATGTTGCATTTTCATCTAACCCAACGAGTTGTCATACTGTGCAAAATAAGTCTTATCGAACACGGCGTACATTGCAAGATTTGTAATTTCCTGATTTTTCTCATCAAAAACCATCAGTAAAGAAACAGTTTTAAAGTTATCCATTTTTAAATTCTATAAAGTGATTGTATGTTTAGTCTAGATTCAAAGATAAGTTTTATTTTGCAACTATATAAACTACATAAAGGAAACTAACATGATTATAGTAGCAGCTCCATTTTATGGACCTTTGACTGTGTAGACTGACAGTCTTAGCATGAGACCTTAAGGTTATCGTCAAACTCAGGTCCCTGAGAACAATGGTTTGTCTATACATTCTCAATAACAGCATCTTCTTGTGGTAACCTTAGTAATATTACCCAAATTTGGCAATACTGTAACAGATAATCTATAACGACTTTATCTTCTTATGATTACTGTAATAGACCGTTAGTGACTTTCGTAAATCTTACAACAATTTCGTTGACACTGAAGATGTGAAGTCGATAGCTATACTATTATGTTATACGATAAGAATAATTATAGTAAGCATGGTTCCTGGAGGCATATCTAATCACGTTGATAAATGTCTGAAATTATTTTTATGTATTTAAATATTTATATATCTTTGTTAAACCTGTTGATGAAGTTTCAACTAAACCTAGATAAATATAAGACTGATTATGGTTTAATAAATATTGTAAATACTCATTTCGTTTGTCTTAAGTTTTTCATAAAAGGTTAAACTAGACACATAATTAACTAGTCAGGCTTCGAGTGTAGTTCTTTAGCAACTGTTATATTTAAGGTTGAGCACTAGCTTTTTTATTTTTCAATTTCGCACAAAGCTACACGAGGGCTATCTGCGCTAGCCGTCCATAATTTAGTAGTGTGAGACTGGAGGGAGGACAACTCGTCATCACCACCCACCGCCAACTCTTGGGCTACTCTTTTATTAACGAATAGTGGGATTGACCGTTATATTATAACGCCCCTAATGGATGAAAGGGCGAGCATGTTTGGTGTGACGGAGATTCGAACCCGCGACCCTCACATTACGAGTCGAGTGCCTTAACCACCTGGCCATGCCAGGGTAAACACTAGTTGTAGGTGATAAAACAAGTAATGTATATTGTATATGTGTAAAAGATAATACGCCACATGATACTGTTATATTGTTTCAAAATCTATGTGAAAATATCTCGTGATAAATTTAATATTTTTTTACACATAATGTTAAACAAATGTAAAACCTTAACTGAAATAGTGAAATGAACTTAATTTGTATTTCACTATTTTATCTGTTGTTTGAAATATATTAGTGTAAATAACAAAAGTGAATTATGTAAATTTTTAAGTGCAAAATATGCCGTGTTACCATAACAGTTTCAAAATCTACATGGAGAATTTCCATTTTGAAACAATCAGTGAGATAGTGAACCTACTAAAGGAAATCTTACCCCATTAGTTTGCACTGAATCGTTTAGTTATTTATGTTGTGACTTGTGTTTAGTATGGTAACTCATGATAATTTACCTTGTTTTCACATATATTATAAAAATTAAATTCGTAACTGAAATTATAATGTGAACATAATGTACAAAAGTTGTATGAAAGTTAATAATGTGTTTTATAAGCTAAAATGTTTCTGTGAAGTTGTTATCTATGAGATTCTACTTAGCTCTGTCGATAAATGTTCCAGTATGACTAAATCATTTGTGGAGTCTGATTGAATAGAAAGTATACAAGAATTGTACTCTAACTGAAATGTTCCCAACTGGTACAGCAGTAAGTCTACACATTTATAACCTTAAAATCAGCGGTTCGATTCCCTTTAGTAGACTCAGCAGATAGCCCGATGTAGCTTTACTATAAGAAAACACACGATAACTAAAATGTCTCGTCAAATATCGTGAATACATATTTAATGTTTTGTATCACTGTGTGAAGTTAAAGTATGGCGAACGTTAAATTTATGTAGAAAATACATAATTGTATATAGTGTGAAAGTTTTTTTCAATTTTAGTTACAAGTGTTGTGGTAAATAATGACAATGTGTAATAATCGAATTTTTCAACATTTATTTCCATAAACCTTTCCTTTTTGCCATATTGAATTTTAGGTTCTATCAACCCTCTCTTTTATGTAGTAGAATGTTGACATATCGACAGCTGTGAGTCAATAATGGTGTAGTTTCCATATCTTTTTGTGATTATATGTATTCACCTTTTTATCACTTGTGTTTAGTGTTATTGATCTCTGATAGAAGTTGGAAAAGCGCCTATATATAGTAGTTTGCTTAATGTTCAAAATGATATTGCATACCAAATATAAGATTTTCTATCATAATAATCCTTTAAACTTTAGCAATCAACTTAAAGCTAAACATGAGATTTAAACAAGTGTCCTTTTCAGGACCATTGAATATTAGGTACAGAAATGAAACAAACCTCAGGAAATGCAAAAAAGTAGTTGTATAAACACAAACGAAACCCAATGAATTAGTAACGTATCTTATAGGCGGATGTTATAATAATAAATAATGTGTATGCGCAATATGCTGCAATAGTCGTATTGTCAACTATTTGTGTAACTTAGGACATCTATTTAAATTTATACATTGGTGACATGTTTTCCTCCTAGTAAGGCAACATATATATAATCTTAGTAAGATCATCCACTTATCGAAACACAATTTACCTTTGTAATACAATTAAATATATAAATGAAACTAATATTTTGTCAGGAGCACTTTTGCTAAGTTAAACAAATAACAATAACATTTTCACATCATGTGGAAGACCTGCCGCTCTTTGTAAAATATACCCAAGTGTATACTATAACAAACTGTATAGATCATGTAATTAAATTTAGAAATTAATGATATGTTGAAACTCATTAAAAACAATTTTCCATTTTTTAACGCAAGGCATATATAGAACCTTAATAACAGCATCCGCCGAGTAACACCATCTGACTTTACTAAAAACACCCACCTTTGTAAGATCATTCCGCATATTTAACCTCTAGTGTCTGATTCTACTTCATGGACATTATTGCCCTCTGGTGTCTATTACATAACTCTTATGTAACCATCAGGTTAGTATTAAATAAGATAAAAATTATAGTAACTTAACTGCCAAAAAACATCAAACTTTAGGAAACTGTTGGAAAAGAAAGACGAAAAGGCAAAATGAACAAATAGCGAATTAAAAAGTATAAAAGTTAAGAAAAATCACCGAATTAGTAAAAGTGAAGTGAAGGTGAAAATACCTTCTTGTTTCATAATAGTTTATAGTACATTTTCAGCTGTGTTGCAAGTTAATCATTACACCCTGTGGTAAAGAACAACAACTAAAACACTTGTGGTTAACAGATAGTATTTAGTAAATCTAGATTAAAAGAAATAATAAGTAATACATAAATTTGCATACGTGTATATTGTTTTTGTTGTTGTTTTTTACAAATACTTTGTTAGAGTTTACACACCTTTTTCTCATATAATATTGTTTCTATATAAATGTGTGTGTTTAGAAACAATAAAGCAAAAATTTCATTGTAATTATATTTTAATGCTGAAACAAATGAATTTCCTATTGTGTAATAGAAAACTGGTAGGGGTCTGGGTTGGTCGTTAATAAGCACAAGGGTACAAAATAGATTACTTGTGTTCTGCCCATCATGGATATCGAAGCCCGAATGTTAGCGAAGTAAGCTTACAGACTTACATATATGTAAGAGAACTTTATAAAACGAAAACTCCAGCGATTTTTGTAATAATGAATGGAAGTAATTTATTTCTGTAATAAAACGTCGATAAAATCAATCGAATTTCAAGGATCTCTAAGAATTATATTGATCTCACACCTAATAACCGGTCCGACTAAATTTGAACGAAACAGAATGTTAAAACAAAGCTTAGTTCTAAAACATTGTAATATAGTAGTTTTTCGTCATTGACTTTAAATTAAGTTTAACATTGTTCGTTTTTCCCTCATATAGTTTAGATTTCCACTCAGTTCAGAAGCAGAATGAAACAGTTAAAAAGCATATTATAGGTAAAACGATAAAGACAACTTACACTTTCCAAAAATGAACATAGAGAAAGCAAGTGCTCAACGTTACTCATTCTAGTATATTTTCTCTCGTAATCAATTTAATTCAAAAATATTAATAATTTCTTACCGATCTGTGAGAGGCATTTGTGCAGTTTAGCAAGTTCTTGTTTGTAAAGATGTTGAAAAATAGTATTTTATTATATTTAAAGTGCTAAAATTATAATTTAATTGGCCTGGTGGTTAGTACGCTCGACTCCCAGTCTGCGGGTCATGGAATCCAGTGATCGAATCCCTTCATCAAGCAAGCTCGCCCTTCAATCTTTGGGAAATTAGAATATGTATTAATGTTTCGACCTTGTTCTCTACTTCACTTTATTAAAAGTTTTAATACCCATACCAGCTGTCTTGAGAACTTCAGTGGGTTTCTCGTAATTTCAAAGTTACGTTTGCTTTCGTTTTTATAATTTCCAGCAAAGCTACACGAGGGCTATCTGCGATAGCTGTCCCTAATTTAGCAGTGTAAGACTAGAGGGAAGGCAGCTAGTCATCACCACCCACCGCCAACTCTTGGGGTACTTTTTGCCAACGAATAGTGGGATTGACCATCACATTATAACGCCCCCACGGTTGGGAGGGCGAGCATGTTTGGCGCGACTCGGGCGCGAACCCGCGACCCTCAGATAACTCAAAGTTACAATATTTCAGTTAATTCCATTATTTGTTGATAGAAAATAGTCGACGAGTTGGCGGAGGGTGGTGTTGAGTAAGTGTCTTTTCTCTAGTTCTGTCGTTTCAGATCGCCCTCGAGTAGCTTTGTGCAAAATTCTAACAAGCAATATAAATAATATAATCAATGTTTTTTAACGTTTAAAGTAGATAGCAGACATTATAAGTGCTGCCATCTATAGTGATAATTAAAACATTGTTTTATATTAGTATCGATAGATGGCAATAGAAGCAGTTTAGTAAAGATTGTTGAAGAATTATTAACTTAAAAAACTTTTAAATGTATATATCGATGAATCATAAACATAATGTTTTGAAATAAAAAGTGCATATATTATAGCCAAAACTGATCTTTGCCTGATAGCTAATTCTTATTTCAATCAGTGATGTCGAGAAACCCACTTGTTGAGAATTTTATATGCAAAAACGGCTCGTTTTGGGTTCAGAAAATATTTTAAATAGAAGAGCGAACAACGTTTCGACCTACTTCGGTCATCGTCAGGTTCACAAAGAAAGAGGTAACTGACCGGAAGCTGACCACATGTTTGGAAGGGGTTGTATAACTGAGTGTCGCAATGTAGAGGGCGCGGTTAGATGTTTGAATAAAAAATAATCTATAATATTAATATAGGTATAATGGCGTTCCTTTATATTGGTTTATTTTGGGTTTAAGTTGTTGTATAAGTAAGGCTTCTTTAATTTTTCGTTTGTTTATGTTTGTTTCTTTATTTAGTATTTTAGTGGTCGAAACGTTGTTCGCTCTTCTATTTAAAATATTTTCTGAACCCAAAACGAGCCGTTTTTGCATATAAAATTCTTATTTCACTTTCAAAACTTGTTGACACACTTAAAATCTAATCCTTAAAATTTAGAGACGATTAGACTAATAATTAGTATTCAACTGAGCGTTAGATTGGTATTACTAATAATTAATATCCAAATAAAAGTCATGTTGTACTACTAACAATTAATATCCAACTGAAAGTCATGTTGTACTACTAACAATTAATATCCAACTGAAAGTCATGTTGTGCTACTAATAATTAATATCCAACTAAAAGTCATGTTGTACTACTAACAATTAATATCCAACTAAAAGTTATGTTGTACTAGTAATAATTAATATCCAACTAAAAGTCATGTTGTACTACTAATAATTAATATCCAACTAAAAGTTATCTTGTACTCCTAATAATTAATATCCAACTAAAAGTCATGTTGTACTACTAATAATTAATATCCAACTAAAAGGTATCTTGTACTCCTAATAATTAATATCCAACTAAAAGTCATGTTGTACTACTAATAATTAATATCCAACTAAAAGTCATGGTGTACTACTTACAATTAATATCCAACTAAAAGTCATGTTGTACTAGTAATAATTAATATCCAACTAAATGTCATGTTGTACTACTAATAATAAGCTGCTTCTGATTACGTGAATTAACACGTTTTAATTACTTGAAGAATCATTTTAAAATCGATCCAACTGAAGAAAATTAGAAAAAACAAAACAAATTGTACATTATCAACTCTTTTTAACACCAGTTATTTCAGATCATTAGTTACACACATACAGAGGTTAAGGGCGTGACAGTAAAACAATTTTGGAGTCTTACCAATTCCTTAAAGTCTAGGTTGTCACATACGGTCATTCCTATCTCACGACCGTGAATCTTGACCACAAACGTGCAGCTTAGATCCGTCCTAAAGCTATCATGATTAAAGCACACCTCTCCTCCCTGATTCCTTTTCACAATCCATCTATTATACGAGAACGTCTGTTCACTAGTTTCAACAATTCGATTGCACAGGAATCCGAAGGTGGTACGTCCGGCAAAGCGACTGGTATGCTTTCTTATGGAATAGCACGAATACCCAGCTTTATTCTCTAGACGACTGAGGTAAGAAACTATTGAACAGATATACAGGGTGGTCGCTAGAAAAGCGGAAAATTTGTCAAACAGCTATTTATTTTTGCAAAGAATAACTTTTACAAAGTTTTTTAAAGGCATATGTTATATTACACTCATAGATGCTCAAAATGTCGTCCGTGCATTTTATTCATGATGTAAAGAAATCAAAATAGAAATGAGTAAACACGCATTTTATTCATGATCTCACCTGACCCTCAAATTTTCCGCTTTTCTAGCGACCACCCTGTATTATGGAAGCAAATTGTGTTTATGTACTTTTTGTTACTTTATGCCACTAATTTTATGTTCGTGAATGTGCACCTGGTACAGTTCGCTGCACATTGCTTACCACGAGAAGGCTAGTCTAGGAATTGTTGTAGATCTCTTTCTAGAAGATTCCATTACAATAGTATTTAGTTTTCCAATATAATTAAGTACAAGAGATATCCCCGGCTTGGAAACTCTAAACTCCAGATCTGGATACATGCTTGTGATATGAATGAACGATGTTTCTGTATTGAAAGGGTTTTTATACACCAGTAGGAAAACCGATCAATTTTGGCATCGCCTACGTAAGGGGAAATATGTCAAAATGTAGTTCCAATACATGTTATTTCACAGCAACTCCACAGATGTTGTGGTTACACGTCACTTTGGAATTTGCATATTAAAAGTCGTTTGAATATAACATTAGCTAACCCTTTGTATCTCTAAAAGCCTTTCAGTATCATGCAATACATATTCTCGTATTTGAGCTATTAGGTAATTACCAAACCGCTGCTGATATATGTGTGATGAAAAATATTTGTTACACAAATAGTGTTAAATATTCATAGCAAATGACACAAAAGTCGTCTTATGCATAGAATAATAGTGCTAAACAACTGGCGTTAAAATAAGAACAGGAAGTCATAATAATTCCTGGCCTAATTTCGATTTACAAATGACCCATACAAATTTGATGAAAACTAAACCTAATTTAATTAACAGTAATTTGCTGTTCAGAAATAGCATTTCAGCCATGAATACATCTATTGTATCTCAGCCGGCTTAGAGAGCCTACATATTGGTCGAAAGGTCTTGTCAATACTGGATATAGCATATATTGTTAATTTTTTTTTTCTCTTAAATTATTAGAATATAGTAGGATATAGCTAAAGGTTTGTATCACAACAAATGTTGTTCTTAACTTGAGATTCATCCTCTAATTGGCTGGTAAATACGCGAACTTAGCCTTTGTAGAAACAGTGGAATTAATAAATGGATACAGCACACATTTTGCGTTCATTTGTTATTACTTGTATTAGGCTGTGAATTAACGTTTCATAATTTTAAAGCGTCATCGATTGTAGATTTTGCGAAAGCACGTGAATTCCCATGGATAATAACTGCAAATGAAAAAAAATACATTTTTTGTGTTTCAAATTATTAGACGGAAAAGTGAAATGTACAGTTGATGCTCGAGTGTTCGCATTTCGCTTTCACGCACATTTATTGTCACACGAGAGAACGAAACGAACTCGTTTATACACGTTTATGTTAATTAATGCAGATAGTAAGAGGTAGAAAAATGGATTACATGCCAAACAAATATGTTATATGAGATTTAAATAAGATTTTGTGTTTATCATCAAATCACTCCCTAGTTAGAAACGCACTATTCATAACGAAAACAAAACCAAATCGTCAGCAGATCACGTGTCACGAGAGCGGTGTAATTGAGATATCCATGCTCGTGGAAGTGAAGTACACTTGACAGTCCAGCATCTAATAATTCACAAAGGAAAAGAAGAATTGCTGGAGACAAGCAGGGGGAAGGGGGAAACGACTAAAGTCTGTTGGGTATGAAGGGGGGATTAAGCTCTCCATTGATTGTCATGTTGTTGCGCTCCATTTCCTTAATTATTTGGCTACCGCGTGCAGTCCTCGTGAGCCAGTGGGAGGTGCCTTAATTATTTAACTCTAGATTAAAAGTCAGTTGAGGGAAGCGGCGAAGGTTTACTCAAGTGGCGAACACTTTTCATATGAGAGTCCAGGCTATCAAATATTCAGTTAGCGAGCTCACTCATCGTGTCTTGTGTAGAAACTGGAACCATGTGGAGCGTTAAGGGAAAGCCATCTACAAGGAGCTACTGCTTTGAGTTCAGAATTTTAATATATGTGAGTGTATATAAATATCAATAAGCTAGCCCGCTCACACATGCATTATCAGGTAACCATGAATAAAGTAGGTCTAATATATATATACAAACTTATCTGCGAGCACGAGCGTAACCGGGTAGACATATACAAATTGATTCCATTTAACATAACGTTTAGCAGACACTTTAAATTAAAGTTAGGATTAGAGTGTTTGATATGCATTGTTATGTGCCTATAAGAATATAACCTTTCCTTATTATTGTGACATGGTAAACCGAATGTTAATTATTCAGTTCTTTTTCACAGTGGTTACGAAATCATAGTATCATGGATAGGAAAAAAAGGTTCCTCTAATCTTCTGGGAATCATTATTATCTTGTTACCTGACGTATCTTGAGAAATTTGCTCATAACATGACCATGTGGTTTATTAGATAGGAATATGACGTAAAGGCAGATAGCGTTTCTTCAGTTCAGCTGCTCAGGTTGCTAATTTGTAACATGATGTACAGTGAGGTAATCTCTCTTCACTCCTGTTTCTCTGGTTATTAATTTGTTACATGATGCACAGTAAGGTAGTCTCTCTTCACTCCTGTATCTCTGGTTATTAATTTGTAGCATGACGTACAGTAAGGTAATCTCTCTTCACTCCTGTTTCTCTGGTCATTGATTTGTATTATAAGGTACAGCAAGGTAATCTCATTTCACTCCTGTTTCTCTGGTTATTAATTTGTAACATGAGGTGCACTAAGGTAATCTATCTTCACTCCTGTTTCTCTGGTTATTGATTTGTAACATGATGTATAGTGAGGTAATTTCTCTTCACTCTTGTTTTTCTTATTATTAATTTTTACATGAGGTGCAGTAAGATAATCTCACTTCACTCTTGTTTCTCTGGTTATTAATTTTTAACATGAGGTGCGGTTCAATAATCTCTCGTAACTCATGTTTTTTTGGTTATTAATTTGTATTAAAAGGTACAGTAAGGTAATCTCTCTTCATTTTGTTTTTATTGCTATTAATTTGTAACATGATACAGTAAGGTAATCTCTCTTAACTTTTGTTTCTTTGGCTATTAATTTCTAACATGAGTTGCAGTAAGGTAATCTCTCTTCGCTCCTATTTCTCTGATTATTAATTTGTAGCATGACGTACAGTAAGGTAATCTCTCTTCACTCCTGTTTCTCTGGTCATTGATTTGTATTATAAGGTACAGCAAGGTAATCTCATTTCACTCCTGTTTCTCTGGTTATTAATTTGTAACATGAGGTGCACTAAGGTAATCTATCTTCACTCCTGTTTCTCTGGTTATTGATTTGTAACATGATGTATAGTGAGGTAATTTCTCTTCACTCTTGTTTTTCTTATTATTAATTTTTACATGAGGTGCAGTAAGATAATCTCACTTCACTCTTGTTTCTCTGGTTATTAATTTTTAACATGAGGTGCGGTTCAATAATCTCTCGTAACTCATGTTTTTTTGGTTATTAATTTGTATTAAAAGGTACAGTAAGGTAATCTCTCTTCATTTTGTTTTTATTGCTATTAATTTGTAACATGATACAGTAAGGTAATCTCTCTTAACTTTTGTTTCTCTGTTTATTGATTTCTATGTATAAGGTACAGTAAGGTAATCTCTCTTCACTCTTGTTTCTCTGGTTATAAATTTGTAACATGAGGTGCAGTTAAATAATTTCTCGTCACTCCTGTTTGTTTTGGTTATTGATTTGTATTATGAAATACAGTAAGTTAATCTCTCTTCACTCCATTTTCTCTTGATATTAATTTGTAACATGAGTTGCAGTGAGATAATCTCTCTTCACTTCTGTTTCTCTGGTTATTAATTTGTAACATGAGGTCCACTAAAATACTCTCTCTTCACTTCTGTTTCTCTGGTTATTAATTTGTATTATAAGGTACAGTAAGGTAATCTCTCATCACTTTTGTTTCCCTGGTTATTAATTTGTAACATGGTGTATGATAAGGTAATTTTTCTTGATCCCTGTTTCTCTGGATATTAATTTGAATTATAAGGTACAGTAAGGTAATCTCTCTTCTTGTCTTGTTATTGATTTGTATTATAGGGTACAGTAAGGTAATCTCTCTTTATTCTTGTTTCTCTTGTTATTAATTTTTACATGGGGGACAGAAAGGTAATCTCTCTTTATTCGTGTTTCTCTGGTTATTGATTTGTATTATAAGGTACAGTAAGATAATTTTTCTTCACTCCTGTTCTCTGGATATTAATTTGTAACATGTATAATAAGGTAAGATCTTTCACTCTTGTTTCTCTTGTTATTAGTTTTTACATGAGGTGCAGTTAGGTCATCTCGATTCACTCCTGTTTTTCTGGTTAAAATTTGAAACATGATGTACAGTAAAGTAATCTGTATTCACTCCTGTTTTTCTGGTTATTAATTTGTAACATGAGTTGCAGTGAGATAGTCTCTCTTCACTCCTGTTTCTCTGGTTATTAATTTGTATTATAAGGTGAAGTAAGGTAATCTCTCTTCACTTTTGTTTTCTGGTTATTGATTTGTATTATAAGGGACAGTTAAATAATCTCTCTTCACTTTTGTTTGTCTGGTTATAAATTTGTAACATGAGGTGAAGTAAGGTAATTTCTCTTCACTCCTGTTTCTCTGGTTATTGATTTGTGTTGTAAAATACAGTAAGGTAATATCCTTTCACTCTTATTTCTCTGGTTATTGATTAATATTATAAGGTACAATAAGATAATCTCCCTTTACTCCTGTTTCTCTCGTCATTGATTTGTATTATAAGATACAGTAAGGTAATCTCTATTCACTCCTATTTCTATGGTAATTATTTTGTAACATGATGTACAGTAAACTAATCTCTCTTCACTTTTGTTTCTTTCTTTATTAATTTGTAAAATGATGTACAATGTAACATGTTTATTTTTGTTTCTCTTGTTAATAATTTTTACATGAGGTGTAGAAAAGTAATCTCTCTTATCACACCTGTTTCTCTGGTGATTGATTTGTATTATAAGGTACAGAAAGGTAATCTCTCTTCACTCTTGCTTCCCTCGTTATGAATTTGTAACATGAGGTGCAGTAAGGTAATTTCTTTTCACTCCAATTTCTCTAATTATTAATTTTTAACATGATGTATGGTAAGGAAATTTCTCTTAATCCCTGTTTCTCTGGTTATTAATTTGAATTATAAGGTACAGTAAGGTAATCTCTCTTCTTGTCTTGTTATTGATTTGTACTATAGGGTACAGTAAGGTAATCTCTTTTTATTCTTGTTTCTCTTGTTATTAATTTTTACATGGGGGACAGAAAGGTAATCTCTCTTCACTCCTGTTTCTCTCATTATTTATTTGTATTATAAGGTACAGTAAGGTAATCTCTATTCACTCTTATATCTATGGTAATTAATTTGTAACATGATGTACAGTAAAATAATCTTTCTTCACTTCTATTTCTTTGGTTACTAATTTGTAGCATAAAATACAATTAGGTAATCTCTCTTCAATCTTGTTTCTCTGGTTATTAATTTGTAACATGACGTACAGTAAGGTAATCTCTTGTCACTCTTGTTTCTCTGGCTATTAATTTGTAACATGAGGGGAAGTAAGGTAATCTCTCTTCACTCCTGTTTCTCTGGTTATTGATTTATGTTATAAAATACAGTTAGATAATATCTTTTCACTCTTGTTTCTCTGGTTATTGATTTGTATTATAAGGTACAGTGAGGTAATCTCTCTTTATTCTTGTTTCTCTTGTTATTAATTTTTACATAAGGTGCAGTAATGTAATCACTCATCACTCCTGTTTCTCACATTATTGATTTGCATTATATGGTACAGTAAGGTAATCTTTTTTCACTCTTCTTACTCTGGTTATTAATTTGTAATATGATGTACAGTAGAAAATCTTTCTTCACTTCCCTTTCTTTTGTTTTTAATTTGTAGCATGAAATATCATAAGGTAATCTCTCTTCAATTTTGTTTCTTTGGTTATTAATTTGTGACATGATGTATGGTTGGTTAATTTCTCTTAATTCCTGTTTTTCTGGTAATTGATTTGTATTATAAGGTACAGTAAGGTAATCTTTCTTTACTCTTATTTCTCTGATTATTAATTTGTAACATCATGTATTGTAAGATAATTTCTCTTAATCCCTGTTTCTTTGGTTCTTAATTTGTATTATAAGGTACAGTAAGATAATCTCTCTTTACTCCTGTTTCTCTGGTTATTAATTTGTAACATTAGGTGCATTAAGACAATCTCTTTTCACTCCTGTTTCTCTCGTTAGTTATTTGTAACATGATGTTCAGTAAGATAATCTCTCCTATTTTTTTTTTGGTTATTAATTTGGAACATGATGTATGGTAAGGTAATTTCTCTTAATCTTTGTTTTTTTGGTTATTAATTTTTATTAAAAGGTACAGTAAGGTAATCTCTCTTCATTTTGTATCCTATGTTATTAATTTGTAACATGATGTACAGTAAGGTAATCTCTCATAAGTTTTGTTTCTGTGGTTATTAATATGTAACTTGACATGCAGTAAAATAATCTCTCTTCACTCCTGTTTCTTTGGTTATTGATTTGTATTATAAGGTACAGTAAGGTAATCTCTCTTCACTCCTGTTTCTCTGGTTATTAATTTGTAACATGATGTACAGTAAGGTAATCTATCTTCACTCCTGTTTCTCTGGTTATTATTTTGTATTATAACATACAGTGAAATAATCTTTCTTCACTCTTGTGTCTCAGGTTATCAATTTGTAACATGATGTACAGTACGGTAATCTTTCTTCATTTTGTTTCTCCCGTTGTTAATTTGTAACAAGATGTACAGTAAGGTAATCTCTCTTTACTCCTGTTTCTCTGGTTATTAATTTGTGACATGAGGTGCAGTAAGGTAATCTCTTCTTACTCTTATTTCTGTGATTATTAATTTGTAACATGATGTATGGTAAGGTAATTTCTCGTAATCCATGTTTCTCATGTTATTAATTTGTATTATAAGGTACAGTGAGGTAATCTCTCTTCACTCCTTTTCTTCTGGTTATTAATTTGTAACATGAGGTGCAGTAAGGTAATCTCTCTTCACTCCTGTTTCTTTTCTTATTAATTTGTAACATGATGTACAGTAAAATAATCTCTCTTCACTCCTGTTTCTCTGGTTGTAAATTTGTAACATGGGGTGCAGTTAAATAATCTCTCATCACTCATGTTTTTTTGGTTATTAATTTGTATTAAAAGGTACAGTAAGGTAATCTCTCTTCATTTTGTTTCTGTTGTTGTAAATTTGTAACAAGATGTAGAGTAAGATAATCTCTCTTTACTCTTATTTCTGAGATTATTAATTTGTAACATGATGTATGGTAAGGTAAGTTCTCTTAATCCATGTTTCTCATGTTATTAATTTGTATTATAAGGTACAGTAAGGTAATCTTTCTTCATTCCTATTTCTCTGGTTATTGATTTGTATTTTAAGGTATAGTAAGGTAATCTCTCTTCACTCCTTTTTTTCTGGTTATTAATTTGTAACATGAGTTGCAGTAAGGTAATCTATCTTCACTTCTGTTTCTCTTCTTATTAATTTGTAACACGATGAACAGTAAGGTAATTTCTCTTCACTCCTGTTTCTCTGGTTATTGATTTGTATTATAAGGTACAGTAGGGTAATCTCTCGTCACTCCTGTTTCTCTGGTTATTGATTTGTATTATAAGGTACAGTAAGGTAATCTCTCTTCACTTCTGTTTCTCTGGTTGTAAATTTGTAACATGGGGTGCAGTTAAATAATCTCTTGTCACTCATTGTTTTTTGTTTATTTATTTGTTTTGAAAAGTACTACAAGGTAATCTCTTTTCACTTTTGTTTCTCTGGTTATTAATTTGTAAAATGAGGTGAACTAAGGTAATCTCCCTTCACTCCCGTTTCTCTTGTTATAAATTTGAAACATGATGTACAGTAAAGTGAACCCCCTTTACTCCTGTTTCTCTGGTTATTAATTTTAACATTAGGTGCAGAAAGATAATCTCTTTTTAGTCCTGTTTACCTTGTTATTAATTTGTAACATGATGTACAGTAAGGTAATCTCTTTTAATTTTTTTTTTTGGTTATTTATTTGCAACATGATGTGGAGTAAAATAAACTCTCTTTACTCCTTTTTCTTTGGTTATTCATTTGTATTATAAGGTACAGTAAGGTAATCTCTCTTCACTTCTGTTTCTCTGGTTATTAATTTGTAACATAATGTATTGTAAGGTAATTTCTCTTAATCCCTTTTTCTCTGGTTATTAATTTATAACATGATGTACAGTAAGGTTATCTTTCTTCACCTGTTTCTCTGGTTATTAATTTCTGACATGAGGTGCAGTAAGGTAATCTCTTCAATCCTGTTTGTCTTGTTTTTGATTTGTTCTATAAGGTACAGTAAAGTAATCTCTTTTTACTCCTGTTTCTCTGGTTATAAATTTGTAACATTATGTACAGTAAGGTAATCTCTCTTAACTTTTATTTCTTTGGTTATTAATTTGTAACATGATGTAAAGTAAAGTTATCTCTCTTCACTCTTGTTTCTCTTGTTATTAATTTTTACATGATGTGCAGTAATGTATTCTCTCTTCACTCCTGTTTCTCTCATCATTGCTTTGCATTATAAGGTACAGTAATGTAATCTCTCTTCACTCCTTTTTGTTGTTGTTAATTTGTAATATGATGTACAGTTAGGTAATTTCTCTTTACCTCTGTTTCTGTGGTTATTAATTTTTATTATAAGGTACAGTAAGGTAATCTCTTTTCACCCCATTTTTTCTGATTTTTGATTTGTATTATAAGGTACAGTGAGGTAATATCTTTTTACTCTTGTTTCTCTTATTATTAAGTTTAACATGATGTACAGGAAGTTAATTTCTTTTCACTCCTTTTTCTTTGGTTATTAATTTTTAGCATAAGGTACAATAACATAATCTCTCTTCACTCTTGTTTCTCTGGTATTTAATTTGAAACATGAGGTGCAGTAAGGTAATTTATTCTCATTCCTGTTTCTCTGGTTATTTATTTGTATTATAAGGTACAGAAAGGTAATCTCTCTTCACTCCTGTTTCTCTTTTTATTAATTGGTAACATGATGTACAATAAGGATATCTTTCTTCACCTGTTTCTCTGGTTATTAATTTCTGACATGAGGTGCAGTAAGGTAATTTTTTTTCACTCCTTTTTATTTTGTTATTAATTGGTAACATGATGTACAGTAAGGTAATCTATCTTCATCTCTGTTTCTTTGGTGATTAATTTCTGTTTTAAGGTACAATAAGGTAATCTTTCATCACTCCTGTTTTTCTGGTTATTGATTTGTATTTGTGAGGTACAGTAAGGTTATCTCTCTTCACTCTTGTTTCTCTGGTTATTAATTTGTAACGTGAGGTGCAGTTGGGTAATCTCTCTTCACCTTTTTTTTCTCTGGTTATTGATTTGTATTCTAAGGTAACGTAATTTAATCTCGTTTCTCTCCTTTTTCCCTGGTTATTAATTTGTAACATGATGTACAGTATGGTAATCTCTCTTTACTCTTGTTTCTCTGGTTATTAATTTGTAACATGAGGTGCAGTAAGGTAATCTCTCTTCACCACTATTTCTTTGGTTATTTATTTGTAATATGGACTACTAATATATTCACCAATAAAACGTTAAGAATCAAGTTAGATCTATTAATATGATAATTAATGAACGTTAAGGATCATGTAAGAACTTTTGATATGATAAGAAAAAAACGTTAAGGATCATGTAAGATCTATTAATATGATCAAAAAACGTTAAGGATCATGTAAGAACTTTCAATTCCGTATGGCTGTACTTATTTAGTACTAAAACGTTGTATTTCTTCAGTTGGCTTATATATTTCGAAATCCGATTTGAAGACTTGTGACTCATGAGCCTAATATGTGCCGTTTGTTATCTCGTTTAGTTAGTTCTGTACACTTACTCCCTACGTTTAGCCAAACAACTAATATTAATAACTTTGAGTGAGTTCCTTTTTTAAAGCATGTAATTATTGTGAAAAGTAAATGAACGCGATGCATTCCTGATTAATACATTTGCATATAGGGTCACCAAAAACTTTAAACTGTGAAGTAGGTCGTGTTATGCACATTTTTTCATTACGTGATCGTAACTTACGCTTGAAAATCTTTTCAAAATATTCAGTCCATGAAACCTGGGCTTCTCTTTTACCCCAGAATTGATCGTAACATTATTACGCCCCCACGGCTGGGAGGGCGAGCATGTTTAGCGCGATGCGCATGCGAACCCGCGACCCTTAGTTTACGAGTGCATGCCTTAACGCGCTCGGCCAGGCTTAACATATAATTTTTGTAAAATAGGTTGCAAATATTTCATAGTTTTTAGAATGTACCCATTACTTTGTTGTACATATCAAATATTTCATAGTTTTTAGAATGTACCCATTACTTTGTTGTACATATCAAATATTTTGACACATTTAACTTCCCCATGAAGAACGTTTCTGTATAGATTTGTATATTTTGCTTTGTGAGTGTGTAATTTATCGTTGGAATTAAACACTCATAAGGTCAGTTAAATACTTGAAACAATGGGAGAGAGAGAAGGTGTGAGTGGCTCTACTGGTATACGAGCATCTGCGCAAGCGTTAAGAAAAGCCGGGAACAAAAACGGGCAAAAACTCATTTGCTTTACGCTTACATTTAGACAGGATAATCAAATTAAGGGTAACTAGGAGAAACCCAAACATACTTCGTTAAAAGGGAGTACAAGGACAAGAGGTTGGAAGGGAACAGAAGTGAGGATAACAGGGTGGCCTGGTAGTGTGGCTTTATTCTTGACCACATGGTTGTGTGCAACAGAAAGCACTGAAACACATAGACGTGCACACGTATGCCTAAGTCGATACTGACGTATGTAATTATCACACTTTTCCATATGCAGACAAAACTCAAAAGACGAGTGCAGATAAAGAGACAGACACCAAGATAGAAAGAAAAATAAACAAAGAGAAACTGGTAGAGTTGTAGAAAATTTATAAACAGATTTGTAGATGGACAAAATACATTTACTCACGACTGACTTAATGGTATTACGCAATCATAATAAGATTGGTTTAAGCTAATATTCAATATTACAATACGCAAGTGGTTAATTATGACACTACAGATTAGATATGGTAGACTTGCCTATCTTCACCACATGGGAAACGAACCTTGGGTACTTCTTATCTGAATTGCATTACTGGGTTTACGACGTACAGATTTCACTGAGTGATTGTAAAGAACCTTGCGTGAAAGTTAAATCTGTACTCGCTATACTTCGTTAACCCTAAATCGTATTGATTAGCATGTTTTGAAGAACACTCTCAGTGAGCTTCGTATCTTCCCCTGTGATATTAAATCATCTATAGTTAGTTTAACAGCTTGGAGCATGAACTCAGTAATTAGTCTATTAGCTTTCAATGTTTGTCCTTTGGCACAATTCGAACCTTCGTTTCTGGCTACGTCAAGACATACACTTGCACGGCTTATATTCTCAACTAATCACGTGCTTGCTTAGACGTATCACACTTTCAGCTCTTCAAGTAGTAAGAATATCAACATGTAATTATTATAGATAGAATATTCACCGAATTGTGTTCTTTGTGTCACCTCACTAAATTGTGAATATTTCTAAAGCAAAAAATTCACAAACAAGAACACAAACTGTTTTAAGTAAACAAAGCTTTTCCATCTGTGGGTATTAGTCCTATTTCACTCGAGAGTGACACATTATTATTTCTACGACACAAATTACGGATTCCACTTCATTTTTATATCCAAGCAATTGATTGTATCGTTCTTAATTCAAAGGAACGTTTTTATTTACTGTTCTTATGTCTGTATTTGTAGAAAACAAACTGGCTTCGTGCAGAGGATATTCGTTGCACAAGAATAATATTATTCTTTATTATCTGCAACCGGCAAAACATTTCCGTTAGTTTTTCATTTCTCTTTCCTTGGATTTTCCTTTTTCTATCGTTTTTATGCACGTCATTTGAGTTATTCTTTCTTGCAGACAGAACCCAGCATGGCCAGGTGGTTAAGGCACTCGAATGGGTTCGCATCCCCGTGACACCAAACCTGCTATCCCTTTGAGGCGTGGGGGCGTTAAAATGTGACAGTCAATCCCACTATCTGTTAGTAT
This sequence comes from Carcinoscorpius rotundicauda, assembly GCA_011833715.1. NCBI lineage: Eukaryota > Metazoa > Arthropoda > Merostomata > Xiphosura > Limulidae > Carcinoscorpius > Carcinoscorpius rotundicauda. Next base: position 4,767,065 of record CM022403.1, on the reverse strand, counting down.
AGTAGTAGTCTAAGAGTTGGCGGTTGGTGGTGATGACTATCTGCTTTCCCTCTAGTCTTACACTGTTAAATTAAGGACGGCTAGCACAGATAGCTTTCTTGTAGCTTTTCACGAAATTTAAAACAAACAATTCTGGCAGACATAATGTATTAGATGGGTCAATCCTGGTCTACCTTGAAAAGAAGATAATTATGTGGTAAGACGAACAAACTCACGTACACGTAACTTTATTTAATGAAATTACACATAAAGGAAACAATAAAGTAAAATAATGGTAGCTTTAATAGAGTGAAGAGTATGAAACAATTACGTGCAATCAGTGTATGACACGGTTTTACGAGTTTAAACAAAGAAACTCACAAAACCAAATAAAAAACCTGTCTTAAGAAAAAAGAAGTTTAAAGATGTTCACGGCAGTCTATGAAACGAATCAATGCTAAATTATTGTTAACTAAAGTGAATTTAAAGTTGTAACGAAAGTAAATTTAGCAGATAATGCAGATACGTCTGAATGCGAGTTTATAAAGTGATAAGCATGTGGTTTAAACGAAGAGAGCATGCATATTTTAAATCAAAATAAGTTGCAAAGGCCCATTTTACTTAGTGTAATTTTCATTCTTTTTTAAGGAAACTACACGTGGGTTAGTTATTTTCTGTGTGAAATAATAAGAGCTGAAATCAAAGCCAATATTCATGAGATGAGAACAACATTGATAAGGTGTTTCTATATTGAAAAGCTAATATGCAACCCAGACTCCTCAGACAAAGACCTTTCAAACGATATGAGATTTATATTGTTTGTTCGACAAATTCACGAAATACCTTTCGAACGGACAAACGCGAGCATCTCATTTAATAGATAATCTACAGTTGCAAAAAACATTTGATGGTTTATATCAAGTGCTGCCATCTGTTCGTCAAGTTGTAATATGATACTAATCAAGACACTCCGCTTTGTTTATACGTTATTGTTTTAATCATGAAAACGTGATACATAAGAGATTCCTAAGTTGTTTGAGACAACTGTTATATGTGCAAGACAGGGTGAGTTTAATCTCATAAAGTATCAAAATAACATCTACCTATTAAAATTACTTTCACCTCTCTTCAATTTGGTTTGGTTTGTTTTTAATTTCGCGCAAAGTTATACGAGGGCTATCTGGGCTAACCGTCCCTAATTTAGCAATGTAAGACTAGAGGGAAGGCAGCTAGTCTTTACTTCCCACCGTCAAGTCAATTCTTGGGCTACTCTTTAACCAACGAATAACGGGATTGACCGCACATTATAACAATTCCATAGCTGAAAGAGCGAGCATGTTTGGTGTGATGAGGATTCAAACCCGCGACCGTCGGATTATGAATCGAGTACCCTAACCATCTGGCCATGCTGGGCCCCTGTTTTCATTGCTAAACATTATCCCCTTACTACGAACAAGGTAAACCCTTCCACACCCCCCTTGTAATAACAGACTTAGCCATGCCACAATCATTGAACTATTTAAAAAAACTATACCAACTATTTGTGCCTGTTTTTTTTAACAGTAAAGTCACGTTGGGCTATTTGCCGTGTCCACTCAAAGGAATCGATCTCATAACTTTAGCGTTAGTCTGTAGACTAACCGCTGTCCAACCGAGGGACCGCTACCAACTCATGAGCTACTATTGGCTGACCAGATAGTGAAAGGTGACTGTCATTCTTACTACATCGCCGTCTCAGCTCTATATTCATGTTTTTGTTGTTGTTTTCTAATATGAAAGTATACCTTAAAACCTCATATTTACAGTACGGGTACACTAATTAGTGAGACACTCCCGACTCAAAACGTTTCTACTTCTGACCTCAGAAACACGTGAACTACGTGCTTTGTCAGAAATTAACATATATAAATTTTTTTTTAAAGTTTAGAAAATCTGAGAAAAATTACTAATGCAGAAAACATACGAAACTTATAAAATATTATGAAATTCGGTGATTCTTTTAAAAGCCATGCGCTAGTCCCATTTCATAGACTCCTGTGGTTCTTCTATTTATTTCTGGTGCAGCGATTTACTGTAACGTATTTTTCCACACTGTTGGTTATGCCACAAAGGCTTTAACTAAAAATAAATAAATCTCTTGATTTCTTTCTGTAATCATTAGAATAATTCAATGTCATTTCTTTTATTGTTTGAACTTCGCCATAAAGCAACACGATGAAGTGCCCGTGCTCTGCCTACCACGAATATCAAAACTCGGTTTTTAGCAGCAGGAGTTTCCAGACATGCCGCTGTGTCACTGAGGGGGAATTGTTATAGTATAATATTAAAACTTTAAAAAATATAATATTATTATAGTGGATAATTTTAAATTAGGAAAAGCTGGATCTCAAATAATATTTTGTTGTAGAGAATTCAAGCTAAAACTTTAAAACTAAGGTAAAATAATTACATTTAATTATATTTCGTTTTAATCTTGGATATATAGACTGTGATATGCTGTATAGACTTGGACATGTAGATTGTGATATGCAATGTAGACTTCACGATATCCCACTGTGTGACTTAATCCTTTTTTTCACTTTTTGTAGCTTTCTTACGCGTGTGTGTATTTATATATATGTATGTCTTAATGTATTTACCAGGTTATTACATGTTGTACTTCTGCTCAAACGAATAAAAAGACACAGAAAGCGTTAATGTATTAGGCTGTCTTAAGCTCATTTCTTTTCAGTATTATATACGTTTATAACAAAGCGTGGGACGATTTACAAAAAAAAAAAAAAAATTTAGTTTTTAGTAAACCAAGCGACTTCGAATTCCAACGCTCACGTCATTGTTATAGAACAATGCAAAGCACTAATAAGTAAAAATGATGGATTTTTTTTCCAGCAATAATCAACAGGAAACACTAATTTACTTCACAGGTCACTCATTTAAATAATTTGGATCACAAGTGTTGTATTAGTGTTGATTCAATAAATCAAATAAAAGCCACACTGTGTCTCGAGATGGCTGGTATGGGTATTAAAATAGAAAACAACGTCTCGACTTTCTTAGGTCATCTGCAGGTACACAAGGATACATCTTTACTTCAAGTGGGTTTTTCGTCATCAATAAAAGCCTCATTGCGCTACCAGTTGTCTCCACAGAGGAGAATCGAACCTTGGATTTTAGTGTTGTAAGTAACGAATAAACAAATACGTTTTATTATAATATTAATAATATTATAGTGATAATTTTGAATATTTAGTATTGAAAGGAACATGTCTTTATATTTTATTTTTTGAAGTTCTAACAACTGTTTTGTAGAATTATGAACTCCTTGTTTTTCCTATTTCCCTCAGTGGGTCCCCCGCTGGTACAGGGTTCGATTCCCCTTGGTGGACTCATCAGATAGCCCGATGTGGCTTTGCTATAAGAAAAACACACATTCCCTCAGTGGCACAGCTGTATCTTATGTGTGCAGACTTATACCCCTAGAAATCGGGTTTTGATATCTGTGGTGGGCGGAGCATAGATAGCCCACTGTATAGCATTGTTCTTACTTACGAAGGAACAAACAATGATCACCACTGATTGTTTTAAACTATTTATAGTTAACGTTATGTATGAGTTCTCGACTTTGTTGCTTACGGTGTGCCTAATGAAACATGACTCGTCAAAACAATACCAGCAATAGTGGAATTAATTTCATTGATTACTGGTAGGGGTCCCCTACGTACGTTACGCAAAATATAAATAAATAATTTTACATAATTCTGTTGGTAAGTGTTTTAAACCTGGTGTTGAAACAGAAGCAACATAAAATAATTCAACATGGCGCATCACGTGAACTTTACGTGCAGTGAATAATATACGAACAATGAGGTAGCTTAGGGTTTATTGCAACTTTTGTAGCTTCAACTAGTTACTTGGTCATGGATGAGCTTAGGTAAGTATACGTATTTTCTTCACTTAAAAATAGTTTAGCATCTGTAGTAAGTTTATCGAACACGTGAATAAAATCACTAGTTTTTTTTCTAGTAGAAAAGTTATATTTCGCTACAATACATGCATAAATATATTGGTTGCACAAACTGCCAAATATGTAGTATTACTAGAAGATGGCCGTTGAAATATATAAATGCAATATGATTGTCTAGTGGGCCGTTCACAACTGTATTTTTTTATTCCATGTGTTATTCAAATAACGAAAATTGTATTTGTTTTTTTCAAACAATGACAAAAATGTTTCGGTTTCAATTTAGTAAGTGCATTCAATACAGTTCAAGCTCGCTAGATAACCGTGGGAATTATTTTCCGCTAAATGCCACAGTTCCTTTTCATTTTACTGATCGAAAGAAGCTACCACAAACCTAATTGAGAACTTTTTGACAGTTATCATTCCTATAAGAAGTGTCAAAGGGAAGATATTTAGGTCAAATAAATTTATTCGATATGATGTAATAAAATTAAGCATATGTTCAATATCAACGATAGAAATACATAACTAATGGATCGATATTGATATCGATATAAATTTTATGAACTGCAAAAGAAAGAAAAATCGCAATGTACTCTTGAAAAGAAGTATTTTGATATATAATTCTCCTTTGTACGATTAACCGTTGAGGAGATAAAAATTATGATAGACGTTTGCCAATCACATATATATATAAAGCTAAGATAATGCTAAAATATAGATAATATTTTATCTATATATATAAATAATATGTAGATAATATAATACTAAAACTACAGTATTATTAGAACTATAAAAAATAGTGGAAGTTGAGTATTTTTTGATATTAATAGATGGCAGGTTGATGATATAATATGTCTTTAGAGATAATTATTATACCCACAATCGTCTACTTTAATGAGTGGTAGTGAAATATGGGACGTTACTGAATCACTAGTTTGATTGATAGTTCAATATCTCTTAATGTCTGATTATTCCCAATGCTCTGTGTTTTGGGTTTTTCTATAGCAAAGACACATTGGACTATCTGCTGTGGGATGCTATGATCACAGCCATTTCCAGTTTAAAGTTTTGTATTACACTGTTATAGTTTAGCTGGAACAATCACGTATTTGTTGACGTGTACATCTGCTTTTCTTTTTTACACAATTATCTCGTCAGGGCTAAGCGAAGCTGAGTGATCGCTTGTACGCCTTTAATGTAAGACACAGATAATTGTGATATATAGTTGTATGGGTGTTCTTGCTAAAGCTGCGTTTTTTGTACGTGTATTGCATATATATGTGCGCGTTAAAGCTATACAGAGAACTCCATAAGAATTACACTACTCACTTCTAAACATTTTTGTTCATTTTTGTGTAACTTTAATATAAATACATGTAAATCTTGATTCATTTGTTGTTTTATTCAGATCTTATGTAAGTGAAAATGTGTAGATATACCCGTTTCTATATAGAAAATAGGTTAATTTCTAAATTTCATTATCCAGGTCATATAAGCAAAGTTTGAGAGGAATAATGGCCATTTTCTGTATTTTTACAACATAAGCAATCAAGGAATAACACATACTATCCAGGAACAAAATTTGTCATACATTTCTCTTTATCAAATCGAAAAGGTGCTCTATTTAGAAAGGTTCTAATTCTGGCGGTAGGTTTCTTTATCTACCTGTATAACACGTGTAACAAATATGTTTTGATGTCATGTTTATAAGCATTAAGAGAAACTTGCCTGAAGTTTCTTAAAAAACAAACAAACACAAGTTGAAATACAAATTTACCCATGACGACTCTCGTTTCAAAATTATTGATTATTTTGATTAAGTGCTCATTTTCCAAACATGTATGTTATGTTTGTTCATGACGTATTAGAAATTAAGAAAAGGTTCGTTTATACGTTCTATTTGTTCACAACTAACTAGAAATTATGAAAAAGTTTCGTTTATTTGTTTTTGAATTTCGCATAAAGCTACTCGAGGGCTATCTTTTCTATCCGTCCTTAATTTAACAGTGACAAATTATAAGGAGCAAACGCCCCCTAACTACGTGGCTAATTAAGAAAGAACTGATATTTTTTATGTATATTAAAATACTTAAGCCTACTATTCACTGAAGGACTAACAAATAAATATGAAAATTCATTGTTTAGATGCAGTATGAACGCTCAATGAACGTATGAGCAAAACTGGCAGACTGGCCTAACGACAATGAAACCGATATAAATACATTTATTTATCTTTATCGGTTTCATAAACATTTGATGAAAATCGAATCACTGATTCTATCACTTTTGCTGAGGAAAAACAACATTTGATATTATGCACAATAAACATTTTCTCTAAGTACACGCATGTTATATCAGCAAGTTTTTCGTTTTTTGATATTAAGGTTTAAAATGATGTCTTTCAGTCACGTTGTGCATATTTAGTTCTCAGGCATCCACGTGAATTCAACATGAGATAAAGACCTTTAAACACAAATCATTTGAATTACTTATTGATACATTAATCTAGCATTTCTGAAATGCGTCTTTAGGTCAGTGCTTGGTCCTAGTTATCCGTATAATTTTTCAAAATCTGTTTAAAACATTATACAACATTCCTTAATCCTTGTCGTTCCAGAAATTTTCCTCAAACGAGTGAAAGTTTTCGAGTGACAAGTAAAATGACATGACAGGTTGTATAACTTCCAATAATCTCTTTCTTGAAAAATAAAATCATTTATCGATGAGCAGATAAAACCCACCTAAACATCTTTAATCTGTACTGGATATTCCAAGATTTTGTGAGAAAAACAATTATCTTTTGGTTAGCAAGTGAAATTCATTTAAACTTGTTTATTGTTTGAGATTACTCATGAGAAAGTACGATAATATATTAATTAACAAGTAAATACTACTAATTTAATCTATTTGTTGCTGGAGATAATCTAATAACTAGCAATTGAATTACGCATTTTTACTTCATCTATTTGCAATCGTATACTTTAATTTGAGTCTAGTTCGGTTTAAATTTCGCGCAAAGCCACTCGAGGGCTATCTGCGCTGGACGTCCCTAATTTAGCAGTGTAAGACCAGAGGGTAGGGAGCTAGTTATCACCACCCATCGCTAACACTGGGGCTTCTCTTTTACCAACAAATAGTGGTATTGACCGTAACATTATAACGACCCCACGGCAGACAGGGCGAGCATATTTGATGCCACTGGGATTCAAATCCGCGATCCTCAGACTACGAGTCAAGAGCCCTAACCACCTGACCATGCCGAGTATAATTTAAGTACACTGCAAAGCACGTAAGTTTAATTCGCTTGCTACAGATTTCCAGTCGGAAGAGTACAAAACAATCTTTTATTAAGAAGCGAGTAGAATCCACTTAAACAGCATTTATTTATTTTTACGAAACATTCCTCGTTCAGACAATATAATTACCTGTTTTATTATGAAATGTTGAATTTTGATCAACAGAGTTTGTTGTTTTTTTTCTAAAGGGGAAACTCCCCATATTTTAAAGAAATAAATTGCTTAGCGACTAGCAAACATAATTCATACATAAGAGTCTAAAATTGTTTAATCGTTGTTGACGGTTTTGATTTGATTAACTTTCAACCCCCTAGCTTGGCGCTTCTGTGTTCTTTCTTCGTGTGTTTTTAAACTGTTGTAAATAAGGGTGTGAAGTTTTTCACGTGCAAGGCACGCGTAACGCTACGCCAGTGCCAGCAAAACACGTTCGTTTTCTTATTTTACGAAAATCACAATTGTGCAGCGTAGCTGAAAATTTTCCTGTTATAACCAACCAATATATGTTTTATTTTTTTGGGAAGAGAATTAATGCTGACAGGACTATATCTATATCATAAATGTGAAGAAAAACACAGAGACTGAAGAGCTTTTTTTTTTTTTGCATAACAGTGAAATTGACGGAGCATGATAGCTGCATATATTAAAATATTTCCTGCGAATTAGATTTGACATTTTTATCGACTTTCGCTTTTTGTTCCCCTTCCAGATGTTTAAAGGACGTTAGTTTTCCATAGCTTGATGAAAACCGACGCCAGTGGTGATATACGTCACGCAGCATTAAGCACCAATAACCACGCGTGTATCACATCACATGCGTGCGTTACGCAAACACGCTTTCACGTGCTCTGTAGCGCCAACCGATGGAAAAACTTGTACGCTTTATTTAAATAGAATGATTCGCTAATTTGATTTATTAATTATAAAAAAAAAACTATTCACTGCATGTACTAGTAAAGGTATTTTCTTCTCAGTTTTAATCCGATTACAACTATCAATCTGTGTTTATTTGTGGCCTACAGCATGTAACTTCACCAGTCTTTGTGTACTAATAATTAATTTCCAACTTAGTTAAGTATGTGTGTGTGTGTATATATATATATATATATATATAAATTTAAATAAGTTGGAAATTAATTATTATTTGTGTGTACATATATACATACATATAAAGAAATAAGGGCTAAGTCATTATTTACGAAGTAAATATACTGAAACGAAAAACACACGATGATTATTATATATTTGGATGATATTTATAAGTTATGCCCTAACCTCCGATTCCCACGATTGGTCAGCGGTAAGTTTATAAACTCACGACGTTAAGATTCGAGGTTCGATTCCTCGCAGTCGCCCGAGTGTGCAGCTTTGCTCCATGATAAGAACATTCATAAGCTATAGTTTAACCGTGAGCTTGTATTTGTGGTAAAAACAAATTATTTTGAGAAGATTCAATTATTTGATGTAAAATATTCGTCCTGACCTTCTTAAAGGTCAATAGTTGGGCTGTGAGAGATATAATTTTTTTATTTTAAAGTTATTAATTTAATTTTTGCTGATGATACTAGTCCAAGAAACAGACAAGTTCCTTGCTTTATTACGCTAACTCGCCACTCTCTTCTTCTGTGTCCGGAGGTAAACTTACCCTAGTTTGTTTGTTTTTCAGCACAACCGATTACCTCCATCGTATTCACTGCAAGTATTGAACCATGAATGTTAACCTTATACAGAGAACGTCCATACCGCTGAACCACCTTTAGAATAGTGGTTTACAAAGGTTGTTTTTTTTCCATTTACGACATCCTAACCCACTTACCTTGATCTACCTGACGTTCCCTGCTGACACATGCGATATATTTTGGTGTTTTTGGTAGTTTTTTCTAATGATTTTAATTATTCATCGTTAAATGTAATTCTCATGACCCGTCTAGTAACTCGCTGCTTCACAAAGTTTGGAAAGTAATGCTTTATAAAGTAGTATATACAATACAGTAAAACATGTCTAAGCTGAAAATATCAAATTTTTGCAGCATTATTTTCAGATTTTTCTTCTGAAAGGCCCTCTATATGCCAGAAGCTACGTAATGCAGACGGAAAATTATCTTTCACCTACCTTACCTATCAATAAGTAGGATTATAACCTGAGTAAGGCAGAAAAATGTTTTTGATTAAATATTAATTTTTTTATTTAATTAATAATTTGTTTAAATATTATTAAATTATTGAACTTTTGTTACAGTAAGTATTGGCTAAATATATTCTGTTCTTTTTCTGCAGTTAAATTAGATTCATGATTTGTAGAAATATATTTGTCTTTCATGTGTAAAATTCTACTCTTTAAATAATTATCACGAGAAAATTAAACTCCTATCTTCCCTAATTTTAAAATTTAGGGAACATTTACCATGGGTAAGAGGTAAAAGTGAAAATCCGCGCTGTTTCAAAAATTTAAGGAAGAATCAACTTCCTGTGGAATGGAAAGTGAATAATAAAGCGTGGATGCCAAGTGCTATATTCAAGGAATTTTTGAACAAATTCAACAAAAGAATGGAACAAGAAAATAGGAATATTCTACTTTTCCTAGATAATGCAAATTGTCACCAAAAAGTTCAACTTTCAAATGTTCGTTTCGTCTTTCTACCTCCAGGTACAACATCAGTTCTACAACTACTATATAATAGAATTATACAGTGTATGAAATTCAAATATAGAAAATTGATGCTTCCGTATATTATTGCAAACATGGACGACTGTAGGAGAGCATTTGAAATGACCATGAAAACTGACGTGTTAGATGCAATTGCATTTTTAAGTCATTCAAAGAAATGCGTAAAAGATAAATACATAATAAAATCCTTTCGAAACTGTGGATTTATTTTTGATAATGGCGGAGATTGTGGAAAAGTTGTTTGTTATGACGATACTAGTGAAATCCAAAATCTGACTAAGAAGATTGATGCAGATGATTCTGTGAACGCGGAAAGTTTTGTGAACGTTGACAAGAATGATTTAACAGAAACTGATGAAATTGATTTAAAATCTATAATAAAACTACAAGATGGTAACAGTGTGAGAGATTCAGAAGAAAAACAAAATGGAAAATATAGTGAGGAAACAGATATTTCTACTTCATCACAAGTGTTAAGTTACATTAAAGCTATCAAATTGTATGTAAAAATGAAGGGTGAGAATGAACTTCATGAAAAGTTTGTAGAATTCTTGTTCTGTTTCAACCACATGAGAAAGTTCATTAAAAAATGAAACAGTTAAAACTGTACACTTTCCTCAAGTAAATTTGATTAAGATTTTGTGTACTTATGTATATTTTGAATGTCTATTTTTGTTCTCATTCTAATAAATATAGCATAAACAGTGTAATAACTTTATTCACAAACATAATACTTCCTTTGAGTCAAGCAAGTATAACGTTGCGCTCAAAAATTATATATAATTTAGGACATGCATATTCTCTATGTGAAAGCCAGAAAATCTGCCTTAGCCGAAAATTTTACTTGGTCCCATGCGATTCTGACTTAGACAGGTTTTACTGTATGTGTATGTATATACAGTTCAGCCTGTTACCAGGAAGGTATTTGATAGGCTGAAGGAGCTTAATTAAGTGACGTCACTTAGCGTCTCACGTGACTAAATTACCCTCGACTGTAAAGACTTTTGTTTGCAGTACGTGAATAGTGCATTGAGTGCAAAAATGTTATAATTTCTCAAATCGTAAATAAAATTTTCTTTGAGCCATAGGTCTTAGTCATAGTTGTTTTCAGTAATATGATTGACTGATGTTTTCAAATATTCAGTAGAAATTGTTATAACATTTTTATATGTTCTAACTTTTATTTCAAATTTTCAAAGTAATATAAATTACTTTAACTACATCATTCCTGTTTTGGTGTGACTCATATTCAAATATTACCCATTCTTCTCGGATATGCAACATTCAGTGACATATCTGGCTATTTAACATTACTGATACGTTACAACAGAGTTGACGCTTTTTTGGAATTTGTCAAATGGTCTGTAGTGGTAAGGCCTGGCATGCCCAGGTGATTAGGGGCGTTCGACTCGATATCTTAGGGTGTCGTGTTTGAATACCCGTACAAACCAAACAAGTTCGTTCTTTCAGGCCTGGAGGCGTTATAATGTTACGGTCAATCTCACTATGCGTTGATAAAAGAGTAACCCAAAGGTTGGCTGTGGGTGGTTAGTTAGTTGCTTTCTTTCTAGTCTTCCACTGCTCAATTAGTGATGGCTAGCTGAAATAGCCCTTGTATAGCTTTGCGCAAATTTCATAATAAACAAACTATTGTAAAAGGTTATATTATTTTATTTATTCTTCATTTTATTCTATGAATTCCCTCTCATAGCTGGTGGGGCTGAACTTCACCAAGTGGTTTGTGAGTTGGGCTGCATATCGCAAGTCCGGAGTTCGTGAGTAGTTTTTTTTTCCGAATACGCTCAACACTTTTGGCTGTGTGCACGTTATAAAAACGACAGTCGGTTATGTTTCTCGTTTCAAACAGCTTTACAAAATTCTCCGTTACTTCAGGTCAGGTGTTGCTGGCTTGATGCCTTCGCTGTGATAACTACTCAATAATAGAGATGAACACAATTGAAACCTCGGGGTTCTCTGACGTGCCGTTTAATAGACTATTCAGCTTGAAACTTTCAATTAACTTAAGTTTTAGCCATAAATGCTGGAATACGTCAGCTTGTGTATTCATTCTTACTTGGTCGTAGCATACCAGTGTATTGACTGTTATTTTGCGATTGTTTTAAGATGCCACATTTTATTACAACTCAATTTTTTAATACACTCATCTTTACACGCATTGATTGCTCTGCTTTGTCTTTGAATTTCGCTCAAAGCTATACGGGGGCTATCTGCGCTAGCTGTCCCTAATTTAGCAGTGTAAGACTAGAGGGAAGACAAGCAGCTAGTCATCACCACTACCGCCAATCCTAGGGCTACTCTTTTACCAACGAATAGTAGGATTGACCGTCACATTTTAACGCCTCCACATGAAAGGGTGAGCATGTTTGATGTGACAGGGATTCGAACCTGCGACCTTCAGATTACGAGTCGAGTAACCTAACTACCTGGCCATGCCGGGCCTACTCTGCTATGTATTGCTTGTTTGTATACGACGTGGAAACAGTGTTGGAAACTACACGTAGTGAGCATTGAAAGAGATAAAAGGAAAATGTTATATGTGGGTGGTCAACTCACCAAAAAGATATATGTATTTTATTATATATCAGAAACGTTCTATCGACAAAAGTATGTATATATATATATGTAGTTAACTTCTTGGTAATTTGATCTACAATATTTTCCTTTTATACATTATAATGCAACATGTCTCAAGATGAAAGTAATTGTATATCAGACTTCTGGTTGTGGTATAAAATTACATTATTACTCGATCATTACTTCAACTTGACCTTCTTGCTTGTCAGGTATTGTCTTCATTTTTACTTTGACCTTACCCTCCTACTTTTTTACGCATGAACTTCGTCTTTACATTGACCTTACCTTCCTGATTCTCGGGTACGAACTTCGTCGTTTATTTGACCCTTTCCCATATACCCAGTTACCTAAATTCCACGATGTGCCTAATATTTTCGATCTTCTTTTATCTCTTTATTTCCTTTTAATATCTCAGTGAAAGATGGTTTTATAATTTTGTCCTTAACTCTTTTAAATAATTTAAATTAATTTTTCTGAGAGCTATCTTGTTGTTTAAGGATAACCAATACATTTTTAAACCTTAAACTATACTTATACCAACAACTTTTGCTTAACATCAGCCCTCCTATGTGACCCATACTTCATAGATTATTCAGTTGAAACTTCCCAGACTTCTTGGTATATGAAAGAGGTACCTCTAAGGGACAATAACTGCCTGTTTTCGTATAGTGTACCAATATTTTTGAATACCCCCAAATACGGAACTCTTCTGAAACTAATAACTGGAAAACTTTGGGAAGTTTGTACGGGAATAACCTAAGTTCAAAGTTTTATATAATTATAACATAGTTAGTGTTAATAAATATCAATATCTTAAGATATCCAAATCTTTTATATTCGCTCCCTGCTGGGGCGGTAGTACGTGTACAGGCTTATCAAGCTAAATTTCACGGTTCGATTTTCCAAGGTGGACAGAGTGCAAATAGTGCATTATACACTTGTGTGCTAAAACGCAACCATAAAATATTAAGCGTGTATTTGTTTTGCTCACTATTAGTTCGGCGTTAAATATGTAGGCTTCATAACGCTTGAAACCGGGTTTCAATATACGCGATGTTTAGCTTTGTGCTGTCTAACAAAGAAATGAACTTTTGTATTTTTTTGTTGCTGGTTTTGTGTTCACACGAACAAACAGTTTTGTCTTTTTAATTAATTATGCAAACAGGTCATAGAATCAAATCAAAAGAGAGTTCGATTTTTTTTTTAAGAACCAAGTTTCAACAATTTTCTAACAGACGTCTTGGCTACAACATGCTGGTTTATTTAAACTTAAGAAAGTGTGCATACAATTAGTAAGGTAAAAAAATCAATTTATCTAAGGAATTACTATTACCAAAGGCTAGTAAGTTCTGAATAATTGAATATACTAATGATAAGCAATTATAAACTCAAAATTATACATTTACACTTGGCAAATTTGCTAAGGATTCTCATGCCTTATGTTGCAAAACCTTTTACAGAGACAGCGTGAAATTTTACATTCTATAATTTTTGAATATTATTTTTAATATATCAATATAAGAATAATGTAATAAGATAAATGCTTTTAAACAGGTTTCCGTAAAAATAAAACGTTAGAAATATTTAGTAAAAATATCAGGCAATTTACAAGCTCTGTTCTCTTAGCGCCCTCTAGTATAAAGTTAATCAATTTTATGTCTCTTTGTAATAACTTGGCTTCATAAGATACAGTGGTATGAAATATATGTGTTTTAAATTACTATCGCCTTAACTATAGGAATTGTATCAACTTTAGGCACTAGCTATAATTTCATTATAGTATATCGATACGCAAAGCCACATAAACTTTCTCTAAGCCAAACCGTAATCTTAATGATTAATTCATTTATTGGTTCTAAATTTGCTAACGCCCGCGAGGCGATGTATTCAACTTCGACATACGTTTTGTTGACATAATATAAATTATCGGTGTAATTAATTTTGAACAGTTAAATTATTAGATAAAGGTCCCTTAGATTTATGCATCTCCACTGTCTTCAGTCCTCTGGCGTCAGTTGTACCAACTATGATGTCGACGGAGTGAGATATAAATGTATGAGCTATATTTTAAGACCAGTCGCTAGCACAATCAGGGTATATATATATAGGTTCTATGAACATGATCTACCTCACGTTTTCTGATTTACGTTAGTCTAATTTAATATGCCAAATACACTGATTTGATTGGACAAATTATAGTGCAGAAACGTTTTACTCGAAGTCGTATAATCTTGCACAAATATAATTTGATATCTTTGTTTCTGAAATTTTCGCTGTTAGAACTTCTAATAATGGACTTCATTGGTTAAATAAATAAAATAGTTACTAAAAAGTACACTTTATTTCTATATACGAAAATTAAAAAACAAAACAAACTACAATACCTCGCCAATAGATAAACATGGCGATTCATTTTGTGTGCGCTCATTTCGTAATCCGTAAGGGTTTTAATATGTTTTGAATTTCCCACAAAGCTATACGAGGGCTATCTTCGCCAGCCGTCCCTAAGTATGAGACAAGAGGGAAGAGAGCTAGTCAACACCACCCACCGCCAACTCTTGGCTCTCACGGCTGAAAAGGCGAGCATGTTTGGTGCACAGGGATTCGAACCCACGACCCTCGGATGCACTTAGAGTGCCTTAACCACTTGGCCATGCCAGCCCTCTTAATCCTAGGTTCGTGGATTCGAATCTCCGTCACACCAAACTTGCTCCTCTTTTTAGTGGTAGGGGCATTATAATGTGATTATCAAACCCATTATTCGTTGGTGAAAGAGTAGCCCAAGAGTTGGCGGTGGACGGTGATGACTAGCTGCCTTCTCTCTAGTCTTACACTGCTAAATTAAGGATGACTAGTGTAGATAGCTTCGTACAGCTTTGCGCGAAATTCACATCAAACACACAAACAAATGATTGTGGTTCGAACAACAAACGAACCGGAGGTGAAGCATTTTCTAAAGCAGTCGTTTGTTGTTACTATTCGCCATTTATTTAGTGTGACAGTGAATTATGATGCACATTTTATGTAACTGTCGTACGGCCTTCATTAAATCTTTATAGGTTCTGTTAGTGTCCGGTATGAGATAACCAAGACGTATGGAATTACTTAGGCTCGCGACAACGGAACCTCTTTATCACGAGCTCATCTGTTTTAAGAACATTCCTCAAAATGCAGTTATATGTTGTTGTCACTCTACATAAAACTTAGCGAATCGTTTTTAGCGTGCGGCTTAAAAAATATTTTTCACATTATTACCTTTTCGGATGGGTCCGGATTAATCTAGTTGCCTATTGTATTTGTCTATGAGTATGATAATTTACTGGATTGACCAAATACGCCGTAGATTATTCTAATACACTTTTAGCCCTGGGTTGACCAAATTGATAATGCGTTCGACTCGCAATCATAGGGTCACGTGTTCGAATCCCCATTACCAAAAATCCTCGTCCTTTCAGCTATGGGTACGCTATTATGTTACGTTCAATCCCACTATTCGTTGGTAAAAGAGTAGTCCAAGAGTCGGCGGTGGATAAGTATAATTAGATGCTTTCCCTTCTGTCTTCCACTGGTAAATTAGCGACGACTAGCCCAGACAGCCTCCGTGTAGCTTTGCGCGAAGTCTAAAACAAACAACCAAACTACTCAAAGATTACAAAATTTCTACGTCTGGTTTACAATAACGTGTCATAACTACACGCTGAATGAATGCACTAAACGTTAGACAAATTATCTAAGTGTAATTGTTACACATTTATAAAACTGCACAGTTTTTCTTACGTTTAGTTATGAATTTCCAAATTTCGTTTTTGTGTGTCTTGTCCTTAGAGAAAATAATTACGTCATTTTAATAGGAACTTCGCATTCCATTTATACCACTATACATTTGATTTTTATAAGAATGAATAAGCGGTGGATGGACAAATTTTTTTAACCTCTAAGTTTAAGTTTTTTTTCATGTCTAATTTTTATCATTTCTTTTTTCTTTCCCTTGGTTGAAACTTTTCCTACAAATATATTGGTCCGTTTCCCCTTGTGTTTTCTATTCTCCAACTTTATTTGCTTGTTTGTGAAATTTAAAGAAAGGTTGGACTGTTTGGTCCAGAACTTTGGTCTTTGTTACTTGTCATTTCCCTTGTTTTCATTTTAGACATCGTCTTTAAGTTCGAGGTAATTGCTTTTCGATTACCTAAATATCCTAACCGTAATCAAATCAAAACTTTCAGAACAAGTTCCTTAGATGCTAATTTGATAAAGACGCTGACTATGGAGGCTCTTCTGGACGGTCATGAATCCTTGCATACGACCCGCGAAACCATGGTAAAGAGTGGCTTCCTAGAACAGTAACCATTGTCTTTTTAGTCGCTACACATGCACTAATTAAGCGAGCTAATCGGCTCTAATTGGTACTAAGTAAGCGAAACATGATCATTGACCTCTGCTCGCAATATAATGTTATATTATCCTTTCAAACTCTCCTTTAAGTTCTCTTAAAGTTATCCAACCCGCAAACAAAGGGAGGTCACAATACTGGAAAATTATGAAGGATTAGCAGACAAAGATTGAAATTGAAACGTGAATTAAGATATTAGCGAACAAAATAAAACAAAAAGGTATAAACCGTTCGTTACAAACTCTCCTCAGTGACGTTTCTGAGATGTATTTAGTAAGAAGCCAATATGTTATCGAGTGACACGCACTCCGGTTGAGCGGTAAGTATGAGGATTCGTAATGCTAAAAAACATCCTTGCTCTTTCAGCCGTGAGGACGCTATAATGTTACGATTAATCCCAAATCTTTGGTAAAAGAGTAGCTCAAGAGTTCGCAATAGATGATGATGACTTGCTGTCTTCCCTCTAGTCTTTCGCAGCTAAATTAGGGACGTGATTTGTGATGACGAGATATATTAAAAATTAAAGACAGCCTCGGGTAGCTTTGAACGAAATTAAAAAAGAAATAATCCACTGTTGTAAAGGATGTAGGGGGTCTACTAAGAATTTGACCCTCTCAGGTCGCTAATGTCCTAAATCCCAATTCTGAGAAAGATACTTCCAGGAGGCTGTTTTACACAACATTCAGGCTGTCTTATTGCTTAAAAACACTTAAAACAAACAGGTCTATATGTCTGGACATAGTAAACGGCCCTTTTCAGGTTTTATTTAAGGGGCGAAGAGGGGATATCAATTTTACAGAACAATCCAGTTTAGGAAAGTTTATATTTCCTTTACAAAGTAAATATCTACCACGTTTTGTTTTTTAAGATTCTTCAAGTATCAATGCACTCATGCTAGCACAAGAATAAGCCAATTTATTACACTCAAATTACACAGCTTTTCATGAAAAAGGTATATTTCTAAAACGACAATTCATTATACAAGCATTCGAAAATACAGCCTAATTTAGCTATTGCAGAAATTAATTCCCTCCTATGGTATGTGAAAAATTCAAATCTTAGCCAGAAAACAGTTTTGTAAACGATAAACACAAGAGGTATACTTTAAACAAGTATCAAATGTTTAGTTTAATAACAATACGTTTCCCATTTACTCAGCAGTAAGCCTTAAATCGTATAACCTAAAATCGGAATTTCGATACCTGTGGCGAGCAGAGAAGAAATGTCCAATCGTGTAGCTTTGCGCTTGAGAGCAAACAAACAAAGTAATACATGCGCTACATATAACATCGGGTTTTGTTTAAGAAAACAAATCAACAATATATTATCAAACATTTAGGGATTTAGCCTAAAATAGGAGGTGCCGGTTTTATCGTGTTTTTATTTAGAGGTAAATTACTTACATTTATAAATGCCGAGGGCTAGCTATTTCTGTTGGAACATAATAATTTGATCTTATCGATCGATTTATTGATTTACACTCAATTATTTGCTGCTTCCTTCTTAGCTTTCAATTGCTCGAAGAATTGTTGGGAAACGTGAAACAAACGCATTAGTGGTGAAATATCGCATCAACTTTATGATTTGTCGATACATATTATTACTATAAATGTATCTCAAGATCTGCCGCTAACATAACAATATATACTTAGTTCTGAGTTATCCATTTCTTTAATGTTACGTATTAGTAACAATTAGCAAGACAGAGAGAATAACGAGCTATGATTGGTTGAATTATATGATTAGCATCACATTGTCTAGTCTTGCTGCTAATATCACAATACAGAGGTAGTTTTGAGCTATTCATTTCTTTAATGTTACGTGTAAGTAACAGTAAGCGAGACATAGAGAATAACAAGAGTTATGATTGGTCGAAATATATGGTTTTCTATGTAATTAATATCACTATGTCTAGTCTTGCTGCTGATATAATAATCCATATTACTTGCGTGTTTTTTTTTTTTCTCCTGCGATCAAAGAAATAAATGAAAACTACATATTATTTCACAAAAATTTCCCTTGGTGACAAAGTGATAGAAAATAAACCTGAGATGGGTTATTTTGTATATAAATTTAGGGTTTTGTAATGTTCACTAATTATACAGAGAAAACGTGGCGTCGATTTTTATAGTAAGCATTACATTACACTAAAGGAAATTACTGCTAACTTAAAGCAGCCATGTTGAACAGTATTTCCATAGAAATAATGTGAAAATATGTTTTCACAGGGTGTTCGAATAGAACTAAAGACATTACAATGAATTTTACAGACTGTGTTTCACGTACCGTTCTTATAATTTGAAACAAGCTTGAAGACGGCATTTCATTTCTCTTTGAACACTACGAAGCATATTTGTTTTTTGTCAATGGTCCACGCTACCAGTCTCTTTAAATGTAACTAGCAACTTTCCAATAACACAGTGAATTATGTTTTCTCTCTCTCTCTAGATGGCGTGCATTTAACTTAGTAGTAACCTTCCACTGGGACCAACTTTCTCTGCCACACAACAGGATTAACTCGACCTTCTAATGTTTTGACAGCGCCATCATCAATCGCGTATCTGAAATTAACAAAAGCTGCAAGTCACCTGTGATTCCATAACGTTTTTATGGTTTTTCTTAACCACTTTTAAAATTATCTGCTCAGGCTCTATATTGTTAATTTAGCCACACACATTATTTTAGTCTTCACTTGTTTATTTTTCTTGTTTTTCATTCTCTTAATAAAACTTTAAATAAATGGTGTGTTTGTCTAGAATATTTGAAACACGTGTTTCACTTTCAAACGACTTTACAAGACAGTTGTTAAGCCAGAAAGATACGTTAACGGATATAAGTAGGGTTAACAGTTAACAGCATTACCCCTCATTGATGTTAATGTAATTTCTTACACGCAGAAAAGTCCTCGTGCACATAAATCCATATTTTGAAAGTTCTTATCATCATATTTAAATATAGAAATAGAGAATGTATGGAAAAATATGGAAATTAAAATGCCGCATATTGCGAATACAGAGAGACAGTTATGTATTATGAATCCACTGGAAACTGGCCAATATGGTTTAGTTCTTTTCTAGTTGTCCCCTTTTCTAGTGGCACTACGTTATGTTTGCGTGCATACAACGCTAGAAACTGACTTTTGATACCCGCGGTAGTCGGAGTACAAATAGCTCGTTGTGTTGCTTGTTCTTAAATTTAAAGGCAAATAAAAGTTTAAAGCTTTATAAAGCTAGAAATGTTTTAGAGCAAAGTCATCTGATGTATCCGCAACGGGTAATCGAACCCCGGATTTTAGTGTCGTAGACTTAACACTCTCCCAACAGATGACAGATTGAAGGCTACATTTAATTTTTGTAATATAAGGCCTTCGATCGGTTAGTTGAGCATTAAAAACGGGCACTACTTCACGGACTCTTGCAGAACTTAGCTATACTGTCAAAAAACGCCAATATTACTGGATTTCTCTTTTGATACTCGTATTTCATCATTTGATTTACTAACTTGTTAAACATTGAATTTCATGCAAAACTATACTAGGGCTATCAGCGCTAGCTGTCCCATATTTAACAGTGATTTAGCAGCTAGTCATTACCATCAAGGAATGATGTGATTGACTGTCACATCGTACTGTAGCTGAAAGGAGTATGATGTGACGGCAGTTCGAAATCGCGACTCCAAATTTCGAGTCAAGCGCCCTAACCACTGTTTTCCTGTTAGCCGTGATATTAAATTATAATACTATAATCTAAACACTTGAATTATATAGCAGGCTTGTTACTTTGTTTGACAGAGTTCGCGTGTTCAAATAATCAGTCGAAAAGGTTTGACCTCCTGAGTCTAAGACTGTAATTAGATCTCAAATAGCTCAAAAGATGACGGAGCTATGAGCGAAAAGTTTGCACTTAAAAACAAATTAACTTGAATACATTATATGCGCCATTATGCAGTGGCTGAAAATACATTTTTCACGTAAATATCTTGCTTGAGCAGGGTAATAAGCATTCATTCCTACTACGCCTAGCATGGCCAGGTTGTTAAGGCACTTGATTCATAATCTGACGGTTGTGGGGTTCGAATCCCTGCCGTGGGTGCGTTATTATGTGATAGTCAATTCTACTGTTTGTTGGTAAAAGAGTAGTTTAAGAGTTGGTGATGACTATTTTTCTTCCTACTAGCCTTACATTGCAAAAATAGGGACGACTGACGTAGATAACCCTCGTGTAGCTTTCCGCGAAATTCATACCAAACTCTGGTACTAAGTTGTTATTGTCCTGGGATAAACCACGATATTCGGGAGACACGCGAGAATTCACCAAGCATCATATGACGTTTCTTTATTAAATGTGGTGCTAATAACTTTGCGATAGTTAAGTTTAGGATGAAAAGCAGTTGAGGATTCATCAAGTATTGCACAACATGTCTTTATTAAGTATAGCACTATGAATAAAAAGTGTTTTTAGTGAGAAAGTATCGGAACACACGTTTACTGATGACATGACATCCATGCAAAATAAATATAAGGTCTTTCCTTAAAATATAAAAAGTTTTTGTCATTTTAAAAATAGATCATTGAACTGAAGTAAACAGTTTCAGGTGAACCCTATTGAAGGTTATCCATCGAAACATCTGTACACAAGCAGACATTTTGTGTGATAATTCTTATTGGATAATCCATCTAAAGACACACGGTTTGATTAGTTTTTGATATATGAGTCAGTTGGAAGTTTATTGTTAAAATGAAAACTTTTATTTTATTTTGTGATTCATTTATAAGTTCATAGGACGTTTTGTTTCTCGCCTCAAAGTAACATGTCACTTCCTTCTTCACTTGTGCTTTTGTTCTTGAATATTTTTTACCTTGACTGTGTTCCTCTGACACACTGAGATACACTGCTTTCAAGTCCTTGGTGTGTTTTTCTTTTATCGTTTGTTTGTTTTTAGTTAAATACAAAGCTACGCAATGGGCTATCTGTGCTCTACCCGCCACGGTTTTCTAGCGGTGCAAGTCCGCAAACGTACCGCTGTGCCACTGAGGAGCCCTTAGAAAGAAGAAAAGGTACACATCAGACTGGAATATAACGGATTTTGGAATGTAAATTGAAGGGTGATTGATCATAAAATGCTTATTCTTATTTCCAGTGAATGTACCTAACTTAGTATTGCTTTTCCAAGTAAAATCCAAAAAGGTGATACACTGCAGTGAGGGCCCGGCATAGCCAGGTGATTAAGGCGCTCAACTCATAATCTGAGGGTTGTGGTTTTGAATCCCCGTCACACCAAACATGATCTCCCTTTCAGCCGTGGAAGCGTTATAATGTGACGGTCAGTCCCACTATTCGTTGGTAAGAGAGTAACCCAAGAGCTGTAGGTGGAGGATGATGATGACTAGCTGCCTTCCCTCTAGTCTTACACTGTTAAATTATGAATGGCTGGTGTAGATAGCCCTCAGGTAGCTTTGCAAAAAATTTAAAAACAAACAAACAAACAGGCACTACACACTGAGAACTAAATAGCTCAACTGGAAATTTTTAATTACAGGTGATTTGCAGTGTGTTTTAAATAGTATTTTGGAAATCTACAATGATAAAATTACTTGGAACGTGTTGTAAAGAAGATTCTAGAAATCTGTAATATAAACATTACTTACAATATCCAATGAAGGAAGACCTGGAATTTTATAATTAAATAATACTTACCATGCCCTATAAAGGGAGATCTAAAAATCTATACCAAAACATTACCTACCTTGGTTTAGTTTGTTTCGAATTTTGCGCAAAGCTACACGAGGGCTATTTGTACTAGCCGTCCATAATTTAGTAGTGTAAGTCTAGAGGGCAGGCTGCTAATCATCACCACTCACTGCCAACTCTTGGGCTACTATTTTACCAACGAATAGTAGGATTGGCCATCACATTATAACGCCCCCACGGCTGAAAGGAAGAGTATGTTTGGTGTGACGAGGAGTCGAATGCCTTAACCACCTGGCCACGCCGGGCCTACTTACCTTGTCTTACAAATATAAATATGGAAATTCATAATTGCAGATAACTTGCGTTATATTGTGAAGAAAGTTCTGGAAACCTACAATTGCAAATCACTCGCTATCTGTCGTAATAAAAGTTCGCGAACTTTTCAGATCAAGTAAAATGTTTTCTAATATTCTGAAAATACGTCATTAGTACACTGTTTCTTTTTCATGTAATTTCTAATTACTCTTTTCAAACTAGAACTAATATAATTTTGATTAATTGACTCGGTTCGTGTAGTCTTTCAGATTTATTCAAGATTTGCTGAAATAAAGAATATATTTTTTCTTCTTTCCTTGACCTTTAAACAACAGGTAGCCCCCCAGTGGCTCAGCGGTATGTCTGCGGACTTACACGCTAAAATCCGGGTTTCGATACCCGTGGTGGGCAGAGCACAGATAGCCCATTGTGTAGCTTTGTGCTTAATTCAAAACAACAATTAACACCAGGTATATTGTAGGTAGCAGTATCAATTAAAGATGGCCGCCGTTTTAGGGTTAAACGGATAGGCTGTTTAAGTTCCGGTTTTTAGTATTTACTCTTTGTCATAATCAAAACTGTTTTTGATATTGTATTTGAACAAAGCAAAAAGAAAAAGGAAAATTGAACTGCATGTATATTGAACTACACGAATATAGAAATATGTATATATTAAACTGCACGTATATTGTTCATTTCTGTTTCCTTATAGCAAAGTTACATCGGGCTATCTGCTGTGCCCACCTAAGGGAATCGAAACCCTTATTTTAGCGTTGTAAACTTTTAGGCTTACCGCAGTCCCAGTAGGGGGAGACACGTGTTTTGAACTATTCATATATTGAACAACATACATATTAAAATACACACACATATATATTCATGGATATAACAAAGTAAATAAGTATTTGAAATGCGTTTTGATGTTTTTGAATATGCCTTTTTTCTCAGCAAACCAATTTCTTCAAATCGTCATGATAAATTACTAATGAGCTTGTTTGTTACATATTCATATATATTTGCTTAAACGTTAAAGTTAACACAGTTTCTTCAACTGAATATTTGTTTTCGAAAGTGAAATAAGTTTAAAGGCTAAAGTAAATAACATTAAAGTCCAAACTTCATTGTACCAACAGATGTTCAGTTTGGAATCTTCGTGATTTTTGTTTCTTTTTAGACTGTTTAAAACTTGTCACACTGTTATGATCTTTAGGTGGGCTTACATAAAGTGTTACTTAACACCTTAAAATAATTTAGATAAAAATATCTTCAAGCAGGCGTGACATTAGGCACCGTGTTTTTCGCACGTAGCCTGATGCAATTTTTTCCGCGAAAGATTATGAAGTAACTTCGACGAGCGATACATCCAGTCAAGCTGGTACCTTATTTAATAGCCCCCCCCCCCAGTGGCTCAGCGGTATGTCTGCGGACTTACACGCTAAAATCCTGGTTTCGATACCCGTGGTGGGCAGAGCACAGATAGCCCATTGTGTAGCTTTGTGCTTAATTCAAAAAACAAACAAACAAACGTTATTTAATGAAGTTAAATATTTTCTATAATTATGCGAAATGTTTGTGACGATTCTATTTTAGGTAAGAGTTATAATTTCACTTCGGATATACCTTTAACTTTGTTTTGTTTAATTCTCAGTGTGAAGTTTGCACAAGGTGTTATTTATACTGGGGTCGATTTTAAAGTTGTTGTTTTCGAATTAAGCACAAAGCTACACAATGGGCTATCTGTGCTCTGTCCACTACGGGTATCGAAACTCGGATTTTAGCGTTGGAAGTCCGCAGATATACCGCTGAGCCACTGGGGGGTGCGATTTTAAAGTTTCGATAGAAAAAAGCAAAAATATTTTTGTGTATATTTATTATAATTGTTTTACAAATATTTATTCGTGTTTTAGTGTGTATACATATATATGTATGAAATAAATAGAGTAAATGTTTTAACGGTAAACGTTCTATATGAATAATTCTGATATTTTCTCTTACATTACTGATGCATGTTTAAGTTTATAGCAATGCCCTCTATTGGTTGTTTCTTGTATTGAAGTTGACTGTTCCGGAAGTGATTTACCACTAAAATTTACCCCATCTGTTGCTGGACAAACCAATATACAACGTAATAACATACTGATTATCATCTTTGTACACATATCAATAGATGCGCGTGCTCTTGCCTTGAGTGTGCGTGTGTGCCTAAAATCATTCAAGGAAAGTTTGGATTGGCAAGGTTGGGAGGGAAAGTACGGACAAGTCATTTCTTTGTAGTGAATGTGTTGTTAGCTGTCACTACACGTGTTTCAATTGTTCAGTCATTTTGTAGGCCATGCGCTGCACTACGCGAACTTTTATGGTGGCACGCGCACTTTGCTTTTCAAATGAGCCTACGATAGGGCAGAGAATGTGTGGGAGAGAAGGCAGGAATAAGGGCAAGTACAGATTTTCAAAGACTCTGCCGATGCTCTTAATATCCATAAAATTCCCAGTAAGCAACGGACAAAACTCGAGGGACTGTGTGTGCGTCCTGACTCACGTGAGAACGAAGGAGTGGAGGATTCTCCCCAGCGACGTAGCACATACCCAGGGGGATTAATGTTATAAGAACGAACATATTTTTGCATACAATACAATTTTTGTGACTAACAGAACAAAACATAATCTAGAAAAGAAACGAAAAAAAAGAGAGTATTAGATAGATTGTATCTTAGATTTTGACTTGGTAAAAACCTTATATTAAGGTTACGCTGTTTATTATAGGCGTATGAACAAAAAAAGAAATAACCTTCATTTTATTAATGACACGGGAACCTTTTGAAGAAAACGTCTCAACTGTTTAAATTATTTGTTGATAACAATGCGAAACAAAAAATTATAAATTATCAGTTTCGTTAAACTTTCGAACCATACAAGAAGGATCGAATCGATACGCATTTACCAATATATCAATTTCGCAGAACCTGTAAATATGAATAGTTGTGTTTTGGTATTTGCGCTGTAAAAAGAAAAAAAAAGAACCCGAAGTTTGGAGATACCCCTAAGGTATAGCATTTCCTCCTAAACGAAGGCATTGCAGTGAAAACTAGAATTTTTACTTGCTTCCATAATTCTGCCCGTTTTTGGATCATGAATAACACATATGTTTTCATCACATATGACCAAGACTGACTAGATAATTCTGTTGAAGGCTAAGAAAAACAGCAAACTTTATCTTTGCCTGGGGTCGTTCATCTGATATCGAGAGTTTCTTGTCATATTGATAACTTCGATATGTATTTTCGTTGCACAAAACCCGAACAGAAACCTCTATAAAACACCGACATAATAAAGTCAGAAATGGCACATCTGATGATTCCATTGAATTGGAGCCATCTTTTTAGTTTTAACCTTAAGGACCAGTCAATCAATCAAGTGTATAGAAATCAATTTTTGTTGTGTTTGCTGTATTTACAATTGAAGCATTACCCTAGAAGGTGACGTCATAACTTTATTTAGTTGGGTTACACATTCTTGAAGAAATTGTTTCTCATAATATCATGCTATAGTACCAGAAAATAAAGAAGAAATTTTTATTTGGAATAACCACATAAACTCTAATAGACAAAATAACGACGTTTTTCTTTCTTTTGTCCTGAGAATGTTCATTGTTGTGTTGCTTGTTTGTTTGGAATTAAGCTCAAAGCTGCACAATGGGCTATTGTGCCCACCACGGGTATCGAAACCCAGTTTTTAGCAATGTGAATCCCCAGACATACCACTGTGCTACTGGGGACTTGTTCTGGTGAATTATGCTGCGGATAGGTTAAATATACTTTTTTTTTCTTTTCCAAAAATATGGTAACTAAATCCAAAAGAAAAGCCCCATACCAA
The DNA here is from genome assembly GCA_011833715.1 of Carcinoscorpius rotundicauda. Classification (NCBI taxonomy): domain Eukaryota; kingdom Metazoa; phylum Arthropoda; class Merostomata; order Xiphosura; family Limulidae; genus Carcinoscorpius; species Carcinoscorpius rotundicauda. The sequence continues at coordinate 4,740,298 of CM022403.1, read as the reverse complement.
AAACAGGAAGAAACAAAACAATTAACTGTCTGTTAAAAATACTGCTTTATAAACACAATATTAAAATAAATAGGTCAGAGACGTATTTTCAAAATATAAAATGAAAACTTTTACAAACTGCATTTTGGAACAACTCCAGTTGCGTGAGGTTTATTTTATTTTGGTGGATCCTGCAGTGTCGTATGTTATGCTCTTCAAATAACAAAAATCACCAATAAATAAACAGATTTGTACAAAGCATTAAAAGAAGAGTTTCTTTAATGGACTTTAGGGTAAAATACAGCACGACTCACCAGTTGAAAAGGGTTTGTAATTATGAGATAGCGTTCTTAATGGATATTTCATTAGATACTTAAGTCATACGACGTTCCTGTCCTTGTATTGGTCGGGACAAGAAGATGGAGTATCTCTTGGACATTACTCTTAATGCTGACCGCGAGAACACGGGACACAGTGGAGCCACTCGTCACGTGAGTGTGTGTCACTGAAAGAGTGATGGACAGATGGAAAGAGAAAGATCGTAAGAAATGTTCTTGTATACTACCCCTCCAGTTAATGTCGGTAGCTAATGTACAAAAGTAACAATCCACCTCCCCTTTCAAAGTATCACACACTTCCACGTGCATAGCTTCTGCGATAGTGATGTAGGACAGCTAAATTTGTGTGAAGAATCCAAAGCTCTATCGTATTGGTGCGAGTTGAAAGAAAGTTAATTTGTGCTAGGATGGCCCTGGATGAGTGGCGAGCGAACAAATGATCATCGTAAGAACAATTTCTCGGAAGTCTGTGTGAAAACGACCTATAACTAATCTGCCCTAGTCGTTTCTTTCTTCTTCAAGTTAGAACAGAGTCGAAGGAGAATTTGCTCGCTGTATTGTTTTCTAATGCACGCTCTCTTGGTGTGAATTATACTCTGTCACGAACATACAACAACTCATAAGCCAATTTTGTGCCAAACTGATTTCATTTTGGTTATCTTTATTGAGTTGAGTGTAAATTTATATTTTTCATACAATTTCCATAACGGTTCAGAGCTGACACCAAATAAAAGCAGACAAAATCCACAAAACTCTACTGCACTTTTAAAATAAGAGTAACAAACTCTGAAGACATATAAATCGGTGAAATTTACTTCATAGGAAAAGAATATATAAAGCCAATATCGACTAAACTAGATTCGATACGTTATCTGAATAGGAAGACGACTGCACAATTAGCCATTGATTCGGAACCATCTTTACGATACTTTGTATGCCAAATGAGATGAGCTTTCTTAAGTTATGCAACATTCCATCATAAAACAAACTCTACTTAAGTCCTCAATTTATCTTGCATTTGTAAAAGAAAAAAACCACTTTGAATTTTTTTTCAACTGTTAAACAGTTCTACCAGTTAAGCATAGAACATTTCTATATGATTTAAGCAAGTATCTTTTGTAACGAATGATTCATTCAGTTCTTTAAAAAAAAGTAAAAATGTTTGAGGCCAGTCGCCGATTAATGGATTTTTCTCTGCCGTCGCAACTTGTGTTGACTTTAGCTGACGAACTAGTGAGGCGAGAAAGAAGACAGCACGTGATTGAAATATCAGTCAAAAGATTCAAGGAGGTTGAGTGAATGAATTTATTTAAATTACAATTGATTTGCTCAGACATCTAAAACTGTGGACCTTGTGACGACTGGTGAATGTCATTTTTCTATTTTACTTTGAAGTTTTATCAGCTCGCGCATTATACAGCTATTGATACATATTGTAGTTTCCTAATTTGTTATTTAAAATCTATCAACATCCTCATGTGTGCTTTTAACTACCTGTCTGTCCAGTTTTCGCTATGTGTACATTTACCTGTATGTTTCACTTATGAATTCTTGCATATTGTTGTATTTTGGTTACTAGGATTCGCAATAATCGAATTGATTTTTGTCGACAACATTAAAAAAAGAATATTTTACGAATTCCACGACCGTCTGCTTTGATATTTATCTTACACCGGTCTCTGAAAGATTTCAATAATGTGATATAGAATTAGGCCTACAACACCGAAACATCACAATAATTTCAAATCGTATTTAGTTTATAATATCAAACCATCACCAAGGTTACATATCATGTTTGAACATTTCAATTTTTTCTTGTTTTAAAACTAAAATAACTCTTTCAGCTTTATTTTATTACATTAATACTGAAACGAGATTTACTGAACCATTATTGGTATGTTTAGTCTATGACACTGATCAGAAATACATACGTTATTGATTTGTTTAGTCTACAACACTGAGACGTATTCATTATTGGCATGTTTAATCTCCAACACTGATCATATGTGTCCATTATTGACGTGTCTAGTCTATAAAACTAAACTATTAGAGTAATTATTGGAATGATTAGATTAAAAGTGTTTTCTGCAACTCTGAACATTTACAACCACTACTAACATGCTTAAGTTATAGGTACCGAATATTTTCAATAATTACTGAAGTGTTCAGGCTACAACACAAAATACTCAGTATCGTTATTGGTTTGTTACAATCGCCTGGTGCCATATTTCATATAGAACACTTAAAAACTTGCACAAATACATTCTAACGTCAAACATTTGGGTGTGTAGAACAACAGTTATTAACTTAAGATATAAATCAGTTATTTTAGTAAAAAGTACCGAAAACAGTAATTTAACGCCCAGCTACAAGTAGTTAGTTTTGATCTCTCTCTGTTCTTAAAAATACAAGAAGAGAGAGAGAGAATCTACAGAGACTTTTGTGGCTGTTTGTTGCACAAACTGTAATTTTTAACGAAGTTGGTTGACTGAATCAACGTAGTCCGATTCTGTATCCCCTAACATGATCATGAAAATTACTTGACATATTACAAGTTTTATACATATGAATTGGTTAAGTTTCATATGTCAGTCTCAAGAAATGCATAAAGTTACAGGTAGAAATATACGAAATTAGAAAGGTATTGATACCTAAGTGAAATATACGAAACTAACCTATGCATTATAAGGGTCTCGATACATAACTGAAACATTTGAGTGATAATGCACAACCTTTGCGTTCGTGAATTTTTGAATCTGTTTCATATAAGTTGTGTGTAAAGAGATTTATAATGTAATAGCATCAGGGAAGAAGTAACATATGCAATTCTGGTTAAAGTTCCATTAAATAAAAATTACATAATATTAATGTCACACAACCACTGGACTCAGCAGATAGCCTTTTGTGGCTCTGCTATAAGAAAACACACACAAACACACTCAACTGAGTACACAATAACTTTGTTTTATATACAAAACTTCACAATGGGCTATCGAAAAGGGGTATCGAAACCTAAATACTAGCGTTATAAGCTATCAGACTTACTGCTGAGACACCGGAAGCCGTCCGCCAGCATTAAACTATAACGAATATTTAATAACATGAAAAGTAAGAAATACAGAAGTCACTTCTTCTTAGTAGAGAAACGTTCCGGTTTGAAGTAATATATTATATTACAATATATTATGGGGTGTTTTCGACTTCAATGGGCCCGGCATGGCCAGGTGGTCAAGGCATTCGACTTGTAATCTGAGGATCGCGGGTTTGAATCTCCGTAACACAAAACATGCTCACCCTTTCAGACGTGGGAGCGTTATAATACGATGCTCAATCCCACTATTCGTTCGTAAAAGAGTATCTCAAGAGTTGGCGGTGGGTAGCGATGACTAGTTGCCTTCCCTCTAAATTAGGGAGAGCTAGCGCAGATAGCCCTCGTGTAGCTTTGTACGAACTTCAAAATAAACCAAAACCAAATCAGACTTGAGTGATATATTTATCATGATATGTGTTTTAGATTTTATGATATATCATATGTCTTTCAGACCTGAGCGCATTAATTAGTCGTGTAGTCTTCCTTCCGTTGATAACAAGATTGCATTACAGTTAGGTCTTGTACACGGACACTTAAGAGAACTGTATAAACGACAGGAAATGTAATTAACAACTATTCCTTTGGCTGAGAGGAATGTTTGAATATTCCAAGACAAGACACTGCTAGGATTAATAACCAATATCCATCATTTGGGCTTAAATCAGTTAAATTGTAACACTGGCCAGAAATAAGCCTTCGTTGTTGAGTCGAAGTTACCAATCCAGTTATCTAAAGTATCATAAGTAGTTTCATGCTTGCTGTCAGTGATCTTAAAACCTTAACACCACTTTTAGAGTGTATCAAAGCGAGTCTCAAATAACTTAACAAAATTATGTCAGATAGACGGTTTATACGTGAGATAGACAAATAGCAGTCAAAGAGACACAGAGAGAGAGCGAGAAAACTAAACCGATGCGTACATTTTACTACCTCAAATGATACAGAGAAAGAGAGACAATGGAATAAAGAAATCGGTAACTGTGTAGAATAATAGTTGGATCACAAAGTAAGAAAAAGTAATTCGAAAATGTAGGCCTAACTTGCGGTTCCAACGTCAAAGATCGTCTTTCGCAGTAATAAGGTGAAGCTTATTAGGAAAATGTGCGGTGTCGAAATAATATGTAATCCCCCTAGAATTACTTGTACTTATTCCCCTCGATTAGCTAATGGACCGTGCGGACTTGCAGAAAGCAATGGCGGTAACATGGACGTAAGTTGCGGCCGCAGCCGTTGTTCTTCTGTCAGGCTGACATTAGTCGCTGGTGCGATAACCGAATTGTTTCTCTAGCTCCGAACCGTTGGCATTAAACCATCAACTTAGAACGAACGAAACAAAAGCAGTTCAATCGCTATTACTTTATCAAAAGAAGTAAGACGCTGAATTAAGTAGTATTCTGAGGACTTTGATCATTTACATTCGATACTGCTTTGATAATGTTTATTTGTTCGTTTGTAATTAAGTACACAGCTACACGATGGGTCATTGTGCTCTGCCGATCGCGAGTATCAAAACCCGGATTGTAGCGTTGTAAATCCGCAGACATATCGCTGTACCACTGGGGAATGGCACTTCACTAATGAAATTACAACTTATAAGGAACACATTTATTAATATATCATCCAGGAAACCTGTAAACGAAAATATTCTAAAGTACTTTTGGAATGACACTTCGTTCAAAACAGTTAATTGGTTGGAATTGTATTGTAAACCTGTTTTCCGAATTTAATATACTTTAATGAAAGAAAAAGTTTGGAAAATATAAAATTTGAAACGTGTTCGACTGAATGGTGTTCCTTTCCAACTTACCATACAGGGTTTTTTAATGTATAAATATCTTGAATATATAAATCAGCAAATCACGTGACGCCCACAGCACGTATAAATTCTCAGTTTGGTATTCCTAAGTTGTGTGATATTATCGTAAACTAACTATTGTTTTGAAAGGCATTTAATAGCCATGTTGTAACAAAAAATAAAATATTGTAGTCTTTGATCATAAAGATGTGTTCATATAAGTGATTGACAATTTTCAACATGGGGATACTCTTTGTACTTAATCACATTATAATAAAAAGGAATAATAAGCAACTTGGAGAATATAGAACCATCCAGAAAGATTCCTGCAACAAGACTTAGCAATCAAATTGCGCTCTTATAATGGGAGAAAATATACGACAACAAAGATCATTGGCAAAAAAAAAAAGTCAACACGTCTCAGGCAACAGTAATCAACATAATTATAAAAGTGGCGTCTTTCTAGTTCACAAGATGGATTATGGAAACACATAGAGACGTTTGGTGTGCTTCGTACATGACAGCATTACACCGGAGTCTTTTGCAGTGGAAACTACACTTAAGGACTATTTTTAAGAGATAGTAGTGAAAGATGTGTTTTCTTATAGCAAAGCCATATTGGGCTATTTGCTGAGTCCACAGAAGGGAATCGAAACCCTGATTTTAGCGTTGTAAATATTAAGACTTACCTCTATACCAGCGGTTCGCAGTGAAAAACGTCATCTGTAATATTTATCACTTCTTTTCTTTTCAGTTTTTCTGTCAATATTCAGATTCATATCTGAAGAGTTTATTTTCATAATAAGCTCCTTGTTTGTATCTCAAAACGGCTTATTTTGGTATATACACATTTATTGATAAGGAGCGAACAATGTTTCGATCTTCCTAGGTAATCTTCAGGTTAAGAAAGCGATAGTTTGAGTGTAACCGTTGACGGATGCATATTTTAGGAACGAGAGTATAAACGGATACGGGATTGTAGGGTGCGTTGCAGGTGGATTATAGATTATTAATTAGTATAGGTATAAAGGTGCTCCTTTATATTGGTTTAATTTTGGTTTTAGTTGCCGTATAAGTAGGATTTTTTTTTATTTTGCGTTTGTTTATATTTGTTTCCGTACTTAATATCTGGGCTTTTAAAATTGAATGTAATTATACTTAACGAATTGGTGCAGTTTTTAATTAAGCCTAAAATAAAAAAAATTCTTAAAGCAAGTTAAGTAGAATTGGTTAGAAAATTATTTAAAAGTTAATTGCCAAACGTAACATTCAAAATTAAATTTGTTCTTTAGGCTTAATTCGTGAATTTTGTAACTTACCCTTTATCTTCGGGACTTGTATTTTATACTAACTGTTAAAAATTTATAGCAAGACAAATTATTCTCTCCCCCCCCAGTCTTCACAAAAGAGTGCTGCAATTGTTACATATTTTTAAGTTCATCCCATTAAACCCATACCAGGTACTAGTTTTAAGACCATTACGATGATTAAAATGTTGGTTTTACTTCAGTACACTTCACGCTTGCGCAGTGCTAATATTAAAATGATTAAAAGTTAAAACGTATAAGTAAAGTTTCTAGGCCTATGGATATTTAATGTTTAATTTTTTTAAAGTTAGATTATTTCTTTACGTTCGCTTCATGCCAATAGTGAACTATAAACGAATTAGTGCTATATAAAAGACAAGCACTAAAATATCGGTTTTAAAAAGTAAATTTTCATTAAAAATTTTCCTATAAATTTTTGTGATGTTTCTTTAAAATGACAGCGGCTTTTTTATAAATTATATCTTTTATTTTATTTTTAAACTTTTCTCTTCAAAAACCTAACCATGTGTAACCTTGCAGCGGGACTCGTGCTATAATCGTTCCTCTGAGATGGAATTGTAGCTCGTTGAAAGACATGATTTCGAATACTACATTAAGAAATAATGAAATACAAAATCTGTTATTTTAATTTCAGTTATAGATCCGCATAAATTGTTGAAGACCCTTTAATTATTTTAACAGTACTTTGAAAAAAATAAATTACTAATATTTTCATCATCGAGCCCCCTGGTGGCCAAGCATGAAAACAATGGACTTTAATGCGAAAAATCGAATTTTGATACCCACAGTAAGTAGAGCACAGATAGTCCATTGTGTATCTATGCGATTTACAACAAACAAACAAATTCATCCTCAGTATTTTGCTTTCCAAAACTTTCAGTGCTCCTAAAGATATTTCAACTACACCGATTAGTGTAAAAAAAAAGTGAAAAATTATTTAGTCCTCAAATGAAGTTTCCTTGGTAAAAAATGCAAGAAAAACCGAAGCACTCGACATCAATTTACCCCAATTACCAAATATTTTCTCCTATTTTTAAGGAAGAAAATGCATTTAAAAAAATGCTAAATTTATTTCTATAAAACTGAGTTTATGTAATTATTTAACTTTCTCAATATGGATACTATAGGAACATTTTGTACGTACGAAAACATCGATCAATACTAACAGTAAAAATGGGAATATGGAGTTCCCCTTCACCGAGGGTATACTGTTGTCATGGAAACATGTTAGTAAAAATGATAGCCTTAAGACAGACATGAAAACATGCCATGGGTACTTGACACGAACCACAGTTATGAAAACAGTCCATAAATTTCAGACCGGATTTATGGTAACGTTTCTTAACCATGGTGCATCTCAAACGCCTCTGTCGACGTTTTTGGTACAAATTTCTGACTTTAGAATGTTTTAGAGATCGTTCGTTGTATTACTGCGTACGGATCCAAAATTATACATGGTCAAAATTAAATACGCTTTCAGTTCTTTCCTATACGCTGGTTTAATATGTAGTGGTAATTCCACAGTAGATAGCATTGCTACGTAAACTGTTATAAAACGTATCTTTGACGTTTATATTAAGTATAAATAAACAGACATAACGTAACGTATATTAGTAGTACCACAATGCCCAGCCAACGTATATTACAAGGGACTTTAGTAAGTATAAATATAGAAACACGTTATGTAGATACATTAACATTACCACACTATGGTTGACAAAAATTTTAATAAGTAGATAAATTGAAGAGTCTCAGTATACAGATACGTTAGTGAGGATGCATTATCCATCTGAAACATTTAAACAAGGAAACGTGTTAGTCACATGTAAATAGCACAGATAGCCCATTGTGTAGCTTTGTGCTCAATTCAAAAACAACAACAACAACAACACATATAAATACAGATACACAGTATGTAGATAGGTCAGAAATACCACATGTCCCATCTAGAATAATTTACACGGAAATATAGCTGGCATAAATATATATATATATAAAACAAGCAAAGAACATTGATCTTTCTTGGCCTTCCCACGCAGGAAGTTAAACTTTGAAACAAAAAGTAAGATATTCATAATCAGCTGTTATTATTTAGATATTTATGAAACTTTCCTTTAAATATCCTTAAACATACGTTATCCATTCACATATGAAGGCAACTCATTCCAATCGCCAATCATCTTGTGAGAAAAAATAAATTTTTTTAGTTGAAGATGACCCCTATCCTGTCCATATTTATAATCTTATTTTCTAGCTCTACCATTCTCACCAGTAGGTACGAAAAATTACTGTTTTAACAATTTTAATACCCCAGTAAAATTCATTTTTATTATTTGTTTTTCAGCAGCAAGCAACGCGATGAATCATAACCAATCCTTGTGTGACAACTTTTTCTTTCCAATTATCATCCGAGAAGTCCTCTTCTGAATGTTTTCAAAGTTTAAAATATTTTGCTAACATAAGGAGTCCAAGACTGAAGACAACACTTCAAATTTGGTATGATAATTGACTTGTACGATAGCATTATGACCTCTTTAGTCATGTATTCTATATTTCTGTAGATACAACTAAAAATCTTACTTACCCTGCAGCTGGTAACAGCACAATGCTTTGATGGCTTAAGAATGAACCAGCATACCATGATACATTACTTCTATAATTCTGTTAAGGGTATTCCTATTAAAAAATTGTACTTGTAATTGAAATTAGGATATTCATGGTGCGTTAACTTATATTTAATATAATTACAAGCTACTTGCTATTTATTCACCCAACTCACCAAATAATCCAAATAAGTTTGTATAACAGCAGAATCTTCCTAAGAGCAAGCAACACCCAAGACCTTGGTATCCTCAGCAAATATAAGTAATTTATTGACCATTCCTTCATCTATGCCATTGTTGTAAACCAGAGGTCCCTAACACTGAACACTCAGGAACTCCACTTGTGACATTAATCCAATTTGACTGAACTCCGTTTATAATAACCTTCTGCATTCTTCTCTTTAGCCCGTTTCATATCCAATGAACCAACCTATTTACCACACCGACGAAGATAATTCTTAACAATCCTTTCATGTGACATTTTATCAAATACTTCCCCCAAATCCAAATCCATATCTGTATCGTCATCTACATGAGAATTGATTCTTTCGGAGGAATGATGCTGGCTATCCAACAAAATTTTAAACTTTATTAAATGACTTTGCAAAACAGTATATATCAGGCTTTCAGAAACATTTCCAATTACCGATATAAGATTAATAGGTCTATAAATCCTTGAAAAAAGAAAAGAAAAAGGAAGTAAATTAGCTAACTTCTAAATAAATGTTATATGGATTTGTTTTCTTTTATCAACGAATTGTGGGATTGACCATCACATTATAACGTTGCTACGCCTAAAAGGTTGATCATGTTTAGTAAGTCAGTGATTTGAACAGCGAACGCTCTAATCACCTACCTATGCCAGAACGATTATGTGGCCCTGAAGCTTTACGATTCTTTAAATTTCGCATTTTTTTCTTATTAGACCTCGACTCAACGTGACCATTTTGTTCAGTATTTCTTTCAATTTTGTTTATATCGTTACTCGTAAAAAATGGCTCAGCATAGCACTCAACTCATAATCTGAGAGTCGCAGGTTCGAATCCTCGTCACACTAAATATGCTCGCCCTTTCATCCGTGAGAGCGTTGTAATGTTACGGTCAATCACATTATTCTTTGGTAATAGAGTAGCCCAAGAGTTGGCGGTGGGTGGTGATAACTAGTTGCCTTCCTTCTGGTCTTACACTGCTAAATTAGGAACGGCTAGCGCAGATAGCCCTCGTGTAGCTTTGAGCGAATTTCAACCCAACCAAACAATCCACCCAGGTGACAAACCACATTATACCAACTCTTACTATGTTAAAAATTCAATAATAAATAGCAAATTGTATGCTCTCCTTTCCCCGCTCCGATGAGTAAGGCTATGGATTTATAAATCAAACATCTGGATCCCGATTCCCTGAAGTGGGGCACAACAATTATCCCAACATGAGCTTGCTATGAAACAAATAAACAAACACGTTCCTACAGGTTCCCTAACATGAATACAACCATCCTGAAGAGTTCCTGTTTCAGATGACTTTGATATTTCCCAATCTATATGTCTGAAATTAAAAAAATCTCATTGTAATAGTTTCATTAACAGCTGAAATCGTTATCTCAACTTTATTAGTAACACAAAGCTGTGACTTCACTGATATCAGCGAGATCTCAAACTAGATTAGGATGTGTACAAAATTATATCTCTCCCTTTGTTCAGTACTTTATCGCTGTCAGATAACCTAAAACCCTATATAAATTCCTGTCATTGAAACTGTCTACGTTTAGCTATTTTTCAGTTATCCCTATTACATCAAACCTTTTATTCTTACTTCTCGTTTATTTTATTTTCTGTACTTCTAGCATCACAATAATGAAGGTTTGGCGACTATATTTTCTCTCCATTACATTTGTGTTCCCCTATTCTGAGGCTTACCATTATTTAGTCGTAGTTTAAAGATTATCCCAAGAGTTGGGAGCTAGCCCTCGTGTAGTTTTGTGCGAAATTTAAAAACAAACAAACAATCCTTCGCATGCACAAGCTTAACTTCCTTTTTCAATGCTGCTATCACTTCCAACAATTTACCTTTTTTTTATGGGTCGTCTCCTGTCTATTTAGATAACTTCCAATTTCTCCATTAATCTGCACACTTTACACACGAAGTATACATCTCCACTCCATCAAAGGTATATGCAAATTCCGAGCTTTCAAATTAAAAACCATCTGTTTCACCAATTATACCTTATAAGTTATGAGCGCTTACCATAAATACTTCTCTTAAGTATCTCAAAACATAGGAATAAGGTATCAGCACTAAGTACAAGATACCTGTTAACAAAACTGTTTAGCCTAACGTCAGAGTTGAATATGTTACACAAAACTGTTTAGCCTAACGTCAGAGTTGAATATATTACACTACTTTATCGCTAGCACATTTTATCACCAAGGTAATTAAGTTTATCTTTAGATAATAAGTTACAAATAAATAATCTTTAAATGATGTGTATGTGATAATACAACATTTGTAGACAATTTTATAGGTTACCGATAAAGAAACTTGTATTAAATTCACTAAGCCTAATATAACGTTACTAAACTTACACCAATAAGACCTAAATTAAACATTCATCCTAATGGTATGTTACTTATCAAACTTGTTGGATCACCTTCTCACTTTAGCAACTAAAATAATACTACAAATTAGAATATCAGTTTGGTTCATAAATAGATTTTAATAAGGTGCTATATATATATGCATAGAAGAAGTAGAAGGCTTAGCTAGTGTATTTTAAAATGCAATACGGTAAGTATAAATACAGGCACTTAATATATTCGTAGATTAGTAGTAACACATGGTCCGAGTAGCACATTTAATAATGGTGTTTAGTAAATATTAACAGAGAAATGTGGTATCTTCGTAGATTACTAACCTTAGAAAATGCATGCGGAGTATATTACCAGTAAGTTTAGTGATTAGAAATACGCAATTATTTTTATATAGGGAGATTAGTGATGTCACATGGAACACTTACTATGTTTTGTAACATAAACAACTATATTTGTAAATCAGTGGTCCACCTAAAATATTTTACGAGGAAGTTCAGTATGTTTAGATACAGAGTATATAAGTAAATTACTTTTGCTAAATGGTTTGGAACGACTAGAACAAGTTTAACCATGTTTGGAATGGTAGCTATGGTACAATAACAAGGACTACTTCACCTAGGTTTGGAATGGCAGCTATGGTAAAGTGACAAGAACTGCTTCATCTAGGTTTGGAATGGCAGCTATGGTACAATGACAAGAACTGCTTCACCTGGGTTTGGAATGGCAGCTATGGTACAATGACAAGAACTACTTCACCAAGGTTTGGAATGGCAGCTATGGTAAAGTGATAAGAACTGCTTTACCTAGGTTTGGAATGGCAGCTATGGTACAATGACAAGAACTGCTTCACGTAGGTTTGGAATGGAAGCTATGGTACAATGACAAAAACTACTTCATCTAGGTTTGGAATGGCAGCTATGGTACAATGACAAGAACTGCTTCACCTAGGTTTGGAATGGCAGCTATGGTACAATGACAAGAACTACTTCATCTAGGTTTGGAATGGCAGCTATGGTACAAAGACAAGAACTTCTTCACCTAGGTTTGGAATGGCAGCTATGGTACAATGACAAGAACTACATCACTTAGGTTTGGAATGGCAGCTATGGTACAGTGACAAGAACTTCTTCACCTAGGTTTGGAATGGCAGCTATGGTACAATGACAAGAACTTCTTTACCTAGGTTTGGAATGGCAGATATGGTAGAGTGACAAAAACTGCTTCACCCAGGTTTAGAATGGCAGCTATGGTACAATGACAAGAACTACTTCACCTAGGTTTCGAATGCCAGCTATGGTACAATGACAAGAACTTCTTCACCTAGGGTTGGAATGGCAGCTATGGTACATTGACAAGAACTACTTCATCTAGGTTTGGAATGGCAGCTATGGTACAAAGACAAGAACTTCTTCACCTAGGTTTGGAATGTCAGCTATGGTACAATGACAAGAACTACTTCATCTAGGTTTGGAATGGCAGCTATGGTACAATGACAAGAACTGCTTCACCTAGGTTTGGAATAGCAGCTAAGGTACAATGACAAGAACTTCTTCACCTAGGTTTGGAATGGCAGCTATGGTACAATGACAAGAACTTCTTTACCTAGGTTTGGAATGGCAGATATGGTAGAGTGACAAGAACTGCTCCACCCAGGTTTAGAATGGCAGCTATGGTAGAATGACAAGAACTACTTCACCTAGGTTTGGAATGGCAGCTATGGTACAATGACAAGAACTGCTTCACCTAGGTTTGGAATAGCAGCTAAGGTACAATGACAAGAACTTCTTCACCTAGGTTTGGAATGGCAGCTATGGTACAATGACAAGAACTTCTTTACCTAGGTTTGGAATGGCAGATATGGTAGAGTGACAAGAACTGCTCCACCCAGGTTTAGAATGGCAGCTATGGTAGAATGACAAGAACTACTTCACCTAGGTTTGGAATGGCAGCTATGGTACAATGACAAGAACTTCTTCACCTAGTTTTGGAATGCCAGCTATGGTACAATGACAAGAACTACTTCATCTATGTTTGGAATGGCAGCTATGGTACAAAGACAAGAACTTCTTCACCTAGGTTTGGAATGGCAGCTATGGTAGACTGACAAGAACTTCTTCACCTAGGTTTGGAATGGAAGCTATGGTAAAGTGACAAGAACTGCTTCACCCAGGTTTAGAATGGCAGCTATGGTACAATGACAAGAACTGCTTCACGTAGGTTTGGAATAGCAGCTATGGTACAATGACAAGAACTGCTTCACGTAGGTTTGGAATAGCAGCTATGGTACAATGACAAAAACTACTTCATCTAGGTTTGGAATGGCAGCTATGGTACAATGACAAGAACTGATTTACCTAGGTTTAGAATGGCAGCTATGGTACAATGACAAGAACTACTTCACCTAGGTTTGGAATGGCAGCTATGGTACAATGACAAGAACTGCTTCACCCAGGTTTAGAATGGCAGCTATGGTAGAATGACAAGAACTACTTCACCTAGGTTTGGAATGGCAGCTATGGTACAATGACAAGAACTTCTTTACCTAGGTTTGGAATGGCAGATATGGTAGAGTGACAAGAACTGCTTCACCCAGGTTTAGAATGGCAGCTATGGTACAATGACAAGAACTACTTCACCTAGGTTTGGAATGGCAGCTATGGTACAATGACAAGAACTTCTTCACCTAGGTTTGGAATGGAAGTTATGGTAGAGTGACAAGAATTGCTTCACCCAGGTTTAGAATGGCAGCTATGGTACAATGACAAGAACTGCTTTACCTAGGTTTGGAATGGCAGCTATGGTACAATGACAAGAACTACTTCATCTAGGTTTGGAATGGCAGCTATGGTACAAAGACAAGAACTTCTTCACCTAGGTTTGGAATGGCAGCTATGGTACAATGACAAGAACTACTTCATCTAGGTTTGGAATGGCAGCTATGGTACAATGACAAGAACTGCTTCACCCAGGTTTAGAATGGCAGCTATGGTACAATGACAAGAACTACTTCACCTAGGTTTTGAATGCCAGCTATGGTACAATGAGAAGAACTTCTTCACCTAGGTTTGGAATGGCAGCTATGGTACAATGACAAGAACTTCTTCACCTAGGTTTGGAATGGCAGCTATGGTACAATGACAAGAACTTCTTCACCTAGTTTTGGAATGCCAGCTATGGTACAATGACAAGCACTACTTCATCTAGGTTTGGAATGGCAGCTATGGTACAAAGACAAGAACTTCTTCACCTAGGTTTGGAATGGCAGCTATGGTAGAATGACAAGAACTTCTTCACCTAGGTTTGGAATGGAAGATATGGTAAAGTGACAAGAACTGCTTCACCCAGGTTTAGAATGGCAGCTATGGTACAATGACAAGAACTGCTTCACGTAGGTTTGGAATAGCAGCTATGGTACAATGACAAGAACTGCTTCACGTAGGTTTGGAATAGCAGCTATGGTACAATGACAAAAACTACTTCATCTAGGTTTGGAATGGCAGCTATGGTACAATGACAAGAACTGATTTACCTAGGTTTAGAATGGCAGCTATGGTACAATGACAAGAACTACTTTACCTAGGTTTGGAATGGCAGCTATGGTACAATGACAAGAACTGCTTCACCCAGGTTTAGAATGGCAGCTATGGTAGAATGACAAGAACTACTTCACCTAGGTTTGGAATGGCAGCTATGGTACAATGACAAGAACTTCTTTACCTAGGTTTGGAATGGCAGATATGGTAGAGTGACAAGAACTGCTTCACCCAGGTTTAGAATGGCAGCTATGGTACAATGACAAGAACTACTTCACCTAGGTTTGGAATGGCAGCTATGGTACAATGACAAGAACTTCTTCACCTAGGTTTGGAATGGAAGCTATGGTAGAGTGACAAGAATTGCTTCACCCAGGTTTAGAATGGCAGCTATGGTACAATGACAAGAACTGCTTTACCTAGGTTTGGAATGGCAGCTATGGTACAATGACAAGAACTACTTCATCTAGGTTTGGAATGGCAGCTATGGTACAAAGACAAGAACTTCTTCACCTAGGTTTGGAATGGCAGCTATGGTACAATGATAAGAACTTCCTCACCTAGGTTTGGAATGGAAGCTATGGTAGAGTGACAAGAACTGCTTCACCCAGGTTTAGAATGGCAGCTATGGTACAATGACAAGAACTGCTTTACCTAGGTTTGGAATGACAGCTATGGTACAATGACAAGAACTACTTCATCTAGGTTTGGAATGGCAGCTATGGTACAAAGACAAGAACTTCTTCACCTAGTTTTGGAATGCCAGCTATGGTACAATGACAAGAACTTCTTCACCTAGGTTTGGAATGCCAGCTATGGTACAATGACAAGAACTTCTTCACCTAGGTTTGGAATGGAATCTATGTTACAATGACAAGAACTACTTCACCCAGGTTTGGAATGGCAGCTGCTGTCAGAAAATTTGGTGTGACAGCTGTGGCATGAATCGTGCTTTACTAAATGGGGAGAACTATAGTGGGATACTGTGGTGGGACCAAAAAATCTCTAAACTTTAAATACGTCCAAATGTTTATACATTTGGTTATGGGCCTATGATTATTTTGTGGTCAATAGATGAATGTTTTGTTTCAGTTCTCTTTGTTTGGTTTCAAAATAACTGTGAAAACGTTACAGAATCACTCAAAGAGTAAAGAGTTTTATAGAACATATTAGACCATCTAAAATGACTTCATGGAAATGTGGAAAACAGCAACAAATATGAATTGTCTGGTAGTATGTCTCGTGAAAAACATTTATTCAAGTCTACCGGATGTTATACTGTTTAAAGAGATGTCACATATATTTTCTTCCTCACCCAATTATGACACTGTCGTATTTGTATACGACAGAAAGTTGAATAATTTTAATATATGTAAATAAAAAATATTTATGCAGGCCCGGTCGTAGTCTATTGGTAAGACTGTTCTGTCTGTGAATTCGAGGATTCACGGTTCGTAATTCGATGCCACTAAAACATCATCCGCTCTTCAGGACCATGGGTTGTTGCAAGAGCGACTGTAAAAATCTCACAATTTAGTCAGCCAAGAGTAGCTCAAGACCTGACGATTGGTTCTGTTTCTAGTTGTCATTCATTTATTGTAAGAGTTCAAATTTAGAGACAACTATGTGCAGATAGCCCATTTTGTAGCTTGGTGTTAAATAAATAAAACACATTTTAAAAAAAGAAAACAATTAAGGGTGAATCGTTGTGTCTGTTCAAATGTATAAGTTTTGTTTTTATTTGAAATTACGAAGAATTCTCTAAAAATAATGGACAGAGAAGTTGCAGTTTTTAAAACTACAGTTGTAAACTGTGTTTGTTTCTCCTGATGACGAGAAATCCGCTTGAAGTAAAAATGTATTTCAGGAGGGCTGGTATGGGTATTAACACTGTTATTAATAAAACAGAGAATAACGTTTCGATCTTCTTAGGTCATTTTTTTGTTAACCTTGTTTTTCATGTCTGTAGTTTATTTACATGCATAAGAAGGATCCGTGAAAAGTAACGCACAACAAGTTATTTTTGAAACCATACAGTTGTAATTTATGTGTGTTTTCCGTCAGTAGTTTCTGTAAATTCTTAATGAAACTGAGATGTTTAATGACGTTTCATCAAACGAATATTCGGTTGAAAGTTTCTCCGAAACTCGAGAAGTCAGATTTCGATGAGTGTTATGTTTGCTTTAAAACTTCTCCAACCTAATATTTTAATTTTTTGTTAAATTATATTTTTCGGTATTATAAATGAGAATTTTCAATTAATCTTAAAAACAATTACATAATCGGTAATTATCACATTAACTATCCACTTATCCAGCAACCATATTCTATTTAACCATCTATCTTTCTAGCCAGATAGCAGTTGCACGAGCTCTTTAGAATGTTCTGTTTTACAACGACTTATATTGTATGTAGATTTATTCCCACAACGTTCCCAAGATGACGGATCTGGGCAACTGCCCACGGCGACTTTCCACCTCGGTGCACATGGTGGTCTTTCATTCTTACAGTTGAATATCTGAAAATCTAATTACATTGCTTTTGTTTCCCGTAGCTTGCGAGATACCACAACACCGCTTATCTAGTGCCGCCAATTTTTGCTTGTACTGCTAGTGTAATATACATTCAGAATATACTTATGTACCGACATACGTATAAGTAATTTGCATTGTATCTCTACTTTTAATACACAATTCTTCTTTTCATTAACCCTAACTTCTGAGAAATATATTTCATTTAAGCTCCTACGAATTGCACTGGAAAGCTCTTGAATACGTAGGTCGTGAAAACGGTTTTTCTTAAACCACTGCCATATTCAAATGAATGAAAATCTCGAATAATTACATAAGTAATCTGAAGAGTAGCCAATGAGTTCTTTATTTTTTGTTTTTTTGACACACATACACATACAGAAAAAAGCTAACTAAACTTAGAGCGCTTTTATTCGACTAGCATCAGAAGGTAATGCAATAACTTATAGACCTTAAGAGAAAAAGTAAAATTTAATTACTCAAAAATCGAGAAATATAAGAAAGTTTTTTTTTTCAACGAAGTAAAGCAACATCAATGTGTATAAAAAAGCCCAAAACATAAGGGTCTGAGAATATTTTATTAGCTGTGGGTTTTGCCAGAACTGAAGTAAGAAAAATCAAAAGTAGTGTTCTACAAAAGGAAGAAAAGTCACCTTATTAACTTATCAAAACAAACAGTTACTTTCAGACGTTAAGGAGAAAGAATACAAGATCAGAACAAATCTGTTTTGTCACAAGTACGAGTTTTAATTCAGAACCTCTTTCATGTGAGTTAGTTTCTGGTTGTTGTTTTTTTCTGAGCTGATACATTGTTTGAATGCCAGTTTGTTTTGCTTCTTTTCTTAACAGATATATTGCTTGAATCCCGGTTTGTTTTTGAGCAGTTATATTGTTTGAATCCCAGTTTGTTGTTTTTTTAAGCACATATATTATTTGAATCCTAGTTTGTTTTCTAAGTACATTTTTTATTTGAATCCCGGTTTGTTTTTGAGCAGATATATTGTTTGAATCCAGGTTTGTTTTTTAAGATGTATTGTTTGAATCCCAGTTTGTTTTCTAAGAAGATGTACTGTTTGAATGCCAGTTTGTTTTGTTTGTTAGAAAACAAACAAAGATACATCATTTGAATTCCAGTTCGTTTCCCAAGCAAATATATTATTTGAATCCCGTTTGTGTTTGAACAAATGTATTGTCTGAATCCCAGTTTATTTTCCAAGCAAATATATTATTTGAATCATTTTTTTGTTTCCTTTCTAAGTACATATACTGTATGAGTTCCAATTTATTCTCCTACCGTTCAATAAGTATGAAATGTTCTCAAAACTATAAAAATTTGAGGAAAGGTATTCAGGCTAGCTTGCTTTTAAGAAGATTGGTGATGTATTTTCTTCCAGCTCAAAGGACATAGCGCTAATTATTTTATCTTATTGTCTTTTGATTTTATGTACATCCTTATTTTTTCTTATTTTGTGTCGTTTCTCTATTAAGGCTAAAAATAAATATATAAGATAAATGTTAGCCAAATAACAAATGAAACGACTGAAAGTCATGTTTCAATATACATTTTTGATTCATTGTTCCCGAATTTTACACGTTCATTTTCAGCAAAAGAGAGCCAGTAAAAAGTTAGAAACTGTAAATTAATACAGACACTGTTCACTTCTCAAAATATGACAAGAAAAAACAAAAAAAACTTTTGATAACAAGGCAAGGAATGATACTTCGGATAAAAGAAATAAGATACTAAGTTGTATTCGAAACAAAAATTGGTAATTAATTTCTAATATAGGGATATAATATTGTATTTTAATAGTAAATCAGCAAACGTTATCCATGAATTCTTTGTATTTAAAAAGGCTTTACTTGAAGATACACGTGCGCGCGCGCGCGTTTACATAAATATGTATATAATTATGTTCGTTGGGTTAAGGCTGACTATATCCAACGTTTTAATAGGGTAAAACCCATATTCGTTAACACTTACTCATAGCTGAGGCTTTTATTTATTAAATGTAGAGTGTTTATATAAAAATAATATCTCAATGAAAGATAATTAACAGCGAAAGGTAGAGAACAAGGCTTTCGTGGCTATGCAACGTTAAGGAAGGAGATATTAATAAATCTTATTACAACTTGTCTCAATTAGGCTTTTCGAAGCAAACTTAACAGAAGAGCTTATGAAAAAGAGTCAATATAATTAACAAAGCGAAGGATCATATTTTACGTTTACTTAGATCACAAATATTTCAGACTTAATTACTTGAGTACAGTGAGAAAGGAAAGTGGTGTGGGGGAGGAAGTAGTTTCCGATTCATCAGATTCTAAATAAATCTGAGCAGCAAAGATTGCCCGAAAGTGAAAATGATGTGATCATAAAGTTGTGACATTGTCTGAACACCCTAACCGCATATAAAGAGATCGCCTATGCTCATTAAAATAACTAAATATGATACAATATAATAAAACTTGTTATAGAAAAAAATCAGTTGTAGCATTAGAATGAATTAACGTGTATTGTAGGAGAAACTGAGTAGTAACGTTAAGTATAATAATACTTGTGTTACAGGGAAAACTAAGTAATAACGTTGGTATAAGGATACTTGTGTTACAGGGAAAAACTGAGTAGTAACGTTGGTATAAGGATACTTGTGTTACAGGGAAAAACTGAGTAGTAACGTTGGTATAAGGATACTTGTGTTACAGGGAAAAACTGAGTAGTAACGTTGGTATAATAATACTTGTGTTACAGGAAAAACTGAGTAGTAACGTTAGTATAAGGAAACTTGTGGTGTAGGGGAACTGAGTAGTAAAATTAGTGTAAGGAAATTTGTGTTATAGGAGAAACTGAATAGTAACGTTAGTATAGGGAAATGTATGTAATAAGGGAACACGCAATTAAATACGTTACTGCCAGTAAACAGTTAACTGTCTATTTCTCAGAGTTCCTACGTAATGAAGCAAAAACAAATATATTTATGCTTACCCACCAGGTACTTGTCACAATCAGCAAAAACTTTTCAGGAAACAAAATTTTTTAAAACAAGTTGTTATGTTGTTTCCGGACGATTTTAATGATTTTGAGGATATATAAAAACAACGGAAATAGTTAAATCCATTTGGTCAACAGTTAATCGAGTGTATTAAAGGTGTTGAGACGATGCTGAAAATATCATACCTTGTGTTATTTAGGTAAACTTGAAAACGCTAGAAAGCGTACAAAGATTCTTTAATTACTGAGACACTTCGATTTTATCGTAAAGCAAGTGTAACATCCTAGCTACGTACATTTAAGTGACTACGGTATTTACGCGTGATGTACTTTACCAATTTTAACAAAAATGTAATGCAAGTTGGTCCCTAAGTTGTTGTTAGAAACGTATTAAAAAAGAAATAACAAGTATTTTATACTTTCATTCTTTTTTTTACCAGTTAATAAACTACAAATATAGAAATTTCCTCATATCTAATCATTTCCCGGTGAGAGAGCAGTAAGTTTACGTATTTACAACGCTAAAATTCGAGGCTCCTTCTCCTGCGGTGGACATGAAAGATAGCTTAACGTGGCTATGGTTTAGGGCAAGCAGGCCCGGCGTGGCCAGGTGGTTAAGGCGCTTGACTCGTAATTTGAGGATCGCAGGTTGGAATCCCCGTCAACCAAACATACTCGCCCTCCCACCGGGGGGGGGCGTTATAAAGTTTGGGTCAATCCCACTATTCGTTGGTAAAAAAGTAGCTCACAAGGTGGCGGTGGGTGGAAGTTGCCTTCTCTCTAGTCTTACAGTGCTAAATTAGGGACGGCTAGCGCAGATAGCCCTCGTGTAGTTTTGTGCAAAATTATAAAATAAACAAACTCTAAGACGAACATGCTGATGCTCGATTTACAGTATACGTATCCTGTTTAGTAACTGACAAAAGTTTCTTTTCTTTATTTTTTTTAGTGTTCGTTTAAGTAATTGATCACTTTATTAAGATAGGGTACCTTTTTCATATTTGCGAAACTTCGTTTAATAAAGACCTTTAGAAATTAGAACATAATCTTTAAGAAGAAGATTCGTGCGCATTTTCCTTACGCCCCTACACACAATACAAATTAGTGAATCTAAAACCTTTGTATAACTAAACAAATCAAATGTACAAATTTGAATTAAACCATTTTTCTCATCATACGCTGCCTAAAAAGAGACACACGGTACAGGAAGTACTTAATAAGAGATATCTGTTAAAAGGAAAGTTTAAAAAGAGACACACGGTACAGGAAGTACTTAATAAGAGACATCTGTTAAAAGGAATGTTTAGAAAGATACACATGGTACAGGAAGTACTTAATAAGAGACATCTGCTAAAAGGAATGTTTAGAAAGAGGCACACGGTACAGGAATTACTTAATAAGAGACATCTGTTTAAAGGAATGTTTAGAAAGAGACACACAGTACAGGAAGTACTTAAAAAGAGATATCTGTTAAAAGGAATGTTTAAAGAGAGACACTCGGTTCAGGAAATGCTTAAAAAGAAGCACTTGATAGAAATAGTGCCTAAAGAGAGATACACGGTACAGAGAGTGCTTTATAATGAGATACACCCGGCACAGGAAATGCTTAAAAAGAGCTATTCGACAAAAAATTACTTATAAAAAGAGACATCCGCCAGAGTTTCTCCTAATAAGAGACGCTCGATTTATAGAACACTCAAATAGAGATCAACTGTGTCGGAAGTGTGTAAAGAAAGACACTTAGAAGATGAAATACCTAAAAAGAGATCCCCGACAGGAGGAATCCTTGAAGAGATATATCCACTGTAGGAAATGGACTAAATATATTGTGTTTCAAAATTAAGATACATTTCTCGAAGTTTATGACTCTTCACACACAGACAAATGAACATAGCTTATTTATTCATTTCAGTTGACTAACCCCACCCCCTAAATTCTCCACTTCCTACCTACCTTAATGTTAAACGGTTGACGCTCGAAGTTCATCCCTCGTGCGGAGTTCATTCTTTATCATAATCTATACAATAACAAATTCAATGTTATAAGCCTTAACCTATTTAACTACAAACAAATAAAACGGCTCGAATTCCAAAGGATCTTAAAGGTTGTTGTTTTTATCAACATTTCGGCTTTACGCCTTCTTCAGAAACAAATAATTTTTCTAATAACCTGTACTGTTTATTTTATTTGTTTGCATTAACTCATTTTGTCCATGAGAACGTTTTGTGTTGTAACTGTGGTATATTTCTACCGTCTTTCATTAATTCATTTTGTCCATGAGAACGTTTTGTGTTGTAACTGTGGTATATTTCTACCGTCTTCCATTAATTCATTCTGTCCATAAGAAAGTTTCGTGTTGTAACTGTGGTATATTTCTACCGTCTTGCATGAATTCGTCCGTTCAGGAAAACGTTTTGTGTTGTCACTGCGGTATATTTCTACCGTCTTTCTTTTTTTCCTTCGTGTGTTTGTTGTTGTATATTAACAGCTATTGTGATTTTACTTTCAGATTTGTATATAAAAATTCAGAACACATTTCACAATCCAAACGCTACAAAGTACACTGGAAAATTCCGGGTTACCCCTTGGGCATTAAACTTGCTCTTTGTGTATTGAAACCGACACCACGCAAACGTCGTTTGAGTGTAAAACAAACCCAAGTCGGTTAACTTTTGTATGCTATATATATATATATATATATATATATATATGTCTCATGTGTTAGTGAAACATAAAGAAATTTTGATTTTTCGGATTTGGTTTCTCAGGTCCGCTGGCTGAAGACTTCCACTGTTGTTTTGACAACACAAATAACTAGAGTAAAGTTAATATCGTTTTCAGTTTTACAACGAAATGTGTGGTTTGTTGCTTTATTACAACTGCAGCGTTCCAGCCTTTACTAATAAATTATCTCCAAGCAAAGTAAAATTAAAAATAATTACAAAGTAAAAGTGTAAAAAAAAAATGTAACAATAATTCTCGTAAGTACGTGTGTAAAGCTAAAACGTTTAATATAAGCAGGATTAATTAATTACAAAAAATATATATCAACTTGCACGATAAATTAAACAAAACAATTAATTTTGGAACTTGGAGTTCCGGCATATTTGAATTCAAATGTAACACCACGTGTGAGGAGTTTATGTTGGTGAAACGTAAAGAAATCGGGACATGAGCACTACAGACCGCACTAAAGGATCGTACTAAGTTTCTTGACATTAAAAAAACAACCGAAATGAGTTTGTTTAATTATTAAGCGCAGCTAATATAAAAAAAGGAATGTCGCAGAAGCTATACTGACCAAAGATTTTGTTCTTGAATTTCGCGCAAAGCTACACGAGGGCTCCCTGCGCTAGTCGTCCCTAATCTAGCGGTGTAAGACTGGAGGGAAGACAGCTAGTCATCACCACCCACCACCAACTGTTGGGCTACTCTTTTACCAACGAATAGTGGGATTAGCCCTAACATTATAACGTTCCCACAGCTGAAAGGGGTAGCATATTTGATGTAACGGGGATTCGAACGCGCGACCTTCAGAGTACGTGTCGAGCGCCTTAACCACTTGGCCATGCCGGGCCAACTGACCAACCAATGAAAAAAAATCGAAATCTTCGTTTATATAAATATAACTCGACACTACATTTTGTTTTCTGTTTGTTTCTTCGTAAATAATTATTTAAACCTATGTTAAATACTTTAATTGAAAATGTAAGCTGTCTAGAATAACCGTTGTACTTTGTAATTGTAACTACTGCTAGTCGCTCATTGGCTCAAATATAGGTTACTCCGATGTGCTAGGAAATATTAACTGTTTCAAAAAAGCATTTATACCCTGAAGTTGATTACATTCTATGATCCAATCAGATTCTGCTCTTTAAGTTAGTGCACTGTTGACTTTCCTGGTTTAAATAAAATTTAGACATATTGTGCAACATCAGGGTTGTCTTTCAAAAACTACAATCTTCTTGAAGAAATGTCTGAGTGAGTGAGCACTCAAGTAATCTTGTAAGTATAGAGTTAAGCATGTTGTACAAACTGAAAGCCACCCAGAATTCACACTTGTGAAATGCTCTCTCATTTTATCTTATCTGTTTACCATAACACCCAATCATACGGAAGTGAAATGGTGCGTCAGTGTAGCCCGCGTTCTTGTTTTATGTTACATATCTTGCGCGTTTGGCAACACTAGTCTAAATTTTCCTAACTATTCCATTAAATAATTGGGTAATCATCGTTTGATTTTTTTCAGATTTTGTAATTTAAGCTTTCAGCTGTGGATTGTTCTTTTCAATTTTGGTGTTTAAACAATTTTGTGGATTGTTGTTTTTAATTTTGCTGCTGAAACAGTTTTGTGGATTGCTGTTTTTAATTTTGGTATTTAAATAATTTTATGGATTGTTCTTTTTCATTTGGTATTTAAACAATTTTATGGTTGCTGTTTTTAATTTTGGTGTTTAAACAGTTTGATGGATTGTTATTTTTAATTTTAGTGTTTAAACAATGTTGTGAATTGCTCTTTTTAATTTTGATGTTTAAATAATTTTGTGGATTGTTGTTTTTATTTTAGTATTTAAACAATGCTGTGGATTGTTGTTTTTGATTTTGTTGTTTAAACGATTTTGTGAACTGTTGTGTTTAAACAATGTTGTAAATAATTATTTTCGAAGAAACAAGCAGAAAACAAAATGTTGTGGATTGTTGTTTTTTATTTTGTTGTTTAAACGATTTTGTGAACTATTGTGTTTAATTTTTGTGTTTAAACAATGTTGTGGATTGTTGTTTTTAGTTTTGGTGTTTAAACAAATTATGGATTGTTGGTTTAAATTTTGGTGATTAAATAATTTTGTGGATTATTGTTTTTAATTTTGGTATTTAAACAATTTTGTGGATTGTTGTTTTTTATTTTGGTGGTTAAACAATGTTGTGGATTGTTTTTGATTTTGGTGTTTAAACAATTTTGTGGACTATTGTGTTTAATTTTGGTGTTTAAAATGTTGTGGATTGTTGTTTTTAATTTTAGTGTTTATACAATTTTGTGGATTATTCTTTTTAATTCTAATGTTTAAATAATTTTGTGGATTGTTGTTTTTGATTTTGTTGGTTAAACAATTTTGTAGATTGTTGTTTTTAATTATTGTGTTTAAACAATGTTGTGGATTGTTTTTTTTTTAAATGTTGGTGTTTAAACAATTTTTTGAATTTGGTGTTTTAACAATTTCGTGGATTGTTGTTTTTAATTTTTGTGTTTGAATAATTTTGTAGATTGTTGTTTTTATTTTGTTGGTTAAACAATTTTGTGGATTGTTGTGTTAGTTTTGATATTTAAACGATTTTTTTAATTGTTGTGTTAATTTTGGTGTTTAAACGATTTGGGGGATTGTTTTTTTATTTTAGTGTTTAAATAATTTTGTTGATTATTGTTTTTATATTTGGTATTTAAATGATTTTGTGGAGTGCTGTTTTTATATTTGGTATTTAAATGATTTTGTGGAGTGCTGTTTTTATATTTGGTATTTAAAGAGTTTAGTGACTCTTAACTTGAGTATAAATTGAGCAAATTTCAATTTAAAGATTACGATCAAAACCATCATCAACAGCGATGTTATTTAACACTAAATTCATGAAACAACTCATTTTATGTTTATGAGTAGAAATCTAAGAACAATATATTTAATTAATTATAAACACAGTGACAAATTTACGGACTTACAATGCTAAAATCCGGGAGGACTAGATTCCTACGATGAACACAGTAAATAGTCCAATGTGCCTTTGCTCTGAAAAAATGAAAATAAACAATCAAAGAATTAACCATAATGGTGGACAGGTTTCACTCTTAGTACATATGTTACTTTGATTAGAAAAACAAATAAACATCAACAGTGACTAAAAGTATCGCCACACCTGTTCCGAAGATTATGAGACACGAAAAACCCCTGTACTGTTTTCATATTTTATTATTATACGTGTTATACAGGGTGGTCGCTAGAAAAGCGGAAAATTTGAGGGTCAGATGAGATCATGAATAAAATGCGTGCTTACTCATTTCTATTTTGATTTCTTTACATCATGAATAAAATGCATGATTTTAATAATTTTGAGCATCTATGAGTGTAATATAACATATGTCTTTAAAAAACTTTGTGAAAGTTATTATTTGTAAAAATAAATAGCTGTTTGACAAATTTTCCGCTTTTCTAGAGACCACCCTGTATAAACGTAAAAAGGCACTGTCTTAAAAATGTCAATAATCCTAGATTTAACGAGCGTGTGATATAAATTTTTTACTGCTGTTCGCAGTTTAACTGGACAGAAAATTTAATTTTTCATTCGTGCCATTTAAGTTAATTCGTGTTGTTACAGTATTATATATATGTGTGTGTCGGGTGGATGTGTGTTCATGATGTTGTTGTAGGTTGTAGGTTTTCTCTTAAGTATCCAACCCCAGCATGGTTCTCGTCGACGCCCGATATTTAACGTCACACTACGCTTTATATTTCTCTGTTTTCATTGGTTGTGGGGTCTTACTGGTTGCGCCCACTAAGCGCTTTCATTACCAAACAAGGATCGGTGGGTGTGGAAGAAAAGTCATCGTATGAGTCCTAAATAACCAAGTAGTATTAGTTGAAAAATGAAACGTTTTTGAGTGTTAAAATCGAAAGACACAGCGTTGGAACATAGTAATGAATTCGGAGAAGGAAAAAAAAAGTTAGGCCTATAGTAGATTACAGTGGAAAAGTTTAATTTGCACCCACAACTCACAAACCACTAAAAACATAATCTACCAGCGTAGTCCTAAGAGAAATATAAGAACAGAGAAAGAGACAGATGTGAATTATATTGATACGTAAGTCCAGGCGTATGCTGCAATACCATAGATGTGTTTAGGAATGTAAGCACACACACAGTCGATAAACATGGACATATAGCGACGAAAACGTAATTTTCTAGTGGTACAGTTTCATCCATTTTTAAAATGAGCGATTTTTCTATTTTTCATTCTTGATCAATACATTTGCCTGATAAACTTAACAGACTTATTCCAAATCAAGAAATGTAATCGTTTAACACCATGTAAGAATTCAAATGCATTAATGAACATTTATCTATATCTCCGTTTAAACAAATCATAATAGTAGAAGATCGGAAGTTGCGCTTAAACTGACGAATAGCGACGTCAAAACTAGGCCTGGCGTATCATAACTTTTTTATTTGTATTTCAGTATAACCTCGCATTGAAAGACGAAAATCGTAGCGATAATAAAAATGGTTTGTTCAACGACGTAAAACGCAATACCTGTCGTAGTAACACTTTTGCACGAAACGAGGTATAAAATACAATATTTTGTCAGTTTGGTTTGATTTGTTTTGAATTTTGCGTAAAACTACACGAGGGCTATCTGCGCTAGCCGTCCCTAATTTAGCATTGTAAGACTAGATGGAAAGCAGCTAGTCATCACCACTCACCGCAAACTCTTGGGCTACTCTTTTACCAACATATAGTGGGATTAATCGAAACATTATAACATACCACGGCTGAAAGGGCGAGAATGGTTGGTGTGACAAGGTTTCAAACCCGTATTTTGTCAGTAAAATATTTTTTAAAAACCTGATTACAGATAACATATCTATAGATATATCTAAAATAATTCCTTTAATCATACCTACTTGACAGTTCTCTTTGTTGATAGATTAAGCGTAGCGATTATTAAATAGTTTAAAATGCACAGTGAAGGCTGAAAATGTGAACAATAAGTATTTTCAAATTATGAGCTCTGCACCATTCGTTTCTTAATATATTTTTATTCCAATTCAACCAACATACATTTTTTCCTTATGGATGGAAAACAACAACAACATATTTTAGTAATTCAAGTTTGTAAAGGTTACTGCAGAGGTCCCTCCGATAAAAAACAAATACAGAGAAATAGGTAGATTTAAATCTTACAATTATTTTCAAATTACTGAGTTTTATTTATTATGGTTAGAACTACAACACTTATATATGCATGCAACTACTAGAAAACACATTGAAATATTTAAAACAAACAATATACGTTTTATTGTATTTTAACAATGATATACGTTAATAACACAGAAAAAAAGTTGTTAAAAAGCGTATACTGGTTGCTTTAGGTTGTCCACCTCGTTTTTTAAGTCTGGAATGTTATCGTAAAATTCTACACGTAATAAAGTGTTGAAACTGTATCAGAGAAATCTCCAACCCCAAACAAATGATTGGATTTACCCTATGAATGTGCCAGAAGCATTTCAGAATATATATAGACTGTTAATTTGTGATCATGCTGGAAAATTATATTCACAGTTACCATGTAAATGGAAAATATATTAAAACAAGTTTACTCACACGTCTATGAAAGATAATATTAAATAACACAAAAAACTAACGTTCTTATCGAGAATATTACCTGGATGATGTGTTTTGAACTTTAACTTGACATTTGAAGATATATTAAAACATAAAAATCTGCTTGTTCATAAGTAAGACAAATGCGCAGCTGTTTAACAGTTTGCTTTCCAAAAATGTCTCTTATATTGAAAATTGAAAATTAGAAATCAGAAAGAGACAGCGGCAACAAACGTGACGATATTTAAATTAAAACAAGGGTTAGCTAGAAGCAAAATTACCTCTGTTCCGAGCACAACAATAAACATGGGAGAAACCTAGTTATATGCTAGGAGTGGTAAGAGGCAATAACAAATCAGTAAAAACAAACATTGTTTGAGATACAAACCACAGGTGGTAAGAGGGTGAAACAAATTAACAACAAACATGGATTCAGGAGCAAACCAAGGGCGGTAAGAGAGAGAAACAAATAAATAACAACAAACATGTATTTAGGTGCAAACCAAGGGCGGTAAGAGAAAGAAACAAATCAACGACAACAAACATGGAATCAGGTACAAACAAAGGGCAATAAGAGGTAGAAACAAAATAACAACAACAAACATGGATTCAGGTACAAACTAAGGGTGGTAACAAATCAACAACAACAAACATGGATTCAGGTACAAACTAAGGGTGGTAACAAATCAACAACAACAAACATGGATCGAATGAGTAATTCTAATTCACTCTGATTGATAGTATTGAAGGTTTTTACTATCTTACTGAAATTCGTAACACGTGTCTGAAATTAATTTCTTCTGCATAACATACATACTTCTGAAATCAAGACTTTAATAGAATATATAGTTAGTGCCACTTACAGCCATAATGAATCCTACTTGATGATTTTCATTAATGGAATTATTGCTGACCTGTAAGTTATTTTTGAAGGTTGGGTTTCTTTCAAAAACAGTCACAGTTTAGTTTTAAACGTGCACAATAAATACATTTAATGATGTTTTCATTAGCTGACAAGGGGAAAGCAAGGTAAATTAAGATAGATATCAGATAGACAGAACAAAATAGAGGGAGATGAAAGAAACGTAAGGTTAGAAATACAGAGTTTTGACTTATAGGTAATATTAGAATTTTTAAATCACCGGTGGTTATATATTTGCACGTGCAGGTCATCCATCATTCACTGCTTTCCTGGAAACCTGAAACATACAAACTTGTTAGATAATCTTCAGTGCTGTGTGTCCTGTTCTCTTGTCGTTTCTCCCACGGTTTTATCATTCAAAGATACTTCTTTGGTAAGGACCCAGAGAGAATCTGTAGACATTATGGTTATTGTCTCGTTTAAAGTTCAACGTGAAGATTGTTAATGGATATTCATGGTATGAAATGTACCGTTGTTATCGTGCAGCTCTGGAACCAAGATGGACTTTATCATAAGAGTGATGCAAGGATTATCACCGTACATTTCGCCTAAGTACCAAGCATATGCCTTTAAAAGCATTGTTTAATTTTGTATGAAGCAACATGATGTATTTAGAAACGATGCTGGCCTCTGGTAAAGGAAGGGACTACAAGGGAAGGGGACAAGAAGAGAGAGAACACATCATCGCATTCGGCGCCTCGTCATGGATGTTGTCTTGCAGCGAATTATAATTCAATTAAGTGTCGTGTGTTTGAATGAATGCAGGGAGCGACTAGTAAGCGTCACGCGCAGCTCCGTTCGCGACTGCCCCAACAGGTTCATTTGAATCGGCAGGCAAGCTGGCGGAGGAGAGGGGGGGCGCTCGGTTGATCATCAGCCAGCAATAATACGGCCTCTCGTCCGTGTCGGTATTGGGGAAGACGTCCTGGAAGGCGGGAACTGGCGAAGAAGGGAGGAGAGTGAAAGTGAGAGTTCATGGCGGCAGCAATCAGATTCATATAAAGCCTCCCCTGTTAGCAAGCCAAAATCAGTAGTGTACTATTAGTAGAGTAACAGGGCTAGCTAGATCCAAGTATGGACTATCCTTACCTGAACCAGTCGACTTTCGAGGGCAACTGTTCTCTCTCTGGTGTTGACCCGGGGTTTTCTTCCTGTCAGCACCCTTGCTCCTATTCGGACTTCGCCTCCTGTGGTCAGATGCCCCAGGTACCTAACCGATATGGCCTACCAATACCACCTCGTTCCTTCACGGCTCCTCCAGGTGCTGCCTTGCCGACTTCTTCCTGCAGTATGATGGGTCGACCTCGGCCGGACTGCGTGACTCAAGCTCAAGCTCCTTCTGTCTTTTCCTCCACCATGGGACTCCAGAGTAAGTGAGCGTTCCTCCAGGCCGCGTGCTGCTTAAATCTCTAGATTACCGCGAGCTAACTGTATTAGGACAGCGACCCTGGAGCTGAAATTAAATAATTTAATACGGCCGAGTTTATTGTGAATAATCTTATCGGCTTCCTCTTCCCCACGGTGGAATTCCCTTTATTCGCTGTAACTCGGTATGTGTTTATATCGTCTTAACCTGATTTCATCCGTTTCTTTCGCATGTACGCGCCAAATTAGCGCTGACGGTTCTCAGATTGCTGGCTCGGTTTGTAACGATTCATATTTCTCGGCCCTATATTCATCATTTTTCTTGCTTAGGATCAATTGAGACGGGGCGCGCTGACTAACCATGTTATGAGACCGAGTCGATTGTGGGCTTCTTCGCTGTAGGCGATTCTGTATTAGATAGCCCAGTCGGTCTATATTTGATCAAGGCTTCCGACAAAAGTACATAAATCCGCGTTACTTCAAGAGCAGCTGAGATGTAATAGTTGTAGACAACATGTAGAGATCATACGGAGAAGTAGCATCCTTCGTTCTACTATTATAACCTATTATTTCAAGAAGAATTGAAACGTAATCACGGTAAGACAATTCGTTACATTAAAAATAGCTTCAAGTATAACTCGTGTATTGACAGAAACGCTTTCCCCCCTCGGTGTTCTTCTCGCTAAACGAGAGGCGTAAAACCTACGATGTTTCGCCATTGCTAAATTATTCAATTATTAGTATCCAGAATTATTAAATCCGTGCTAACATAAAGAAAAAAAAAGTCATTTCTATGCTTAAACTTTAAATATGTTAACCGTTTGTATATACTATTGACTTAGTTAAGTTACAGCCACGGAGGAATGTTCTGACTGTTTATCTTCGGGATATATCATTTAAATTAATTTCGAAATTACGAAGAGCTAAAAAAATATTACTTGCAAAAAAAAAAACTCCTACGATCGCTCGGTTTCAACCTTTGTATTTGTAGATAATAGTTTCTGAATTGTTATAGATCTATGGGAAAAGATATGAAAAACATTTTCCTGACACAAACACAAACGTTAACGCAAAACGAGTGTTTCGTGTATGATTATTTTATACAGGAGAGCTTACTGTCTTACTGTTTTGAGCTATAACAGTTTTAAATGAAGTTTATAAAAGCCATTAGTTATTTCTCCCATTATTCTTACGCGTAGCTAAAGTGACATGTCTCAGAGCTTTCACGAAACTTCTCTTAAAGTATCGAGAAATGTATACATCCTGTTCAAACATTAGATGACCAGTTCAACTTATTTATCAGTCTGGTATGGATATCATTTGTTCTAATGGTAATAAGCTACCGAGCGTATTTCGAATACAAACGCTCTTTAGCTACGTAGTATTCGAAAACTCGAAAATTGTCTTCTAATATTATTCAGAAACTAATAAATATTGAACTATAGTTTTGATGGAAAGTTTCTTCTCTTAATCGAGCCGGCTGGTTTTGAAAAACAGCGAAGTGTTTGTCCACCAGGGTAGTAATCCCCTTTCACAAAGTTATATTTGATTTTATAACAGAAATGACAACTTTGTGTAGTAATCCCCTTTCACAAAGTTATATTTGATTTTATAACAGAAATGTCAACTTTGTGTAGTAATCCCCTTTCACAAAGTTATATTTGATTTTATAACAGAAATGTCAACTTTGTGTAGTAATCCCCTTTCACAAAGTTATATTTGATTTTATAACAGAAATGTCAACTTCATTTCATCTGCTTGGTTTTTCTTTGTTGGTCTAAGATCTTCACACACTTTATCTCCTCCCCCACTTAACCCTCCGGTTATTTGATGGATCTTTTGAGGGGGCAGGTTAAAATACAACGACAAAAAATTAATTACACCTTTCGTAATAGTCTGCAGTGCAAAATTAACCTGCTACGCTAATATTCCCTGTAATGCGTAATGTCGCGTATTCAAATATTCATGGTAATGTTTTTTTGTTTTGAATTAAGCACAAAGCTACACAATGGGCTATCTGTGCTCTGCTCACCACGGGTATCGAAACCCGGATTTTAGCGTCTAAGTCCGCAGATATACCGCTGAACCACTGGGGGGCTTCATGGTAATAACACTTAGAGTTATTGAAACACGAATGGACCGAACTACAAGTTATGACTGAAATATAAACACATTACTAACTTTATCTGATGGCATTTGTACTGTAGTTATAGTCGATAAATATGGCTGAGAATTAAACAAAGAACTGATTATCTGTTTATTGTTTTTGGAGATAAATTACAGTTGAGAGTTAAACATAAAACTGACTTATTTGTTTATTGTTTATACCGTTACTCTAAACTCTGGTTGCATAATATGCTTATAACTGAGTGTCTGTTTATTGTTTGAAAATAAATCTTAAGTTGTGGTTGACAGTTGAATATAGAACTGATTTATCTGTTTATTGTTTGTACTGATACCCTAAATTATGGTTGAGAATTAAATGTGGAGTTGATTTATCTGTTTATTGTTTGTACTGATAACATAAATTATGGTTGAGAATTAAATACGGAACTGATTTATTTGTTTATTGTTTGTACTGATACCCTAAATTATGGTTGAGAATTAAATGTGGGACTGATTTATCTGTTTATTGTTTGTACTGATAACCTAAATTATGATTGAGAATTAAATACGGAACTGATTTATCTGTTTATTGTTTGTACTGATAACCTAAATTATGATTGAGAATTAAATACGGAACTGATTTATCTGTTTATTGTTTGTACTGATACCCTAAATTATGGTTGAGAATTAAATGTAGAGTTGATTTATCTGTTTATTGTTTGTACTGATACCCTAAATTATGGTTGAGAATTAAATGTGGGACTGATTTATCTGTTTATTGTTTGTACTGATACTCTAAAGTCTGTTTCCGTAATATGCATAACACTGGAATAAGTCTATTTATTGTTTGTAAAGAAATCTTAAATTGTGGTTGAGAATTAAATATGGAACTATTTATCTGTTTATTGTTTCTCCTATAGTTTTTATGACATGTATTTGTTTAATACTTAAATATTACTTACTATTAATACTAATAATACTTACTATTAATATTACAATACAAAAACAATCTTTAAAAAAATTAAAGAAATCGTGCATCGAAGAAGTAAGATAGGTAAATTATATAACCGTATATTTTGAACCCTGATCATAAATGGTTTCGTTTCTTTCCTAAAATTAGCTTCCAAAATTTCTCTACTTTTGTAGTTGGTTTAACTTACTACACTTAAAGTAAAATATGAGCTAGAAAACACTTGAAGGCACGTTACATGAATATTTTTTATGTGAAATCTTTTCTTCAACACTATATTATTCCCTCCTTTTTAGAGAATTGTTTCGAAATAATCTAGTTTTAAATGAATTGGTTTCTGATTTTGTATTTTTTAAGCTTCGTTACAAGGAACGTACATATTTTTTACGGCCTTTACTGTAATAGGTTTTAACGATTTCCTATATAGATCTCTAGCAAATGATATGTATTTAAATAAGAATAAAAAACGAGAAACTTTTAAAAACTGCGTGTTAGATATCTTCCTAAATATGAAAAGGAAGCTTAGTGTCTCGTGTTTTGAACTTAACCTACAAGAGACCGTCACTGAACGATATTAAAACCAATTACTTCGAGATTAGAACGCTTAACTGGATTTGCTCGCCTTAAACACCTTGGCTTGCTTTCCAGCAAGAATCTTTAGAAAATCTAATTATTGTCAATTAATTGTTTTAAGCAAGACTATCTTTGGGTAAAAAGAATATAGAATACCAACGATAAGTTACTGTGGTAATTAAATGTAGAGAAAAGAGAAACTAAAGCAATGAATCAAATTATCCGTGTTTATCTCGTAAATGTTCAAAATGCCTTTACGTTCAGAGAATTATATACGTATATATTTCAGATTTTTTAGTCGCAATGGCTTTAAAAGTTTTATATTTGAACCGGAATTATTTTTCAGTTTTCTCTTTTATTCTCAATAAAACTTGAACTTATTAACGTGCACATTACTTCTGTCTTTTCCCGCTCTTTTCACACATTTTAACGCATGATACTGTGTACAATTATGTATTGATAACCTAATAACTTATTTTTCGCAACCTTGTAACAGCGCTACCCCCTTGGACTAGTAGTTTTTCCGGCGTTACAGCCAACCATCACAGTGAAACCCAACTATCACGCTATTGTAAAGTAAATTAGCACATAAACCTCCAAGTGAAAAGTCTTAATTTAACTTAAATAGTCATAACATTAAGAATAAGCGAATTAACTGTGTAGTTAAAAGTTGTGTATTAGAACCGTTCAAATAACACATGAAGGATATAAAAGTTGCAGAGACATAAAATTATATTATGCTAAAACGATCTATCTCTTCTTGTTGTCATCCGCTAGTACAGCGGTAAGTCTACG
Organism: Carcinoscorpius rotundicauda; assembly: GCA_011833715.1. Taxonomy (NCBI): domain Eukaryota; kingdom Metazoa; phylum Arthropoda; class Merostomata; order Xiphosura; family Limulidae; genus Carcinoscorpius; species Carcinoscorpius rotundicauda. Next base: position 4,704,424 of record CM022403.1, on the reverse strand, counting down.
GATTTCCAACGCTAAAAGCATGGGTTCGATTCCCCTTGGTAGACTCAGCAGATAACCCGAAATGGCTTTATTAAATCAAAACACACACACTGTTATTGTTATTTTTAACTTACCAAAACTCTAAAACTATTAACAGTCCAACGCTATTAATGAAAAAAGAATCGATTTCACTCGTGTTTAATATTGTTAATACTTCTAGCGCTGTAAAATTCTGGGCGTATTTGACTGTTACTTAGTTACGGACTTTTCCATTAAAAGAAAGCCTCGCGTTTAACTTTAAACAAATAACATACCAGTGCACAGCAGATGAAATTTATTTCGAAACATTTAATTTTCATTGCATTTGTAGGTGTTTTTTTTTTCTCAAGCTTACCAGCGTTTTATTTATTTATTGAAGTAAGTTATGATAACTAAACATTTTCCGATCTCCATGTCATATTAAATTAGGCTTATCACTTATAAAGTCTCATCCTTTCTTGACAACAAACAATCAACATCGAAGTACTTGTTTACCCTGATAACTTAAAGGTCGTACAAAATTATTGTTCGCTGGTGTACCCATGGCTGATTTCTTCGATAAGCAGTTGACTGGTTCTTATGGAAATTACTTCGTAGCATATACAAATTCTACAATAGTAATGTATACAGTTTTGTCTCTGATTGCAGAATATTATCTCATACAGTGACATCTGTGAATAAGTTTAAAACGTTTTGTCGCTTATCCTTTGCTTTAAACAACTTCGTTTAGGAATTATATTGATTAAATGATTCCATATTCTAGAATATACTAGGAGTTAAGGCAAAATAATTCAGTTACTTGTATCCTCAAGTATATGAATACCGTGTAGGTATACTAGGGGTTAAACAAAGAGTAGTTTAGTTATTTGTGTTTTCAAGTATATGAATACCCTGAAAATATCAGCTTTGAAACTGTTTTGCGATGATATTCGCAGTTACTGTCTACTACTTTATTTTATTTCAATGTTCATTTACATCACTGAGAAGAAAGAATTATGTAATTACGGATTTGGAGAGCCCTTATCGATAAACTTTATTTTCAATATAGTTATGTCGTTATTAGCGTTTCGAAGTGTGCGTCTTTTATTCCAATTGCTTTACTATTGCTTTGAATAGCACCTTCTCTATTCAAACTGGGTTGTTAGTGTTGTAAATTGTCTTGTCTTTACATTGCGTTTATATGGCTTATTTTGCGTAACAATATTGTTATAAAGAGCTTTTAAAATAATATGCGGAGATTATATACGTTCTTTGCCTATTTGTTGCGCTAACAATCTATTTTTTTAAAAAAAAACACTTACTGTTCATAATATTCCTTCTCAGATTACCCACGTTCCTTCCCAACGGCAGGCCTAACTTACAAGGTGTATCCAGGGCATGAAGGCGTGTTGACCGAGAAGAGAAAGCAACGCCGTATCCGTACTACGTTCACGAGCGCTCAGCTAAAGGAACTGGAACGAGCCTTTCAGGAAACGCATTATCCAGACATTTACACCCGTGAAGAGATTGCGATGAAAACCGACCTCACGGAGGCTAGGGTTCAGGTACCTTACCTTTAATAAATGTAATTATTTAATGAAATTGTAATTTTCTTTTAAATCGACTTCTAAGTAAATCTGTGACTCAGAGCAACACGAAATTGAACCAAGACGTTGTATCTGACACACTATACTGGAAGTTTGGAGTCAACGTCCATTGTATCTGACACACTATACTGGAAGTTTGGAGACAACGTCCATTGTATCTGACACACTATACTGGAAGTTTGGAGACAACGTCCATTGTATCTGACACACTATACTGGAAGTTTGGAGACAACGTCCATTGAACAACATTATTTCGCGATTGCACCTATAAACTCGGTTTCATTTAGTCCCTTGAATAAATATATAAATTATATCAGAACCACTTTGTAAATCAAACTTGTAATGTACTGAATATTTATATTTCTTTAAATATAGTTCCTAATTTTTAAACTGTTAAATTGAAAAAGTTGTCACTTCAGGCCCGAACCTAGTATTTGTTAATGAGCTGTATGCTGGTATCCTAGAAGAGGGCTGTATTGTCAACGGTTCAAAATGTTTGTTTTTTGTCTGTTTATTTTTCTGGGCACGGACTGACTATGAAATTGTCAACCTTTATAGATAGCTAACGTTTGTGATATAACTGGACATAAATATCGTGCTACAATTCCATTTAGGACTGTATTTAAATGGATGTCTCTGCATTTAAGTTTCATTTGGTTCGCTTTGTTTATAACGAATCCATACGTTAATCGACGTGCCTAACTTGTTGGTGTGCAGCCCAGAGATGGTAATGTTTGGTGTTTAGTTTGATGGTAATATTTTTTGGTTCTATGGTAATACTTGACGTGGTTTAATAGTCACATTTGATGTGTTCATAATGTGATGTTTAACGTGTTCCAGTGACAACGTTTGATGCGCAGCGTGCTCCAACGACAATGTTTAGTATTTTCAAATAACAATGTTTGTTGTGTGGTGTATTCCAGATGTAAGTTTTCTACATTTACTGATACCGGGAGCTAAACTTATGATTTTTTAAGGTAAGTAACGATATTGGTGTTAAGACATTGTAAATTATATACAATTATGCAAGGAAACTAGATTAAGACGAAGTTAAAGGGGGCATACTAATCCTTGTAGACCAGTATCCACCAGGGCTGCCAAGAAAATAACCATATCGCCCGCACGTCCGATGACCATGCTCATCTAGAAAGTTCATAAGATTAACGGACGGATTTGCCCTTTTACTTAATATTTTACAGCATCCATAGAAATAGCAACTTCAATCGCGTCTTTTATTTATTTATTATGGGCGTAGCAGCATACTTCACATCTAGGTAACAATATTACCATCCTCGTGGTATAAAAGCCACATTATACAGCTAGATATCAATCATTGTTACAGTTGAAAAGAACGCATTTTTCACTCAAAGTCTATATATAATATTTCGGCCCGGCATAGCCATGTGGGTAAGGCACTCGACTCGTAATCCGAGGGTGGTAGGTCCGAATCACTTTTATACTAAACATGCTCGCCCTTTCTGCTGTGTGGGCGTTTTAAAGTTACTGTCAGTCCAACTATTCGTCGGTAAAATAATAAGCCCAAGAGCTGAAGGTGAGTGATGATAACTAGCTGCTTTCCCCCAAGTCTTACACCGCTAACTTAGGCACGGCTAGCATAGATAACCCTCGTGCAGTTTTTTGTGAAATTCAAACTAAACTATATAATATTTAAGATTGAGTTTACAGCTGTTTTGAAGTTCGCATAACATTTTACGCTTTTTTTACAACTTAAAATTATAAAATAAATGATAATTTTTGTGCAAAAAGTTGATGTCATTTAGTCGTTCTTTATTACTATAGATCATTACCTTCAGGCAGTTCTAAATAAATAAGTGACTTTCATATGCGAACACTTCCTGTCCATGAAGGTTTTAAAAAGAAATTTGAGGTTGATGTTAAAAGTATTATTGTTCGATGTTTTTGTTATACATTCTTTACGAATAAATTAGATTATTCACTCCTAAACCTTTTATTAACAATTGTTTACAGACGTCTTTTGTTGTTGTAGAGACGGTAAACACCGTTTATGCAAGTAATATTATTACGATGAAAAACTTATTATTACAAAAGTGGCTAGAAAGAAGTCGAGCAGTTCAGCGTGTCATATCTCGCAAATGGTGCTATGGCACGATAAGACGAAATTGCACGGATTCGTTAAGAATGTTAGAAAAATGCAATTGCTACAGTTGTTACATATTGCCAGGAGGAGCGAAACTGTGGCCCAGTGTCTACCCAGTCACATCTAACTGTAGAAAAAGTGCTCCTACAGCGCCTAAAATGTATTGCATGCCTCTGATAATAGACATTCCAGCAAAGGTACAACATATATTCCATCTTGTCTCTTCTCGAAGAATTGCATGTTTAAAATCAGAATTGTGCAAGTCTTTCCAGGGTACATTCATGACTTGAGATACTCCATCTTATAATCAATAATAACCTGTTGTCAGGTCCGTTGAATGATAAAAATAATTCAGTCTCGAAGATGCTTTCCCTGTCATCTTGGTTACTAATATATTGAGGGTCACCTTGATAAGCAAGCATATATTATATTTTGTTGCTGCAACTGCAGAAGAACTTTGGTTCTGAGTTTAGTGCAGGGTGTTGTGTAACATTGGCTGTTCAGGTGTGTGGTCCATATACTGATGGTTCTTGATAAACCTGTGGTCCAACATCAGAATCAGTTGTGACACTCGCCACACTGATACTTTAGTGTTGTAAAGACGTGTAAGGAAATGTTACATGTGGATTAGTGTCTGAACATATTATGCAGTTGTGCGTAATGACACCTTCTAAAATGTTGAACAGAGCTTCATTAGCTCATATTGGGTTTCTGTAGTCGATAGTGAGCTCCATCAGTCTGTAGTGAGCTCATGTAGCTTTACACGAAATTCAAACCAAAATTAAATGATTTTAAAGCTTATATTGTACAATGCTATATTCCTGTAATAAACATAGTAATTTCCATTACATTTAAAAATAATTTCCTAGAAATAACAACCCGTTTGTTTGTCCAATATATTCTTCCATATGTTTGTGTTTTTTGATCAAGAAATTCTATAAATCTCATAAATAATCATATTAGAACAATTCTTGATATTAATGTCCAACATTTTCTTGACCATGAAACTATCACATCAATGCGACTTTTCTTTGTTGCGCAAACGCTTCGAGTTTGCACGAACTTTAACTTCGACTTGCAGAAGCGTTTCGCTTTTAACGCAATATGTACATTAATCATTCGATGAAAGAAAAAAACACTTACAATTATGGTTAATGTTTTCACATGCACTGAAATGTTTTTATTGTAATATCTCCTTCAATTTCTCATTTGTTTCAAATCAAAACCGTTTCCACAGATCTGTTATTCTAAAAATAAAAATGAAGTCTATTTCAACATGAATTTATGTCTTTTTTCGATTCTTTTGAGTTGCTTTTTATTTCGACTTCATTCATCAGTTTTGAAGTTGTTTGTCTTACGATTTTGTTACTATGTTCATTTAAAATTAGACATTATTTACATAGAAAACTGTCTGTCATTATTCAAATTAATTGATACATGTGTGAGTTTCGATTTTACCAATATGAGTTCATCATCTCGAGTCTAACTACTAGTTCTTAGACCATCTAGGAATTTTAAATAGTCAGCTAACAGTTACAAGAATAAGAAATCATTCTTTTACTAATCTCAAAGCACAAAATAAGATATTTGTGGCTAATTGAATAATATTATTGTATGTAAAATAACTTATGCTGTATAATGGTGTACGTGAGTAACAATGCATGTGGTCAAGTCAATAATTTTACAAAATGTTACATAACTTGTGTTATATAATGGTGTACGTAAATAACAATGCACGTGGTCTAGTCAATAATTTTACACAATGTTAAATAACTTGTGCTATATAATGGTGTGCGTAAGTAACAATGTGTGTGGTCAGTTTAATTATTTTACAAAATGTTAAATAACTTGTGTTATATGATGATGTACCTAAGCAACAATGTGGTCAGTTTAATAGTCCTATGTATGAATGTACAATTGATTATATACGTGTAATATATAATGAAAACGGATCGTTTCGGCTCAACTTTCTAGTTAAATATGAACTTAACGTTGCAAGGCAAGAAATAAACGAACAGATATAAACGCAATATCTAAACATTTGAAAATAAATAAATAATCCAAAGACGATTAAGTACCTGAGTTTCTTATCTTTTCCACGTGTAAATTTATTAAGATTTGACTTTTTGTCGTTTCACACACAAAATTATGATCAAAGAACAAATAAAGTAAACTTGTTTGTTTAAATAAGCCATAATAAATTATAGATTATTTACAATTTGAAATCTAATGTTATAGTTTACTAACGCTTAGCAGTAAGCATATGTAAATTTAGGAATGTCTTATTGTTTCAGCTTAAGCCGCTCTTAATTTTCCTCTTAATTTTGAATGATGCAAGCATGTAGTCCTTGTTTAATAGAATAAATAGGTCCGGCATGGCCAGGTGATTAAGACACTCAACTCATAATCCGAGCGTCGCGGGTTCGAATCCCCGTCGCCCCCTTTTAGCTGTGGGGGCGTTATAATTTTACGGTCAATCCCCACTATTCATTGGTAAAAGAGTAGTCCAAGAGTTGGCGGTAGGTCGTGATCTTTGCTAAATTAGGGACGGCTATCGCAGATAGTCCTCGTGTAGTTTTGCGCGAAATTCAAAAAACAAACAAAACAATTTATACAAAGAAATTGTTGATTTAATTGTTTTGCGTATCGTAAACCGAATACAGGTTGTGAGAATACTATGTAATAAACAAACATGTTACTGGGATAAATAGTGTTGATATTTTGTGTACCTAAAGTTAATGAAGGTATAGGACTAGGGTAATAGTCTTAGTCTTGATCAAATCTGGTTAGGTTTTCTTCTCAAGAGATTCTTCAGAATGTCATGTGATGATTTAAATCTGGTCAGGTTTTATTCTGAAAAGATTCACCGGAATGTCATGTTGTCATGATTGAAATATGATCAGGTTTTCTTCTGTATAGAATCATCAGAATGTCATGTCATGATTTAAATGTGGTCGGGTTTTCTTCTTAAGAGATTCATCAGAATGGCATGTTGTCATGATTCAAATCTGGTCAGATTTTATTATGAAGAGATTAATCAGAATGTTATGTTGTGATGATTCAAATCTTATCAGGTTTTCTTCTATATAGATTCGTCAGGATGTAATATTGTCAAGATTCAAATCTGATCAGGTTTTCTTCTGTATTGGCTCATCAGAATGTCATGTCATGATTTAAATTTGGTCATGTTTATTTCTGTCTGACGAACGTCATGTTTTCGTGATTAGTATATGTATAACAAAACCTACAGGGACTATCAAAACACGCGCACAGACATAGTAGCATGGAAACTAATTGAACGTGACACTCTGAAGTTAAGGCAACTTGTTCTAATAAACGCCAGAGAGCCTAGCCTAGTCTCGAGCTAATCAAACTAAGTGTGAGGCTGCCTTTCGTGTCTCTTGGCTTGACAAAAGGACGGTGCCCTGTGACACGTGCATTTTTGGTAAACATGTGCAAAGGACACAAGCTTCATTTGGGACGATCATTAAATCTTCATCCTATACTTATCAGCCGAAATACATGGAACGTGGTGTACCAACCACGTGCACAACTGTTGTCTGTTTCTCCCATCATGAGGTGTCATTTATCACGAGTACTTCGTGATCCAGGACCATGGCGAGTGTCCGGCACGAGACTCTCTCGTGGCACAATGCTGGCCATCTGGACATCCTCCCTGCAATCCGTAACGTTAAAGATAACATCGAATTTTCAAGGGGAAAAAGTGACATTTCAAAGTCTTGTATTTTCTATAGTGCATTTAACAGTTAACAGAAGCCTGTTATGAAACGTAAGCTTATAAAGATAGCGATAAAGTACGAACACTTTTACCTTATTAACAAACGTTCTCGTGACATGCAGCAATCTACTTCCGTAATTAGGATACACTAGACAGAGAAATGACGAATGATATGCACGCAGATATCACAGCAATGTCAATTTCAGTAAACGAAAAGCTTCTATAGTCTAGAGAATTGACTACTGGAAAATTTTCATCGCTAAATTATTTTGAAATTTATTATTAGGCGTTGGAATAGCTTTAGAAAAATAATACACGAAACAATTTTAATATATATTAGCTGAACTCAATTTGGAAGTTATGTAAGTTCATGATTAATGAAAGGTTGTCTTAAGACATGAAAAGTTGCTTCTTTTATATGTAATTGTAAAAAACGCAGGTAAAAACACTCATAAAACTGCAAAACAAAAAATATGAAAGTCCAAACTTGCCTGTATCTTCGTATAGATTAACAGATATTCATCTCGGATTTGGTAAATATCCTTCAACAAAAAGAAAAGGAATGGTAAACACGTGATAACACAAAAATGCTAATAAAAACCACAAAATGCAGTTCTGAAGATTTGCGTGGAACCCCGTATGAACCTAATAAATCTCCATAGATAAAAATCTGTGTTGTTCACTACTATCTTAAAGCGCCAGAAAAATAATTTACGTGACCTGAATATCGCAGGACTCTTTGATCTCAAACGAATTATATGACCCGGTGTGGTTTGTTTTGAATTTCGCGCAAAGCTACACGAGGGCTATCTGCGTTAGCCATCCCTAATTTAGCAATGTAAGACTAGAGGGAAGGCACCTAGTCATCACCACCCACCGCTAACTCTTAGGCTACTCTTTTTACCAACAAATAGTGGGATTGATCGTTACATTATAACGTCCCCAAAGCTGAAAGGGCGAGCATTTTGGCGTGATAGGGATTCGTGGTGAATAATAATAACTAAATAACAATATTAATTTAAAAAACAAGTTACTCCTAGTAGTACATTCGTTCTGAAGCATGTTGCATCTCAAACATGTGCATGAGAAAATGATTTGATAATTCGCATCGGCGTTAAAAATACAACAAAAACACTACAAGAGTATAAAGCTCAAATGAGTTTGAAGGCTTGAAGCAAAATCCTCGTCAGCAAAGTTGTGATTGTAGTTACAAAAAACAATCCCCTCACCCAAACCTTTACTGCAGTAGAGCTGGGAATGTTTTCCAGTACTGCAAACAAGTGAAAACTTATGAACGCTATGAAACTAAAATTAATATTTTCAAAATCATTGACTGTTCTCACGAGAGAAATGGCTAAAGAAACTGGAATTACAGAAATTCCATTCTACCACATGCCTGTCAACGCAGGTTCGATAGACTTTTATTATTATGAACTGCCTAAACATTGTTGTGTAGGTTAATAAAGGAGTTAGGGGAACTTTACTAAGCTTCTTGCTCTAAAACTTGTCTTATCGTCTTCGCATGGTTGTGGTACAAAGAAAGGTTACAAGGTTATGTATGACCATGGATACTAGAAAGTGTTTGGAAGACGATGGAGAAAGTTGTTCCAACTCGTTTAGTCCTGAGTTGAACAGCGAGATATAATGTGTAGTAGGAGTGTTCTGCTTAAAAATATTCTATATATAAAGCTTTCAGGGTAATCTATGTTACAGTGTAGTATGTTGTTATAGAAGGGCACTTGTCTATGAAACGTTAGGTTTGTTGTTACAGAAAATCGCTTCTATATGAAAAGCTTTGGATACATATATGTATATGTCATATTTCAAAGTAATCTATATGATAGTGTCGTATGTTGCTACAGAAGAGTGTTTGTTTAAGAAACGTTACATGTTGCTACAGAGAATCGTTTCGCTATGAAAGGTTATATAGATATACCATTTTCTAAGAGTAAGTTATATCGTAAGCGGACGCAGTGTATCAATTCAACGATATTTAGTTTAAACAGGATAGCTACATGTCTTGTTCATGTGTTTCCCACTTTTCTAAAGAAATTCATTAATCAAAACTAGTGTGTTTCACTAGCTGAAGGAGGCGTGAGCAACAAGGGAACTTTTGAAAATCATTTTATCTATCGGTCATAGCCACTGTCTCGTGTCTGACTTAAAATCCATTATACTTACACAAAGAATATGGCGTCCTATTATATGGTTTTTGAAGGCAGTCTTTAATATGTTGCTCTTCTTCCTTCTGTTTTGGGACACTTGAAGTGAGAAAAATTTACGATGCGCGAGATAGAGATCTCAGATATGGCCCTTGCCAAAGGGCTTTAATTCATTGGTATTGTAAAGTTTTGCTGGAGGTTTACTAACGGATGAGAAGACGCCATCTCGCCGTCTCTCTCGCCACAAACACTGAGGCCAGGCTGAAGCAGATGGGGCCGCGTACGGTTCGCATTGTTTGTCTTACACCGCGTCAGCCACGATCCACTCAACTGAGCGCTCGTGGATTAGGGCGAATACAAAAGATTGGCGTTGAGTAACGTTTAGGAGGTCACTCTCGTTAAACGATCGTAGGAGGGACTGTAGAACAAGAGAATTTCATAAAACAATGATTATGTTTGGAATTAGTTTATTATTATTATTATTGCATCACTCCCGTATCTTTTCGTTTTTTAATCCATCCAACAAGTACGGCAACGTAGCAGACCGGACAATAACGCTGTAACACCAGCCGTAGCCCTAAGTCGCGTCATTAAAAACTTGTATTCACGCACTGTTGATTTTCGTATATCCTCGTATTCACGTTAGGTGATAACGAATTGAGCGTTGCAACTTGCTACAATAATCGAGTCATTCGGAACATATTTATAATACTTAAAAAATAAAACAACACGTATTTATAATTTTCGCTTAGTCGTCGTTGACACATACACGCAGTAAGTTGTTAACAGATTGAAAACTGTGTGTAAGTATTCTATATAGCTATTTAACTTATAATTACTGTGTTATACAACTATCAAAATGACGTTTAAGTAGAGAGTTTTTGATTCAGAGCAGAACCAAATTGGGCTATCTTCTTGCTCACCGCGGATAATCAAACCCCGGATTTTAGCTTTATAAGTCAGTAGATTTACTGCTCTTTCATTAGAGAAGAAGTGATAAGTAATTAATGACGACAGAATACCATCTTCAAGAAATGTGAACATTTTTGTTTCATAAGTGATATTTGGAAAAAGTTCATGTCTGATGAAAAAGATGATGGAACTAAAAAGTAATGAGTCCTCTCCACAAGCTAGTTTAAAATGGAATAAAGCACATAAGGCGACTGACTGTGCTTAAATCGCACGTGAAGAAACTATTACCAACTAAGCTGTGTTACATTTTTCTATGTTTAATCATTATACGACGTCTTTTTCGATCGTTTGTTTTTATAACATAGCTAACCGGCAAGTTTATTCTTTTGTTTTTGGTGACAATGAATTACTATCCTTTTTTTTAAAAAAAAAACAAATTGCACTCTTAACTCACATACAAAAAACACAAAAGTAACTTTGTTCGGTGAATGAATAATGGTTTTAAAACAACTTTGATTCGGCGTCTTCTAAACGTCTTAATAATTTTAAATAATCCAACTTTACATTGAATTTAGGTTGTTCGTAAATTCTGATAAAGTTCGTTTATTTAGTTCTACTTTGTAACAGCTCCAGATGAAAAAAATAATACCAATTTCAATTTTTGTTTGTAATACTGCCACATAAAATATATATATATATATGTGCCTAATCTGTAACAGCTCCACGTAAAGTACACATATATTTGATCTGTAACAGCCGCAGATGAAGCACACATATGCCTAATCTGTAACATCTCCACGTGAAGTGGACATATGTCTAATCTGCAACAGCTCCTCATAAAGTACACATATGTCTAATCTGCAACAGCTCCACATAAAGTACACATAATTTCTAGTTTGTAACAGCTCTAATTAAAGTAGAAATATGTCTAATTTGCAACAATTTTAGTTAAAATATGTTTGTTTCTACTTTGTAAGAACTCAGTGTAAAGTGCATTTATATATTTATATTTTGTAACAGTTTCAGAGAAAGCATATATACATATTTCTAGATTTTAAAGTATGAGACTTTATGATAAACTTATATAAAATTCGAAGTGTTTCGTTCCGTTGTCTAGTTCGTGTTTCATATCTCAGCTGTTATTTTACAGTTTCAAAGCTCTCCCAAACTAAAATGGGTTAGTTATACCTAAAGTACGTTATTTCATTTCTTTACTAAATTTGGAATTATTTTAATTATTTTCCTTCAACTTATAATACGAATAACTGTTGTTATTATTTAAATTGGCCCGATATGGCCAGGTGGTTAAAACACTCGACTCGTAATTTTTGGATCGCGAGTTCTACTCCCCGTTATAACAAACATGCTCGCTCTTTTAACCGTGGAGTCGTTATAACACGTGGTCAATCCCACTATTCGTTGGTAAAAGAGTAGCCTAAGAGTTGGCGGTGGGTAGTGACGAATAGCTGCCTTTCTTCTAATCTTACATTACTAAATTAGGGACGGCTAGCGCAGATAACCCTTGTGTAGCTTTGAGCGAAATAAACAAAAACAATTATTTAACTCTTAAGTATATGTACCTAGCAGTGTTCTAAAATGTGTAAACTCATGGGTTTGTTTGAAAACTAAATATCGTGTACTAACTAACTGGTGTATATGTGTAGAACATTTTATATCAATCCATGGTTACGTCTAATAAGTGAAAGTTTGATGTAACATGTTATGGGTCTATATTGACAGTGTTAATCATCTTAGAGGACACAAATTTATACATTTAGGTAAGGTGGAAGCCGTCTTCAGCTAAAATAGTTTTATTTTTTTAAATAGAATGTTTGGCCTATGGATTGTGTTACCTCCACATCTTCACATGTTCTGGAGAGAGTAAATTTGAGTTAGTTTAAAAGAAAGTTTTATAAGTGTATGAATGATTAGGGCTGGTTTAAGATTTTTAATATTTTTTAGTTTGGCTAACAGAATGTAACATCCGAAATGGACCAGTAGGTCTCTTGTTGTCCATATACATTATGTGATGTAAATTACTAAGTCTATACTGGCAAAGTTAACTATCTTATAAGTTACTGAGTCTTTACTGACAGAGTTAACCATCTTGTAAATTACTATGTTTATATTAATTTATTCATAATTTGTTAACTTTTTAATCGTCTTACAATGGTTCGATTTCATCGTGTAAAAGAAGGAGGTCTGTATTTATTTAAGGTTTTTTCCCAGCACGCTAAGCCTGTTCTAGCTTAAGCCTAAACAGTATTGGTTTGTATAACCTATAACTTCCCATAACTGAGTAGATCTTGAAGAGATGTGTGTTGAATTCATACAACAGTCTTTATTGACTGTTATCGCTTACAAACATAACTGGTTGGGTAAAATATTAATGTGGCCTAGCCAATGGAAATAAAAAGTATCATTTTTTAAGTTATTGTTTAACGGTAAATTCATGCTTGAAGGTTCGTTGTCCAATAGATTTTCAATAGTCACGCTTATTGTTCTAAAAAACGAAAAAAACTTTCTAAACACATAGACATATATACATATAAAAAGAAATAATTTTATCTAATTTTAATGATAGACGTTTTCTTAACCTGCCCTCTATTGTCACTAATATAAGCAATAAATATAAGTAAAATTTTTCAGCACGGCGCAGACACAAAGAACCTTTATATTTTAACATTTGTCATGAGATTCAACTCTACCTATTTTAGTAGCGAGGATGGCCAATAGGAGAATCTTTCTGAAAAACAGGTTTTTACAGTTATTTCGATATATCTCGAATAACAAAGTTAGTACAACCTATATAGCGAAAAGAAAAGGCATTAAATATTAAAGAAAATATAACTTAATGAAATCTACATAGATTATACTATGATGGTACCACAGTGGACATTATACCATTCATCTTATATTTACTCTTCATTGTAGAAATGGTATTTTTAAATTCAGAAACGTTGGATAAATCATCTTTTATTGCAATGTGCGTATGCTTCAACTTCAACGCCCCCCTGTGGCACAGCAGTATGTCTGCGGACTCACACCGCGTGAAACCGGGTTTCAATACCCGTGATGGGCAGAGCACATATAGTCCATTGTGTAGCTTTGTGCTTAATTACAAACAAACAAATTAACTTCAAATACTTCATCTTTGGTCTTTGAGGTGCAGTTAGTTTCACAAAGCATTGAAACTAATGATTTTTTATACATGATTTCAATTTTCCCTTTTGAATTCAATAATTTAATTGTCGAATCTCCGATTCAATTGTTATGTCAGATTAACTTGGGATATCTTTGAATGACTTCTTTCTTCATCTGACCAGAACCCACAGGTTAGTTTAATTGTTACACTTAATCCATCATATTCTTAAACACATTCAGAACATTTCAAACATGTCTCGTTGCTAGCGTCATTTTACTTTACATTTACAAGTTAATATTTCCATGGTCTCGAGTCAGTTCAGAGATCTTGTCCGGAGACCTAGATCTCAAAATAGTACCAAAAGTCTTATTTTTACCTAACCAACACAAATCCAACTTTTTCAGAATGACGCCGCACTGGTTTGTGTAGCAGCTGTTAAAAGTGTCAACAATGATTAACTGGGAATTCCTATGAAAATTCCTTATAATTAGTTTTAAATTTGTAACTGTAATTTTACCTTAGTATTCGTACATCACAAGGGTCATTATTATTCTATTCTGTTTTGGTTTACTTTAAATTTCGCGCAGTCACACGAGGGCTGTCTGTTCTAGCCGTCCCTAATTTAGCAATGATCAACATCGCCCACCGCCATTTATTATGCTACTAATTTACCAACGAATAGTGGGATGGACAGTTACTTATTAATGCCCTCAAGGCTAAAAAGGCGAGCATTTTCGGTGATGGGTATTCGAACCTTGGACTATCAGTTTGGGAGTTAATTGCCGTAACCACCAATTCACACCAGGCTTCTGACCTTTTGAAATGTGTTTCACATTAGCAACAAATCTTAATTTTTACTTCTTTATAAGTATACTGTTTGAGAGTCTTAAAGACAGATATGGTACACCTTCTATGTGTTTGAATGTGTTGTATAGGATCCTTAAACAGGGTTAATTTTCAAATCAACGACGGCTGAGGTTTATATTTTAGATCTTAATGAGCAATTTTACATTTTGCCACATTACATCATTCAGAGCAAAGAGCTAACCAACAAAAAATTAATGGGAAAAATCAATTATTTTTGTATAATTAATTTAGAACGCGATACCAACAGCATTTAGAGCCTAGCATGGTCTGATAATTAGAGCACTTGATTCACAATCTGCGGGTCAAAGGTTCGAACCCCCATCACCAAGCATGTTTATCCTTTCAGCCGCGAGGGCGTTAAAATGTGACAATCAGTCTTACTATTCGTTAATAAAAGAGTAGCCCAACAGATGGCGGTGAGTAGTGTTGATTATCTGCCTTCCTTCTAGTACACAGGATTTAAATTTCGCAGAAAAATTATCAAAGTTTGTACCACTCGCTAGCCAATGAATGGACTATCAACTAAACTGAAGGATTAATTCACCAATAATAAGGCAGTTTTGAATAACACCAATCAACATGTTATAAACAGGATTTGTCAGCTCTAATTTCGAGGTAACTACAAGTTGTGTACTAGTTATAATTGTCTGAGCTTGAACCTACGACCTCTCGCATACCAAACGGATACTTTTTGATTGCAATAAAGCCTTAGCCCCAAGCAACATCAGAGATTTAACCACTAACGGCACTACAGGTTAACCCCTAGCGGCACGACAGGGGTAGCCCCTTAGAGAATAATTTCAGGAACGTTTTGAACAGTCAAACAAACACATTGTTGGTGTAAGGTCAGAGATCAGACATGAATTTTACTTTCTGATTAATTCATGCTACGGCCAAACCTCAGTCTAATTGTACCTACATACGTATGCTCTGTCATGTTGGATTGTTTTTAGTGTGTTCGATATGACGTGTGGAAATACGTTACTTGGAGTACGTTTTCGAAATGTTTTTGATGTAATGATTTTATTTCTCAATATTCTCTAACATCTTGAAATTCAAAATAAGTCACGCATATTAGTTCGACTCCGAACTTGTAAACAGCCATATTTTTGTTCATTCAGACATTGTCTTATTATGTACTATAATAATATCAAATGGCTATTATAAAGAGGCCGAAGGTTTTTAACAGAAAAAAATTAATTAACGTATTATTTCCAACAATTTATATTTGTGGGGTATAGTATTCTAAGGGGAGGTAAGTATTTCTTATACCTGATCGGTTTCACCGATGGTTTCAAATTTAGCTCTTACAATTATTCTCTTTATTCTATAACTAAAGAACTTAAGTTTATCCATTTTAACCCTGGTTGGTTCATTGTCAAACCTTCCGAAACTCCAATATATTTATTATTAAAATTGAGCTTAAAAACATCTTTATTAATACAGAGTTCTAGAAATTCCAGAGTTGAGAATGATAACTTGTCTTTCTTGTTACATCAAAGGCACATTTTAATATCATAAAAATATTATTTTAAGAAATTGTCCATGTGATAACCTTGGAATTTATATGAGGTGCAAATTAGTTGTACTTATTGTACAGTAATGCATTTAGAGCCTTTTCTCAGATCTGCTATTCATCCATTGTAGTTACTTAATACGTCTGATATAAGCTTATCCTCAGGTTTGTTGTTTATCCATTTTCACTTAGTACATTTGTTACAAGTATACACATAAATCGCGTTTGCAAGGTCAAGATTCTTTGCTACCAAATAATTAATCACACAATATATACAAATGTTTGTTTTAAAATTTTGCGCAAAATTGCACGAGAGTTACATATACATAACTATCCTTAACTTTGAACGGATTGATTAGAGAAAACATAACTACCCAAGAACTCATTGGTTAAACTCTATAGTAGGACCTGATAGTACTCAACCCCAGGGGATGGTGCGTGTTTTGTAGTAACATATCGTGAAACATAAAACCTTGGATTTAGAGTTCAGAGGAATTCATGGAGACATAGACATTTTTTTATAGATTTTATTAGATTTTTAGAATAATTGTATATATTGGATCTCACTGTTACTGTTAGACAAGAATATATATATATATACTGATCTTGTGGTTGTTTTATTGTTAGAAAAGAATATATATATATATATATGAACTTAACATAAAGTTTTATTGTTAGAAAACGATATATTTACTTGTATATACATACACATACTGAATCTATAGTCTTGTTGTTACACGATACCTATATTAATCAGTATATAAGTATAAAGATTGTATGGCGAATAGTCTCGCCTATTGTGTTTGTTCTTCATAATTTGTTCATAAACCTTTTTGCACTTATTGCACAACAGGTGAAGCTTTATATAAAATATATTATGTTATTACTCGCTGTCCGTTGTACAGGTGAAACAAAAACACGTTTCTAACAAATGGTAGGAAATGATGCATTTGTTTTGTTTCTTAACATAATAAACTTTAATGTTGTAATAAAAATAGTTAAAGGTACTGATAGCAAAAAGAAAGACTTACTGTTTTAAAGAATTTTGTCAATATAAATTTCGATGAGAGGCACAAACCCCCTTATGACGTTTTTCATGTCTACCTTTATGACTGTATTACGTTTAGTGCTGAGTAACAGTGGTGGAATATTAAAAATGTGAGAAAATGGAATACAAAGAATACCATCTTACGGAATCATTGTGTTCCAGGGAAACAATGTGTGAGTGACAAATTGGAGAATATGCAGAAGTAAAACAAGGCCACTAATGGGTTTTTCACGGGATGTGTACGAAGGATTTCTCGATCTACTTGTTGTTACATTAACCATGGGACTGCCTGTACTCGCCTTTAGTAATAAGTGTTTAGTAATAACAGTTGAGGTATTTCTTTAGCTTACTATAGTAAACTATAGATCCTCGTATATCCATTTAATAATGTTCTCGGGATGGCCAGGTGGTGAAAGCACTCGACTCCTAATGCAAGGGTTACGGGTTCGAATCCACATCACACCAAACATGCTTGCCCATTCAATCGTAGGGGCGTTATAATGTGACGGTAAATTCTCCTAAAAAAAAGAGAAGCCCACGAGTTGCCGGCAGGTTTGATGACTAGCTGCCCTCCCTCTAGTTTTACACTGCTAAATTATGGACGGCTTGCGCAGATAACCCTCTTGAAGTTTTGCGCGAAATTCAAACAAATCATTTGACAATTTTAGTGTTAAGGCAACTATGATTTTATTTTGTAACCGCCCCCCGTTAGTACAGCGGTAAGTCTACGGATTTATAACGCTAAAATCAGAGGTTTGATTTCCCTCGGTGTGCTCAGCAGATAGCGCGATGTGGCTTTACTATAAGAAAACACTAACACACACATTTTCTAACCGCACATCTTGTTCGTCTCTTCTAGCCTTAAAAATCTGGTTTCGATACCCGTGATGGCCATTGTACAGATAGCCCCTCATGTATCTTTACGCTTAACAGCAGGTAAACAAGTTCCCGTTTCACGCGATAGTTACGATGTCATAGGGTTAAAGACTGATGTGCTGAAACACAAGTTTAAGCCTATTTAATTTGGAATATTAGACTTGTTTTGAATGCGAACTAACAAACTGTTATTACATAATTTAAAAGAAGTGGACGCTAAGACAAAATATAGCATCTTACGTAAGTTGGGGTAGATAGGTTTGAAATTAAGTGCAAAGCTACACAATGGGCTATTTGTGCTCTGTCCACCATAGGTATCGAAATTCGGTTTCTAATTGTGGCAGCCCGCAGACATATCGCTATGCCACCAAGAGGTACGTTAGTTTGAGTATATTATTTATTAAAATATTTTTATTTGCTAAGCATGTATTATTCTTAGATAGTTTTTGTTATTTTCGTTAACGAAACAAATATAAAATATATATTCTATACCGTTTTCGTTTTTCTTTGCGTGGAAAAATTTTCAATGTTTCGTTTCCCCTTTAGTTTTGGTAAACTCGATAAAATAAGTTTACGAAACAGCATACACATTTAAGGGGTGGAGGGAACCAACAACAAAAGAAGGCTTTTATCTCCAAGATTTCAAACCCTATTATTTCATTCTACTTTAAAACAAAAGAAATAAACTATTACTAGCGTATAATGTTATGAGTTTCCTTCGTTTCTCGTGTGCTATTTCTTCAAATTTATTTTCTTGAAAATCCATTGAGCAATCTTGTTGAAGTTCCGTCGCTTCTACACCAGTCTCTAAAGTCCCGCAGTTTCGCACGCTCCATGTTCCTCGTGCAACAACGAGCACTGTGCACACACGAGCCCTGTAGGATCGATTCTCGGTTGCTATGACAAATTCTTCTTCTTCGGCCATTCATTTAAGACGACTGGTGGGGGTTACGGTAAATTTGCTTGTCACATCGAGAGCTGGACAGTTTTCGTTGTGGGGGAATTCTGCCGTTTATAATTTTCTGCTCCTTGTTTCTTGGTCTCTCTTTATATTTCAATCTCAATTGCTTTTATAGATTTGCATGTGAGCGGATGAAAAAAACAGAAGCAAGGCTGGAGAGAAAGTTTGCTCTGCTTGTTTGTACAAAATGGCTATTCATCCATTCTGTTCAGCACTGATGCTCCGTCTCAAATTCGATCATGCGTGTCTGAATTACCAAACTGCAAAGTTTCCTAACGCTCACAAACAAGGCGCGTAAACGTTATTTGATTTATTATTTCAAGATATCTCAAACAATATAGTTACTTAAAAACGTACAAAGACATTGTATTTTTTTATTTTGTTTAATTATATGTGTGCGCGTGTAGATCATACGCTCATTACAGGATATCGAACAGTCTTTCTCTTATGTGTTTTCTATCAGTCAGTTAGTAGACATTAAAACAACGTCACATAAGGAACGCTTAACGATGTAATTTGTACTGTCTTGACGTCAGTTAAACGTGCGCATGCCATGAACCACGAGAAGAATTATGGACTATGTGGGCTACAATACCTGCATGGCGTACGGACTTGAAAAGCAAGAAATAAGAAAATATTTGTTACTCTTAATTTTGGTTCTATCTACTCTTGAAAGAGGACATTTTTGAAAACCCTGCAGAAGTACGCCTACAAGTTCAACGTTTTTAGAGCAATTCTAACATAATAATAACAGAACTCGCGTAATAAATTCGAAATAAATAACTGTTTTATGAATTTCATAATAAAGAAACTTGATTATGTTAAAAAAAAAACTAAGCTAAGCGTGAGGAACTCTTTAATAAAAAAAACAGGTCATTATGAATATATAATTACAATATAGATTGGTCATAGCCTTGTCGTTAATGTATTCGTTTCGTGAATTTGAGGTTTTCCTGGTTCGCAGCCCGTTCTTGTGTGATCGAGCTTTGCACTTCGAGGCCGTATGTGCGCGCTCTGTTAAGAATGAAGATGTAATGCCATGTTTCGATTAGACAAGAATGGCCCAAGATATCTTGTTCACTAAGTGCCTTCTCTCTCTAGTCTGTCATTAGGGACGGTTATGCGCAGAAAATCCTTTGTATAGGTTTGTGTAAAAGGTTCCCAAATGAACTGAATAAAAACAGAACTTGTATAGGTACATTCATGTTGTTATTTAGCATTTTCTTTTATCTCCAATAACATGACGAATCATTATATGTATATATTTATCGCCAAATGCATAGTATTTAATTCTTTTTCTTAAGATTAGATACCTAGCTTAGGCCCTTAACGCTACAGTGACTCAGTGGTATCTCTGAAGGCTTATAAAATTAACAGTTGGGTTTATATACAGTTGACGGGCACAGCACAGATAGCCCATTTCGTTGTTTCATGCTTAAAAACGGAACAAAAAAAACACTTATAATGTAACGGAATAATCGAGACAATTAAATAAAAGTTTAGACACAAAATGGCAAATAAGCCAGTGAAATTAATAATCCGAATGTGTTCCTACTTTCCATAAAACGAAAGTCATTCTTAGAAATCAATATTTGATATTTATGACTTTTTGTTTTACCACACGTGTGTAAGTAGAATTAACTTTAACCATGTGTGAAACGTTTTTGGTTGTTTTTTTTCGAAATTAAATAAACTCAATACGATAAAATTCCAGTTAAAAATTTCTGATGATACTTCATAGGTTTTTCTTTCCCAGAAAACCCCTGTTTAATAGACATCAATATGCACTATTTGAGAGAAGGTTCTTTTGTTACTACTGTACACTGCTTTAGGGTTAGGGGTTTTTAGTTTGGTCCAGTAAGGGAGCAGTCGCTATTCGATTAAGCCGTCAACCGGGTCTTTTCTGAGGTTTTGAATCTTGCTCATAGAAACGGCTTAACTAACCATATGGGCCGATCAGAAGAGTTTCATTGAGGGGTCGTGTTCCGGAACACGGTAATACTTCATTTAAACAGTACTAGTACTAACAGCTCGTGCGCTCTGCTCTCCCTTCTGTTCACAAAACTAACAAGTGTATAACTGTTTGATCATAATCCTGCAAAATACATCCAGAGTTGATAGAAACCACCCCACACAGCGAGGGATGTGTTGACAAAGCACGTGTGTCGACACCTGCGCCCCCCTTGGAAGCTATTTATCCACGACACTTGTGTCAACAATGACGATAAAGAGGTAATGATCTCGAAGGGGGGTAATAAAACCGATACGCCGGGATGATTGCCACTGTCTTCTCCGGCAGTTAATCTCGAGTTCTCTATCCTTGCCGCCACCTGCTACATTATGAAACCTGGTTTTGGGTGTTCACATTATACACTATGATTATAGAGCAGTGAGTGAAAACCAGCCACTAGTTAAAGCTCTCTTTCCAAAACGTTTTCCTACTTATGATTCATGATCTTTACACCACAGCGAGTTAAACAGGCAACAAAAACGCATTGATTCTGCAATAGTATTGTTCCTTACCCATAATAACCGTATACGTACGAGCAGAATGTAATTTTTACTTTCGAAAGGACGACAGGTTCAAATTCATCTTTGGCAGCACGTAGCGAACGCATATGTTACGACAGCGACGCCCTTTATTTGGGTTGTGTGAAGCTACATTTTTGCTGGTTTAGTTACTTCAGGTTTCGGACATCTTTCGTTTTTAAGAACAACTATTTAGAATGTAGTATACAGCTATCAAAGGTAAGGTATACTTACACATTTAGTACAAGAAGTATATCACTAGTCATTTGATGTTCCCTCGATTTTGTTTTGATTTGCTTTATTTCTCAAACCTAATTCGTTCATCGAGCAATGTGATATTGATTTAAAGTATAACCATTTAAAAGATTCTCACCAGTTTTTTGTTCTTTTACCTGCCTAATAACGTCTTGACAATACCAAAAGAATGAAACAAAAGCTATACAATGTTTACAAACATAACCAATGTGCAGAAAAGACGAAAGAATGAAAAAAAATACGCAAGAGGAGACAGAGACAAAGACTCGACGTGTCGTAAATATCGATATTCGTTTCGGATATTCGTGCACCTCAATCTCCACTTTGAAACTGATATATTAAAAGGAACTGTTACTAACATTGCTTTCTTCTTGGTGTTAAGGGCAAAGATACGTTATATAACGACATTTGCTGTGTCCACTGCAGGGAATCGTACACGGGATTTTAGCGTTGTAAGTTTGTAGGTTTGCGACCCCCAACCCGGGTAGGGAGCAGGTTATTACATTACTAATATAATAGGGGAATTTGTCCGTTTTTCTTAATTTCTCTTCCAACGTACCTACAAGCTCCAAAGTGCAGAAAACGATTTTGCTGTAGCAGGACACGAACCTTGGGCCCCGGAATTAATAATCGACGTATAGTGGTGAAAACGGAAACAATATAAAAAAGGTGTGAGAGTGAAGCCAAACGAACTTCATACATCTAGAAATGAAAAAGAAAAAAAACGAGAAACATGATGAATATTGTTCAAAATCAAACAAGTTCAGTAATGTATTAGAACACAATATTGGTGAAGATGAACAGAATATTTACATCTATACGTGATGTGTCTGTATAGTTTTGTTTTTATCGGAACAAACTTGATTTGCCCTAAAATCGTATACTTTGATAAAACTTAAGTCTTATATTATTTTAAAAACTTAATGGACTTGTTTTCTGACAAATTAGGTATAAACTAAACTTGTTTCTGTCATACTTTGCATACACAGTCAACTCTTGTAAGAAAGCGTCAGTTAAGATCACCACACAAAAAATTGTCAGTTGGGATAAAGTGTTGTCGGTCTCATCATACAACAAACTGTCAGTTAAGATCCTCAAGTGCTTCGCAGAGTGTGAGTGATGCGAATAATTATAGTAACTACAGGATAATGGTAACAGTTATAATAACTACAGAAGACTGTTAAAAGTTTAAGTAACTACAGGATACTGTTAACAGTTATAGTAAATACAGGATATTGTTAACAACTATAGTATCTGCAGTATAGTGTTAACAGTTATTATAACTAGAGGATATTGTTAACAGTAATTCTAACTAGAGGATATTGTTAACAGTAATTCTAACTACAGTATATTGTTAACAGTTACAGTAATTACAGGATATTGTTAACAGTTATTATAACTACGGTATATGGTTAACGGTTACAGGAACAACATGATATTGTCAACAGCTATTGTAACTACAGTATATTATTAACCGTTATAGAAACTGCAAAATATTGTTAACAGTTATAGTGGCAACATAATATTGATAATATTTACAGTAACTACAGGATATTGTTAACAGTTATAGTAGCTAAAAAACAATGTTAACAGTTACAGTAACTACAGGATATTGTTAACAGTTACAGTGACTACAGGAAAGTGTTAACAGTTATAGTAGCTACGGGTAGTTGTTAACAGTTATAGTAACTACAGGACACTGTTAACAACTATAGTAACTACAGGATAGTGTTAATAATAAAGGTTAATACAAGATATTGTTAACAGTTATAGTATCTATAGGATACTATTAACATATATAGTAACTACAGGATAGTGTTACCAGTTATAATAACTACAGGATATTGTTAACAATTATTGTAACTACGCGGTTCTGGTAACGGTTATGGTAACCACAGGATGATGTAAAGTATTTAAAAAACTATACGATAGTGTTTAAAGTTATAGTAACTAAGGGCAAGTGTAAAAAGTTATAGTAACTACTGGATATTTTTAACAGTTTTAGTAACTACATGATATTGGTAACAGTTATAGTAACTACAGGATAGTGTTAAAAGTTGTAGTAATTACAGAATGGTGTTAACAGTTATAATAATTACAAGATATTGTTAATTGCTACAGTAACTACAGAATACTGTTAACAGTTGCAGTAAATACAGGATATTTTTAACAGTTATAGAAACTACAGGATAGTGTTAACAGTTATAGGAACTATAGGTTAGTGTGAACAGTTATAGTAACTACAGGTACACTGTTAACACTTATGGTAACTAGAGAATAGTGTAAACATTTATAATACCTACTGGATGGTGTTAACAGTTATAGTAACTACATGATATACATAACAGTTGTAGTAACGACTGTATATGGTTAATATTTATAGTAATTGTTAACAGTTCTAGTAACTACAGGATAGTATAACATTTATAGTAGCTACAGGATATTGTTAACACCTCTAATAACTAAAGTATAGTGTTCAAAGTTATTGTAACTATAGGATACTGTTAAGAGTTATAGTAACTACAGGATAATGTTAAAGTTATAGGAACTACAGGATACTTCTAACATTTATCGTTACATCGGGATAGTGATATCAGTTATAGTTACTACAGGATTTTGTTATCATATATAGTAATTACAGAATACTATTAACAGTAAAAGTAACTACAAGATATTGTTAACAGTCATAGTAACTAGAGGATAATGATAACAGTTATAGTAACTAAAGGATATTGTTAACAGTTATGTTTACTTCAGGATATTGTTAATAGTTCTAGTATTTATAGGATATTATTAACAGTTATTGTAACTACGAGGTAGTATTAACCGTTATTGTAACTAGAGGATAGTGAAAAGTGTTTTAGTAACTACAGGGTACTGTTAACAGTTATAGTAACTACGGGAAAGTTTTAACAGTTATTGTAACTACTGGATATTTTTTACAGTTTTGTAATTTCAGGATAGTGTTAACACTTATAGTGCCTACGGGTAAGTCTTAACAGCTATAGTAATTACAAGGTACTCTTAACAGTTATAATACCTACGGGATATTGTTATCAGTTATAGTGACCAAAAGGAAGTGTTAACACTTTTAGTAATGACAGGATAGAGTTAACAGTTATAGTAACAACTAGATATTGTTAACAGTTATAGTAACTACAGGATATTGTTAACAGTTATAGTAACTGCAGGATATTGTTAACAGTCATAGTAACTACAGGATATTGTTAACAGTTATTTGTAACAACAAAATAGTGTTAACAATTATAATAACTACAGGATACTGTTAACAGTTATACTAACTAAAGGATACTGTTAACAGTAATAGTAACTATAGGCTAGTGTTAACAGTTATAGTAACTACAGGATTGTGTTACCAGATATAATAGTTACAGGATACTGTTAACACTAAAAGTAACTGCAAGATATTCTTAACAATCATAGTAACTACGGGATGCTGTTTACAGTTATAGTAACTACAGGATAGTGCTAACCGTTATTGTTACTACGCGGTAGTACTAACAGTCATAGTAACTTGAGGATGCCACAAAAAGTTTTATTAGTTAGAGGGTACTCTTAACAATTATAGTATTTACCAGAAAGTTTTCACAGTTATAGTTTCTACAGGGTACTTTTAACTATTAAAGTAACTACAGGATAGTGTAAACAATTATAGTAACTACATAATAGTGTTATCAGTTATAGTATCTACAGGATACATCTAACAGTTATTTTAACTACAGGGTATTGATAAAAGTTATAATGACGATGGGATATTGTTGACAGTTATAGTAACTACAGTATATTATTAACAGTTATTATAACTATAGGATACTGTTAACAGTTTTGGTAACTACGGTATAGCGTTAACAGTTATCGTAACTATAGTGTATTGTTGAAATTTACTGCAACTACAGAATAATGTTAACAGTTATAGTATCTACTGGATACTGTTAACAGTCATAGTACTTACAGGAATATAGTAACAACTTGATATTGTTAACAGTTATGGCAACTACATGATAGTATTAACAGTTATAGTAATTACAGGATTGTGTTAACAGTTATAGTAAAGACAGGATACTGTTAACAGTTGCAGTAACTACGGGTAAATGTTAACAGTTATAGCATGTACAGGGTACAGTTATCAGTTATAATATCTACAGGGTGCTGTTAACAGTTAAAGTAACTGCATGATAGTTTTGACATCTATAGTAACTACGAAAAAATGTTATCAATTATAGTAACTATAGGAAACAGTTAGGAGTTATATTAACTACGGGATATTGTTAACAGTTATTATTACTACAGGATACTGTAAACATTTATAGTAATTTCAGGATGTTGTTAACAGTTCTAGTAACTATAGGATAGTATTAACATTTATAATAACTACAAAATATTGTTAACATTTATAGTAACTACGGGATAGTGTTAGCAATTATAGTAACTACATGATATTGATATCAGTTATAGTAACTACAGCATACTGTTAACAATTATAGTAACTGCAGAATACTCTTAACATTTATAGAAATTACAAGATGTTGTTAACAACTATAGTAGCTAAAGTATTGTGTTCACAGTTAGAGTAACTATACGATACTGTTGAAAGTTATAGTAGCTACAGGATAATGTTAAAACTTATAGGAACTACAGGATACTTCTAACACTTATAGTAACACTGGGATAGTGATATCAGTTATAGTAACTACAGGGTACTGGTTGCAGTTACAGTAAATACAGGATACTGTTAACAGTTATAGTATCTACAGGATATTTTAACAGTTATAGTAACTACAGCATAGTGGTGACATTTATTGTAACAACAGAATAGTGTTATCAGTTATAGTAGCTACATGATACATTTTAACAGTTATGAAAACTACATGTTAATGTTAACGGTTATAGAAATTACAGGATACAGTTAACAGTTATAGTAACTACAGGATATTGTTAACAGCAATAGTTAGTACAGGATGGTGTTAACATTTATATTTAATACAGAACATTATTAACAGTTATAGTATTTACAGTATAGTATTAACATTTATAATAACTACAGGATATTGTTGACTGTTATAGTATCTACAGATAGTGTTAAAAGTTATTGTACCTAGAGAATAGTGTTAACAGTTATAATAACTACAGGATACTCTTACCAGTTATAGTAATTACAGGATTGTGTTTACAGTTATAGGAACTACATGATATTGTTAACATTTATATTAACTACATGATATTATTAACCGTTATAGTAACTTCAGGATATGGTTAACAGTTATAGTAATTTCAGGATACTGTTAACACTTATAGTAACACTACGATATTATTAATAGTTATAGTAACGACAGGATATTGTTAACAGTTATAATCACTACGAGATAGAGTTAACAATTATAGTAACTATAGGTACTGTTAAAAGTTAAAGTAACTAGGGAATAATGTTAACAGTTATGGTAACTGGAGGATACTGATAAAATTTATAGTAACTATAGGATATTGTTAAGAATTATAGTAAACAGAGGATACTGTTAACAGTTGTAATAATTACGGGTAACAAATAACAGTTATAATAACATCATCATATATTTCACCGTTATTGTAACTACAGGATAGTGTTATCTATGATAGTAATTTCAGGAAAAATTTAACAGCTATTGTAACTACTGGATAATATTAACATTTATGGTTACTGCAGGATACTGTTAAAAGATATAATAACTATAGGATATTGTTAATAGTTATAATAGCTACGGGGTTGTGTTAACAGTTATAGTAACTACATGATATTGTTAACAGTTATAGTTAATACAGGATATTGTTAAAATTATTGTAACTACAAAATATTTTTAGCAGTTATTGTAATTTTACGGTAGTGTAAACAGTTCTAGTATCTTGAGGATAGTGTAGTATATTTCAGTAACTACAGGGCACTGTATACTGTAATAATAATAACGGTTAAGTGTTAACAGTTGCAGTAACTATTTGATATTGTTAACGGTTATAGTAACTACGGGATAGTTTTAACAGTTATATTAAATAAGGATGCTTTTAATAGTTATAGTAACAACAGGATACTGTTAAAATTATAGTAATTACAGGTCAGTGTTGACAGTTTAGTATCTACAAATTAGTGTTAAGAGTTATATTAACTACAGGATTTGTTTAACAGATGTACTAACTACAGGATAAGGTTAATAGTTATAGTAACAATAAGATTTTATTAACAGTTTCAGTAACTACAAGATAATGTTGACATTTTTAGTAACTACAGAATAGTGTTAACTGTTATAGTAAGTACAGGATATTGTTAACAGTTATAGTATCTACAATATAATATTAAAAGCTATAGTAATTAGAGAATAGTGTTAACAGTTATATTAACAACAGGATATTATTAACAGTTATAGTAACTACAGGATATTGTTAACAGTTATAGTAACCACACGATACTGTTAACAGTTGTAATGACATGAGGATATTGTTAATAGCTATAGTAACGACAGGTATTGTTAACAGTTATAGTAACTACAGTATATTGTTATTAGTCATAGTATCTAAAAATATTGTTGAAAGTTATACTTATTACAGGATACTGTTAACAGGATATTTTTTACAGTTTTGTAACTACAGGATAGTGTTAACAGCTACAGTAACCACGAGATAGTGTTTCTATTATATTAGCTACAGGATGCTGTTAACATTCAAAGTAACTCCAGGATAGTGTTCACATTTATTGTAACTACAGTGTATTGTTAACCGTCATTGTAATTTTAGGAAATATTTAACACCTATAGTAACTACTGGATAATATTAACATTTATGGTTACTGCCGGATACTGTTAAAAGCTATAGTAACTATAGGATATTGTTAATGGTTATAATAGCAACGGAATTGTTTTAACAGTTTTAGTAAACATGGGATACTTTTAACAGTTATATTATCTACAGGATGCTTTTAATAGTAATTACAGGATACTGTTAACAGTTATACTGATATTATTGTGTTTACAGTTGTCGTCACTAGAAAATAGTGTTATCACTTATAAGAACCAAAGGCTAGTGTTAACAGTTACAGTAATTACAGGATTGTATTAATAATTTTAGTGACTATAAGATGTGGTTAATAGTTATAATAACAACATGATTTTTAACAGTTATTTGTAACTACAGGATAGTGTTAACAGCTATAGCAACTACTGGAAAGTGATTGCAGTTATAGTACCTACAGTGTTTAATATAACCTTTATATTATTTTCAGGATAGTGCAGTTATAGTAACTACAGAATAGTGTCAATAGTTACAGTTATTACAGGACAATGTTCACAGTTACAGTAGTTACAGAATACTGTTAACAGATATAGTATTTTCAGGATATTGTTTATAGTTATAGGAACTGCATGATATTGTTAACATTTATAGTAACTAAATGATACTGTTAACAGGTATAGTAACTTCAGGATATTGTTAACAATTATAATAACGACAGGATATTTAACAGTTATAATAAATACAGTATACTGTTATTAGTTATAGTCAATACGAGATAGAGTTAATATCTATAGTAACTATAGGGTACTATTAAAAGTTATAGTAACTGTAGCATATTGTTAACAGTTATAGTAACTACAGGATACTGTTATCAGCTATAATAATTACGGG
Organism: Carcinoscorpius rotundicauda; assembly: GCA_011833715.1. NCBI lineage: Eukaryota > Metazoa > Arthropoda > Merostomata > Xiphosura > Limulidae > Carcinoscorpius > Carcinoscorpius rotundicauda. The sequence goes on along the minus strand of CM022403.1, from coordinate 4,675,026 downwards.
GATCAGATAACAGTTATAGTAACTTCATTATATTTTTGACAGTTATTGCAACTATAGGATAGTGTTAACATTCATAGTAAATTATATAGTAGTTACGGGATAGTATTAACAGTTATGGTAACTGCACGATGGTCTTTAAAGTTATAGTAACTATAGGATACTGTTAAAAGTTATAGTAACTACAGGATATTATTAACAGTTATTATAACTATATATTATAATGTTGACAGTTATAGTAACAACATAATAGTGTTAACAGTTATTGTAACTTCATTATATTGGTAGTAGTTATATTACCTGCAGAATATTGTCAACAGTTATAATAACTACGGAATAGTATTAACAGTTAAAGTAACTATAGGGTGCTGTTAACAGTTATAGTATCTACAGTATAGTGTTAAAATTTATAGTAACTACAGGATAGTTTTCAGAGTTATAGTAACTTCATTATATTTTTACAGTTATATTACCTAGAGGATATTGTTGACAATTATAGTAACTACGGGATAGTTGTAACTGTTATAGTAAATATAGGGTACTCTTAACATTATAGTATCTAAGGGATACTGTTAACTGTCGTAATAAATACAAGATATTAACAATTATAGTACTTACACGATATTGTTATCAGTTATAGTAACTGCACGATATGTTAATAGTTATTGTAACTCTATGAGGTTAACAGTTACGATAAGTACAAATATTTTAAAAATTATAGTATCCAAAGGATATTGTTAACAGTTATTGTAACTATGCGGTACTGTTAACATAGTAACTAAAGAATAATTTTAACTGTCATAGTAACATAATGTTAACAATGATAGTAACTTTATTATATTGTTAACAGTTATAGTAGATAAAGGATAGTGTTAAAATTATAGTAACTATATGATACTGTTAACAGTTATAGTAAAACAGGATATTGTTAACAGTTATAGAAACTACATTATACTGTTATTAGTTATAGTAGCTACAGGATATTATTAACAGTTATAGTAGCTACAGGATATTATTAACAGTTATAGTCACTACTAGATAGCGTTAACAGTTATTGTAACTATAGGATACTGTTAACAGTTAAAGTAACTACGGGATAGTGTTAACAGTTATTATAATTACAGGATACTGTTAACAATTATTGTAACTACAGGATAATTTTTAACTCTCATGGTAACTACAAGATATTGTTAATAGTTATAGTAACTTCGTGATAGTATTAACAGTTATAGTACCTACAGGATATTTTTAAAAGTTAATGTTAACTGTTGGTGTTAACAATTGTAGTAACTACAGGATAACGTTAACAGTTATTATAACTACAGGATATTGTTAACAGTTATATAAACTACATGATTATGTTATCAGTTATAGTAATTACAGGTTAGTGTTAACAGTTATTTTAACTACAGTTTATTGTTGACGGTTTTAGTCAATACAAAATATCGTCAACAGTTATAGTAACTACACGATATTGTTAACAGTAATAGTAACTACAGGCTAGTGTTAAGGGGTATAGAAAATTTGTTATATTGTTCTTATATTACATACAGGATATTGTCAACAGTTATAGTAACTACGGGGCAGTGTTAACCGTTATACTGACTATAGGGTTCTAGTAACCATTATAGTAACTACATGATATTTTTAACGGTTACAGTATCCCCAATATAATCTTAAAAGTTATAGTAACTACAAAATAGTGTTAACAGTTAAGGTAACTACAGGATTTTATTAACAGTCATTGTATCTACAGGATACTTTTAACGGTTATATGAACTATAGAATATTGGTAACAGTTATAATAACTACAGAATATTGTTAACAATTGTAGTAACTACGGGATGGTTTTAGCAGTAATATTAACTACAGGATTGTTTTAACGGTTTTATTATCTACAGGTTGCTTTTAATAGTTTTTAGTAACTAAAGGATACTGTTAATAATTATAATAACTACAGGATCGTGTTGACAGTTTTTGTAACTACAGAATGTAATTAACAGTTTTAGTAACTACAGATTAGTGTTATCAGTTATAGTGACTAAAGGCTAGTGTTAAGAGTTATAGTATTAATAGAAGTGGGTAATCTGTTATAAGGACAGGATATTGCTAACAGTTATAGTAACTACAGGATACTGTTAACAGTTATAGTAACTACGGGATAGTGTTAACAGTTATAGTTAGTATAGGGTACTGTTAACACGATAGTATCTACAGAATACTGTTAACAGTTACAGTAAATACGAGATATTGTTAACAGGTATAGTAACTAAAGAATATTGTTAACAGCTATAGTAACTACACGATATTGTTAACAGTTATAGTAACTACAGGATTTTTTTTTAAATTATAGTACCTGGAGGATATTGTTTACAGTTATTGCAATTACGCGGTAATGTTAACAGTTATTCTAACTACAGGATAATGTTAACTGTCATAGTAATATAATGTTAACAGTTATAGTAACTTCATTATATTGTTAATAGTTATATTGCCCACAGGATATTTTTAACAGTCATAATAACGACAGGATATTGTTAACAGTCACAGAAACTACATTATGGTATTATTAGTTATTGTAGCTACAGGATATTGTTAACAGTTACAGTAAATATTGGATACTGTTAACAGTTAAAGCTACTACGGGATAGTGTTAACTGTTATAATAATTATAGGATACTGTGAACAGTTGTAGTTACCTCAAGGTACAGATAACTGTTATAGTAACTTCATTATATTATTAAGAGTTATTGTAACTACAGGATAATATTAACCGTTATAATAATTACAGGTTAGTGTTAACAGTTATTGTAACTACGGGATAGTTTGAACGGTTTTATTAACTACAGGTTGCTTTTAATAGAGGTAGTAACTACAGGATACTGTTAACAGTTATAGTGACTAGAGGATAGTGTTGAAAGTTTTAGTAACTACCTAATAGTGTTATCAGTTATTGTAACTACAGGATGTATTTGACAGTTTTATTAACTACAGCATAGTGTTATCAGTTATTGTAACTACAGGATGTATTTAACAGTTTTATTAACTACAGCACAGTGTTATCAGTTAAGTGACCAAAGGCTAGTGTTAACAGTTATAGTAACAATAGAATTGTGTAATCTGTTATAAAGACAGGATATTGTTAACAGTTATAGTATCTACAGTGTAGTGTTAAAAGTTATTGTGAGTACAGAATAGTGTTAACAGTTATCGTAATTACAGAATAGTGTTAACAGTTATCGTAATTACAGGATAGCGTTAACAGTTATAGTAACTTCATTTTATTGTTGATAGTTATATTTCCTACAGGATATTGTAAACAGTTGAAGTAATTATTGAACAGTGTCAACATTTATAATAACTACAGGATAAAGTAGTCTTTTCCTAACTTCCGGGTACTGTTAACAGTGATAGTATATTTGACTAAGTGTAACAGTAAAATTAACTACTGGATATTGTTAACAGTTATAGAAATTACAAAATTTTATTGACAACTATAGTAACTACACAATACTTTTAACAGTTATATTAACTACAGCGTATTATTAAAAGTTATAGTAACAACAGCATACAGTTAACAGTTATAGTAACAACAGGATAATATTAACAGTTATAATAGCTACAGAGTACTGATAACAGTTATAGTAACTACGGGATATGTTTAACAATTATTGTAAGTTCAGGATACTGTTAACAGTTATAGTTATTATAGTGTTGTGTTATTTGTTATAGTAACTACAGAATAGTGTTAACAGTTATAGTAAATTCATTACAATGTTAATAGTTATATTATATACAGTATAGCTTTAACAGTTAAGGAATAACGGGATATTGTTAACAACTATAGAAACAAAAGCTATTCTTAACAGTTATTTTTAACTATAGGATAGGGTTAACAGTTATAGTATCTACAGGATAGTGTTAACAGTTATAGTAACTACGGGCAAGTGTTAAGATTTATCGTAACTACAGAACAGTTTTATTAGTTATAGTAATTGCAGGATTTCGATAACAGTTATAATAACTACAGGATAGTGTGAAGTGTTTTCGTAATTACAGGGTACTGTTAACAGTTATAGTAGCTACAGGATAGTGTTAACAGTTATAGTAACTACAGGATAGTCTTAACTGTTATAGTATCTACAGGATAGTGTTAACAGTTATAGTTATTGTTAACAATTATAGTAACTACACGATTTTGTTAACAGTTATAGTAACTACAGGATTCTGTTAACAGTTATAGTAACTACAGTGTTCTGATAACAGTTATGTAACCACGGAATACTTTTAACAGTTACATTAACTATAGGACTTGTTATCAGTTATAGTAACTACAGGATAGTGTTAACAGTTATACTAACTACCGGTAAGTTTTAACAGTTATAATAACTATAAGATAATTAACAGTTATTGTAACCTCAGAATATTGTCAACAGTTAGAGTAACTACATGATATTGTTAACAAGTATAGTAACTACTGGTTATTGTTAAGTTATTGTAACTACAGAATATTGTTGACATTATTTTTTAACTACAGGATAGTGTAAACATTTATAGTAACTACGGGATAGTGTTAAGAGGTATAGTAGATTTGAGATAGTTTTAACAGTTATAAAAACTACAGGATACTTTCAACAGTTACATTAACTACATTGACAAGTATAGTAACCACTGGTCATTGTTAATATTTATTGTAACTACAGAATAGTATTAACAGTTATATTAACTGCAGGATAGTGTTAATAGTTATATTAACTACAGGATAGTGTTAACAGTTATAGTAAATACAGGATATTGTTCACAGTTATAGTAACTACAGTTTTGTATTGACAGATATCGTAACTACAGAATAGTGTTATCAGTTATAGTAACTACAGGATATTATTATAAGTTATAGTATCTACAGAATAGTGTTAACAGTTATAGTAACTACAGGATATGGTTAGCAGTTATATTAACTACAGGTAATTTTTAACAGTTATAGTAACTTCATTATATTGTTAATAATAGTTATATTACCTGCAGGATATTTTTAACATTTATAGTAATTACGGGATAGTGTTAACAGTTTTAATAACTATAGGATATTGTTAATACTTATAGTAACTACAGGATAATGTTAACAGTTATAGTAACTACAGGATATTGTTAACTGTTACAGTTTCTACAGGATAGTGTTAACTGTTATAGTATCTACAGGATAGTGTTAACAGTTATAGTAACTACAGGATATTGTTAACTGTTACAGTTTCTACAGGATAGTGTTAACAGTTATAGTAACTACAGGATATTCTTGATATTATTTTCCTCTTTTTTTCTTTACCTTCCTGTCCAGTGAACTATCTTTTCAAACTCATGTCTCCTTAGGTCTATTACATATTTTCCACTTCGCTCTTTCAGTAATTTTCACTTCTTTTACTTGCTTTCTTTTCATCACGTCTCTCTATCAATCTCTTGTCGCTGTATTTTCAGTTACCACCAATTTCCCTTTGGCGAAACGTTCGTTTTCCCCGTTTGTGTAATCACCTTAATCAAATTATCAATGATTAGAAGGAAGATTCCCTACATCTCTGTGAGTATTTGTCATAGAATTCCATGCATATAAATTCACTGTACAGTGTTATAGTAAATTTCACGTGTAATTTTATGCTGTACAGAGAAATGAAAGTTAAGAAATGTGAGAGTATTTTAAATTCGCTTTACTTAGGACAATAAATATATTTACTTGAGTCGGGTCATTTCAGACAGGCTTAATGTATTTGAAACAGCTTTAGTTTAATTGAGACGGAATTTAGTTCACTTGACGCATGTTTTACTTTACTTGAGAGTGCTTTAGTTTACTTGACACATTATTTAGTTTTCTTGACACATACTTTAATTTACTTGAGGCAACTTTAAAGTACTTCATATGTGCTTTAATTCATTTGACTAATTGTTTTACTTTCAAAGAGAAACTGATGCTTGGAAGGTGCATTCTAAGCTTTGTTTTATTGCTTAAGCCCTCACAGCAATTTAGTTTGATATTACCTTGCCTATAATCCTGGTTACAGATGATACCAAATTAATAAAGTAAAACACGCTATTCTTTCTTACACAGTTATTCAAAAGGATTTATTCAAAATTTTCAACTTAATTTAGTAAACAGGTAATTGTAGTTAAGTTATGTGTCTTAAGAACTAAATAACGCTATTTCTGATATAATTTAAAACTATATCTTGTTTTTTTTTGTTTTTACTTTCGCGCATAGCTACACGAGGGCTATCTGCACTAGCCGTCCCTAATTTAGCAGTTTACTAGAGTAAAGGCAGATAGTCTTCACCACCCTCCGCTAACTCTTGCGATACTCTTTTACCAACGAATAGTGGGATTCACCGTTACATTATAACGCCACAATGGCTGAAAGAGCGAGCATATTATGTCAGTAATAGTTATTCACTAATATTTATTTTTAATTATTATTTAGTGTATATCACGTCAGTACAAGTTGTTCACAAAGAATGATTTTTATTTATTATTCATTGTATATTACTTTAGTAGAAATTGTTCATTAACCATAATTTCTAGTTATGATTAAGTGTACATCACGTCAGTAGAAGTTATTACTTAGTGTATATTATGTTTGTAGTTCTTCACTTGGAAGTATTTTTCGTTATTATTCAGTGTTCATCATCTCAGTAAAAGTTATTCGATAACAATAATTTTTAGTTATTATTTAGTGTATATCTTCTCAGTAGAATTTGACTAACAATAATATTAGTTATGATTTAGTCTACATCACGTCTGTAGAAGCAGTTTATTAACCATAGTTTTAGTTATTATTTATTTATACAACGTGAGTAGAAGATCTTCACTAACTATAATTTTCAGTTATTATTCAGTGTATATCAAGTGAGTAGAAGTTGCTCTCTCACAATAAATTTTAGTTATTTAGTGATTATCACGGCAGTAGAAATTGTTTATTCAGAATAATCTTTATCTGTAATTTAGTGTATACCACGTTAGAAGAAGTTATACACTTACGATACGTTTTAGTTATTATTTATTGTACATCACGTCAATAAAAGTTCTTCAATAGCAATTATTTTTAGTTATTACTTTATGTACATCACTTCAGTAGAAGTTCATCAGCCGTTATTTTTAGTGTACATCACTTCAGTAGATGTTATTCAGTAGCCATAATTTTTACTTATTTAGTGTACAACACGTCAGTAGACATTCTTCAGTAACCATAATTTTTAGTTATTTAGTTAGTGTACAACACATCAATAGACATTCTTTAGTGACCATAATTTTTACTTATTTAGTGTATAACACGTCAGTAGACATTCTTCAGTTACCATAATTTTTAGTTATTTAGTGTACAACACGTCAGTAGACATTCTTCAGTAACCATAATTTTTAGTTATTTAGTTAGTGTACAACACATCAATAGACATTCTTTAGTGACCATAATTTTTACTTATTTAGTGTATAACACGTCAGTAGACATTCTTCAGTTACCATAATTTTTAGTTATTTAGTGTACAACACGTCAGTAGACATTCTTCAGTAACCATAATTTTTAGTTATTTAGTGTACAACACGTCAATAGACATTCTTCAGTAACCATAATTTTTACTTATTTAGTGTATAACACGTCAGTAGACATTCTTCAGTAACCATAATTTTTAGTTATTTAGTTAGTGTACAACACATCAATAGACATTCTTTAGTGACCATAATTTTTAGTTATTTAGTTAGTGTACAACACATCAATAGACATTCTTTAGTGACCATAATTTTTACTTATTTAGTGTATAACACGTCAGTAGACATTCTTCAGTTACCATAATTTTTAGTTATTTAGTGTACAACACGTCAGTAGACATTCTTCAGTAACCATAATTTTTAGTTATTTAGTGTACAACACGTCAATAGACATTCTTCAGTAACCATAATTTTTACTTATTCAGTGTATAACACGTCAGTAGACATTCTTCAGTAACCATAATTTTTAGTTATTTAGTTAGTGTACAACACATCAGTAGACATTCTTCAGTAACCATAATTTTTAGTTATTTAGTTAGTGTACAACACATCAATAGACATTCTTTAGTGACCATAATTTTTACTTATTTAGTGTATAACACGTCAGTAGACATTCTTCAGTTACCATAATTTTTAGTTATTTAGTGTACAACACGTCAGTAGACATTCTTCAGTAACCATAATTTTTAGTTATTTAGTGTACAACACGTCAATAGACATTCTTCAGTAACCATAATTTTTACTTATTTAGTGTATAACACGTCAGTAGACATTCTTCAGTTACCATAATTTTTAGTTATTTAGTGTACAACACGTCAGTAGACATTCTTCAGTAACCATAATTTTTAGTTATTTAGTTAGTGTACAACACATCAATAGACATTCTTTAGTGACCATAATTTTTACTTATTTAGTGTATAACACGTCAGTAGACATTCTTCAGTTACCATAATTTTTAGTTATTTAGTGTACAACACGTCAGTAGACATTCTTCAGTAACCATAATTTTTAGTTATTTAGTGTACAACACGTAAGTAGATGTTATTCACTGACGATAATTTTTAGATATTATTAAGTTCACTAAACGTTATTAGAAATGTTGCGCTTACCATAATTTGTGGTCATTATTTAACGCACTTTACGATAGTAGAAGGTGTTGATTAACCAGAATTTTTGGTTATAATTTAGTGTGTATCACGTGATTAGATGTTATTCACTTTGAATAGCTTTTACTTATTATTAAGTGTGTATTACATCAGTAGAGGTTTTTCATCAACAAGAATATATGGTTATTATTTAGAGTACTTTACGTCAGTGTAAGTTGTTCTTGAACAATTATTTTTCGTTATTATTTAGTGTGTATCACGTCAGTAGAAGTTCTTCAGTAACAATAACATTTAGTTACTATGTAGTGTACATCACATTTGTAGAATTAGTTCACTATCCATAATTTATCGTTATTATTTAATGCACGACACGTCAGTTGAAGTTCTTTACAAACTGTATTTTTTTGTTATTATTCAGTTTACATCATCTCAGAAAAAGTGAGTAGAAGTGGTTCACTAACAGTTAATACTTCAGCTCAGTGGTTGTTTACTAACAACAGTTTGTATTTATTATTCAGTGTACATCTTGTCAGTAGAAGTGGTTCACTGACAGTTATTTTTAGTTATTATTTAGTGTATATCACATTAGTAGAGGTTGCTCACTCAGAATAATTTTTTGTAATTCATATTACATCCTATCATTTGAATTTGTTTAATAACCACAATTTTTATGATTATGTAGTTTATATCATCTAACTAGAACTTGTTCGCTCACTATACTTTTTAGTTATTATTCAGTGTACATCACGTCAGTAGAATTTCTTCACGAAGAGTAATTTTTAGTTATTATTTAGTGTACTTTACGTCAGTAGTTTTACACTAACCATAATTTCTGGCGATTGTTTAGTATACATTACTTCAGTAAAAGTTGTTCACAAGCTTTTACTTTATTTGTCATTCAGTGTACATCAGTCAGAAGAAGTTCTTCTTAACCATAATTTTTAGTTATTATTTAATATACATCACATGAGTAAAATATGTTCATTCAGAATAATATTCAGTTGATTTTTAGCGTACATCATTTCCGGAGAAGTTGTTCACAAGATGTTACTTTATATATTGTGTAGGGCATGTCACGGCAGTAGAAGTTGTTCACAAGATGTTACTTTATATATTGTGTAGGGCATGTCACGACAGTAGAAGTTGTTCACAAGATGTTACTTTATATATTGTGTAGGGCATGTCACGACAGTAGAAGTTGTTCACAAGATGTTACTTTATATATTGTGTAGGGCATGTCACGACAGTAGAAGTTGTTCACAAGATGTTACTTTATATATTGTGTAGGGCATGTCACGACAGTAGAAGTTGTTCACAAGATGTTACTTTATATATTGTGTAGGGCATGTCACGACAGTAGAAGTTGTTCACAAGATGTTACTTTATATATTGTGTAGGGCATGTCACGACAGTAGAAGTTGTTCACAAGATGTTACTTTATATTGTGTAGGGCATGTCACGACAGTAGAAGTTGTTCACAAGATGTTACTTTATATATTGTGTAGGGCATGTCACGACAGTAGAAGTTGTTCACAAGATGTTACTTTATATATTGTGTAGGGCATGTCACGACAGTAGAAGTTGTTCACAAGATGTTACTTTATATATTGTGTAGGGCATGTCACGACAGTAGAAGTTGTTCACAAGATGTTACTTTATATATTGTGTAGGGCATGTCACGACAGTAGAAGTTGTTCACAAGATGTTACTTTATATATTGTGTAGGGCATGTCACGACAGTAGAAGTTGTTCACAAGATGTTACTTTATATATTGTGTAGGGCATGTCACGACAGTAGAAGTTGTTCACAAGATGTTACTTTATATATTGTGTAGGGCATGTCACGACAGTAGAAGTTGTTCACAAGATGTTACTTTATATATTGTGTAGGGCATGTCACGACAGTAGAAGTTGTTCACAAGATGTTACTTTATATATTGTGTAGGGCATGTCACGACAGTAGAAGTTGTTCACAAGATGTTACTTTATATATTGTGTAGGGCATGTCACGACAGTAGTTGTTCACTAAGAAACATTTTTAGTGATTATTTGGTTTGTATCACGTCAATTGAAGTTGTTCAATAACAACAATTTTTAGTTATAAAATAGTTCAGTAGAAATTATTTCCAAAGAATAATTTTTAGTTATTATTTATTCGGCCTGGCATGGCCAAGTGCGTAACGCGTGCGACTTGTAATCCGAAAATCGCGGGTTTGCGTCCGCGTTGGGCCAAACATGCTCGCTCTCCCAGCCGTGGAGTCGTTATAATGTTACGGTCGATCCCACTATTCGTTGATAAAAAAGTAGCCCAAGAGTTGGCGGTGGGTAGTGATGACTAGCTGCCTTCCCTCTAGTCTTACACTGCTAAATTAGGAACGGCTAGCACAGATAGCCCTCGAGTAGCTTTGTGCGAAATTAAAAACAAACAAAGTTATTATGTAGTGTAAATCACGTCAGTATAATAGCGTAATTCACAATAACTTTTATTTATTATTTAATGTTTTTCACATCAGCAGAAGTTGTTCAATCAGAATAATTTTTAGTTATTGTTTTGTTCAAGTGAAGGTTGTTCACTAAGTATAAATTTTAGTTATTATTAAGTGCATATCAAATCCCTAGAAGTTGCTATCTAGCAATATTTTTAGTTATTATTTAGTGTGAGTCAAATCAGTAAAAGTTGATGACTTGAAATAATTATCAGTTATTATTTAATGTAGACTACGTCAGTAAATGTATTTCATTAACCATAACTTTAGTTATTATTTAGTGTATATTTCCTTAGTAAAAAATGTTCACTAGGTATAATTTTTAGTTTACATGACAATAGAAGAGTTCTTCATCAACTCTAATTTTTACTTATTTTTAGTGTACCTCATGTAAGAAGAAGTTGTTCAAAAACAATATTTTTTAATTTTTTAATTAGTGCGCATCTTCTCTGTAGAAGTTGATCATTAACCATTATTTTCAGTTATTTTTCAGTGTACATCACATCAGTAGAAGTTTTTCATTTATTGTAATTTTTGTTATTATTTAGTGTACATCACGTCAGCACAAATTGTTCACTAACTGTAATTTTCGTTATCATTTAGTTTATATCACATCAGTACAAGTTGTCCATAAACAACAATCTTAGTTATTATTTAGTGTATATCATGTCAGTAAAATTTGCTAACTAACAATAATTTTAGTTATAATTTTGTGTACATCACCTCGCTAGAAGTTGTTCATGAACAATCACTTTTAGTTATTATTGAGTTTTACATCATGTCAGTAGATGTGTTTCATTATTCCTAATTTTGGTTATTATTTATTGTACATTACGTCACTAGATGGTGTTCATTTACTATAATTCCAGTTATTATTAAGTGGACATGACGTATGTAGAAGTGTTTAACAAGGCATTGTTTTTAGATATTATTAAATATATATCACGTCAGGTGAAGTTTTTGATTATACATAATATTTAGTTATTATTTAGTGTAAATTACGTCAGTAGAAGTGTTTCATTAAACCTTAAATTCAGTAATTATTTAATGTACCTTACGTCACTATATGTTGTCATTAACCATCATTTCAATTATTTTTAAGTGGACATCATGTAAACAGACGTTGTTTACTATCTATAATTTTTTGTTATCAATCGATGTTCATCACATCGGTAGAAGTTTTTCACTAACCATAATATTTAGTTTTTATTTATTGTATATCATGTCAGTTGAAGTTGTTTACTAGCCATAATCTTCAGTTGTTATTTATTGTATATCATGTCAGTTGAAGTTGTTTACTAGCCATAATCTTCAGTTGTTATTTATTGTATATCATTTCAGTTGAAGTTGTTTACTAGCCATAATCCTTAGTTGTTATTTGTTGTATATCATGTCAGTTGAAGTTGTTTACTAGCCATAATCCTTAGTTGTTATTTATTGTATATCATGTCAGTTGAAGTTGTTTACTAGCCATAATCCTTAGTTGTTATTTGTTGTATATCATGTGAGTTGAAGTTGTTTACTAGCCATAATCCTTAGTTGTTATTTATTGTATATCATGTCAGTTGAAGTTGTTTACTAGCCATAATCCTTAGTTGTTATTTATTGTATATCATGTCAGTTGAAGTTGTTTACTAGCCATAATCCTTAGTTGTTATTTGTTGTATATCATGTCAGTTGAAGTTGTTTACTAGCCATAATCCTTAGTTGTTATTTATTGTATATCATGTCAGTTGAAGTTGTTTACTAGCCATAATCCTTAGTTGTTATTTGTTGTATATCATGTGAGTTGAAGTTGTTTACTAGCCATAATCCTTAGTTGTTATTTATTGTATATCATGTCAGTTGAAGTTGTTTACTAGCCATAATCCTTAGTTGTTATTTGTTGTATATCATGTCAGTTGAAGTTGTTTACTAGCCATAATCCTTAGTTGTTATTTATTGTATATCATGTCAGTTGAAGTTGTTTACTAGCCATAATCCTTAGTTGTTATTTGTTGTATATCATGTGAGTTGAAGTTGTTTACTAGCCATAATCCTTAGTTGTTATTTATTGTATATCATGTCAGTTGAAGTTGTTTACTAGCCATAATCCTTAGTTGTTATTTATTGAGCATCACATCAGTAGAAGTTATTCACAAACCATAAATTCTCGTTATTATTTATTGCACATCAAGTTAATGGAAACTATTTATTGACCATAATTTTAGTTATTACTTAGGGTTCATCTCTTTAGTAGAAATTTTTCACTAACAATGTTTTTTAGTTATTATTCATTCAATATGATGCCAGTAAAACTTCTTTACTCACATTAATTTTTAGTTATTATATATCGTACATAAAGTCGCTAGATGTTGTTTACTAACAATCTTTAATTACTATTTAGGGTACACCACTTCAGTAGAAGTTTTTCATTAACCATAATTTTTAGTTATTATTTAGTGTATACCCCGTAAGTAGACGTTGTTCACTAAAAATAATTTTTTCGTTATTACTTAGTGTACATACAACACGTCAGTTGAAGTTGTTCACTAGCAAAAATCTTTAGTTGTTTTTATTGTATATCACGTCAGTAGAAGTTGTTCATTAACATTTTTTAATTATTATTTAGTGTATATCAAGTCAGTAGATCTTTTTCATTAGCGCGAATTTTAGTTATTATCTAATGCTCATCACGTCAGTAGATTTTGTTCAATAATCATAATTTTAGTTATCATTTAATGTACATGACGTCACTAGAAGCTTTTATTAATCATAATTTTTACTTATTATTTACTGTATATCTCGTTTGTCGAAGCTGTTGATTAACCATAATTTTAGTTATTATTTAGTGTAGATCACGTGAGTAGAAGTTATTTACTAACAAATAATTGCTAGTTATTGTTTAGTGTATATCTTGTTAGTATGAGTTGTCCATTAACAATGATACTTAGTGTAATCATGTCAGTAGGAGTTTTTCTCTAATCACGATTTTCCTTTTGTTATTCACTGTATGATCATATTAGAATAATTTAGTCGCTAATCATTGTTTTTCGTTTTTTTTTTCAATATTGCTTTAATTTTTCTCTCAAAATCAAACTTTTAGTTGTTCATTTTACGAACTTAATATCTGGACAATGTTCATCAGAAATTCTCACATATACAGCACTAATGACAACTCGTGCATAGCGATTGTAACAGTCGGTCGAGATAAAACTACCAGTTCTTATATACCACAGAACAACATATATACCAGGTTGAAATTTCGCTTACGTTTAAAAATACTTCGTTTGTTACTTGGAAAGTTTGGGCAAAAAAAGACCTGAGAAGCGCAAGCACACGATCCGAATTTTATAAACTTCTGTTTTCCATCAGTTGCACACTAGATATTTGAATGTTTCAACTTTACAAAACTGAACAGTAAAACCCTTCCTTCGTCACCGGAGACAGCATATCACGTGTTTATTTAATTATCTTTCAACGAATTCTTTATTTATTTGTAATGAAATTCGTTGCCTTAAGGTTTCTAGTCTCTCAGTTTTCGAAAGTTCTGTGCGGGTTTTTTTTTCTTCTAGCAAAACCACATCAGACTATCTGCTGCGTCCACCGAGGGAAATCGAACCCCTGATTTTAGCGTTGTAAATCCGTAGACATACCGCTGTACTAGCGGGGGCGTTCTCTTCCGAGGATTAGTTCCATTCTCTTGTGGGATTTCCAGTACCTTTTCATCGAGTAGGTTTATTTTGATAACCATTGAAGTAAACCACAAATAGGTTGCAGCACAATCAACAAGTCTCTTTTAACAATTTTGGATCACAAATGCAACGTCAGAAAATTACAACGTATGTGGATTGTATTGTGGCTTTGATGTGGAACGGGAGTTTTCGTTATGTAAATCCTGTACGTTTTCCAGATTCATTGATAAAAAACAAACAAACTGGTTCTTCAAGTACGTTTCTCGAGTACGCAAACACGCCTCCATTTTCTGTAATTTTAGTTGAACACGTCTATTTTATGATAGTATGTCCTGTATTCTAGTTTGAATGTGAAGCTAATAATGAGAACGAATTTATCTAACGTGTTCCTTATGCACTCCTTTCACAATGATTTACAATAGGTATATCTAAACACCACGAATTTCCTAACTAGCAATTAAGATAAACGCATTCAAGCATATTTCGCATCAAATGTAATGTTGATTCTGCAAGTTACACTCTTGTGTTTTCATATCTATCTCATTATTTGATTTAAACACCAGCTTATTGGAAATTATATATAACACTAAACAAAGAGTTCAAATAACCTGATCATAAAAACAATGGTTAACACTTAGCCTAGACGACTCTCACTAGGACACATCATTAGGAACGGTTACGTTCCAGGTGTATTTGTTAGTAGTAATTTATTACTACTCAAAGTTTTGTTTAGTAGGTACACCTAATTTGTTTCTACTCCAGGATTTGTTTAGTAGTTACGTCTAACTTGTTACTATTCAAGGTTTTGGTTAGTAGTTTCACCTAATTTGTTACTACTGCAGGTTGTGTTTAGTAGTTGCTCTTAATTTGTTACTACTTCAGGTTTTGTTTAGTTGTTGCTCCTAATTTGTTACTACTGCAGGTTTTGTTTAGTATTTGCTCCTAATTTGTTACTACTGCAGGTTGTGTTTAGTATTTGCTCCTAATTTGTTACTACTGCAGGTTGTGTTTAGTATTTGCTCCTACTTTGTTACTACTGCAGGTTGTGTTTAGTATTTGCTCCTACTTTGTTACTACTGCAGGTTGTGTTTAGTAGTTTCGCCTAATTTGTTACTACGTTCATGTTCTCGTTCTAATTCTAATTTTGTTTCTGTAACAGTTATAACTGTTTATTGTAGTTGTTTTGGTTTTATTTACGTCACGGTCTGTGTTATAGCTGTATATATTTTATTTGTATTAACACCTCTAGCTTCCTGTTATAATTATTTTGTTACTTCTACTAAGTTAAGCTTTGCACATAGCTGAAGTTTCCTTTTATTGCTTTGAAATTAGGGTTGTGTTACGTTTGTTGTTATTGCGTTACGACTTTCGGCTAGGCCAAGAGGCCTTATTGTTTTACTTCTTATAGCAGAAGTATCTGTATAAATATCCGTAAAACAATGAAAGTGTTAGTATAAAGCCGTTGATATATTTTAAAGAGCCGTATATTTTCTGTTAAGAAATAGCAAACTGACCTGTAAAAATGAATGGACATTTTACGTATCATATGTTACAATATTGTTGTGTGTTATGGTTACTGAAATGTGTGTTTTACAGATGAAACACGAAATTTAAAATGTGTGGTTTCTTGAAGTGACTCATCCAGATCAAGCAATCCTGATCATTACCCTATTAAAACACTATCGTAATATTACGTTACGGTATTTATTTGGAATACGGGACGTAAAAGCATTATTGATCCACGAAAAAAAGAAACATAACAAACGACCACAAACATTTATAATTTTCGATTTTTGTAGTGGATTTTTTTTAAATATCCAATGAAGATCAATGCACAGGACATTGTTTTACCAAAAACAAAATATTCCGTTTCAACAAGATACTGGCTTGTCTTCTCAGGTGTGGTTCCAAAATCGAAGAGCTAAGTTCCGAAAACAGGAACGTCTAACCCAGCAGAAGCAAACCCAAGCTCAACAAAATACAACCTCATCCTCAAGTGATACAACTTCCGGTCCTAATTCCGGAAGTAATGATGGTGGAAAAACGGCGACCCCTGACGGAGAAGGGGGAGTAGCATCTCGAAAGGAAGGAAACAATTCGGATGCAAGGGGAAACAAAGAGGTAAAGGTTACAGCGCTTCTGCCGACAGGGGACGATTCGAAACCTATTAATGGTAAAAGTCATTTTTATCTTTACGAAACGGAAATAGATAGATTTTGTGAGCTTTGAGGAATGTTTATAAATTTGACTAGTATACCTGTAAAATAATTAATCTCTGAGTGATGTTAGTTGGTAATCAATATTATTCTTGTATGAATCAATCTAAATATTGGTGAAAAAAATGTTTACAGAATTCAGTACCAAAAATCAATGTCGTTTTTGTTTTTTGAAACAACTTCATTACCTGTGTATTAACTTTAAATCTGTGATCTTTTCACCCCGACCGTCTGTATTAAAATACATCATGGTGTAAATAACGTTATGAAAAACCTGCAGTTTCAGAGGTTTCCAACGTTTTTTTCACAACCCGAGTATTAAAGATTTTTGACAAGGATTTGAAATGTATTAAGATGTACCTTTATCGACTTACAGTTTTTACAGCACAGAAAAAACACAATACAAAACTACTAGTATTGACAAACTGTCCAACATCTGATTTCAAATTTATTTATACATTATACATATATATATATATTGTATTTATTTTAATGAAATAGTTGATAGACTTCTCACACGTAGCCCAAGTATGTGATAACCAGATCAGATATTGAACCTAAACGATAATTGTGTGCTTACTTGTGTAGTACCTAAATGTGAATCGAACTCAGTAGTGTCAGTCAGTTCATTTTCAGTTGATTCATTTTGAAGAATCGCAAATTAAAAACGTGTCATTTCAGATTTGTTGCGCAGAAAGTTATAAAGTTAAAAGTAATACAGTAATAAGTATTTTTAAATGGAAAATAGTCTCAATTACCCAGTAAAATAACAGTCTATTCTAAAAACCATCATATTTAAAATCTTCATTTTTATTAAGCCTAGAAAAAAGGAGGCGTTCTTGTTTTGTTTCAAATTAATGAGTGAATTAGATTTTTGTAAAACGCGCTGGGGAGACAGTTCCTTCTGACACCGGCGTTAATATCGACCAAGTTTCTTGACATTGAAAAGATATTATGTTATGTCAAATAAACACCTCTGAAGAAGGTAGTGTGATAAGTTGAAGCGATCCTATGATGTGTGTGCCAGAAACCGGTAATTTACAATGTGGAACAAACGCAATACGTCACGCGTCAGCCTCCGTTAGAAACAGAGAAAAATTTATACAGAAACAATTCAACAGAGAAAACAGCACAAGATGAGAGAACAAAATGGAAGAGAGGGGGATGGAAAGGGGGTCTGAATACCTATGGCTTGTTGTGTGATGGGCATACGGCAGCTCACTAGCAGGAGACTCATTCCAGAAATGGCGAGTGTACGTCCATTTGTTTCAATTACCGTCAGAAGAACACGCGCATGATGCTAATGGATATTGCTCGTGTCTGGTGGTGGCTATCGCAGCCTGTGTGGCTTACAGTCCTCTATCATTCTTTCTTTCTTTTTTCTCTCCAGGCAAAGTCATCGCCGACGTCACGTGTACTGCTAAATGGTCTATTTCGCCCGGGTCTGCCTGTTCCCAGCAGAAAAACACCATCGCTGGCTCCTTGAACACTAGCAGCAACGCCCACCCCATGGCTCCACCTTCCACCTGCATGGCCACCCCTTTCCCTGGCGGCTTAACTCCTTCGCAGGTTGCGCTCACCCCTTACCCTCTTGCAACGGTCGTTGATAGTAAACATAATATTACCACTCAAATCTTCTGAAAGAGAAAGAAGATAAAACAGAAGTGAAGCAGGCGAAGATGGACATTATATATAGTTTGAAGTAATAATGATAATAAATAACTACGGAATATAGAGTGGTGTAATACAGTCCTTATTGCTTGGAACAGATCTCCAGCTCTGCCATTTTCACTTTGAAAAGTTAACCGAACGCCCGAGGTTCTTTGCTGATGACTTGTGTTCCAAATGTTTTCCTATACAACAGAGAAGACGATGATTGGTCCACTGATTGGTTCAATACCTTCGGGTCTCAGTTCTCCTTGTGTAAATAAAAGTACAAAACGAAAGTCAACTCTTCGACTGACGGACCTGGAGGCAAGAGAAAATGATTGACGTCTCAGAAGCTCGAGCGCAACATTGCTCCTGCTTGAACTACACGTTTCCGAGAAGCTACGAGTATGAAATGCTGAAATGGCAGCGAATGAGAGTCCTTTCCTTTTCACTCTGTTATGTTCTATGGACTGTAAACAATGCATGTGTGTTGTTCTATTTCTGAAAGAGACAGCATTGCTTCGTAAAAACATTTCTTCGAGGTTTGCTAGAGAGAACGATGTGGAGTGTGTGTGTGGTACACATTAATTATTAACTAACATGCTTTGGAAGGGGTATTCCAGTGTGTTTATATTAACTACTTATTGACTGTGTATAATTTAGAAAGGATACTCTAGTCAGTCACTGAAATACTTTTCAGACGTTATGATTCAAAAAGAGACACTTTTGTGTCACGTACAATGTTTAACAAGTACATGTGGTTCGGAAAGAACACTCGAGTGTGTCATATACAATGTTTAACAATTATGTATGATCCAAAAGAGATGTTCTGGTGTGTTACATACAATTCTTAACAATGATGTATAATCCAGGAGGGACACTTCAGTGTGTTACACGTAATTCTTAACAATGACGTATGATCCAGAAGGGACTCTTCAGTGTGTTATTAACACAATATGCTTAATAACTATGTATGGTCCAGAAGGGACACTCTAATGTGTAGTGTACAATAGTTCTCAATTTTGTGTAGTCCAGAAGGGACACTACAATGCGTAGTATACAATATTTCTTAATGTTATGTAGTCCAGAAAAGGACTCTTCAGTGTATAGTATCAAACTTCTCAATTATTTATGGTCTTGAAGGGACACAACTTGTGTTAGTTCACATTTCATCAGAAACTAACTATATTATTGTATGCAGTTGAGTTTTTTGCGCTGAAATTAATCGATTTATTTATTATTCTGTTTATTTATTTGGTTTTATATTGGGTATCGTACTGATACGTAGTTAACCCTAATAAAGAATCTACACCGAAGTCACTAAGAAAATTGTCCGTCAGAAGAAAAATGTTCACTATTTTTTTATTTCGAAACTGACTAATGTTAGATTCTCTGAAGATCGTTAGTTGTTGCAAGGTAACATAAATTCAGGATGTTTAACGTGCTATTTTATGTGTTTGTTTTGAAAGAAAGAAATATTATTCACTGAAAGGCAATGTTGTGATTAAATAATGATTTCAACTTAACCAGTAATTAATTTACCCAATACTGAGATATACGTGTATAGAATCTTTCTGTATTTATTATTACAAATTAAATGATATTGTGTTCTGAACCTATAAGAATGTCTGATAGTGTTCATTAAATTGTATGTCTTTCTTTCGGTAATCAGTGTACGTTCCAAATAAAATGTGAAAGGTTGCTTGGTTTTCCTATTATAATATATCATAACACCGACACAGTTGTTTTTTGCGTTGTGTAACATTAACCATCTGAGAAATGTTCTTGTGAATGGGGAAAGAAACTTCAAATCGTGGGTTTGAAAAGATAAAACAAAATCTTTATTTTCGCTCAAAAACAAATGTTAACGCATTTATTTTTTGTTCTTTATATATTTGTATATGTCACATTTAAGTTAGAAGAATAATTTGTGCTTCACTCATTCAGTATTTACGTAATATTGACGTTAATTATTACATTTTCAAAACTGAAATGAAAATCTTATATGCCATATTTGTAATATATTAAGACGAAGATAATAAGTACACGACTTTTCTTGTCCCGTATCTTCACATTACAGTAAAGTTGAATTCCTTTTATTGTAGAAGTCAGAAATAAACTGCTTATATTGTGGAAGTTGCAAACTATCCTGTGTGAGTTCTTAATACAAATGTAAACAGTTCAATATTCTAAAGTAAAATAATGTGCAACGCAACATAATTTCAGTCATTTTCGTTCCATGCGTTCTGTATTTACAATACTTTCTAAGTTAGTCGTTTCTGTTTCTACTATCACAGATACTTTTCACGTTTAGTTGTTTGCAGTTAAGCACAACGGTTTCCAATACGAGTATCGAAATCCGATTTTTAACGTTGTAAGCCCGTAGACATGCCGCGTAACCCGGTTAAGCTGGAGAGGGCAAATACATAAGCTTAACTACGTTGCGATTAGCGCAGTTGTTGTATAAATTTCTTGTAAATCACAGAGAAATACGCCTTGGAACCTTGTAATGAGTTTCGTCTTCGTGAAATAATTCGAACCTATATAACATGGCCAGTTACTCGATAAGCATGTTAGTAAGTGCAAAAAGGCCAAGTTATGTTTGATTTAAGTCATAGCCACACAATGGGCTATCCAATGTCTAGCCACCGTGGGGAACCGAACCCTGAACTTCAGCGTTGTTAACGTTAAGTTGCCGGAGAACAGCTAGCTGCTTGGGGGATAGAATACTTGCAACCTAAGTGACACAAAAACTGAAAAACGAAGACCGCTTCACGTTGAGGAACTATTTGTCTTTCCTGATATGAAACATATCGTGTTCTTCAAAAGTTTCTTGAACTGTTATTCTTGAGAAAGATTGTTATTCCCTATTTTTACTTGTTGTCCTGAACTTCTGTTGCACTCATTATATTTATTTTTAATAAGCGTCAAAAATCTGATTTAGGTTTCAAACACAAATGTTGTATAAACATTAGCTCGCCATTCTGTCTGCGGACTTACAACGCTGGAAACCAGGTTTCGATAGTTGTTGTGGGCAAAACACAGACAGCCCATTGTGTAGCTTTGTGCTTGACTACAAACAAACCAAACACTCGGATCTTGAACAAACATTAGATCACCAATTATTTGATGGTAAATATGGAAAAACTGGTTTAACCTTCTTGAATATTAACATTTAATGGCTGCAGAAACTTTATTTTGTCCATCGTTTTGTGGTGTAGATAGTATGAACGAAAGGCAATTATTGTTATCTACATATATGATATCACGAATCATTTACAGCTATGTGTTAGAAACAAAGAAAGAAATTAACTAATTTAAGGCAATATATTTTTGATGTAAGGAATTTTTAAACGACCATACAGGTAACTAACTACCAACCCTAAACAACATAAATTGATACTTCCTAACATTATAGGATAACAGACTTTTTCTGAAGTATAATTTAATAAATACCGGATGATTTATTTATTAAACTGTCCTTTGCGGAGAGAGGCATATCAGAATTGATGACGTACTCTACAGCTCAAATTACTTAAGATAAGTATCGCAATCAAGCGATGAAAGGTGACTCGAATACCTGAACTTCGAACCTACTTTCATCTGTTTGATGTAGGTATTCGTCTGTTCGAAACTGAATCAATAGTTATTTGCTTATGGCGTCCTCTACTGGTCTATATAAAACGTATTAATCCGCAATCCAAAAAAAATGAAAATAAATAAATAACTAAAGTATTCGCTAGTGTACAACAATTTACTTTCTTTTACCAAGTTCAAAAGAGTGTATATGAATGACCACTATTTTTTTATAACCGCGTTTTGAACACTAATAGTCTTTAAATGACAGTTACGAGATCTCACTTTTGGTTTAACTTAGTGGTTGATAGATGTCACAAGAAATGTTTTAACTTCGCTTTATTATATCCATATTATCGTACGGTATTTGTTTATAAAAAAAAAAATACGTATTTTTAAATATTCAGAATTTATTAAATTTCATGTCAATCAATAAAGAGATAAATAATTTCGTAACTTATTACTGTTCTCTGCAAGGGAAGATAATCAAATTACAAATGAAAATCTCAGGACAATTATCAGGAATAGGAAAGAAATAAGTGTACTCAATATTATAGCGGCTCAGCACGTTATTACACTAAAAGAAAAGGTCACCATATTTTCATTGCTTTTTGTTTAATTAAGCCTAATTCCCTACTTTTGTTTCTCCTACTAATAATAGTGGCGTTGTTTGATCATAATCGTGTGTTTTTCGTATAGCAAAGCCACAAAGGGCTATCTGCTCAGCCCACCGACGCGAATCGAACCGCTGCTTTTAATGTTGTAAATCCGGAAACATGCCGCTGTACTAGCGGGGGGCAATTCATAATCATTTTATTCTAATTACATATTCTCGAAAAGCTTTAAGAATCTAAAAATGTGTTCAAATATAATAACTCTTTTCTGTTTATTTATGGCTTTCTGCATATAATGCGACCAAATATAAAATATATTTGATAAATGGCCGTAAATAATAGTAAAATCGGCTTTCATTAGAATTACTGACTTCTAAAAAAAACAGAGGTCTCAGAATTTATAATAAATCACACTTGATGACAAGAATCCCACATGAAGTAAAACTGTATTTCAGAACAACTGTTATAGGTATAGGTACTTTCCTACGTCGGCCAGCTGTTTCTAACACTCCACTCGCAATCTAAGAGTCGCAGGTTCGAATCCCCGTCACACCAAACATGCTCGCTCTTTCACCCGTGGGAGCGTTATAATATGATGATCAATCCCACTATTCGTTGGTAAAAGAGTAGCCCAAGAGTTGGCGGTGGGTAGCGATGATTCGCTGCCTTCCCTCTAGTCTTACACTGCTAAATTAGGGACGGCTAGCGCAGATAGCCCATGAGTAACTTTGTGCGAAGTTCGAAAGAAACCGTACTTTCCTAGGTCGTCTTCAGGTTAACACCCATATCAACCGTTCTGAAATACATTTTTGTAAAACATTCTACTGTTCTCTAAAGTTTGAAAATGTATTTTAAATAAATTTACAAGATAATATAACAAAAAGTAATCGATCTGAGTAATTATTTATATATAAGTAGACGTCTTCAAATTCTTGTCTTGTTGACTAGATAAAACGAAACAGAAAAGATTCATCCATTTGCAGTTTCGAATGACATAAGATATCCGAAATATAATCAGCAATTCTTTGTGTATGATACGTTAATCAGTATAATAATGCTCCCAGTGTGTTGTGTCATCATCCAGTTACTACCATATTGTTGTGTTGTTAGTACTGAATGTATTGTAATTCCAGCACATTAATTTTAGTTTACACATTGATTATAAGTCTAATATAAAACTAAATTTTTAATATTCGTTGTTCAAAAAGCAACAAAAACATTGTTATAATTGAAATGCTTGTTTGCAAAATTGTTTCTTAATAGTTAACTAAATTTGCATTAAAGTAAGGGTGAACATAATGAAATGCTAAAACGTTTGAATCACATGGAAGATTTCGTTGACAATTAAAATTAATGTAGTCAACGTTTTAAAAATGATGAAAACATTGTTTTATGAGTAATATTCGTTTCAAAAACTAAAACTTCTTAAATTTATATTTTTGGACATAATTAGTAACAAATATACTAGTTTCAAAACAAATCAATAATGGCGTACTAATAAACTAGTTTATAAAGTTACGCGTTTCGTGTAGTATTTTGCGTTGGTTATAAGACATACAAAAACACATCTATAATAACATAAAATACCATTCCTTTTTGGTAACGACATCCCCTATCTTTTTATAGGATGTGCTGCCATCTAGTGAGTTATATATACCAAAGACTGTATTCTCAAGATGGCTGGTATAAGTATTAGGACTTTATTTAAACTAAAGTACAGAAGAACGTTTCCACCTTCTTAGGTCATCATCAGGTTAGCAACAAGAGCTTTTACTTCAAGTGGATTTCTCGTCATCACGAATATCAAGGACTGTTTAAAAGCATATTGCATAAGTCTAAGGCTAGTTTCTTTCAAATGTTAATCAAAGTCGGCAGTTTAAAATAATATTAAACTTAAATTTTATCTCTTAATTTATATTAATTATTGAACTTAAAAGTGAGTAACAGAATATGATATGGCTCTTTTACATGAAAAAAACAAAAAAGGTTTCACAACCTAAGTTGTTCTTTTGTTGTTGTAGATGAGACTTTAATCAATTCTGCTTGTACTGCTCAAAAAATAGATTTACTGTATTGAAAATGTTTGAAGTTCAGCACAAAGCTACTAACAATGAGCTTTCTGTTTTCCTTATCATGGATATCGAAACTCGGTTTATAGCGTTGTAAATCCATAGACATAGCGATATGCAGCTTGTATTTGGGTTATTTTTGTTGGAATTTAACGCAAAGCTACATAATAGATTATCTATAATTTATCTACCGTGGGGGATCAGACACCAAATTTTAACGTAAATTTACACTTGGCCCACTTGGGAGAGTTGGTACACATCACACAACATGCCATTGAAATGTTTTGCCTTATAATTTACTAATTTCCACCAATTACATTCAGAAGATTCTGTCGTGTATATATGGTAAGATTCCAAATTCAGAATGCTTAAGAAAGGCCAACCAACCAATTATATCTTAGATGAGGTGAAATAGGCAAAATATTAGATTTAAAATGTGAATTATAAAAAACATCGAATAGTTGACATGAAAGCCCGTTGTGTATCTATAGCTTTTAGTTTTTTTGACGCACATAGAGGACGCTAATTACATAGCTCTCGGAAAGACTTTCAAGTCTTCTTTTACTACATAAGTGTTTTTGTTTGTTTTTTCATAATTCACGCCCAACACGAAAGACAATTTTTTATTTATTTAACAATGACATTTAGAGCAATTATTCTTCATTATATTTTATATTAAACCACTTGAAACCTGGCAAAAGCAGTTGATCGAAACGTCGTTGACAATAACAGTTTCTTTTAGACATTTTAAACATTTTTACCTCGTATAGTGAGACATCTATGAGATACTGAGGTACAACTGATGTAACACATACGCGGCTTACTTGAACTAAGATTTTTGTTGTAAGGAATTTCAAATATCAACAATAATACATTTAATCTTCAGTTTGCGATAGTTTAGTTAAGCCTCGTTTTATGCGAATTTATGAAGAGTTCCACACAAGGATACAGAATTTGAAAACTTTACGAAGAACTTTCATATATACATATCGAACTCTATAATTGCACAAAAAATAAATAAAATTCAAGTTTTGATACCCACAGTTTCCACACTACGGATAGCCCATTATCTTAGTTGCTTAACAACAATAAAGTCGAAAACCATACCTTTTATTAAAAAAAAAATATTTTGATTGGTAGCAAAATGCTTAATATTTGATACAAGAAGCGACGTATCGCCACCATATTTGCAACCCTCAAATTACAAAGGTAGCCTTTTATTTTTCGTTGTAATTTTTTTAGCATGACGAGTTAGGACTTGTTACACTGATAAACGTAAGTTCATTACCCATAATAAATCATATATCACTGCAGTTTTAAGATCAGCATTCTGCGTTGATTCTTTGCGAGCATCTAGTGGACACTGTCTCCACCTGTTATCGACTAATCAAAACTTGTGATTTTTATTAACGTTTACGAACAAGTATTTCTTAAAAATCTTATTCTAATGAACACAAACTTTATTTTAAAAAATATTAACCCGTGGAAGACATTCAAGCGAAAACGTCGAAATAGAAAAAATCATACTCGTCACATGTATTCAGGTTATGTTTTATTAAAATAATCAAAACATACCATTTTGCCAAATGCCCCTTAGGCTGTTTTCTACATTCTATCGAAATGATTTATGAAAATCTCAACAGAGAAACACTATCGTCGAAGAATGTTTCTCGTCAGTATTCTTGGCACTAATTACGAATTAACAATTCATATTTCTGTGGGATAATTATTTGTTTCGCAACAAAATTACTGGCTTGTAAAATAAATGCCTGAGTAGTTTTTTCCACAATTCTATTACTTTTTAATGCACATTAACTCTGGGCTAAGAGTTTATATCGTTTAAGTAATAACAGCATTGCAGACAGAGTTTCCTGAATTAGTTTACTAATTTTAAACAGAATTTCCTTGTGACAAACTCGTATTTACTCACCAGACTATACTTTATGGACGATAGTGTTTCATTTATCTAGTTTGAATCAAAAATAGAGTCTAAAAAGACCGAACTGATATGAGCACCGATTATTCTTATATATTTTTGTACATTTTATCCATTTCATTTACGAACACCTCGAGAATGTTCTTTAATAATCCAAATAGAAGTCAGATCTGTAGGAATTAGCTAAATATATATAATGTGTTTTCTGTAGAGAGAATACTGACGTTACATGTTAAGGCAGACTGTTATAATTTATGTTTACTATTTTTTCATACAATAGCCAGTACTGACAGTTTCTCTTCATCGCTTCCACAAAATCTCTGGTGGACGTCGCCGGAAGCAGGGTGAGTGGGTGAACTGTATTTTCCGGTCTTACGAACGTTATTAGTGTGATTACAGGTTTCACAAAGACGAGAGTCACCGAGACTTTGAGCGAATCCAACCATAAACCCTCGGCCCCCTTGCGGTGGGAATCCGTAAGAAACAACGTCATCATCTGAAAGGTCAGTAGGTGTTTCTTTAGAGCACGAACCAGATAGGCGGTTAAGATGTTTCTCGTCGTCGTTATCACAAACTAAAGAGGGCGCCACAGTACAGCGTCCGCTCTCGAGTGTTTTACCCACGTTCTGGCACGACTGAAGAGAATTATTTCTCTCTTTTTCCGCACAGTTATCACATTTTAATTTTTCATAGCTGTGATCATAAGGTTTATCGTCAGTAGGAACTAGCTGATTCTTTCTGTCAGGATCCTGACAAATATTCTCAGATTGAGAAGCTAAGGTTGTACACAGGTGAGGGTTTGTTGCCAGTTCGGAGTACGAAGTTTCCACCTCGCAACCTAAGAAAAAGAATAATTAGATCATTAAATTTCTATATTAACCAAATTAAAGCGGTAAGAAAAATTAATTAATTATTGTCTAATTTTTAATACACTTAATTTAATGACTAAGTGCTATAATTAGTTGTATTCCTCTGATTTTCTTTTTTTTATGATTCGAGTTGTCACGTTTAGTTCAGGTTAAGCTTATAAACTTGATTATTTAACTGAGCTCTAAAATGAGAGATCTGTCTAGTAGTTAACTGAAGACTAAATTGAGAGAATTGCCTAGTATTTAACTGGGCCTTATATTTATGAGGTTACGAATTTGAAGTTTTATAATTTGGGTCACACAGTTATTATACATTAATTTGTTTTCAGAACAAAGTCACATTACACTATCTGCTGTATCCACCATGGAGGATCAAACTCCGAATTTTAACGCTGTCATTCATTAAATTATTGTTTTCTCACCAGGGGGCGACATAGATAGAAGCCAATCAGAAGTAAGACTGAAGAAAAAGGTGTTGGCTCAGTGGTAGATACGTCACTCAAGACATAGTAACTGTGCCCTGTTGTTAGTGTTAGATCTGCAAGAATTTTAGGATGTATATAGATATTTAGCGCGAGAATTAATCGATTCTTTGAATATAACAGAGTGAAAGTTTACAGTTTTTATTTTATATTTTCCCTCCCTCGGAGGTGAGTTTCATGGACAGAATCAGGGGGCCAAATAACCCCTTATAGTCTGTATGTTATGTTAACTTACAAACTTGATAGCTCTTTGACATTGATATTCATTTACTTACTAGAATGTTTACTTACTTTGGGGCTCAATTAGATATTAGAGTTCTCTCATTTTGGGAGTCAGTTACCTCCTAGAAATGTCTTATATTTCAGGGTCCAGTTAAATACTAGGCAATTCTCTCAATTTAGGCTTCAGTTAACTCCCAGACAGATCTCGCACTTTAGGGCTCAGTTAAATACTAGACAGTTTTTCCCCTTCTGCGGCTCAGTTAACTACCAGACAGATCTCGTACTTTAGGGCTCAGTTAAATACTAGACAGTTTTTCCCCTTCTGGGGCTCAGTTAACTACCAGACAGATCTCGCACTTTAGGGCTCAGTTAAATACTAGACAGTTTTCCCCTTCTGAGACTCAGTTAATTGACAAACATCAATAATACTCAGTTGGTAATTTTAACAGTTTTGGTGCTAAATTAACAATAATTTTGATAATTATAAGCGAAATACATCAGCAAAATAACACTTGACTGGTAAATAGTTTTTAACCTGTTGTCATTGTCGGAGTTCGTAATTTGTTTTACTCAAAACTGCTATCTACCCGTAACAGTCTCTAACTTGTAATTCAAAAACTAGAGAAAAGATACCTAACCAATCGGTCAGCTATTGTTTGATCTGATATTACAACTTTGATCGCCACTCGTATAGTACACTCTTGGCCAAACATGCTCGCCCTTTTTAACCATGGGAGCGTTATAACGTGACAGTCTATCCCAATATTCGTTGGTAAAAGAGCAACCCAAGAGTTGGCGGTGGGTGATGATGACTAGCTGCCTTTCCTCTAGTCTTACACTGCTAAATTATGGACGGCTAGTGCAGATACCCCTCGAGTAGATTTGCGTGAAATAAGAAAAACAAACTAGTACACCCATGGCTTCAAAGGACGGAGCGTGTTTTCATAGTAAGATGATAGCAATTACGAACCCTAGTGCTCACAGTCTGAGCATGTCAACCACTGCATGACCCAGACTTCACAATATTCACTTATATTTTATTATTCAGCCATTTTTTTCTTAATCATATCTCTTTTAAAGTAAACTCTTAAACACATATCGCCTTCTAGTCCACATAAATATCACTTAAGTTTTAATTTTTTCGATTATTAGCCGTCATGACCAAATGAACCGGGAAAAATTGGAGATTTTTAAGACATTCATGCATAAGGAAAACAAGATGATCTCCATCCCTTACTTTGTTGTTCTTCGGTCTCCCCCTGGTCATCTGAAATATGATAATATATGATTACCATCTTACAAAGCACGTATTCTAGTCACAAGTCACAGTATGAAATGCTAAAGGTTTTAATAAATTAAATAGTAACATAATTTCAAACGACTTAATTTTGTCGCTAGGTGTGACGACAGGTGAATTCGTTAGAAGTGTTGAATGATTGATATTTAGATGGCGCACAAAATCTACTTCACTTTGAGACCAACTTAAAATACAAAAGAAAGAATAAAATACATTTTGACACGACGTCAACAACTATTAGTTTCAAACAGAAAACTTGAAATTGTTGTTGTTGTGTGGAAGGGAATCGTATTGTGAGCTAAAAGCGAACAAGTGGTGACAACATACATTCACGAGTGTAAAGGTGCACAGAAAAATATATTTACATTTTTAGACGTTTTCGATCAATAGGCTATATACGTTTTTTAAAGAATATCTGATATTTTAAAAGAGTAACACCGAACAGGTAAAATATTGTCAAATTATAGTGTTTTTAATGAACAATCAAGCATATTAACTGGATAAAATATCGTAAAAAATTAAAGTTTTTAACTCTTCCGCTATTCTTTTACTAACGAATTGTG
The DNA here is from genome assembly GCA_011833715.1 of Carcinoscorpius rotundicauda. Lineage (NCBI taxonomy): Eukaryota > Metazoa > Arthropoda > Merostomata > Xiphosura > Limulidae > Carcinoscorpius > Carcinoscorpius rotundicauda. The sequence goes on along the minus strand of CM022403.1, from coordinate 4,644,742 downwards.
GGACTAATCGGAACATTGTAACAACCCCACGACTGATAGAACTAGCATGTTTGGTGTGATAAGAATTCGAACCAGCGACTCTCAGATTACGAGTCGAGTGCCTTAACCACCCGGTCATGCCAAGCCAAAATTATTAAGAAATTATCTCATGAATCTCTATCTATCAAAACCCAAGTAGAATATATCGTGTTTAATAAATGATGTCCAACTTTACCATTCTGAACCTTCTCTTCAATCTCTCCTTTGGCAGTGGTGTTGCTGCAAACTGAAGACCTGTCTGAGGGGGGAACCGAGGGAAGGTTACGAGCTGTCTGGACCACTCTGCTGATGCGTGGAAAGGATGTTGCATATCGAGGAAAGGTTTCTAAATCTTTCGATACTCGTTCATAAGATCGGATCGTGTCCAAGTTATTGAACGGTTCTTGCAATGTGGGAGTATAAACCTTGGGTCTAGGAGGTACTGTTGGGAGGGTGAAAGAAGTATCTTCTATGTGGCTAAGTTTGTTGATGTTTTTATGACTATCTCGATGTAACATGGAATTCTTCACCATAAGTTCTGCTGTGATGGGATCTTCTTGTAAGTTGTTATTTCCCTGTCTTCTGCGACACTTCCGATGGTAACGTTTACAACAGCATGCCAACCCGACTGATGCAACAAGAAGAAACACCACCAGCACCACAATCCCAGCAATTTCTTCTAATGTCGTGTTCATGCTTGTAGAAGTAATTGATGTTGTAAAGAGGGGTTCCGTGCAAAGATGGCCGGTCATGTTTGGTTGACATTTGCACTGAAATGTCCCGTGAAGGTTAACACAAGTTGCTCCAGCCCCACAGGGTTCCGTATGACATTCATCGAGGTCGAACTGACATCGATTACCATGGAAACCCCGACACTTGCACACTGGTCCATAAGCCCCCTCTTCGCAGATGCCCATGTTCTGACAAGGGTTAGGGTTACAAAAATGTCCATACCCACACCTGGCCCCACTGTGGCCTGCAGGGCAATGACATTGATAACTGTTACTGCTGTTACTACAGGTACCTCCAAATAAACAGGGGTTTGAAGCACATGGGTCTGTATCCACTTCACAGTTAGAACCCATAAAACGAGGCAGACACTGACAAGTGTAAGAGTGATCCCCCTTTCGACATGTACCGCCATTCTGGCAAGGTTGTGTACCGCAAATTCCAGGATCGATTAATACGCCGCATTGGAATTCCACATTCACAAATCTGGAAAGCAAAATGCATAATAATGAAATTAACAAAGATTTTCTATAAGGTACGGATTCAACAGCTGACTTAATCACTAAATATAGATAAAATGTAGAGAAAAAATGCTTTTTGATTTTTCAACAGAATGATTGTTTTGAATTTCGCACAAAGCTAGAAGAGAGCCATCTACACTAATCATCCTTAATTTAGCAGAGTAAGACTAAAGGGAAGGCAGTTAGTCATCACCACCCACCGCCAACTCTTAGGGTACCCTTTTACCGACAAACGGATTGAACATCGTATTTTAACAACCCAGAGGTTGAAATGGCTCGCATGTTTGGTGTGCTGGGGATTCGAACCCGCGACCCACAGACTACGAGTCGAACTCCCTAATTACCTGGTCACGTCAAGCACTTAAAAATAATTATTCTATCCTTATTGTAAAAGGTTCTAAGACGAATAAACAACTAGAATGAGCCATGAAATATTTTTTTAAATTTGTGAGATTTTTCAGAAACAAACTTATCAACTCTAAATATTCATAAATCTATGATTCGTAAAAATCATATAGAAACATGATCCATTTGGTTTGTGTTGAATCTCGCGCAAAGACACACGATAGCTATCTGCGCTAGCCGCCCCGAATTTAGCAATGTATACTAGAGGGAAGGCAGCTAGTTATCAACATTCTCCACCAACTCTTTGAGCTACTTTTTTTTTCAACGAACAGTGGAATTAACTGTACGTTATAACACCCCCACAGCTGAAAGGACGAGTTTGGTGGGATAGGAATTTGAGCCCGAAACCTTACGATTGCGAGTCAAGCAACCTAACCATCTAGCAACGCCGGGTCAAACTTGATGCAACAAATCGTTAAACATAATATAAGAAATCGCTCATTATGATGTGACATATCGTTTAATATGGTACGAAAAATTGCTCAGCGCGATGCGATAAATCGCTCATTTTATATTTCTTTTTGAACATCGTGTCTACTTACTTGCGAAGAGTAGCAACAATATTGGTGCTGGTGATACGTAAAGGCAGTTTGACTCCATTGATGTGGATATCGTCTATACAGCCCACGAAGCCCATCCTTATATCTTCATATCTCACTGACCTTACTTCTGCCCCAAAATATACGTCGTTTCCATCCAGGTTGAGAAGGTCGTGAACTCCAGGTGCGGCTCCAGTTTCTCCAACATCATTGTCTACGGTAATAGTTGCTGTGCTTCCTCTCCGCTCCACTTTGACTTCGTGCCAAACGCCATCATTCAGTTTAACGCCCTCTACACGGACAATTCCTTCTCCACTGCCGAAGTCCACTCGGTACTGGACCGCGCCATTTATAATCTAAGGAGCAGAAACGTTAAATCAATTACATTCGTATTCCACACTCTAACCTCTCAACAATAAATCTGTCATGGGTTGCAAAATGTAACTATTAAATGATATACAGCTATTCATTACTAAAATATTTTATAAAACCAAACAAAAAAAGAAAAGAATAAAAACACAGTTTGATTTATGTGTCAATATCTGATGCTGTGTTTAACCCTATCTATAGCAGAAGTTATAGTTGTTTTACTCCTACGATATGTCGCTTCAGGTGTTGACTCCAAATTTATTTTAAATGCACCTTCCTCCCAGCGGCACAGAAATAGAAATTTGGGTTCGATACCTGTGTTGAGAATAGCAATATAACCACTTGTGTTGTTTTAAACTTAACGACAAACAAATGTACCTGAGATCCTCTCTTCTAGACCATGCATAGCCTCGTACACAGGTCTAATGTTAAAATATTCATCAGTAGTTGCCTCAAAACAGACAACGATCTGATTGATAGAAAAACAAACAAACTTTTATTGAGAAGTACAGTTCATTTCTTTGATCCAAAATAGTCTCGTTAACAGCAAGCTTATCAGATCTGATTTATAAAAACTGGGCAAGCAATAATTTGTTTTGGAAATTCGCACAAAGCTACTCGAGGGCTATCTGTGCTAGCCGTCCCTAATTTTGCAGTGTAAGACTAGAGGGAAGGCAGCTAGTCATCACCACCCACCGCCATCTCTTGGGCTACTCTTTTACCAACGAATAGTGGGATTGACCGTCACGTTATACACCCCCACGGCTGGGAGGGCGAGCATGTTCAGCGCGACGCGGGCGCGAACCCGCGACCCTCGGAGTGCACGCCTTAACTCGTTCGGCCATGCCGGACCCGGCAAGCAATAAACCCCACCACATATCATACCTCAACCTAATATTTCATGGTTAACTGAAATAAATACATTTTGCGAAATCAAGTGTGACCAATAAAGAGGTTGAAAAGTTAAAACGTCGGTAAACTCCCTCATGAGCATGACTCGTAATCTGAGGGTCGCGGATTCGCATCCCCGTCGCGCCAAACATGCTCGCCCTTTCAGCCGTGGAGGCGTTATACCGTGACGGTCAATCCCACTATTCGTTGACAAAAGAGTAGTCCAAGAGTTGGCAGTGGGTGATGATGACTAGCTGCCTTCCCTCTAGTCTTACACTGATAAATTAGGGACGGCTAGCACACACAGATAGCCCTCGAATAGCTTCGTACGAAATTAAAAAAAAACAACCTTCATGATCCAATCAAATTTGAGATCATTCATGAAATAAATTCGTGGCGTATTCATAGAATAAATATTGGTAAAACTCAGATTAACAAACTTGTAATCTATACAAAAACTGGTTTTGATAACACTACAGTTCCAACAATGGTTTTAACGTCATGTTGCTTAGCAACAAAAGTGTAATAATATTCTTGTTAATCTTTGCACTGAAGATATAAAATAAAATGTACAGAGACCGAAACTGAAAAATTATGTTGATTTTTTTAAAATTAAGTCTCCGTTGATTAAAGATTTTTAATTGTATTAAAATGGTAGTGATATAACAGAAAATAGTTAAATTCAGAAACGATTTAAGTTTAAAACTGAGCCATGGCAGGTGATCCCACACAACGTCTTTACTTTAGCCTTATTATATCAACACTCATAATATTTATAAAGTTTCAAAGCACGCCCTCCCCTCACGACCTACTTACACTCCTGTCACTGAAATAATCCTAACGGGCAGAGAGTAATTGAACTATTCGATCTGAATAAATATTTTTGTGGCTCCTCCTACATCGAAAGATCAAGTGTGACTTGACATACAGACCTTTATATAAGTTAAATATTAGACTTCATCTTGTTAACACAGCCATATTTATTAGTAGTGTTAAGTATAGTAAGTTAAGCACTAACTAAATTAAAGCAAAGAAAATGTACACAGGTTATAGTGTTGATTTATTTCCTTACTGAATATGTACCGTTTTATAAAGGCTTAACTAATGGTAGACGTAAAATAAATGGATGCATATATTTTGGTGTCTACGATTACAATTGGCTTGGTATGGCCAGGTGGTTACGGTGCTCGACTCGTAATCCGAGGGTCGCAGGTTCGAATTCCCATCACACCAAACATGCTCATCCTTTCAGCCGTGCAGTCGTTATAATGTTAGGTCAATCCCACTATTCGTTGGTAAAAAGAGTAATCCAGGAGTTGGCGGTAGGTGGTAATGACTAGCTGCCTTCCCTCTAGTCTTACACTACTAAATTAGGGAGGGCTAGCGCAGGTAGCCTCGTGTAGCTTTGCGAGAAAATTCTTAACAAATAAACGATTACAATTATTTTATATTATTCTAGAAATCCTGTATTTAACGAAGTACTCTTGTACTGATAGTACTAGTACTAATTTGACTAAAACTGTTTTCGGATTTCTGTTAGTAACAATACAATTAAAACATTTACAAACGGCAGGTAAGGAATTGCGATGTTCAAACAGCGCTTTTCTCCACTTTGATTGCTATGGGTATAAAAGTTTGAAGAAAACGATAGACATGTTAACCTGTGTGAAAGTAAGTTTGAACTAGTTGATTAATACGTTCAAAAGTTAATGAAATATATTCCAAACAATCTTCTGTCTTACCAAGCAAACAACTCAAAGACTACAATACAATGTTTGTTTGTTTTGTTTTTTGAATTTCGCGCAAAACTGCACGAGTATTATCTGCGCTAGCCGTCCATAATTTATCAGTGTAAGATTAGAGGGAAGACAACTAGTCATCATCACCCACCGCCAACTCTTGGGTTACTCTTTTACCAACAAATAGTGGGATTGGCCGTTACATTACAACGCCCCCACGGTTGAAAGGGCGAGCATGTTTGGTGCGACAGAGATTCGAACCTGCGACCCTCGGACTAAGAGTTGAACGCTTTAACCCACCTAGCCATGCCGGGCCACAATACAATGTATCAACTTCTGTCTTGCCTAGAAAACAGCCTAAAGAATACAAAAGCATGTATATCAACTTCTCTTTTTCCCCCCAAAAAAACAAAACAAACAACTCACCGAATACAATACAACACATCAAAATCATATAAATCAAGAAAACAACTCGCAGGATACAATACAACGTATCAATATCTGTCTTACCAAGAAAACAACTCATAGAATACAATACGACATATCATCTTCTGTTGTACCAAGAAAACAACTCATAGAATACAATGTATTAACTTCTGTCTTACGTAGAAAACAACTCATAAAATACAATGTATCAACTTCTGCCTTACGTAGAAAACAACTGATATAATACAATACAATGTATCAACTTCTGTCTTACGTAGAAAACAGCTCACAGAATGAAAAACGTTTACCTCTAAAATATTGTAATCTTTCCTTCCTGCGGCGAACATTAGGTTTCCAGTTTCTTGCACAGTCCTGATGTGTAGGAAGACAGAAAAGTGATGGTCAACAGGTCCGTTCAGGTTATACTGCGCAAAGCTTCTTCCTCCAAATGAAATGGGATTCTTTTCTGTCAAAAAAGGGGAAGTTAGTTACCACAATAATTCTTCAGTAAAAAAAAATACTTGTTTTGAATTTCGTGTACAACTTCATGTGGGTTATTTGGGCTAGCCGTCTCTAATTTAGCATTTTAAGGCTAGATGTATGACAAATATCATCTTCACCCACCACAAACTCTTGGGCTACTCTTTTACCAACGAATAGTGGGATTGACCTTACGTTATAACGGTATTACTACGACTGAAAGGACGAGTACGTTAGATGTAACGAGGATTGAACCCGCGACCCTCAGATTGCGAGCCGAGCGCTTTAACCACCTGGCCACGTCGGGCTGTAAAAGACGAAAAGTCTCAAAACATTTTGAGAACCTTCTAGTGTTTTGTGGTTTTTTGTCACTCAAACTAATCTTTAAAGCTGTACGTTTCATAAGTGGATAATCTTTTACGTTGCACATTGTAAAGTAAAAAGTAATTTATTATGGAAAATCGTATGTGTATCAGTAACTGTATTGATCCAATCTGTATTCTCGTTTCTTCTCACTACTGAAGTGTGTACGTACATGTGTGTGTATAAAAAGGCTAAGTACCACGTGACAATACTGGGAATGTGCCGTTCGAAACTACTGAAAAACAAAAACCTTACAAAACCGTCTTTGTATTTAAGTGTACGATATTTTCAAAATTTATCTGTTACTTACATGTATGTTCTAAAACATCTTCTCCACATTAAAGTTTGCTATAATAATGTTTAAGTATTTAAAACGGTACTTTGAAAGAAGAAAAATATTGTTACTGTTCCTAAAACGGTCAATTTTAAAACGAATTCAAGTTATTAATGTCAATTCCAGTTACTTTAGCTATCCATACATTCGGAAGGTTTTTGTTTAGATATTCGTTTATTTAAGTAATTCTTTACATATATAAGAAGGTCTATATTTTGAAATTAGCGAGGGAATTTCAACGTGAGCTCCAGAATAGAACGTTAATGTTTAGGACACATCTTATGGGCAGTTTCATTCTATTCCGTTAGTTTTTCGCACGACGTTTCGAATGTGATGCGGAACATTACTCCGTTTCTTCAGACCTGATGAAGTACTCCGACAGGAGCCCTAAACTCCATATAAAACACAGCTAAAAACTAAATAAAATCAACGCTAATTTTATTTTCTTCTTACGATTGTTTACTAGAGCCATCTATCGACTGTTTACACCATATAAATAGAAATATTATGTTATCAACAACCTCCCGCCTCCCGACGCTTCGCCAGGTGCAATAAAAATTACGGCGTGTGTGGGTTTTCTATTAACAAAGTCACATCGGGCTATCTTCTGTGTGAACCGAGTAGAATCGAACCCCTGATTTTAGCCTTGTAAATCCAAAGACTTACCACTATCTAGTGGAAGACAAAATAAGTTACAAAGAGCAAGAATAGATCTGGTTTTGGTTGTATCATTGTTTGGGTAAACTTCGATTGCGAATATGTTGAGTTTTTATTTTATCTCTTTGAGAAACAGAAGAAAGTCTTAAATCAACTTATTACAAACCTTTGTAGCAGGAAGAACTGTTACACAGAACTTCTTCCTGGTCACATATCAATCCAATTTTCCTCTCTGAGCACCGACAGGCGTAGCCAAGAATTGAAGCTTCTGGAACACAGATTCTATTGGTTGGACAGGGTCTTCGTGCACACGCATTAATTTCTTTATCGCACTGTAAACCTACGAGAAGGTCAAACATGGTTAATTAAGCTTTTCACATGTGGCATGATTTGTGAATGATTTTTTTTTACCGTAAGGGAACATGATAGAAGGAAAATTAAGTAAAATATGTTAAGCATTCTTGATGACGAGAAACCCAGTTGAAATAAAAATGTATATCAGAACGGCTGGGACGGGTATTAACACTTTTATTTATAAGCAGAAAACAACCTTTCGACATTCCTAGACCATCTTCAGGTTACCAAAAGATGACCTAGAAAGGTCGAAACGTTGTTCTCTGCTTATCAATATAAGTGTTAACACTCATTCCAGCCATTCTGGGACACATTGTTTGAGATCCCTTCCATAAAAAGTCCCAGCATTAAGAACACAAATGCCGATTAATTGGAAATGAAAGAACAGTATTGTTATTTGTCTAATGGAAGTCCTATACTTCCAAAACTCACCTTTACTAGCAAATATTATAAAGGTACCAATTACTTTCCATTGTCATTTTCTTCCACTTTGTTAACACATGTAGTTATCCAAGGTTTGGCTTGTTTTGAATTTTGTGCAAAGCTGCACGAGGGCTATCTGCGCTTCGTCCCTAATTTGGTAGTGTAAGACTAGAGGGAAGGCAGCTTGTCATCACCATCCACAGCGAACTCTTGGGCTGTTCTTTTATCAATGAATAGTGGGATTGACCGTCACTTTATAACGCCTCCAATGGCTGAAGGGGCGAGCATTTTTAGTGCGACGGAAATGTTCAGTGTGACAAGAATTCGAACCCGCAACCCTCAGATTACTAGTGGAGTACCTTAGCCTCCTGGTTATGAGTTGTGTAAGCAACACGTAATATTTTGAATATCACATTTCTCTTTCTACATTTCAAACTTTTGTTTAACCTGCTTACCACTAAACCTGACTGACAATTTCAGAACATACTGTAGTTGTCATTCGAAGTTTATATTCGTAGCAGTCCTCTTCGGCTTACGTACTGTTGTTTAACATATGTTCTTAAAACATGCTTACGTACTGGTGTGTTTTATATCTATTACACAAGTATAAGCTGCAGGCTGTTTGTTTTGAACCACAACTTAGCGAATTAAGTTTAAAAATTATATTAAACGTTATCAAAATGCAGACATTACACTATATTTTATATTCATATTTCCAAGTAGATGGCCAGGTATGGCCAGGTAGTTAAGGCACTCAACTCGTAACCGTAGGGTCGCGGGTTGGGATCCCCCCTCACACCAAACATGCTCGCCCTTTCAGCCGTGAGGGCGTTATAAGTGACGGTCAATCCCACTATTCGTATATAAAAGAGTAGCCCAAGAGTTGGTGGTGGGTGGTAATGACTATCTGTCTTCCCTCTAGTCTTACACTGCTAAATTATGAACCGCTAGCGCAGATGGCTCTCATGTAACTTTGCGCAAAATTCAAAACAAACCAAACCAATCCAAGTAAAACTACGTCACAATTGTTTAATTAAAACTCATAAACAATTATTTGAATACTTACAGAAACTCGCATAAGTTCTACTTTATCCGTTTGCACTTTTTATGACTAACCAGAAAAGTTATTGGTTATTTTGAATTGCATTATTCCTGTCAGTACTTCAGTAGAATTACAAAATGCATACACGAAAAAAATTCCGGGTTTATATTCATAAATTATTTAAAACTTTATTCTTGATACATGTTTATTCACGTATCTATCCTAGATGTATATTATATTAGTTTAACCTTGGAGTTAATAACAGATTTCGCTTTAGCCGATAGGTGCACAAACAGATTAAATTACATTGAAACAGGCTTAGTGGTTCTCAACTTATAAATTCTGTTAAAACACTTATCATTTTTCCAGCATAGCGTATCTACCTCGCTGTTTAAAATACGCCTGCAGATCAAGCTACGACTACAAACTGAAATCACATCATCAAAAACTTATTTTTGGAATTTTTATTAAACATAAAGAGTTTAAGTTTAATGTCAAGTCGTACCACTTTCTCTTGTACATATGATTTAATAATAGCGAATCTGAAAGTATATAGCAATTATTAAATTAGTAACGTGAAACAAGACGTAATTATAACATTTTTCTAAAGTAAGTGAAGTCAATGTAAAATGTTTGGTTTCGACGGTCTGTCCGGTTATCCCTTTACTACCGCCATCTAGTAAACAAAACTTTAGTTAGCTTCTTTGATTTAAAAAAAAATTGAAAATACTTTTGTTTAATGAGAAATAAAAAAACGTGGATGGCTAATAGTGGAAGATATGTTTATTGCTACAGAAAGAAGCAAGACCGAATTAATTGCTAATTATGACTGGTTTCATAAAGTGATTCCGATTTCATTAATATTAGTATTAATGTTTCAAAATAATGTGTTACAATTTTCAAGCAAAGGAAACATTACTACATAGAATAGATGTGGACAACTAGCAGATGGTTTTCTCTAAAATAAATTGTAACGAACAATAAAAGTATCAGTGCATTAGGCTTAATTTTGCCAACTAATTAATGCAGTATAATATGTGCTTCAGCGCACCATGCAAATATCAGTGTATTAGGCTTAATCCTGTCAAATAACTGACGCAGTACTTACTATCTATCAAACCTACCTCACAACTATTAGCAAAGCCTAGATCTTGACCAACAGTTTCCTAATACATCATTATCCAAGCTGAATACGACATTAAGTAGAACAAATAAGTTGTTTTCGAGACAAGGAAAACAATTTTCCTTCCATTCTTACCTCCATATCCTGGTTCGCAGTGACAGCTAAGCACACGCTGAAAGTGATGCGACACAAAGCTCTGGGTGTCGGTGTTAACTAACTCAGTCTCGTTTTCATTAATAATGATCTTATCATCACATATTCCATGTTCACAAGTTCCTGGAAAACATCGGTCCTCCATGATCTGTGTAAGCAGTTTGTTTTATTAAATCAGTTTCTCTGTAACTTTCATTAAATAAATATAATAGAACAAAAATAATCAATCCAATTATATACTTATTTGAATTGCTCTCTCAAATAGATTTAAAAATTTCAATGCACAAGTATATATTTCCAGCTGTTTATTTATATTTCTAAAAACATACTTTGAATATGTTAATTTTAACTTATAAAAGGTAAGTACCGCATTCAATCAAAATTTTTTCTATGATTTTTGCAAATAGCTTGGACTAAAAAAAATGGCTTAGTAGATAGCGATGGCAAAAAGTAAATGATGCCGTACGTATAAGATATGCAAATAAAGTCAGTTCATAAACTTAAGTTGAAATGATATAATATATCCTACTAGGAATTAGATCTGTAAAAGTGGGATCTTACGTCTCGTGAGAATACCGCACCAACGAAATCTAACCCTCATATGTAAAAAACTTAGGAGTAAACATAAATGTTCAAGCCAATAACTTTCCAAATGTGAAACTTCTATTCACAACTATGGAAAGTTGGGAAAGAGATAAACAATAAAATATACAAGAACGTTAAATAAAGTATTCTGTCAATATAATGATTTTGTTGCTTTAGTTGTAGTAAATTTGTCGCTACTCACACTTACATTGATCGGTTATTCTCCAGAATCCATGGCCTGGCATGGCCAAGCGCGTAAGGCGTGCGACTCGTAATCCGATGGTCGCGCTAAACATGCTCGCCCTCCTAGCCGTGGGGGTGTATAATGTTACGGTCAATCCCACTATTCGTTGGTAAAAGAGTAGCCCAAGAGTTGGCGGTGGGTGGTGATGACTAGCTGCCTTCCCTCTAGTCTTACACTGCTAAATTAGGGACGGCTAGCACAGATAGCCCTCGAGTAGCTTTGTGCGAAATTCCAAAACAAGCAAACAAACTTCTCCAGAATCCAATCCTGATGGCCCGATTGTAAGTAAAGCACCCTAATCATGTGACCATGCTAAATCTAAATACCAATCTTTCCACGACTGGCTACAGTCAGTAGACAGTAGTTTAAATGGGAGATTGTGGTCTTTAAGAATCATATCTATCCCAAATTCAATTTATAATATCATTTCACATGTGGAGCTGACATTCCGATGTCATGTTCAACACACAAGCGAATGTTTCCTGCTGTGTGGATCCTGTTATTCTACAGTATTACCAGATAATACAACTGTAATCAAGTGTATTCATGAATATTTTCCAAACACTACAGGAAGCGTCATTTAATTCTCGCATTGGTATGCTTGCTAAGTTAAATTATTTTAACATCTCTTTCTTGAAGTATGGATCATTCAAAGTATGTTTAAAGCTAGAATGAGCTGAGAGTTAATCTTCTCTGGAGCACGTGTAATGATAATAATCCTTTACGTAGGTAATCTGGAATCGTGAGATACTGCACTATGATTTCAGCTGATTTAATCGTGTGATACAGGCTTGGCCTTATCGTTTTAGGAAGAAATATTGGTGTGTTCCAGGTGTCAAAGCGAGTGTTCGTTGATCTTTAGAAACTGGCCATCCAATCAGACCTTAATAATGTATAAAAAATAAAAATATCTTGTCTTTGTTTTAAGGTTGTTTCTAGTCTGTTTTCTATATAATATCTGCAAGCAAACCTTTCCTAAGTTCCTGTTTTGCAGATTTAATACTTTCCTGTGGCTCCAGTTTAACTGAAGACGGATCACATCCAGTTTTATTTTCCTTTTCCCTTCTTCTTAGTGCTTATGTTGTAATTTCACAGGCTGCGGTGTATGAGTAACTAGGCTTATTCCTATACCCCTGACGTCTATTCATTTGATTTTGAACGAAATTTATGTTTTATAACCCTCTCACAAACCTGAGGCCACGACGAGCAGTTTAGTTGTTTTGGCAAACTGTTCATGTTTTGGTTTTGTTTTATTTGTCGTTAACTTTCAAAATGACGAATTTAAATGACTCTAGTTTCACTCACTAGCCAGCAATTAGAGTTTCGTTAATCGTTTTATGCAGAGGTCACTAATCAGACGAATTGTTCATTTGTTTTACAATAAAGCCACCGTCTACAGCGGAAAATCGAACCCTTCATTTTAGGGTTGTAAGTCCGCAAACTTACCCCTGACCTACCCCGGGGGACTAATTAGATAAAAAGACAGCTGGTTATTGGAAGAAAATAAATCGTCATTGAAAACAATTGTTGTTGTTATTTTGTTATTTTGAATTAAGCACAAAGCTACACAATGGGCTATCTGTGCTCTGCCCACCACGGGTATCAAAACCCGGATTTTAGCGTGAAAGTCCGCAGACATACCGCTGAGCCACTGGGGGGCCATTGAAAACAAAGGGTTCGGTTAAATGTAATGAAATGAGGAACACAATTATCATCACACAGTTTCAAATGACTTACAATAAGAAAATAATATTGTTAAAACTTTATCTTATACAAGGCCAAGAAAATCTTTCAGACCAACATAATTTAATGTGTTTTCTACAACTATAATGTACAAAAAACGCACACCAATAGAAACACAGCGCGATTAAAAAACCTACCTTTAAAATTTCCAAACCTATGTTGATTTGAAATGATTTCATTTTATCTTTCAGCTTACTCCGAATTAACTGAGGCGGATAGAAACCCGCCGGTTCTTTTCTTATGAGAAACAAAATATCGGTGTCTTGGCGTGTTTGCGTCTCCCTTGAAACTCTGGTAGCATTGTTGGTCACTGCTGGTTGTATGCTAATAACCTGGACGCTCTTTCTTGGAACATTAAAAATGCTTCTGAAAAAGCTAACAACACTTTTTTTGTAGTAACGAACAAAGAACATAGGACTAACGTTAGCTAACCGAATTCCAACGCAGTGTTTAATAGAATCTTCTGTCAGTGCAATAACTTTGATGTTAATAGTTTTAATTGTGGTAAACCTGTCGTCTGTCACGCTGATATTGATTGGATAGTCACCAGGATCCAATCCTGACGTCACTGACAAAGTCCCGTCTTCGTGGTTAATCTGAAACAGATGTTTATGTGGCGACACAATATCGAAACTTAACGTATCATAAGGGTCTTCGTCTGTGGCTCGAATACGGCCCAAAATTCCACCAGGAAATCCACCTTTATACGATGTTACTGTAATGCTAAGAGGCATTATCTTGGGAGAAAATCGACTTTCTTCGACAATGTGGATAGTAATCCACGCTAAACTGCTAAGAGGAGGAAGTCCAGCATCAGTAACCTGGATGCAAAGGCTGTAGTTACTACGGTGCTGATAATTAAACCTTTTGGCAGTTTCCAATACGCCATCTTGTGGTATTATTCGGAAGGAGTCGTCCTCGTTTCCAGAGATAATACTGAACAGGAAAGGCCCATTGTTTGGAGCAGTATCCTCATCAGTGACAGTAAAACGTACTACAGGAAATCCCGGTCTTTTGTCTTCCTGAAATGTAGAAAATATTCTATAGACTTCAAAACGATACGGTTATCATAAAGCAAAACAAGAAATGTAACAACTTCACAGAAAACACACTGAAATTTGGATGAAGGAAACTGGGATTTCTTGAATACGTACAATGAAACACCAAAACTATTGTAATGCGCTTCTGAAACTGTTTTTTGTTTATGTTAAAGATCCTTAAACTCATCGGTGATTCTTGATTTTCTAAGATTAACCAACTTTCCTTTCATTATCAAGTGAATCGAGATGCCCTTTCTGTTGTAAAGATAATTCGATTTTCTTTGCTACTTGTTTTGGAATTTCGCACAAACCTACTCGAGGGCTATCTGTGCTAGCCGTCCCTAATTTAGCAGTGTAAGACTAGAGGGAAGGCAGCTAGTCATCACCACCCACCGCCAACTCTTGGGCTACTCTTTTACCAACGAATAGTGGGATTGACCGTCACATTATACACCCCAACGGCTGGGAGGGCGAGCATGTTTAGCGCGACTCGGGCGCGAACCCGCGACCCTCGGATTACGAGTGCACGCCTTAACGCGCTCGGCCATGCCAGGCCTCTTTGCTACTTAAATGCTCTCGAAAGGATTTAACGTTTCCTGCCACATTCAGATTCTCACAACTAACTGCTGCTTCATTGATATTTTAGTGACTTGGAGATAGTGACTCTATCAAAGATAGAGATAACTTTTCGCCATTAGCTTCACAACAGCTCCAGTTTTACTTAATATGAAGGTTAACATTTTCGATTCATACTTATGTCCCTCTTAGGAATTCAAAGTTTGTTTAGATAACGTAATGAGTAAAACACGTATATTTAATATATTTAAATTATTTGGTAATCAGCTGTCGTTTTATTTGAATTGTGTACACTTAATTAACGCGTTTTACCTGGATAATAGTTACGTAGTTGGTTTGTGAAAAGATGGGTGGATTATCGTTCACATCAGATAATTCAACGTTCACAAAAACTCTGGAAAAGAGGACTGGGGTTCCGCTGTCACGACATTCCACCTCCAACATGTAGTTAGGTATCTAAAGGAAGACAAAGTGTTGCTAGAAATAAGGGACTAGATAAAGAATGTATTGTTAGATAACACAGGTGACCTAGTACTCACGCCAAGTACAATATATTACAATCACGCTTCACCATCTTGAAAAAGGGGTTCACCCAATAACAAATGGTAAACAGTTCAACTGACTTTAAAACTCTAAAGTTAAGATGGATAGCTCATTCGCAATAAATTAAACTTAACTACGGCAATATTGCAAGCTATGCCCTCTCAAAAATCCTACAATAATCTCGAAAAACAAAATAACTATGAAAACTTAATTACAGAAGCATATATAAAACCTAACGTTGTTAAATAAAACTTCTAAACGCTAGCCTAAAGAACTATAATGCGTTAATGAACTTCAAATGACTTTATTATCTATAAATGATGACCTTTTACCTTTTCACGATCAAGTGGTGCGGCTATTTTTATATAACCTTTCTCCCTATCCACAGAAAAGTGACCATACCTATCCCCTTGAATAATGAAGTAAGACAGCTGGGCGTTGGGAGCGCTGTCTATATCGCTGGCTTTTACCTGGTTTACAGAAACACACAAAACTGTGTATAAGAAAAATGTATCCGGTTTACACAATATATAATTCTGAGATGTATTGAAATACGTATCAATGTCTGTAAGTGATTCAGTTTACCAGTAAGATGTTTTCGCAGGGTATTCACGCGCTTAGACTATTTGATATTGTCTACCTTAAACGATCAGATAAGAATAAATATACCTAAGTGTCTGTATATTTGAATAAGACGATCCCACAGGATACAGCTTTACTTATACAATCCCACAGGATACAACTTTACTTACACAATCCCACAGAACACAGCTTTACTTACACAATCCCACAGAACACAGCTTTACTTATACAATCTCACAGAACACAGCTTTACTTACACAGTCTCACAGAACACAGCTTTGCCTAGACGACCCTACAGAAGAGAGTCTTACCTAGACCATCCTAAAGAACACAGCCTTACCTAGATGACCCTACAGAATACCAATGGTGCAGCTACGATATATGTTTGTAAGCTCAAGTATTCACATCAAGTTCACATTTTTTAAAATATATATATTTAATGTATGAACATAACATATAAAGAAATTCGGAAGTAACATGTTCAAATTCGGTCATTCAAATTTTATTTTAACATATCATTAATTAAAACGACTTGACCCCTAAACTCCACACCTGGGTCTAGCGTGTATGCATCCACAAACATTTGATGTTGGTTACGCCACAGAATACAATGTTACCTAAACGACCTCATAAACCTTAGAAGCTTCTTCAAATAATAAAAATACACTTAAATGTTTGAGCCACTGTTGTTTTATAGAATAAAGACTTGTATTAAATGATCTTATGTTGCATTAACTTAATACTTATTTCAATGCTTATGCAACTTATTCGAAATAAACATTTCTCCAACCTGGATTACTCTGTATCCCACCGAGGCATCCTCCCGAATAATAGTTTGGTATGAAGCCTGACTGAAGACAGGGGCGTTGTCATTGGCATCCAAAACGGATATGTTTACAGTTGCATGTGTTGTAAGAGATGGTGTCCCACCATCTTTTGCTTCAATGGTTAAGAAGTAGTTCTGGATGTCTTCATAATCTAATTGTTTCGTCACAGTGATGACACCTAGTAAAAGAGAATCCAATGTGAGTTACCACTTTACTTATCAAAAACATAAAGCAAAATCCCTTGATTACATGATGCAAACTAACTGGCATGTAACCCTGAATATACATTAAATATGCAGTACTATGGTATATTTCCTTCGAGAGATGGAACACAGCAAATAAGTATTGCTTGTGGGCCACCACTTTAAACCGATTTTATTTAGACACCGACATTAAATCTTGAAAAAGAACTGACACACGCTGTACTTACAAAAACCGAGATTTATTTCTTCAAACATCACAGTCTAATTAAGTTTGCTTATTGTTTAATCACACTGATCCCTTTTCGAACCGAACCTTTTATGAAAAGTTTAATCTTTTAGTTGCTATGTTAAATCTTGTAAAGAACCAGTTTGCGTTTGTTTCATTCAGATGAAAGTCATATTAGACTATCTGCTGTGTCCACGTGGAAATGAAAACCCATCTTTTAGCTTTGTAATTCCGTAAACTTACGGCCATCCCACTAGTCCATGAGACAGACCATATCTGACTACCAAATTATGGTTTCTAGTTAGCCCAGTGACTACAGCTTCTGGTAAAGTTTGATGGACCTTTGGGGTCCACAGCTAAATGATTTTTCATGGTCATCCCTGGAAATAATTGGCAATATTCTAAGTACCACTAAAAGTTAAGATGCTTGTTTGTAATTTGTTCCGCGTAGCACATTTAACGATAAAAATTATATGAAAAAAAAACATATTGACAAACAACAATGGCTACGGATGTGCATGGCCAAAGACAACGATGATTATTATTGGATATTCGTATATAGGTACAAATTAGTTAATATGATGAATTAGTAATGACTGGAATCATGCCACGCCCCAAAATAAAATAAACTGGAGAAGCCTGTGGACAAACACAGAAAGATAAAACAAACTGACAGGTATTCTAGCAGAGATCTAGACAAATAAATAACGGAGAGAAAAGCTATAAAACAAAACCATGTTTGTAACCTGTGGTCATCTTTGTACCAAACTTACATGAAGAGCTTGGTAAGAACATCAGTCTGCCAAACTTACATGAAGAGCTTGGTAAGAACATCACATCTAGTCATGAAGAAGCTGATGCACATTTACTTCATGTTGCAATAAAATCAGTTCGTTCTGCTTCCTGTCAGTAAAGACACTCATGTTTTTATCATCTGCCTAGCTTTAAATCGGAATATTAACATCAAGATCTTCATGAGACGTGAATCCAAATCATCTATTAGGCACAAAACTATTTGCTGACCTGGACGTTATACAGTGTTATTAGGACTTCATCCATGAACCACGTGTTATACACTCATCTCATTTGCTCAACAAGAAAACCTGAGCCACTTGGTACCAGCTGACGCATTTAGGATAAAATGTTCGACATTATTCAATAATTTGCACGTCTGCTCTATTGCTGTAACAAAGGAGAACTATTGTTTGGGTAACTTCCGACGTGTTAAGATATTCTTCTGAAACACACACATCGTGCAAATTACCAGGACGTAATCTGTGAGTTTCATTAACTCCTCAGACAATCCCATCGAAGGACAAGGTCGGCCAACAAATAAAGATGATGGAATTGACAGCTCCTGACGCCGTCCTCTACTTCATGGCATTCAACTGTTCGCCATCTCGTCGACCGAGTGACTGCACATACATTACTAATGGCCTCCAATGGACAGCAGCCTGTAAGCTGGTCAGCTGTATCAATAGGACGAGTGATGACAAAGCATGGCAAAATGACCAGGATTTTTCAGATGGTGATGAGGACCAAACAACAAGGGTAATTTTTCCATATATTTGGGTTGCCTTTAAAGCAATGTTTTATATTATCAACTTTCTCAAATATCTGGGGTACTAAATAATAAATCTTAAATAGTACATTTTCCTTCACGTCATGTTACACAATAAAGTTACTTTACTGATACTGAACTTACCTCAGGTTAGTCAAATGTCAGCTTTCACTAACTTTTTGTGATATCTGGCGAAATAGTGGCCATTTTTAAAAATGACCGTCAAAAATCAATTTAGTTGTGAATCACAAGTGTCCAATCTATTTTTTAGACACTTTAGTCACTGGAAAAACTGAAAACCATAATGGCTTTTAGTCCCTTCGTTTGGTAGTCAAACCTCAGTTTTGGGGGACTGGCTCACAAACTACATCGGTAGACAACAAATTTGCAATACCTGCATCCATCTTATTTATCAAACAATATTTCCACACACACTTTGTTTAGTTTGAAGATTTAATTATCTTTTGTTTTAAGATGGAAAAACACGCAAACAAATTAAACAAAGTTTCGTTACAAAAATTTCTGTCATAAAAAAATTGAAACATTTTATAAGATGTACGATTTGGGAATTACTGACGACAAAAAGAAAGGATAGGTTTACGAACCTCCTCGGGGTTTACGTGGGTGAATGTCTAGGGCTTAACAAGTCTAAACTTGACATCTACAGATATGTACAGTTTTATGGCTTACAAACGACTGAAACACAACGTAACAAACTATGTGGAAAAAGTAATGGAAGCGACAGGCGAGGTTCTCCAGTTATAACACTTACATAAAAGTTTATTCACCTGAGCTACCATGTATTGTGAAATAACCAAGATCGTTGCCAGTGAATATAGAGTACGATATTTCAGCGTTGCTTCCAACATCAATGCTCGTGGCTAGGACTTGAATTACTTTTTTATCAATTTCCACTTTTTCCGACACCGAGGCTTGATAGCGTCTCTGTGTAAACACTGGCGGGTTGTCGTTTATATCTTGCACTTGAACATGGACAACAGCAAGAGAGGAAAGCCGAGGAAAGCCGTGGTCCGTCGCTTTCACTGTTAAGTTATAAAAGCCTACTCTTTCCCGGTCTAGTTTCTTATTCAAACTCATAATACCAGTTCTTCTGTCAATTGCAAAAGTTTCCTCCGCCGAATAAACAAAATCATAGACGACTTTTCGGTTTGGACCTGGTAGGGAAATAAGTAAAGTTTATATTATGAATCAAACCTGTTCTTAGTGGATTAATGATGCAATGTAAGACTTCCCCCCTGTTCTCAGTGGATTAATGATGCAATGTAAGACCTCCCCCACTCCTGTTTTATCACACATCTTTTATATCTTTTGAGTATGTAAATATGATAACCACACCGTAAAAACATTCGTGATTACGTTCGTGCAAATTTATTTTACAAGTTCGACAAAACGGTTGATTAAATTTGACGTTAAAAGCCTCGTGTTAAAAGTAGACACTGGTGCTGAAAAAGAAAAAGCGTATTCGAAATGTAAAAAGCTCGTATAAAAACAGAAAGAAATTCATTTATGGATTGGAAAATAAAGTGTTTTTTCCATAAAAAAACAAGGGCCATGTAATGGTCTCTTTTGACGCCACTTTTTAATCAATTTATCAACAACGTTTATTACTAGGTAAAATTAATTACCTTTCATACTTTAGGTTATTGATGATCCATCATTTTGATATTCAATTAATTCATTTTGCTACCTGAAGTGATAAACCAGCAGTATACACTATATTTAACTTACCTAGCACCAGTCCCAGCCAAATTATTTATGGATAATTTTCCTTATTCATCTTTCAGCAATGTTAATATACTTGCGTTCTCAGTGTGTGTTGCATGAACTTCTAAGATTTGTGTGTCTTACATCGTCATCAAAATATGTCGTTTCTACAGCGTTTTAATACACATCCTACTGATCAAAATATATATTGTTACATCACGCTTAATACACATCTTACTGGGTTTGGCGATAGTTAAAATATCTTTATTTGTGATAATGAAGTATTAGTATGATCAAAGTATTATAAACATCACATACACAGACATTACTGGATGAAATGAAACTTACAATGTTGTTTTTTTAAAACTAATGGACAGATACTTCTTGCGTTAAATGGACAAAACTTTAATGCATTGTTAGAAAGGCTATTGTTTGAAACATTGGATTATATCATTGTTACAAATAATCTCTGAATGTTCTTTGTTTTATTGGATCATATTGTCAGAAATGTCTGTCAAAATGTTGGCCTTTCTAAACATGTTTTAATTCTTTATTTGAAGATGTTTAATATATCACTCATTCCCAGATCCTTATTTTTCTAGTCACTACAAGAAAAATAATTATTTTTGGCTATCCTTACCTTGAAACTTGCCTAAAACAGCGAGTACGCACTTCAAATTATGCCCATAAACTGTATGTACAGAGTGAAACTTAACCCTATCAACAATGTGGAAACATTCTTACTCTTTCGCTGCCAAATTATTATTTTTAATTAATGCTGATTGCCACAAGCTTTTTGCCTGTTAGTACCGAATAGGGGTGAATTACATAAAAAGTTCATATCTTCACTGTAAATAAACATAAACATGAAATTTCCAGAGTTTGCTTGAAAGGTAAAACAAAGTCCAGCAGCCAGTCTTGTTCAAATATTTCCATTTCTTCCAGAGTTTTCCACTGTCACTGGACATCCTGTTCCGAACTGGTCGATGGTTCGAGTTCAGGTGAAGAAGGGGACGGCACCTGGGGTGCTTCCACGAGCCACAATTACTCTCATGAACCCGTAATTTCACTGACCTTCCCCTGGTTATTGAACCACGCCCCTCGTGGTTCTAACCCTTTCTGTTGCTTTGTGTGCGTGGTCTATGTTCTTCACCACTGTCTTTAGAGTAGTCTTGTGACCTTTCATACTCACAATAGTCACTCCCCGATTCCGAATCATGCTGAATTATTTCCAAAACTTGAGTTGCAGTGAAAGAATACGAATCACGTGATCAGGTTTATGAATATGTAAATATTCCAAGATAAATATCTAAGGCTCACGAATGTTGTTGGGAACTTTGCATTTGACCGTAAAGTGCTACTATCTATTGACTAAAAACGATACTATAAAAATTCGATTATAGTCGCAAAATACAGAAAGCCGTAGGATCGACTGTAGTCGAATTTGGCTGCAAGAGTTAAGAAACTTACCCACATCAATAGTTAGTAAATTAAAGTTAAACCCGTCAACTGTGTGGAAATGAGTGACGAGTAATTCATTCAACAATGTGAAAATATTTTAAGAAACTTACCCACCTCAACATGAAACAAATAAAATGTTACCCCATCAACAGTGTGGAAATAAACTCTTCGTTAGCAATATAGAAACACGTGAAACGTATCCTAATGAACAGTGTATAAATAATTTAATATTGTCCCCGTGAACACAGCAGAAATATAGTTAACAGCAGTGTTCACTGATCTATAACGAAAACCTGGATCTTTGTTTCAACGATCCTCCATCTCAGTCCTTTCTGAAAGAAAAAAAACAAATTGTTTGAAGTTTTCCTAATTTAACCCTGACCCGATTTGTAACAATCTGTATATAAGTTGTGCATGCTTACAATTGTTGTTTTAGCTTCACTTACCTTGATCTCTGTCAACAGCATGTACTCTAGTGATGAGTATTCCAACTTTAGCGTCTTCTGGTACCCTGACAGAATAGGTTTGGGCAGTAAAACATGGCGGATTGTCGTTGATGTCCTTCATTATTATTTCAATGTTACATGTGCTCTCCATTTGTGTATCTTCGTTATCCTGAACATGGGCTTGTAAGGAGTACTTTGCAAGTTTTTCTCTGTCCAACGGGCGAATCGACTTTAGCACAGCTTTAGTGGTCAACACCAAAAATGGTTTTAGAAAACGGAAGCAAAATGTTCAAAAACAAAAAATACTAAAAATGTTCGAAAGCAAAATAATTTGTGTGTTTCATTTATGTTTCATGGTTTGTGAAATGATGAACTCTCACTGTGAAACAATGTTTATACGAAGTTCTACGTAAAATATTTGCACTGAAATTTAAATATAAAAATTACAACAAAATACATACAAACTACATCACCAGCAATCGAAAAAATACACATTTGTATTCTTAAATTTGTGTTTACAGCACATTTACTGGCTAATAATTACTGGCAGTTGGAAAAAACGTTTTTTACGGATTTGAAGAGATTAAGCCCAAAGGTGTACCACATTACCAAGAATCGAAATATTCAAATCTGTGTTCTTAAACATGTTTACAGCACATTTATTAGCTTATCGTTACTGGCAGTTGAAGAAAACGTTTTTTACAAATTTCAGGATACTAAACCTAAAACACCTCACTACAAAAAATTGAGATTTGCTAAAGACAAAATACAACAAACAGCAGCAAAGCTTTAATTTCCAGGGTCGATATAATTACGATATTAAATACAATTTCTAAGGTTTCAAAATGGCGCTTGAGTATGGAGTTTTTTTGTTTGTGAGTAATATTTCTTGGACGAGAATAAGTACAGTTCAGCACTTAGATACGAAAAATGCCAATCGAGATCCAATTCGTGAAAAGTATACGATAATTGATGTGCATTGATGCGCAGAGAAATCTTCTAGGATCTTTGAGATGAAAGACTGCTTTGGAATCCAACTTACAGATAATTAGATAAATACCTATTTATCTTAGAGATAATATAATATGAAAAAGTCATCTTCAGAACACTGAAAACTAATCACCAAAAGATTGGCAAAGATCACGGTCAACATTTAGGCTTACCAGTAGACGGATCGATTAGAAAGTCCTCTGCACCTTTCCCAGTCAGAAAATACAGCCCGTGAGAGTTTCTTTTAGTATCTGCGTCAGTAGTTCCGAGTTGTAATACAGAGCTATGGACTGGTGTGTCCTCGAGCAGAGTGACTCTGTACTTTGACTGCAAATACCAACACATTCAGTGGTGCTATTAATAGTTTCCTGACTTTTTATGTCTTCATTTTATTATGCTTTTGAGTAAGGTTTGATTGACATTTAACGTGAAGAAAAAAAAGGCAGTTGTAGCTTTGAAAGTTTAAGACGTTACGATATCGGGAATGGACTGGTGGTTAGGGTGCTCAACTCATAATTTGCGGGTCGCAGGTTCGAATCCCCGTGACACCAAATGTGCTTGCCCTTTCACCTGCGAAGCGTTATAATGTAACGGTCAATCCCACTTTTTGTTGGTAAAAGAGCAGCAAAAGTGTTGGCGGTGGGTGATGATGACAAGCTGCCTTCCCTCTAGTCTTACAAGCTAAATTGGGGATGGCTAGCATAGATAACCTTCGTGTACCTTTGCGTGTAATTTCAAAAACAAAAACAAAGCACAGACAACCAACTGCTTAGCTTTGCGCTGAACAAACGAACACGTTTGGCACTAGCGTATTTTTAATTATGCCCCCCTGGTGGGCATTATGCATACTAAAATTGTAACGAATTATGAAAAAATATAAAAAAAATGGTCGTTATCTGAACAATATCAGTGTCGAACACCTATGTAATAACGAAGCCCTGAGGGTCGCTGTGAATTATACTCACGTATTTTGATAGATATGCTTGAAAATGTCCTTTATCACTTTTCAGTAAGTTTCCTCACTTAGCAAGAATGAAGGTTTTATTTCGAACACATGTGTGTGACTTAATACAACGTTTTAAACGGGCGGTCGCCTCCCTCTTTTCAAACGAAGATTCGAAGGACATTTCCCTTTTGCACGAGCTCGATACTTTAACTTTACACATAAAGAAAACTTGTTTGAAACAAGTTGGTCGCATTTCGTGTATAGATTGTATTGTATAAATTGGTACCGGGGATACTGGCTGCTAAAGCTTTATAACAAACACTCTAAAATTTGATGAATAGGTGTTTGTCTAGTTTTGGAGACGATGTTTCGTAATAGGTTCGTATGGACTGCTCCTGCATGAGCAAGTAATTCGGGCACTCGACTCGTAATTTGGAAGTAGCGGGTTCGAATCCCAGTCATACCAAACATGTCCGCCATTTCAGCCGGAGGGGCGTCATAATGATATGGTCAATCCCACTATTTGTTGTTACAAGGGTAACCCAAGAGTTAGCGGTGGGTAGTGATGACTAGCTGGCTCCCTCTAGTCTTACAAGCTAAATTAGGAACAGCTAGCGCAGACAGCCTTCGTAAGCGAAATTTATAAATAAACAATAAACTTTCTTAGAAGTTTTGTTTCTCAAACAAGGATTACTTCCAGTTGGTTATTCAGCTCCACATTATTTATGTTTGTTTTTTTTAATTGGTTGTGTAATTCACGAGAACTGTCAATATACATTGATAAGCTATTGGTCTCTTCATTGCTGTTTGAAAACATCTTCCTTATTACCTTCCAAGACAACAAGATAATGTGAAACATGTACCGTTCCAAATAATTTTTGATATTATCTTAAACGATACCAAGAAATCTAAATACACGCAACCTTTAAGATCCTTCTACGTATCACTTTACATGGTTCTAAGAATGAATACAATGTTTACAAACCTTTGTATTAAGTTACATACTACCTAAAGATTGATAAACATGCGACTTTTACTAATTTCTGCAGATTTAAAAACGTTATGTTATACGATCAGCGTGCTATATATCCATTATAATTGTGTTTGGTTTTTGAGTCGGCTTCTCAAATTACAACACAGTTAAAAACACCTGATACAAATGTGGTTATGTGTTTAATTACACTGAAACTGTGTGAAACAATAACACCTATCGATGAAAATATACGAGAAAGTAAATATACAGAATACCAAATAAGCAACATATCCATCAGAATTGGAGTAAAAATTGGAGTATTTTGATTTCTACTCTGTTATGTAAGAACGGTTAAGGAGCTCGATTCACAATCTGAGGGTCACGAGTTCGAATCTTCGTCACAATAAACATGCTCGCCCTTTTTAGCTGTTGGGGCATTATAATGCACAGCTAGTCCCACTTATTCGTTGGTTAAAGAGCAGCTTAAGAGTTGGCGGTGGGTGCTGATGACTACCTGTCTTCCCTCGGAATTTACACAACTAAATTAGGGACGGCTAGCGCAGATAGCCCTCGTGTTGCTTTACACGAGATTTAAAACAAACAAAGAAACTATACACCTACCCCTTCGTATATCCACACATATGACGCCATTTTTAAAACAACAACTACTTATTTCATTATTTTTTCTGCACATTTTACTTTTTTTTTCAAAAACATCGGATTAAAATTATAAATTGTTCCTTATTACTATATTCACATTGAGCGTTATACATTACGTAACCTTCTTTTTTGATAAATAAAAGCGATTAATAATTAGCAATTAATATATAGAAAATTCAATTTGCAAATGACACGTAAGCATCGAGCCCGCTAGAATTTTAACGTAAAAAAAAACTTGCTTACAGCACAGCTGTTTGTGCTTTACTTGTTAAGCACAAAACTACACAATGAGCTATCTGTGCTCTGCCCACCATGGGTATCAAAACCCTGTTTCTAGCGTTGTAAGTCCGCAAGAACGGCCCGCCATGGCCAGGTGGTTAAGGCATTCGACTCGCAATATGAGGGTCAAAGCTTCGAATCCCCGTCACACCAAACATGCTCGCCCTTTCAGTCGTGGTAGAGTTATAATGTTACGATCAATTCCACTATTCGTTGATAAAAGAGTTGTCGGTGGGTGGTCATGACTAGTTGCCTTCCCTCTAGTCTTACACTGCTAAATTGGAGACGGCTAGCGCGGATAGCCCTCGCGTAGCTTTGCGCAAAATTCAAACCGAACCAAACCGCAAAAACACCGTTGTGCCAATGTTTATGGCATTTCAAAGTTCGAAAATTTGTAGATTTTATGTGAATAGTCATGCAATTGTTTAAGTTATATTTCATGTAGAATAGCTTCCAGATTTTATCTCATACCACTTACTATTTGACAAGTTTTCTGTGAGGCATACCCCTGAACCCCTCACATGTACGAGGTATTCTTTAACTTTTTATCAACTGAAAATTTTGTTTGTTGTTTCCAGATTTAATCTCACAGCGCCTGTTCTTTTAAATTTTCTTGGGATGGGGGATGTATGACTGCAGGCCACCGCACACGTGTGACACACTCTTAGAACTTGTCAGTAACTGGAAACTTTGTTGCTTCCAGAATTTATTTTATAGCACCTATTTTGTCACAAATTTTGTGGGGGTACATGCCCCCCAGACCTATCAACGACTGAAAACTTTGTGTGTTCGTATCTTTTATACTCTACATACCTTGAGGAACACAGTCGGGTTGTCGTTAGCATCTAGGACATCGAGAGAAACAAAGGTTGTAGAAATAAATTTGCCATCTGTGACGGTTATCTCCAGGTCGTAGTGTGCAATATGTTCTCGATCAAGAGGAGTGTGAATATACAGCTCTCCAGTTTTTTGGACCCTAAAGGAATCTTTAAGGTTCCCCTTGGTGATGTAAAACTCCAAACTGTTCTTCACTTCGTCACTGTCTCGATCATTGACTTCGAGGACGATTATATCCGTTCCAGCAAGAGCATCTTCAAAGACAGCAGCCTCGTAGAAGGACCGATTGAAGGTAACTGGGTTGTCATTGTAGTCTTGGACATCTACAACTACCGCAACGGTGGAAGAAAGTGGCGGAAATCCACCGTCATGAGCTATTACAGTAAAGTTGTATCTCGAATCGGTTTCGTAATCCAACGGAACAATTGTTGTTAGCCAACCAGTGTCGGCATCGAGGCTGAAGACCTTAGAAACTTTGACCTCGTCTAACCCTAACGAATAAGTAACGCCAGAGTTTTGACCCAGGTCTTCGTCACGAGCGACCACTTTAAGTACAGAGCACCCTACTTCAACGTTTTCAGGTATTTTGACCCAATATGGATTAGAATCAAACACCGGACTGTTATCGTTTTGATCGAAAACTACCAATTCAATGTTAGTATAAGACACTAAAAGAGGGTTACCGTGCACGTTAGCTGCGACTGTCAAGTGATAAGTGTCAATTTCTTCCCTATCAAGCCGAGACGCCAACGAAATCTCTCCTTGTTCGGTTAGGGTAAACTTGGATTGAAAGAACTGAGCAGTGGAACCCTCTTTCACTGGTGCAAAGAAATATCTGAGAGGCCAAGGGGAGCTGGCATTAAGAATGGAAACTATAGTGCCTATTTCTGCCGCTTCGGACACAAAGAATGTATAATGATATTGTTCAAAATGGGGCATTACAAGTTCCGGTGTACCAATCCGCAAAGTTACAGGAACTTCTTTTTCTTGAGGAGGGGTTCCTTTGTCTTCTACTCTCACAAAAAATTGATATGCGTTGTTTTCTAAATCGAGAGAGAGAAAAACAAAGAAATATATTAGTTAATGTGCTAAATTAAGGTAGAAACATAGTTTTCAATTTCTATGCTGTCATAATTGGTATTTCTACCATTACAAAAAAATGAAATAACAGAACGGGTGTGCTCATATCTTCTACCAGTATCACGACAGAAATGACTGGCCTTAAACATGTTATACAGAAGCACTGACCTCCATGCACGAGCTAAATGTGTTGTTGGAAAAAAAAATGTTTATAATTTTGTTCAATCTTAGAATATACAGCGATCACCAAGTTTGTATTTATCTTACAGGTTTTTATTTAATATGATTATTTGTTCGAGAAGGTGAATTAAAAACTACCTGTTACTTAAGAAGCTGACAGAGTTTTAACATGTCTGCACGTACCTTGACCCAGAAGTGAGCTTTTAACATAGAGAACGCCTTGATCTGAAGTGATACTAAACAACGTATGGAAGTGGGCATTTTGTTCCCCATAAATACTGTATTTCAGGATACTATCGGGTGTATGATCAAGATCAAAGGCGTGGACCTAGACGACAAAATATACATATTTTTTCTAAACATGGTAAATATACGTTACCGAAAAGAATAGGAAACGAACTACTATTATCTAAAAAGGAAATAAGGAAAATAATAGATATTTACTTATCAAATTAACAATATCAAAGGTTCACTTACTACACAATAATTGCACAATAGTGATAAATATGCACACCATACACTTTTGAAGTGTCACAATAACAGTCTCTATATCTGCAATAATTACATCACAGTGATACACATGAGCACTTGATACTTAAATGTAGATAAAACAGTAACTTGTGCAATAAGTGATAAACATACAAATAGTAAGTGCCGTTACTAAGGTTAGTAAATATACCCAACTATCACCTGGCGTGTTTATTTCACCTAAATAAATTATAAAAGTAGTAACTAATATATTGATATATATCTATTTAGTCCGTTATTAGAAGGTAGCCGAAACATGTAATGAAATTCTCATCTGGTCATAAGTAAAGATGCAACAATAACAAATTCGGCCATTCACCAGTTCAATGATAAAGATATTGGAATACAAGTACTTTTGTTTCATTATAGCGTCATTAACTTATTCCATTGTACGATTGGACAGGACAAGACCTATAGACTAGTACGAACCTTTTGTGGTTCATTTTACTCTGAGATCATGGGGCACTATAAGAGTGTGTAGATCAAATCCCACCATTCTATTAGCTTAGCCCTGTTAATTAGCTGTCTTCCTTCTGATACATCATTGGAATATTAGAAATGTCTATGTGTACATAGCTCTTGTGTAGCTTTGTGTAAAATTGTGTAACGAAGAAACGTATAAACATTGTGTGATTAATTACACTATGTAACACAAATTCTGTTTCTAGATAATGTGTGTTATTTCTTAATTGCTAATGTTGTAAACGTACAGAAAATGGGCATTATTCCCTTCAAACTTTGCTTTAGTGACCTGGATAATGAAATTTAGAAATTATCGTATTTTCTATGTAAAAATGGGCAAATTTTCATTTACATAAGGTCTGAATAAAACAGATTATAAATCAAGATTTACATGTATTTGTATTAAAATTATACAAAAATGTTTAAATTGAGTAGTTTTTCGAGATTTGCGACTGTTATGTAAATCACTTTCACGTATCAGCCCCCAAACATAGTCTTCCATTATGTTTTCGTTATACGCTTCCAGGTCACAAAAGCAAAGTTTGAAGAGAAGAATAGGTCTTTTCCATTTACTTTAGGCATAATCAATTAGGAAATAACACTTTCTACCGAGGGACGAGAAAAAGTAAACATTTTGTTATATAGTGTTATTTGTTAGCAGAGAAGTCTAATGCTGCCAACATGATATACACGTATATAAACGTATAAAAAACGCATGAAATAAATATGGATGAACCAACATTAAGCCTCAAATATGACAAAACTCGGATATTTATATATAAATAGATGCAATTAAGACGTACGTTGAACAGGTTCAAATATAACTGTAGAAGGTTTATATGTAGAGCTATGGCCAGCTGGTTAGGATATTTGACTCGAATCTCCGTCACATTAAACGTGCTCTCCCTTTTAGCCGCTGGGGCGTTATAATGTGCAGATAATCCCACTATTCGTTAGTAAAAGAGTAGCCTAAGAGTTGGCGGTGGGTGGTGATGACTTGCTATTTCCCTCTGGTCTTACGCTGCTACACTAGGGACGGGCTTGTATAGTTTTGCGCGAAATTTATAAACAAAGAAAGAAGCAAGAATAATATTACGGCATTGGCGGTAGTTTGATGTCATCACTCTATGTAACAACGCTTTGCAGCGCAAAATATTCATACATTTAGATTATGTGTTCAGATCAGGAATTTAGAATTTCCAAAACGGGTACACCTCTTGTTCTTAACGGCGAAGTGCAATGTCTTGTAACAGTTAAGAATACACGAACGGTGAGGGCAGTGGCAAAAACAGGAGAAGTATCTCATGCAAAAGTAACTGACATAATCAAATTACGATTGCTGTCTAGATGATGGGTTCAAGCCACGTTTAAAAACGTTGTTTCTATGGTATGTCATTCAAACCGTCACATACCTTATCCAGCTATAGAATGAAACGAATATTCATGCTATTCCATTAAAAGGCATATCAAGTCAGGTCGTCAGGCGTAACATCTGTAAATTTCTGGGCAAAAGGGATTTTGAAACGTGCTATGAAGCATTGTCATCGTCTTACAATGGATGGTTTATGGAAAGCATACACAGAAGAGTGCAGGTACTTTAGACAAGAAAGCTTTACAACAAACTATTTCGCAATAAAAAACCACGCTGTAGGGCTATTTTCTCTTGAAGAAGAATAGTGAACTGTTCGAAAGCGCCCGAGTTTTGGGTCTCGTTTTAAAATCGAATGATTACATTAGCGATCGCCCTGTTATCTTTAACATAACATTTTGTCACATTAACCATATTCCTGTTCACTGTAATACAGCATTTAATAACATTAGCGATATCCTTATTCATCTAAATATCGACATACTAAGAACACATTTTATAAATGAATATCTCACCTTCAACACGCCACTTCCAATTGTTACATTTGAAGGAACTACGAGGTCGTATTGAGCTGCGGAAAATTCGGGTGAGTTGTCGTTAAGGTCAGTGATCGTGACCCGCACGATAGAGTAATTTATTCGACTCCCACCGTCAGATACCTTCACAGGAATCTCAAATAAACGGACGCTTTCTCTGTCTAGGCTCCTCTTTGTGTAGAGCTGTCCTTTAATAAAAAAAATATGCCGAAGATATAACTAGAAATAAAGAATAGATAATAACGAGTCATTTTTAACAATGGCGATAACGTACAATATAACGACGAATAAAATAAATAGATCTAAAGAAGTTGGAACAGTGGAAAGACTGGAGACTTGTAACGCTAAAAATTGGGCTTCGATACCCGTTGTAGGTACGGAACAAATAGACCAAATAAATAAACAAACTCTTTAATAAATATTTGTAAACCTGCATAATTTAAACAAAAAAAATAAAATAAAATTCAGATCTCTAAACGTGTACAGCGCATGACGTTAAGTACTTAAGATGTGAAAATGATTACATTAATCAGCAAGGTGGTTGGTTGTTTTGAATTAAGCATAAAGCTACACAATGGGCTATCTGTGCTCTGCCCACCACGGGTATCGAAACCCGGATTTTAGCGTGTAACTCCGCAGACATACCGCTGAGCCATTGGGGGGCTAATCAGTAAGGTATGAAATATCTTACGAAATTTATATTGTAACAGTTTTGTGGCACTGTTCGTTACGATAGGCCAAACTGAGCGACTTACTTTACTGTGTTACAGTTGGTTGGTTGTCAAGCGATATTGAGCAGTTTATTCTGCGTATTGTTATCAGCTTACTTGCTTATCACGTACAAACAAATGTCTAGCCTGTTATTGTTGTTAAGCGCAGCTCGGTTGTGGGTTGGTCGTTATTCACAGCTGACTATATAATATTGACTTTAATATGATCGACTAAGTTATAATGTGTTCATTACACACATCTAAAGACGTCGGAAAATGCGGTGAACTTTAAGCCTTCAGTTTTTTTAGTGCCCCTACCCCAATGGAATAGAAGAAAAACATCTATAACAAATGTAATGTTCGGCAGATTTGTTGTTGGTTCATTATGCATAGAAATATATTGCTAAAACTATATAGACGACAAATATATCGAAATTAAAAAACTGTCTCAACAATGTCAAAGTTTCTTTGTGTTTTTTATATAAAAAACGATGACGTTTCGAACTAGCGCTCTTCGTCAGACCAAACAGATCACTGTACGATATGACGAAAATCGCTTGCTCGAAACGACGAAAAGACATTTTATGAATTATAAAGCTTATATTATTTGGGCATTTTTTACCTCATTTTCACAAATATAAAGCTAATTTTCGATTTAACCTCAACATAGAAGTTTATATATCCTAAGAAGGCCTGAGACATTATTGGAATTACGACCGAAAACACGATTAACACCAAAAGTGTCCAAAAGATAATAATTATGCGTTATAGTTTCCGTGTATTGATTTATAAAATCAAGTAAATTTGGTCAATTTCTCATACAGATATAATTAATTTACGTTTTATTCCTTAGGTACATTTAGCCAGTTTGTCATACAGAGTTATTTAATTAATATATGTATTAATTTTTAGGTAAATTTGGTCAGATTGTGGTGCAGAATTAATCAGTGTAGGTGTTAGTATTTAAGTAAATTTGGCTAGTTTGTCATACAGATTTAATTAATGTATGTGTTAATCTTTAAGTAAATTTAGCAAGTTTGTGATACAGATTTAATTAACATATGTGTTAATCAGTAGGCAAATTTGGCCAGTTTGTCGTACAGAATTAATTATTAATCTATGTGTTAATCTTTAGGTAAATTTGGCCAGTTTGTCTTACAAAATTAATTAATCTATGTGTTGGTATTTAAATATATTTCGTAAGTTTATCGTACTGAATTAATTAATGCATATGTTAGTATTTAAGTAAATTTGGCCAGTTTGTCATACAGGTTTAATTAATGTATGTGTTAATCTTTTGGTAAATTTGGCCAGTTTCTTGTACAGAATTAATTAATGTATGTATTGGTGCATAAAAAAATTTCGCCAGTTTGCCATACAGATTTAGTTAATGTGTGTGTTAATCTTCAGGTAAATTTAGCCAGATTGTCATACAGAATTAATTAATGTATGTGTTAGTATTTAAGTAAATTTGGTCAGTTTGTTATACAAATTTAATAATGTATGTATTAATCTTTAGGTAAATTTTGCCAGTTTGTCATACAGGTTTAATTAATTTATGTGTTATTAATTAGGTAAATTTGACCCATTTGTCGTAAAGAATTAATTAATGCATGTGTTAATCGTTACTTAAGTCAAAATTACTCCTAATCAATTTTCGTCGAGTCAAGGTACACATACATATAGCACTGGTGTTGTGAACTAAGTATGTCTACTCAAAATGAAAAGTTTCGTAGTTAACACTGTTGTTAATGAGCTTAGTCGAATTATTTATATCATAAAGTTGCGTGTCTAACATTCTCTTTAACAATCTTAGTTGAGTCATACGTATTATAAATTTGTGTACCTAACAATAATGCTGAAAGCTCGGTTTGAATATATCTAACACATAAATATTTAGTTGGAATATTTATGAAATTAGCAAGCGGTCCCCTTGTTCATTTGAAAAATTTTCGTATCTTCTTATTTAATGCTATTTAAGACACTACGGTTAGGGCAATTTGTACAATCGAAATATTTTTAGCAACTCAATTGATTAATTGAGAAATTAAGTTATCACCCAAACGTTATCACCCTTTCCAACCCTAGTTTTAAATTTATCTTAGTTTTGATTTATTTGTTATCAAACAACTTTGCACTACTTTATTGTTTAATTCATTAATTTATACCCTGAGATAACAACAGGATAAAGTTGTGCACAAGGGTTTTGTTTTTTAATCCATCTAGACATCCTGGTGTTAAAAAGTGTACACGCGTGACAGTGAAAGCTATCAGCTAGAAGGACGAACTAGTAAGAAAAGCTCGTGCAGGTTAAAGCAGGTTATTCTGGTTGAATTTCCAATTCACTATCTTTACATCCCTTTCAAATATCTCTTGGCAGCTTGCCTTAACTAATAGAATAATGCCCATTATTTTATTCTCGAAGAAAGAAGTGACAATTTGAATAGATTTATTTCTTATAAGTCAGCAGATTTGGATATTGAAACAGACACTGACTCAGGTCTTGAACATTTCTCTTCTTACCTCACATAATGTTTGCTCATAAGCGCTGATCCACGATTAGTTTTAATTTGAACTAATAGTCAAAACAATTCTTTTTTAAAAATCTAAAGATTAAGTCTCTCTAACCTGTATTTATATTAATTTCATACAAATAATCAATATTCCCATTCGTACAAATAATTAATTCTAATGCACCTAATCTCATACGCTTAGTCACAGCCAACAGAAACGCTCAGCAAAGATTTTTAAAACGTTTACGCCTCATAATTACCTCGTTGTTTGGTTGAAGCCACTACTCGTGTCAAATCTACATTCTAGAGTCTTTTGAGTAACATAAAACTACCATCAAAATGTTTCAAAATAATCGTCATAAAGCTCTATCTTCATAAAACATTTAATAAGAATGTAACATAAAATTACAGCACATTTAGAGAAAGGTTTAAGTCCCATTTGTCAAAAAAAATCAAATTACCCGCCATAATCGAGATCGATTTGATTTAGCCACATAAAATAACTTGGTAAAGAAAACTGTTCGCTCGACAACAACACAAATATTTCAACGATCATTCTAAAGTTCATTGATTCAAACAATTGATTCAAAATTACTTCCACAACAGAGTGTTTAAGAAATGTTAAAATGAAGACAAACTACAATGACAGTTATGGATCAAATAGTGTTGTGTTCTGCTTCCTGCTATGTGAGAAAAGTTGGGACAAGAACGTTCAAATCTAACTAAGTCTTATACTTGTTTTTATCGGTTAAAACAGTAAAAAAGACACCTGCACAAAATCTTAATCTAAACATGTCGTATACTTATTATTTTCAAATTATACAGCATAAAATATGTTTTAAACGTACAGATCTAAGTCTTCCGTACACTTATTATTTTCAAATGGTACAGTATAAAAATGTTCTAAATGTACAGATCTAAGCGTGCCGTATACTTATTTTCAAATGATACAGTATAATACAGGGTGGTCGCTAGAAAAGCGGAAAATTTGAGGGTCGGAGGAGATAATGAATAAAATGCGTGCTTACTCATTTCTATTTTAATTTCTTTACATCATGAATAAAATGCATGATTTTAATATCATAAAATGCATTTTGAGCATCTATGAGTGTAATATAACATATGCCGTTAAAAAACTTTGTAAAAGTTATTCTTTGTAAAAATAACTAGCTGTTTGACAAATTTTCCGCTTTTCTAGCGACCACCCTGTATATGTTCTAAACATACGGATCTAAGCGTTCCCTATATGTTTTATTTTCAAATGATACAGTATAAAATATGTTCTAAATGTACGGATCTAAGCGTGCCGTATACTTACTATTTTCAATGATACAATATAAAAAAATGTTCTGAATGTAGGGATATAAGCGTACCGTATACGTATCATTTTCAAATAATACAGTAATAAACGTGAACTAAATGTTCGAACTTAAGTAAGTCGTATATCCTGAACGACATAACGTGAATAGTTAGTTATAAGTCCTCTGAGCAAACGCAACAAAAGTTTGAAAGCCATAATTTGCCCTAACTTTTAAGGTAGTGATGAAATGTATATAAAACTCTGCGAGTCTCAAAATTAGCCATCACGAACGTGGAGCTAGTCGTTTCATAACATAAAGTAATAAAACTGGGCAACAACCGCCAGAGATCTCCCCTCATTTATCTTAATATGATGAATATCATAAGTTATAGGCAACACTTCTAGTTAGAACCGAAGAAGTTTCTGGATTTACGATCTTTACGATGTCCACATGTGGTGAAAAAATTAAAAAAACAGGAATGGCAGAATAGCAAGCAGCATTATAGTGCTATTATATTGATTAAATTTGTTTACATCGCAATGTTTTGTTGACGAAATTAACAGTATTATTTACATTTAACAATATTTGTTCTGTACAGTGAATCTGTTTAATAAAATGAGACGTAATGCAATTTTCTAAAATGATAAATTCATTAAAAGAACAATGAGGCCTCAGGCGCAAACCTCTTAGCTTGCGGATGACGTCACTTATTGTAATATGGGTGTTCAGCCAGAAAGGATTGACTGATTGATTGTTCTTGGAATTTCGCACAGAGTTACACGAGCGCTATCTCCGCTAGCCGTCTCTAATTTAGCGGTGTAGGATTAGAGATGAGGCAGGTAGTCATCGCCACTCCCCGCCATCTCTTGGGCTACTCTTTTACGAACGAATAATAGGATTGACAGTAACATTATAACGCCCCCACGGCTGAAAGGGCGAGAACGTTTGGTGTAATGGGTATTCAAACCCGTAATCCTCAGATTAATAGTCGAGCGCCTTAACCATCTGGCCATACCGGGCCCGTCAGAAAAAAGATATGTTATTTAACTCTTACCAGTGACACTGTGATATAATGTCACATACACGTTACCACCAAATACCAAGGCATGCAGTTAAATCTGTCTATCATGATAATTTATATAAGTACAAGACAAAAAAGAACATTTATATATTTTCACAATACTCGTCATAAACACCGAATTCGTCTCGAAATAAATACAGATTTACACATCTTTCCAAACACAGTATTTCGCAGTTTATTATCAAAAGAAACGCAGGGAGGGCCACAGACATTTTCAGCGTAAAATATTATTTCGGTCATTGATATTCGCTTACAAAATACTAGATGGCATCTAAATTTGTTGGAATATATGCATATATATATTAGTGAAATTAAATAATTACATTCAAATAAAGTTAAATTAATAAACAAAATCATGAAGAAAGACTGCGTTAAAAAGAGCAAATCCCAACCTCTGATTATTATATTACAACCATATATTTTTAAGCCATAAACGAAACACATTAACATAAACAAAATACGCTGCATATTTAAAAAAAAGAATCCTAAGGTACAAGCAACAACGTTGGATCATAGAATTATTCCTAGGTTTTGGAGGTGACTGTTGAAATAGGACCCACATTGCGGTGGGTATACACCGTCTATCAGTCTTAACCTACAATACGTTAGTCTCACGTAAGAAGAATAGAAATTAGGAGAGCGAGATATTGTTGCTCAAGCCCACAACGTCCCACATCTATCACCCTTCACTGCTTGCAGACAGTTGTGGGAAGGTGACTGCTCTCCCAAGTTAAAATGAAAAAAATAAAAATATAAAATATAAGAAATAAATAAATAATGAAAATAAGGTATTACCATTTGAGGGCAATATAAAACCTCTTGAAGTCAGCATTCCAGCCCCTAATTCCAACTGATATACTAATTATATACACAAAAACAAAATACCAGAAAGCTATTGTTTAATAACGAAACGTTCTCTATAAAACTTGGCCCGGCATGGCCAGATCGTTAAGGCGCTCGACTCGCAATCTGAGGGTCGCGGGTTCGAACGTCAAACACATAAAACATGTTCGCCCTTTCACACGTGGGGGTGTTATAATGTGATGGTCAATCACACTATTCGTTGATAAAAGAGTAACCCAAGAGTTGACGGTGGGTGGTGATGACTAACTGCCTTTCTTCTAGTCTTGCACTGCTAAATTAGGGACGGATAGCGCAGATAGCTCTCATGCAGCTTTGCGCGAAATTAAAAAAAAAGACGAACTATAAAAATTAAGTTGTTGTTTTGAATGAAGCACAAAGCTACACGATGGGCTATCTGTGCTCTGCCCACTACGGGTATCGAAACCCGGATTTTAGCGTGCAAGTCCACAGACATACCGCTGAGCTACTGGGGGGCTTATAAAAATTAAGAAGGAACAAATAATTCCTAACGAGCTTTAGGTTTACGAAGTAAACCGAATCGAATTTAGAATGACAGTTGTACTTCCTCCCAAACAGTGGAAGTTTCTGGAATTATAGGCTTTCTTTTCATCAAAATTTCAAAGCGAACAAACCTGTTTTCTGATCCACTGAAAAATATTTCAGGCTTCTTTCACTGGGAATAGAAAACTCCACCTGACCGAAGATACCCCAATCCATGTCTGTTGCCGAAACCGTGGCTACTAAAGTTCCCGGTGTCACGTCCTCTCGGAGTGTCACGTCGTACATGTTTCTGTCGAACACCGGTGAATACAGGTTGGCACTGCGTACAGTTACGGAAACAGAAGCGTAACTACAGTACACGCCGTCCGTAACCGATACGTTCAACCTGTAAAACAGCTGTTTTACAACTTGTCGTGGACTAGCAACGGTGACAATTCCTGAAACGAAAAGGAAAAAACAACAACAAATAACAATAATTATTTTTTTCACGAGTTTGAACATGTGTAAGACGTTTAGTAGCGATTAAAGTTGTTTTTTTTTAGTCTGTTATCAACTAAAGATGTCGATACTGTTCATAGCTAACGGACTCAGCCTGATAACATATACGTGATTTCACAGCTTAAGTTGATCCATTTGCCTCTCATTCTATTTTATCAAGTCGCAAGATAAATGAACCACGAGGCCTAAAGGTGCTTGGCGAGTGGAACCGTTTTTGGCAAACAAAACAACTACAAATCTAAGTCAAGATTCAGATAACACTTGAGTAAACTTTAAATAAAACATTTTTAAAGACGAATAAAAATAATTAACGTTAACCAGTAAGCAATAAATATTTTCAAACATAATTAAAATTCCAACTTCGTAATTTACTCTTTTGGGACAAAATTCCGTGAGACATTCGTTGTAAAAATGAGTTATTATGTAACATTTTTTCTACTCTATCTTGACACAGGAGAGAGTGGTCTGTTTAAATATTTATTGTGTCAATAAACGCTTTTCTTTTCTTTAAACTTCTACAGTGTGGCCCGTAAGTTCCTACCCATCCATATATCTTATGTATCCAGTGTATCTGTGTGCTGTCCCTCATTCTCGCTGAATAATAATTATGCGACGCCATGTTCTGTGAGACATTTTCCTCAACAAAGCAAGAGTTACTGTTCCAAATGCCGCGGTAACAGCTGCTTTAACTCATTATTCGTATTATTGAATATAACATAATAACATATGGATGAATAGGGACTTAGGATCACCCTGTACAGTTAGCATATGCTCTACAATCCAGGGAAATACAAAACTTTACTGGGGCCTTGTTGGGAGATAAAAAGCCTGGTGGTTTGTATTTTCATAAATTTTAGTCTTCGTCTGCTAAAAATTTGTTTCACCTAATTCGAGCTTCAATGTTTTAGGTTAAAAAAGATTACCTATTTCATATTTCAGTTCACTATTCGGGTGCAGTTTTATATCGAGGAAATAATCATTTCATTTTTAAATACTAATTGGCTGATAATTTAAATGTCAGCTAAAGCTAATACCCTATTTCTTTTTTTATTCTTCATGGGAAAAACAACTAGGATTTCTCTTTAATAACAGAAGAAGAAGAATGTTTCGTTCGCTCTAAAACATAACTTTCTGTTTATATGTTATAAGTTGAATTTTAAATCGAGTGTTTACCAACGACATGTAACTTATATTCAAACATTACTCTTTAAATAGACACAAACGTTTTGAATTGATTTAAAATAAAGCAGTATTTAAATCCTTATTAAACTTGCAAATCAATTTCATTATAGCTATTCAGTATCGATACTGAAATATGAAATATTCGAATATCACATATTTTTCTCGCTATATCAAAACGTAGGGTACATTGGAACACAATTAACACAACTGTATAATATTTGTCCGTTTGTAGTAAATTAAGTGCAAAGTTACTCGATGAGCTATATGTGCTGTGTCACCTAGGGTATCAAAACCTAGTTTTTAGCGATGCAAGTCCGCAGACTAACTGCCATGTTACTGGAGGGTGGTTGTTAGTGGAGGGCTATACAATTTGTAGGTGAACAGCGCTCTCTGTCTTTGATATAACATAATAATACGAAACTATGATTAGGTTAGTATAACTTTTATATATGAATACACATGTATTATAGAACTATATGTAAGATTATTATAGCTTAGCACCATCTATAGATGTCTAACCAATGATGTACAATGTACACCTTCATAGGTGTGATAATGGAGGTTATTGGATATAGACAAAAAATCGTGATTGAATTACCTGATTTCTGGTGAATCTGAAAAGATTGCAGTTCATTGCCACCAACAATTGAAAACAAAAGCTTCAGTTGGTCAGTAGCATCCAGGTCCGAGGCTTCGACCATTGTTACAAAATGACCTCTTCTTGCAAGCTCGATTACTTCGCACGCGTAGTCAGAGTGTCCAAACTGAGGCGCGTTGTCGTTGAGGTCTTTCACGGTGACCCAGACATCAGCCGTGGTACTCAGGGATGGTGATCCATTATCTGTTGCCATGACGACGAAATGATGAACTGATTGCACTTCGTGGTCAAGGGAATGTTTAATGATAATATTCCCTTTGATAGAATCCACGTGGAAATAAGCAGTTGCCCTGCCCAGCACGCTGTAGCGAAGCGCTTGGCTAGCATTCTTATCAGGGTCTATTGCCTCGACTCGGAGAATATTAGTACCAAAAAGTGTCGCTTCTGAAATGGTTACGTTGTAAACATCCTGTGTAAAGGAAGGTGGGTTATCATTGACATCTTCAACACTAATATTCACTGGAACCTGGAAATAAGCTCCAGTTTTTGTATCTGTAGCCCTTACTGTCAGGTGGTGTTCCGTGGTTTTTTCATAATCCAACTCATCGCCAACGTAAATAACTCCTGAAATAAATTTACAAGAATAATTATTAAAAGCTACGAATACAACGTGTTTCAGAATATTTTATCTGGCGATAAAACTAATCTAATAAGAAACATTTGAAAGTTAATCTCAATACATTAAAATACAACAAGATGGAAGAACGTAGTTGATTCCCATTTCATTAGATAAATGTTATAATTAATCGTATGTAAAACCAAACTTGTTCAAAACAAGGTGTTTAACCGAAAGATATGTAATGAGCATGGCCTATGTGATGATATCGCATCAAACTAATCCAACTCCTTTCTATGATAATAATAATTTTTCTACAAAAAGAAAATGAGGAAATTTACAACTTATATACGATAAAACTCTCTGCTTGTTTTATTACAAAACTAAACAATGAACTATTTGTTTCTGTTCATCACGAAGAATCAAACCAAAGATTCTAAGAGTTGTAAGTTCACAAAGCTATCAGTGTTCCATTGGCACATTTTATGACAAGTTGTTTTTACATAATAATTGTGTCCTTCGATATTAATATCAGACCTTTATAATGTTTAACTTTAAGAAGCAACAATTCCTACTGGAGTTTTTCCCACACTTCCAACTCGTACGTAATCCTACTTTTTAAAATTAAAAACAAACAAACTTTAAATGAAGAAAATAATTACACATTACTTCACTAAGTTACTGGATGTAACATCTAATTTCTGTGTTTTCTGGAGCTATTGTAGTAATAATATTTTCCTAACGACATCCCTTCTTACGTATCTTAACAGTGGCTGATTTATTGGAGAAGAAAGATTAGACGCTGCTTTGTATACAGTGGTATATTGTAAACATTCCTAGAATATTTCACTATATCAAACATAACTAAGAAACACACTTCAAAAGAGAAATTACATTTAATTACGCTTGAAAACAACACATCACGTTAACGAGATGTTATAAATATTAAGAAGTAATCGTGTAAATTTTGTCGTATGTCTAACAGGGCGTTTTGTCGAATACAATTTACTAAATACGTATAGCAAGAAATACGTTTGCTTAATTTCGCCCTTTTTAATGTACGTTGATTGAATTTTTTGGTTTTACAAATAAGAAATGAAACTGACCGTTTTGAAAGTCCACGTCAAAAAGGTTCTCTTCGTTTCCTCCTACAATGCTGTAAATAATTTGATGACCATGTGGACTTTCTGCACCAATCGATATAACTGGTGCATTACACCTTGCACTTTCTAGGACTGCAACACTATAAAACTGCTGAGGAAAGGTTGGCATGTCTTCATGCACCAATTTAATATGCACTGTGGCCTCGCTGCTAAGAGGTGGATTACCTGTAACACAACAGATCCAACTTTCAATGAGAAACTACGTGATATTATATTACTATGAATATAATTTCGAATCTCCAAATTTGCTAGA
Organism: Carcinoscorpius rotundicauda; assembly: GCA_011833715.1. Taxonomy (NCBI): domain Eukaryota; kingdom Metazoa; phylum Arthropoda; class Merostomata; order Xiphosura; family Limulidae; genus Carcinoscorpius; species Carcinoscorpius rotundicauda. Next base: position 4,602,294 of record CM022403.1, on the reverse strand, counting down.
AGTACTGTCAGTCTAAGTGAGAATACAATTACGCATCCACTGACTCCAAGCAAACATTTATTTTACTGAATACAATTCTATACACAAATAACTGGTGAAAGGAAATAAAATCACATTTTATTTAACTACCATAAATAATTAAAGTAATAAAACAAAAAAAAGTATTTTTAATCAGTTATTAACTGGCAGTGCATGACTTCTAAACATTGACAGTACAAATTATGTGTGATGGCATCACGCATACGCCAGCGTGAAAAAATATGGAAGATTTGAAAAAAAAAAAAACTATTTTTAATAATAAATAATAAAGATCTGTTTGAATAATATTAAAATTATTTTATTTCATCACAATACCTTCAATAATATTATGTTCTGTTGTGTTTTTTTTTAAATACATCATTAGTTATCAGTTACTGTAGATCTAACATACTTTAAGTGTACAAATTAATTGAGTAAAAATTCATTATAAATATTCATGTTTGTATTGTCATTTTTAATTAATACATATGACAGCATGGCTGTGCTTAGTGGTACTGGGTCAATATTAAAAGGCTGAAAGAGGACAAAAAAAAACGTTCAATCCATATGGTTTAATAATTCTTGTTAGGCTTAGGATCGCCAAGACCTACGAATAAAATCCTTAAACTAATAAGACCCAGCTTTATACATACATACATACATATATATATACAGGCAGAAAGGTATGTACCTATATATATTCTTACCTCCATCGACAGCTCTTATTACCAAGCTATATTCCTTTACATCAGCCATAATTGATCGTTGAAGACGAACATCGCCTTGCCTACTGTCGACGGCAAATATGTCTGTATTACTTCTCTCCTCATCTAGTTCGTAGGTTATGAATTTGTTTATCCCGAAATCTTTATCAACTGCTTGAACCTTATAATGAGAAGAGAGAAAAACTTATAAGAGCCATTAAGAAAGCTTAAAAGAAACGGAAGTTCAAAACACTATTATGCGAAGTTTCACTAATTCGGTTGCAAATTATATAATTCTCAGCTTTTACAGCTGTTTAAACTACAAACCACTTTATTATCTGACATTATGCAATCACACACTTGATCAGGAATAATATAAATATCGAAAACACATACACAAAATGAGAAGTAATAGAAAGAAAAATCCACTTCAGGTTTGACTTTTTTATTATTATTTTTGCTTTCTGTAAACAGTAGCCCAAATCGTGCCTTAAAGTACTGCAAGAAATACACGTCAATCTAAGTGTTTCACACAATACACTGAATTCTATTTCCTTCCAGAATTTTCTCAAATATAAGGAAAAACTCTAACGTAAATAAATACTTCTATACATTCGCAGTGTACTAAATTCAAGCCAATAATGTCTTAAAGTCTATCAGAGCAACAACCACAAATCTTCCCTGATGTTAAATCGTTCGAAGAATGTCTGAATGGAAGAATGTTCGTTTCTTAAAACGTGTGTTTAGCAACTCACAAGAAACTGTCTACTTGGTGAAAGACCAAAACCATTTCCAGTTCTAAAATTGACTTTTTTAAAAGTATTAAGAAGAAAGCGCTCGATAAAATTAGACGTTTTAAGAATGTCGGAATCAGTGGTGATTTTTCTAGCCTGTGAATCTCCAGCGTGATTTCAAATTTTGATATAAAAAAGAATATATTATTCACATTTAAAATCCGTTTGTCCACTGTTACTAAGAGCAGTAACAAGAAATTCAAACCAAACCACGAAATATCAAACTTTAGAGCAAAACCAAAGACATCTGAGATCACCTTCGATTGTCCTGTTTAAACACTCGTACAGGAATGTAACATTTATATAAACAAGTATTATAACATTCTGTATTATGTCTTTCACACGTATGTGTCAAATACATTCAAAAGACTCCATCAATATTATCTTCATGTCTGGAGAAAATGAATTACTAGCATGGCTGCTCATGTTATTGAGTGAAACACACAATACAGTGTATATTGGAAAATAAAATAAACTTTAGGAGAATTTCTTTCTCAGAAGACATGCGAAAGTGTTAAATAGAGGTTCATAGTGTCTTGCTACTTACATTCATTTTCCGTTTAACTACCGGTTTTGTTTTCTAATACAATGCGCAAACGAGGTTGGAGCTTTTGATTGGTTTTCTTAGCAAGTTTGGACCAAAACGACACTGATAAAGTGTGTAATTCATATATACTGTCGAAAAATTTTGAGTTTTATGGCTAAAAGGTTAACATATTAATCTATAACAAGTTACTTCTTAATTACTCGAGCACTTTTCCATTGTCAGTGTCGCCATCTTGGCGTGTGCTGGTTTGTTTGTTCTGATTTTGTTTTGAATTTCGTGCAAAGCTACACGAGAGCTATCTGCGCTAACCGTCCCTAATTTTGCAGTGTAAGACTGGAGTGAAGGCACGAAGTCATCACCACCCACTGCCAACTCTTGGGCCACTTACTCTTTTACCAACGAATAATTGGACTAGCCGTCACATTTTAACGTCCCCACGTCTGAAAGGGCGAGTATGTTTGGTGTGACGGGGATTCAAACCAGCGACCCTTAGATTACGAGTCGAGTGCTTTAACCACCTGGACATGCGCCCCCCAGTGGCTTAGCGGTATGTCTGCGGACTTACATGCTAAAATTCGGGTTTCGATACCCGTGGTGGGCAGAGCACAGATAGTCCATTGTGTAGCTTTGTGCTTAATTCAAAAACAACAACCTGGTCATGCCCGACCTTTTATATATAACATCAACAGATAGAAAACTTGCACATATATTCCATTAAGTGCAAGTTTCGTCATCACCTTATTCACTAGGCAAAATAACACATAGAGAGTGTTATGTTTGTGTTATACGAAACAGAGGATTTTTCTGCAAAGGTGTATGTCAGGAAAATGTTCTTATCTTATACATTTCTACATAAAGCACTTGTCTTCTCACGAAAAGATACATCTTTTACCTAGAACAAAGAACTTTGGTTTCTAATGTTATTGTTCCTATAATACAATAATTTTTTGAGTCTACTAAAATATAGTTCTGACCTTCCAGACCATATCGCTCGGTTTAGCTCCTATCATCGCAACAGTGTAATACGGCAAGTTGATGAAGAAGGGGGCATTGTCATTCACATCAACCACTGTAACTTCAACAAGCACGTGGGCGACACGAAGTTCACCGGTGGCTTCCCCTTTCACCTCCACTACTAAAATGTAGGTGTCCTGGATTTCTCGGTCTAAACGTCGTCCAGTTGTTCGAAGGACCCCCGATGTGGGACCAATGGTAAACATCTCGGATGGATTGAGGACACTGAATGTCAGGTGTTCATTTAAGTCAACACCTAAAACTGTAATCACTGCAACAGTTTTACCTTCAGTGGAATTCTCTAACACTTCGCTCACGTACCTTTCTTTGTCAAACCTGAGCCCGTTTCTCTCAGTCTTTCTAACTCGGATCACCACTTTGGTACTAGCTTCGAATACTCCGTCACTCGCGGAAACAATCAGAGAATAACTACTTTGTAAGGCACGTGGGCTTTCTATAAATATATGACCCGAAGTCTCGTTAATAACAAATTTATTTGCGGTGTTCCCCGATACTATTTTGTACTTTAGCAAGCTATTCATTCTCGAGTCCATATCGCGAGCTTTTACTTGAAAAATCATAACATCTCTATAGGTCGGTAAAAATATGGTGGCGTCATACCGACTGTGTTCGAACTGAGGGGGCGAATCGTTCGTGTCAATTACGTGAATATGGACACGAGCTGTAGTTTCAGCTCCAAGTATTGGATTCCCAGTATCAAAGACCTGAACTTGGAAGTGAAATTCAGCCATTTTCTCGTGGTCCAGCTGGCGTGCTACGCTAATGGCTCCTGTAAGTAGATTATAATTATTACTGTGAGTGAAAAATGGACGTTGAAGCGGGCTATTATCGACGCATAAGATTATTTTTTGTTTCCAAAATTATATATATATTGATTAATTTTCAATAAAAACACTCTGGATATAATCCAGTTTATATACTTCAGTAATTACTTATTTCCATAACATTATATAAAATTTACGTTTTATGACTGTTTGTTATCAGAGGGCGAAAATGATTTTAACAGCCTAAAAATATTTTCGCCAGTAAAACTTCTTAATTGTTATTTCGAATACGCAATAACATGTTTTTCAAGGTTTGGTTTTGAATTTCGTGCAAAGTTACACGAGGTCTATCTGCTGATTTAGCAGACTAGAGGGAAGGCAGCTAGTCATCACCACTCACCGCCAACTCTTGGGTTACTCTTTTACCAACGAATAGTGAGACTGATCGTCACATTTTAACGCCCACACGGCTGAAAGAGCGAACATGGTTGATGTGACAGCTATTTGAATCCACGACCCACGGTTTTTGAGTCGAGTGCCTTAACCACCTGGCCATGCCGAGTCCCGCTTTTCTCTGGGTAATTTAAGTTTAATAAAATATGTTCAATATAGTCACTATTTTTAAACCTGAAACTGTTCAAGCCACTACCAATTAGTAAGCTTTGATTCTGTTATCTATAAAAATAGTTATTTTTTAAGAATAAAATAAAGTAAATGCAGTTATTGTTCCGTTAACAATAATTAATTAAATTGTTTTAATACACGTGAAAGGAGATGATTCAGCACTTTCTGAGATTAAAACAAATGCAGAGTGTGTGTTTGTGCGTGTTTCCTTATAGCAAAGCCACATCGAGCTGTCTGCCGAGTCCACCAAGCGTTTGTAAACAAATGTAGAAGAAACAGAAAATTAATTAGTTATTGCAAAACCACGCAATGTACATCGCGGGAATCGGACCTGTGATTTTAGCTTTATAATCCAATAAATGTACTGTTAACCCAACGGGATATATAAGTGATTATTATGTTTTATATATCTAATGAACTACAAAAGTAACGTAACCATATAACCATCCGAACTTATTTACTGTGTTACGGGGAATGACAGCTAAATATTCAAAGGTTAATAGCAAGACATAAGAACGATATTTATGTCATAACGTAATGGTATGTTATCGCAGGTGTGAGGCACGACAGCATGGGCAACATGTTAAAAAATGATACATCAAGTTCACAACGAATTCCAAAACATTCGACAGCGCAAAGCCATTACAGGTAAATCTATTGTGGAATACGTATATGGGAACGGAACGCTTTCAAAGGAAAGATATTGGTAAACGATGCATCATAGAATAAAACGACACGACATTTCGAAGACAGAAGCATTCCTTGTACCAACTTGAATTGGAACAAGTCGCATAGCAAAGTGCGTTAGACAACGACAAACCCGAATCCACACAATAAGCCAATTTGTGGTTGCATCACTTAGTGAAAGCTACGATGACGAAAGAGGACCATTTGACCTACATGTTCATTATTATGAAGTTAAACATGATGCTTCCCGGTACCGGAAATAATAAAGAATGGTTTATTTTAAAGTATAGTAAAAACCAAAAAGATCACATGTTTAAAAACATATCTTAATTTTTAATTAGAAATGTGTTTCATTTAAACTAAAGTCACAACAATCTACTTCGTTTTTTTTTCTCCTTTTTGTATCAACGAGTCCTAAAACTATGAACCTACAGACTCACAGTATGAGCACGATACTAACTCAGAACCCATGCTTAGCAAGTCGTCAGTCAAGGTTCTGTACCAAGGTCTTCAAGATACTAGTTTAAAATTATCCCTGGCTTTATTCGCAAAAGCTAGCCATGAACGTAATATAACGGCGTTAAGTAATAATGCACATCCATAGCCACCGCACTGAGGAAGATCGATAAATGGACGAAGTACTTTGAAGATCAGCATAGACCTGGAACATTGTTCTCATAAAGCGCTATTAATTCATAATACCAGTCATTTTGGAAACAGAGAAAAACTTCTCGAACAATTTATTCCACAGTGTTAAGACGCTATTTATAAATATATGTTCAATATATTAGATTTTACAATAGAATAAAGTCGATCATTAAACACCCAGTTTCCTATGACATTGTTTTGTTTGTTTTATAAGCCTGTGTTAAGTACAAAACTACACGATAGGCTGAGCCCACAACGCGTATCGCAACGCGGTTTCTAGAGTTATAAATTAAACCTTATGGGGAAGGGCGGCATGTCCAGGTTGTTAAGGCGCTTGACTCCTACACTGAGGGTCGAGGGTTGAAATCCCTCATAACACCAAAAACATACTTGCCATTTCAGCCTCTAGGGCGTTAAAATATCACGATCAATCCGTTTGCAGGTAAAAGGGTACCATAAAAGTTGGCGATGGGCGGTGATGACTAGTTGCCTTCTCTCTCGTCTTACTCTTCTCAATTAGGAACGGCGAGCGCAGATATCCCTCGTGCAGCTTTGCGCGAAATTCTAAAACCAAACCAAAACCTTTGGATAAAAAAAAATTATGTAACTTGCAATAATGGTTTGTTTGCTTGTATATACATGTAAATTAAATATAGCCTTTCTTGTGTAAAAAGAAAAATATACAATGACTTTTTCTTTTCTTTTTTACCTGTGCTAAAATGAATATTAAAATAATTTCTGGCTAATATCTCTACAATTTCAAAGTGCAAATTGCTATTGACGTCGGAATCCATGTCTTCAGCTTTGACCACCAGGGGAGTCGCATTTCTTGCGAAAACTAAAGCACCGATTTCTGCAGCTTCGCTTACGTCTCCGTAATAATCCAACTTTACAAATTTTGGCCGATTGTCGTTGTAATCCAATACGTGAACGGTAAGGGTACTACACGACTTTTTGCCAGCGAGATTCGTGGCTTGAATCGTTAAGTTATAGAAGCTGTTTTTCTCGTAGTCTAAATCCGCAACCGTGAAAATTACCCCAGAATGAGGATTTACACCGAAACGTCTCTCTTCGTTTCCGTAAATAATTTCGTAGTACACTGATGAACGACTAACAGCTGACACCGTAGTCACAACTGTTCCAATTTCAACATTCTCGTAAATTTCTTTTGAAGTTTCCCCCTTGGAAAACCTTGGTGCAGCATTATCGGCTAAAGTAACAACCACTCTAGCGTGTGCCATTTTACTCAGAGAGGGGTTCCCGTTATCACATACTTTTATTGCAAGAAAGTACTCTGACATTGTTCGACGTTCCAATTCTTTTGCTACCAACACTGTTCCAACGCTTCGATCTATCCTAAAAGCATTTCCAACATTACCTGCCGAATAAAGAAAGAAAAACCAAGTTTTATATCAACTTATCGACAACAATAACACATACATCGATACATTTAGATAATATTATTTTTGTGTTCTCGAGTTCTGAGGAAAAACTGCTAGAACTGTACCTAACTTTTTTCCTTGTATAAAATATGCTTAAAACTCTGCTGGGCAAACGGTCAGTTTCTAAAATATGAAACAAAATATTTAGGAAATGGTAAGCATTGAAGCCTTAAGTGAATATTCGAAACTAAAATGATATCATTATTTAATGGTACAAATGTACGTATTAAGTCGAGTTGGATGAAATTGACAACTAATACTGATAACCGTAAATTTCATTTAAAATTTAATCTAACATCTTAAGAATATTTAAAACGTGAATTGTTATATGGTAGATATTGCTAGTGTGTATATTTCGTATGCATTTAAAAGTAATTAAAACACATTTACTTACTTATTATAAATAACACTTATTATACTTAGGCTTAACATAACAAATCAGTAATGACAAGAAAAATGCACTTGTAGAGAAATATGTATGTAAAAACGGCTGGTTTGGGTTGAGAATTTTTTTTATGAAGAGAAGCGAACCACTTTTCGACCTCCTTCGATTATCGTCAGGTTCACGAAAAACGAAAGAGGTAACTGACCGATAGCTAACTACATGTTTGAAGGGGGTTGTGTAACTGAGTATAGGAATATAGAGGGCGTGTTTAAATGCTTCATGGGCAACCCAGTATCACCAGTTCCAGCCAATATTTTTATGACACAGGTTGAAACACGAGCAATTAACACACCACTATACTGGTACAGATATGTAGATGACACGGTTGTGGGATTCACATCTACAGAACACATACTTAATTTTTTCACTCACATTAACTCTCTACATCCCAACATTAACTTCACATGTGAACAGGAAGAAAGCAATCAAATATCATTTCTTAACCTCAAAATTATAAGAACCGACACACAATTAAAAACAGAAATCCACCAAAAAATCACCCACACTGGATTATACATTCCTTGGGACTCAGCACATGAAACAAAACAAAAACTCAACATACTAAGAAACCAAATAAACACAGCCATAAAACTACGCTCACCAGATAAAATTAACGACGAATTAAACAAAACAGAGCAATACTTTATAAACATCAATATGTTTCCTCCACAAACCGTAGAAAACATTATACGCACACACCTAGACAGAAAGCAAAATCAACTAACAAAAGTAAATATAACCCACGAATTAAAAAAAATCATGAAACCATATACTGCTGTATACCATATATTCTCGAGATCAGCAGAAAAATAACCAGCATTAGGCAAAAAATGGTAACAAAATATGACATTCCAGTTAATATTAAAATTATTCAAAAACCAGGCGCGAAACTTAGGTCTATCCTATGTAAAAACTACACTGACAAAAACCACACCAACATTATTTATAAAATACAATGTGATAACTGCCACGACTTCTATATTGGAGAAACAAGTAAAAAAATGGAAACCAGATTCAAAGAACATAAAAAGTCACCTTCACACGTTTTCGAACACTGCAAATCTGTTGTTTTTTTTGGAATTTCGCACAAAGCTACTCGAGGGCTATCTGCGCTAGCCGTCCCTTATTTTGCAGTGTAAGACTAGAGGGAAGGCAGCTAGTCATCACCACCCACCGCCAACTCTTGGGCTACTCTTTTACCAACGAATAGTGAGATTGACCGTTACATTATACGCCCCCACGGCTGGGAGGGCGAGCATATTTAGTGCAACACGGGCGCGAACCCGCGACCCTCGGATCAGGAGTCGCATGCCTTACGTGCTTGCCCATGCCATGCCCCCTGCAAATCAGATAAATACAACATAGCCATAGAAAACACCCATATGCCCCCAGTGGCTCAGCGGTATGTCTGCGGACTTACACGATAAAATCCGGGTTTCGATACCCGTGGTGGGCAGAGCACAGATAGCCCATTGTGTAGCTTTGTGCTTAATTCAAAACAACAACAACAACACCCATATACTAAATAAGGAAACAAACATAAAAAAACGGAAAATTAAAGAAACCTTACTTATACAACAACTCAAGCCCAAAATAAACCAACACAAAGGAACACCTTTATACCTAAATTAATAAATATAATCAAACATCTAAGCACGCACTCTACATTCCTGTACTCAGTTACCCCCTTCAAACATGTGGTCAGATACCTGTTTGTTCCTTTGTGAACCTGACGATAACCGAAGAAGGTCGAAACGTTGTTCGCTCCTCTACATACAAAATTTTCTCAACCCAAACTAGTCATTTTTACATAAATATTTAACATAACAAAGTTGACAAGTTCCACACTCAAGTAAATCTTGTGGCTCATAATGTGTGTTGTAAAAAATATGTTTCCTTAAAAGCGAGTCCCAACATGGTACGAATCCCCGTCACACCAAACATGCTCGCCCTTCCAGCCGTGGGGGCATAATAATGTTATAGTTAATCCCACTAGTCGTTGGTAAAGAGAGTAGCCCAAGAGTTGACGGTGGGTGGTGATGACTAGGTGCCTTTACTCTAGTCTTACACTGCTAAATTAGGGACGGCTAGCTCAGATAGCCCCCGTGTAGCTTTGCGCGAAATTCACGACAAGCCAATCCTTAAAATTGTTCAATGAAAGTTTTGATACCTTGGAAAGGTAAATTTCAAATATTAGAACCAGGTGAATTAATAAACGTCAAAAATTGGTCAAAATACTTTTAAAAGAAGCTATAAAACAAGTAATGTCCAAAATGAAATACACCAAACGAGCATTTTATGTCATTCCAGGGGGAGATCTACCTATACATGACTCTTTTGGTTGAGACTGGTCTAAAACTACAGGTATCAAAAGGAGGATATACAAATAGTGAAACTGAGTCGAAGTCAAGTATGAACACCGATCCTCCTGTAACAGTTCAGAAATAGCCATAAAGGATATAAGACCAGTTGATTAAGTCAGTCAAAAATTCCGGTGTAAAGATCCAGACATCCAGATGAAACTTCTGTTTAAATACCACACGGTGAAAACAGAACACCGTGAGAATGACAAAAACATTTCAGATCCGAACGATTACCCTTATGTAACTTTCCTTGGAGCCCTAAGGGTACGTGCAAAGCGAGATGGCAATCGGTTCTACGGTTCTTCAGTTATGAGCAAACACACCCAGACAGACCTCTGTGAAATGGTGATTTAAGAAGTTAGAAGGTTAGCTGATGTACCGTTCAATGAATTAGGATACCCCAAGGAGTAGCATGGCGGTGCACCAATATCAAGCTCTACCCCCACCTTCAAACTATGGGTTTGGTAGGGATCGATAGAAGATGATGAAGAAGAAACAGGTGGCGCCACAAGATTTCAACGACGACCCTCACACCCATAAAATTTTTTCTTTGGTCCCTAAGTTGGTGCAAAGTCTGGTCGAGATTGACATAAACGCGTGTATATATACAATATATATACACATATTTGAAACTTTTCATTCCTATGGTTGTGTATAATATCTTAGCCTGACGTTCAGAAGACAATTACTGTTGTCCGTTTCTGACATATCAACGTTCGAGAATAACGACGGCCATGTCTTAAAACAATTAAACCTAATGTTTATGACTAAAAGAATTCTGTAGTTAGTCCCAAGAGAGAAAGACAGTATTCTTACTTGTCACTCCTGTATGTATCTGAAATCCCCCTTTTACCAGCGCATTCCACAGACTCCTTAAGCCCAAAAGTTGAACATATTTAGTTAATGGTTGTCATGACAACTAAGACATTTAGTTATTCGCATTCTCATGATCTTATTGAAATTACAGTCGCTTGTTTGGGAATTCTTTTCAGGGTTAATGGATTTTTTTATCTTCCAGTTACTTAAGTGTGATGAATTACAACGTGTAATTAGGGTTAGAACCAATAATGTGTATTAAGCAAGGAAAAAATAAAGCCTCGTAATCAATTTAATGACTGAGATTAAAAACACTTTAATATTATTAATTCATAGCAAAAAAAAATATGTAAACAGAGTCTTAAATACGAATTTTTCAAAAGACAGTAACTAGTTATATATATATGCAAGTGAGATTCGTACCTATTAACGGTCCCCGCTAGTACAGCGGTAGGTCTACGGACTTACAACGCTAAAAGCAGGGATTCGTTTCCCCTCGATGGGCTCAGCAGATAGTCCGATGCGACTTTGCTATAAGAAACCACACACGCCTATCAAGCGCAAAACTACACAGTGGGCTATCTGTGCCGCTCCCACCACAGATACCAAAGCCTATTTTTAAGGTTATAAGCGATCAGACTCGCAGCTAAGCCACTAGAGGCATCAACACGACATGTTTTGTTAACCAATCTCGTCTCGTACGTCAGCCTGCGTAGTTAAACGGTAGAAACAGGGTTTCGATACCGTTGGTGGAAAAGCATAGACAGCCTATTATGCAGATTTATGCTTAACTTGATACAAAAACCAAACCATTCTTATATAAGTCCGGGCCCGGCATGGTTAGGTGGTTAAGGCAATCGACTCGTAATCTGAGGGTCGTATGTTCAAATCCCAGTCACATCAAATATGCTCGCCCTTTCAGCCGTGGGGGCGTTATGATGTGACGTTCAATCCTACTATTCGTTGGTAAAATAATCCAAAAGGTGGCAGTGGGTGGTGATGACTAGCTGCCTTCCCTCTAGTCTTACACTGCTAAATTAGTAGATAGTCCTCGACTAGCTCTGTGCGAAATTCAAAACAAATTAAACTTATATAAGTCAATCCATTAAAGCAGAATTACATAAAATCATCAGGCTTTTGATAATGATTTCTATTAATTTACCATATACATGACTGGTCGTGTGTGTGTGTTTCTAATAGCAAAGCCACATCTGGCTATCTACTGAGTCCACCGAGGGGAATCGAACCCCTGATTTTAGAATTGTAAATTCGTAGACTTACCGCTAAACCAATGGGGTCGCCATGACTGGAAAAAGAGGGGCGTAGCTGTCCCCAAATGGATCGAAATGGATCATCACCTAAGGAAATAACTAAAAACTGTGTGTCTCTTTCAAAAACAAAGTTTGGGAACTATGTTACTATGACAACAGCGATTTCATTAATTTCCTATAAACTATTATTTCGTAATTTGTCTTTTGTTTGTTTGTTTGTTTTGGAATTTCGCACAAAGCTGCTCGAGGGCTATCTGTGCTAGCCGTTTCTAATTTTGCAGTGTAAGACTAGAGGGAAGGCAGCTAGTCATCACCACCCACCGCCAACTCTTGGGCTACTCTTTTTACCAACGAATAGTGGGATTGACCGTCACATTATACACCCCCACGGCTGGGAGGGCGAGCATGTTTAGCGCGACGCGGGCGCGAACCCGCGACCCTCGGATTACGAGTGCACGCCTTAACGCGCTTGGCCATGCCAGGCCGTAATTTGTCATTAACACGTTTTTAAAGCTCGTTCCTTCATAAATATTTTATATAGTCAGCTGTTTGACAAAAAAGTATTTTGTCATTGTTTTTAACTTTATTTACATGGTATGCATGGTGGTAATATGACACTTTAGAACTGTTCCTAATTTCTGTATTTATGAAAGGAATTTTGAAGAAGTGGGCTTCACATTGGTTAACTTCTGTTTTTGCTTGGGATACTGTTTTTATTTTAACCCAAATAACCTCTTCACGCAACAGCTTTAACTGACTGTACTGTTGTCAATTTCAATACGTGTATCTCTCAAAGATTTGTGATATGGAGAAAGTAATTACGCGACGCTGATGTGTTCGTAATTATGTAACTCCGATGCATTCACTAAGTTTTGTTACAGGCCTTCGATTTTTAATTTTAAGAACGTGTAATTACGCTTCGGGGAATTCGTAAAAACCAAAACAGTGTGTTTCATCTTCCACAAGTACTTAGTTAACTGTACGAAGTTCAGATATTCTTTATTGTTGTGACCTTAAAACACTCGAATATCAAGTCTCTGGTACAATGAAATACGCTCTCTCGTTAAAGCAAAAATTTGTCATCATAATCGAATATACATTCATTTAGCTTAGTATCGCAGCCTGGTGAGTCAGCGGTAAGTTTACAGACTTTTAGTAACTTTAAAATATAGAGTTAATTTGTTCGCGGTGAACACAGCAGATAGTTTAAGGAAGATTTGTTTCGTAACATACGTGTCAAATAAATCACGAGGCTAAGAACAGGAATTATTCCCTGTGAGATCTACCCTCTAGCGGCAGCCAAGGATTACTTAAAGATCTTTTGCTAAACAGAGGATTATTCAACAATTTTAGGATAAAATATAAAAACCCTCGACTGTTCACGATGTCATAACAATTTGTTTTAGACCATCATAAGAGGATTCAGTATGATGTATAGAGAAAACATAGCGAAGAAGAGAAGCTTCTAGAACGTGAAGTGTAATGAAACATTGTAATAAAACGAAAATCACTTCCGAGCGTCAGAGTACAACATTTATCTTTTTTAAATAAAGTGCATTACACGAACCAAATCTCTTAACAATAATGTATAACACTTATTTGGAGTTTTCAACGTTGTTGTGAATCGTGATTCGCTCCTTTTCTCCTTTATTCCAAATAACTTAATACCTCATACAATTCTCATGTACTGATACTTGGTAAAAGGCCTCGTTGGTGATGTAAAACGAATGAGGTGCACTCGAAAAAGCATTAATGCGCTCAAACAGCTTATGAAACATATTCTGGTCGTTAAACGTGAAATGTTGTAAGTTAACTGCAGTTTTCTCTTAGAATAACAACCACATCATAGTGGCATTTTAATTTTCAACAAAGCTGATACTTGATCAAAAGATGTTTACTTCTACAAAAAACAAATTTATAAAGAGTGCAGTAGTGTTGCACATGGCCAAGTGGTTAAGGCACTTGACTTGTAATCTGAGGGTCGCGGATTCGAATCCATGTCACAGCAAACATGGTCGCGCTTTCAGCCGTGGGAGCGTTATAATGTTATGGCCAATCCCATTATTCGTTGGTAAAACAGTAACCCAGGAGTTAGCGGTGGGTGGTGATAACTAGCTGCCTTCCCTCTAGTCTTACACTGCTGAATTAGGGACGAGTATCGCAGATAGCCCTCGTGTAGCTGTGCGCGAAATACACAGGGAAAGTGGGAGGATCAGTTCCGGACACAAAAGTCAAACTATCTTTTTTTCTTCTAAGTAATCAGACTGAAACAACGCTAAGGAAGAGATGTCATTGTTAACGAGTTTCAGGAGCCAAACCTTGTCAGTTTATAACGCAATTCAAACATATTTTCTTTGAGAAAGTGAAATAATATGTGTGTGCGTCTAATCAGAGCAATACAGCACTCAGAATACCTAATCATATAAGTTTCCAATGTGGTGTTCGTTATCTGGGTTACAATTATCTAAAACATTCGTCCACAATTCGACAAGTTATCGGTTAACTGCAGTAACCAATTAAACCTTTGTTGCACTCTCTACACGCAGAAAGTAATAACAAGTTAACTACAAATCAGAAACAACTCAAATATCTAGGGAAAGCACGAAACAGTGTGACCGATTTTTTATTTAAAACTTCACTTAAAAAGTACACTTGTTTTTGGCCTAACATTATTGAAGCCTATATTAAGCACGGCCTATATTCTTTAAAGATATAAATTAACACCATAATTTGTGTTTGATATTTGCATTAATATAGTTAGGGCTGAATTACGTACTTGACATTATGAAAAAATAAACTTATAATTCTATCCTAAGAACTAAATCAGTTCTTTTTTGAAAAATCTGATAAGTTTTGAACACGTTGTTGTACAAAATGCCTATTAAAGTATATTTTCGTCCACCTTTTGTTTAAACTGTAGCAACGAAGTGCGCGCGCATTTAATGGACAGGCAAAAACTGAGTGTTATTATAATAGATGTTTTGTAAACTAAAACAAACTGAACGTTGAAAAATACTATTGAAACTTGCTTTAACAATAATAACTTTTATTAGCCACTGTAAAACGCAATGTTACTATCGCCAGTGTTCTATCTGACTTGTAGAACAACGAAAGTGTCTTTTTTTTTTTTTACTTTACTTTCATTGAACAAATAACTGACACTGTAAAAGTGACAGACCTCCCAAAAAATTCCTATAGGTATTTTACCAAATGTTAAAATATTACACCAAATAACTGTCTTCTTTGCCAAACATTTTGTCGTTTCAGTATCATCAAGTCTTAAGCCATTCGTTATCGAAAAGTATTCATTGTGTATTTGGTTACCTGAAACTATTGAATATGAAAGTTGTCCATTTCGGCCTTTGTCTCTGTCGGATGCCAACACCTGAACAACAGACGTCCCAACTGCTGCTGTCTCAAACACGTGACCTTGGAACAGAGGTTGTAAGAACTCGGGAGTGTGGTCATTGTGATCTTCAACATCGATGATTACTCTGGCAAAGTCTCTTTTAGCAGGAGTTCCGTTGTCTGTCACGAGGACCGTGAGGCGATGTTGGTGGGCGAGTTCGTGGTCAAGCTTCTCTTCCACAGACAAAACACCGGTGGCTTCGTCCACGTGGAACATCCGACGACTGGAAGTTGCCGCGCTGTCAGAATAAAAGGGAGGGGTATGGTAGAAACACCAGTGTAAATAATTCTAACTGACCTGTTAAACTTTGTTATTATGTGCTTTGTTTTTCGTAGCAACATTATATTATGGCCCCAATATTTGGTGAATAAAATGGTTGCGTTGTGGTTTTAGAATTTCGCGCAAAGCTACACAAAAGCTCTCCCTAATTTAACAATGTAAGGAAGCAGCTAGTCATCACCACCCACCACCAACTCTTGGGCTACTTTTTTACCAACGAATAGTGGGATCGATCGTACCTTATAATGCACCATCACTGCTGAAAAGACGAGCATGTTTAGTGTGATAGAGATTTGAACCCGTGACCCTAAGATTACGAATGCCCTAACCATCTGGACATAGTGAGTCTAGTATAAGCATAATAAATTCCGTTCCACCGAGAGTTTATGTTATCTATGTCTGTTACATGGCTTGGTGTTTTGCACGTTCAATTTTTCAGCGTGTTTCGACAACAAACTCTATGTGTTCTAACCTGTGTCAAATCACTGGTCAGCGGAAGAATGCTGTTTTTCTAGCATCGATGTTATTATTTTATTTTTCTCGAATTAAATGACCAACACTTATGAAATAGATTTTAACCGTTTTATTAAAAATTATTTTATAATCATAAAATCTTGTTGCTATCTGGCACAATTTCATACCATTATGTTATTTTCTAATTACTCTGATATTTCAGATTTTAATTTGTTATTCAGCTGAATTTAGAAATTCGTTTTCTACAATCTTGTTTGGTTTAATGACCCTATAAAAATAAACATTATATAGATTACATCGGCTATTTTCCATAGTGATATTCACACTTGGCACCATGACTGATATACTCAACTTCTATTATTTAAATTTCCGAACACTGGACAGTGCAATACTAACACAGTAAGATGTATAGCTAGATAAAATGCCACAATCCTCTCGATGTTCCTGTTCTTATTTTAGTGTAAAGTTACACAATTCGCTCTCTTTGCTCTTTTCAGTTTTAGGAACTGAGCCCTGGATTTTAATTCTGCAAGGTTAACTCAAAGGTTTAGTGGATAGTTAGAGGAAAATTTTCTGGGTGTGCTGGATTGTCAGAATAATGTTTCCAAAGTGTGGTGGATGGTCGGAGGAAAAGATTCTAGGTATGGTGGCTAGTCAGAGGAAAGATTCCAAGGTGTGATGGATAATCAGAGGAAATATTTCTGAGTGTGTTGGATGGTCAGAGAACACTTTTCTAGGTATGTGGGATGGTCAAAGAAAAATTTCCAAGGTGTGTTGGATAGTTGTTGTTTTAGAATTAAGCACAAAGCTACACAATGGGCTATCTGTGCTATGCCCACCACGGGTATCAAAACCCGGATTTTAGCGTGTAAGTCCGCAGACATACTGCTGAGCCACTGGGGGCGTGTTGGATAGTCAGACGAAAGCTTCTAAGGCGTGTGGTTCTCAGACTGATTTAAACCATTTCTCGCAGAAATTTGTTATGCTAAAAATTATAGTTTTAGGCAAAAGTTTGTAATTACGGTCATCAAAATTAATAAAATGAGTATTTGCAAAGGCAGCAAAGATTTGAAACATTATTCTTATAATGTGCGATGAAAATTCATGATATAAAGTCACATTTCAATTCTGTTATGATTAAATCACAAATAAATCGTATTCATATTTTGGGACTTATTTGAGTTGTCACAACATCTGTTATCCGGACATCTGACGACCACAGAAGGAGAAATACAACCCTCGTGCACAAAGTGCGCCATGATCAAGCATTAATTCCATAAATAGGATTAATTTCATTCGTCAAAGTCTGATATCGTAACCGAAATTCCCACGCTTTGTGAACTGCTTAGTAATAATAGTTTATTCGTTTCTCGTTCGATCCACATCCTGACACACATACATTCCATCTTTCTTTCTCGTTGGTGTAAATGAGGTTTGTTTGTTTGTTTGTTTTAAGTTTCGCGCAAAGCTATTTGAGGGCTACCTGTGCTAACCATCCCTACTTTAGCAGTGTAAGACTAGAAAGATTTGTTTGTTTGTTTTGGAATTTCGCACAAAGCTACTCGAGAGCTATCTACGCTACCCTATACCCTACACTATCTATTTAGCAGTGTAAGACTAGAGGGAAGGCAGCTAGTCATCACCACCCACCGCCAACTCTTGGGCTACTCTTGTAACAACGAATAGTGAGATTGACCGTTACATTATAACGCTCCCACGGCTGGGGGGGGGAGAGCGTGTTTGGCGCGACTCGGGCGCAAACCCGCAACCCTCAGATTATGAAGCGCACGCCATAATGCGCTAGGCCATGTCGGGCCGACCAGAAGGAAAGCAGCTATTCATATACCACCCACCGTCAACTCTTGGGCTACTCTTTTACCAACGAATAGTGGGATTGACCGTCACATTATATAAACCCCACGCATGAAAGGGCGAGCATGTTTCGGTGTGACTTGGATTCGAACTCGCGACTATCGGATTACGAGTCGAGTGCCTTAACCAACTGGCCATTGCCGGGCCCGTATGAAATTATGTGCAATCGATGTTAACAAAAAGTAGACTATTTCACCGCTGATATCGATTAAACTAACTGCCTTTTCTCTTTGTTTAACATTAAATAGCAAAATAATTAAAAACCGTGGTAGTCTCCGCACAGATAACCCCACTGGGTGTGTGGCTTGTTGATTAACAAAAAATCAATAAACACGAGAAATATGTATTGATAAATAAAACGTAAACGTGTTAAAATGACATAGCATTAATTAAATTTAGCAGTAAACGACGCCCTACGGGCGGCTGTTTTTTAATTACTAATTGTGGTATTTATGCACCTCATTGATAAAAAATTTAAAAAGGTGAACATTTTCTGAAAACGGGATTTGTTTCTGGGAAGTTCTGGATGAGAAAAGTGTTAGCATTGTGCTCTTTAGTCAAAACAATTCAATATAAAGAGCTCATTATTTTCATATATTTTACTTATATAAACTGTAATGTTTTTATATATTAAGAATTGTACCGTTTACTGAAAAAATAATAGTTTTTTAACATTTCCAGTTTCTAAATACTACATTTAATAATTACATAAATTGAGATATAAACGTACAGTCCCAGTCAAAATAGTGTTATTGTTTTGAGGAGAGTTTTCCATTTGTAATTGTGTTCTGTGATAAAGAAATAGTTGTACATGTCGTAGTTATTTTTCTAATTGTCGGAATCTTGAATACCTGAAGTATGATATTTCTTTTGAATTTGTGTTTATTATTTTACTCAATAGATGGCAAAGGAGTTCCGGTTACAAACATAGATACCGACAACTTCTTTTTTAATAAGACGGTAATTTTCCTAAATCTTTCTTAATTCTAATAGAATAATAAACGATTAATCACGATAGAAATGCTTTCTGATAGAAAATCTTACACATACAACTGTTAAAAAATGTCTTTTCTAATGATGAAGCAATTCACGTAACTGGTAATTTATCACCGCTGGTGAAAACGTTTCTAACGAAAATTTAATTAGTAAAGTGATATCAGAAAGCAATTAAAAATACGTCATAATATTAACTTCTTTAAGACATTTGCATCCAGAACGAAACACGAGTAAAATGATGTCGTGGTTTGTAAAACAATAGATATAATTATTTACTTTTGATAGTATCGTGCCAGTCAATACAGGGTGATAAAGGTATAGGAACTAACTTCATATGTAAAAACAGATTTTGTTTAAGTATGTGAAGATACGCTACAATTATAGTTAGCACTAATACATTCATTCATAACAAGTACGCAACTTCTTGCATGTTAATATTTCGCTTAACGCTTGGAGATTTGTGAGAATATTGCTGAGTTATAAAGTTCTGGTGTGGATTATGCTGACGCAGAGTGTCTCGTACAGATAGCTCGTGATAATGACGTCTAGATAGCCCGTGTTCATGACTTTAGGCAATGTGGCGGCTCTTGTACATCGCAGATAGCATAAAGTCATTAAGAAACAGTCATAAATGAAAACTTTCTGGTTCAAATTTGACGCTAAGAATTTGATATATATATATAATCAATATGCAATAAAACTATGCTTCAGAACCATTTATCCACAGCTGCAATATGTGAAGGATCTAGATTTAATGACACTGAAACAAATATGACGTGTGTTTTCTTATCTTGAGAATAAATTCTTCCACATAAAACAGGAGTTAATCTTTATAATGTAGAATATCTCGAAAATAGTTTAAAGTATAATTTATTATTTCATTAAATGCTCCTTACCTGTTGTATAGCGAATAAAACAGTCTCTTGTCTTGGTCTAAGTCGAAGGCTGTCAACTGGATTATCTTAGTTTGAACCGCAACATTTTCGGACACCGATACCCGATATGTGGACTGATTATAACGTGGTGCATTATCATTGTAGTCCTGCACTTCTACGTGGACCTATATATATATAACACTGGTTTATCATTGTAGTCCTGCACTTCTACGTGGACCTATATATATATAACACTGGTTTATCGTTGTAGTTTTGGACTTCTACGTGGACCTATATATATATAACACTGGTTTATCATTGTAGTCCTGCACTTCTACGTGGACCTATATATATATAACACTGGTTTATCGTTGTAGTCCTGCACTTCTACGTGGACCTATATATATATAACACTGGTTTATCATTGTAGTCCTGCACTTATACGTGGACCTATATATATATAACACTGGTTTATCGTTGTAGTCCTGCACTTCTACGTGGACCTATATATATATAACACTGGTTTATCGTTGTAGTTTTGGACTTCTACGTGGACCTATATATATATAACACTGGTTTATCATTGTAGTCCTGCACTTCTACGTGGACCTATATATATATAACACTGGTTTATCGTTGTAGTTTTGGACTTCTAAGTGGACCTATATATATATAACACTGGTTTGTCATTGTAGTTTTGGACTTTATAATTGGATTAACAAATACTCATCGTTAGATAATTATTGTAGTCCTAGCCATTTACATGTATCTAAAATCATCATAGTTTTTTTTAGCTTTACTCTAGTCTATAAATACATGCCATTAGATTACTGCTTTAATCCTGAAATTTACATGGATCTATAACTATATCTCGATACATTATTGACTTACTCCTGGATCTATAAACACACGTCGATAGATCATTGGTTTAGTCATTAATTGCACATAGATCTTAACATACACGTCTATAAGTTATTGATTTGATCATGAATTTCACTTGGGCGAATAAAAACACGTTATATTTTAAGAAAACAATTCAGTCATTTCGTTAACGAGTTCCAGTTTGAGCTAGTATCACTACAGGCGCTTAGGAAAACAGCCAAGATAGAGGTTGTTTGTTTCTTTGTTTCGAATTTCCTGCATAGTTGCATGAGGACTAACTGTGCTAGCCATCCCTAATGTATCAGAACGTAGCTAGTGATCACCACCCACCGCCAACTCTTGGACTACTCTTTTAGCAACGAACAGTGGAATTGACCGTGACATTATAACATTCCTACGGCGAGCATGTTTATTGTAACGGAGATTCGAACAGGCAACCCTTGGATTACGAGTAAAGCGCCCTAATCACCTGGCCATGCTGGTTCCCAAGATGGTGAAATTACAATCTTAAAAAGCTAAATTATTAACATTTTAAATTTGACCTGCATAAGTAAGTATTATGTTTAATGTTACCAATAAGGTAATTTAAAACCCCGTATTTCTAACTTAACTCTTGTCTTATATTTAGGTAAAATAAGTTGTCTGGAAAAGTGTTTTTGTTTTTTTATAAACAGAGCAATATTAGGGGAATCGAACCTTGGCTTTCGGCTTTGTACGTTTGTAAACTGACAATTTCTATGGGGGACAGAAAAGAAAAAGAGAGAGAGATGAAAGTAGAAAACCAACGTCTCCAATACTCGTGAAGAATTATACAAGCTGTGATGGTTCTGTTGTCTTGAATTTTGTTAATGTTCTACAGTACTCCCTCTATACTGAACCCGAAAATTATATTCAGTTTTTCCATCACGTACATATTTTTCATAAAACATTGCATGCACTTTTACATAAATAAATTATTTCTACTTAAATCAGATCACATTTTCACATGCTTAAAATGCTGACAACTACTGGTTATAGATTTCTCTAGACCAATCGCGACGTGAAAGTCTTATTGATCGTTTTGGAATCCAAATATAATAATTTAAAAAAAATGTTCATTGTGGTAAAAGAAATAATAATTTAATCTAAATAAGAGTTTTCTTCTAGGTTTGTAAAAAAACAACAAAAAACCTTACAATATAGAAAAAAGTGAATGGTATTTTCGAAACTAGAGTAGCTGAATTATGGAAACCCAGTTATTAAAAACAAAACAACTTTTATGAAGTTGAAATTCGCAGAACTCTATAATTAAAAATATATATCACTATTTCTCTAACATTTTCCACATTGTAGTGGGACAGGCGGGTAAGGCGCTTGAATCGTAAGCCGAAGGTCGCAGGTTCGAATCCCCTTCACAGCAAACATGCTCGTCATTTCAACCTTCTCTCTTGTATTACACTATTAAATTAGGGATGGTTAACGCAGATAGCCCTCGTGAAGCTTTGCACGAAATTCAAACCACCTTGTACTAAATATTCAATTCAGAATCATGTCCTTCATATTGTCTACAGCAAGAATATAAAATAACAACAGCAGAAACTTCACCAGAAATAATTATAAAAATGGGCTTGGTTGGGATAGATATAATTTTTTTCTATTTTTGTAGGACTTCGTGAACTAAATATGCACCCACCCTTATATTATAGCTCATTTTGCACAGCGTGCTACTTTAGAAAACGGGTTTAGTCATTATTCTAAGATGGTGGGCGAGTTCGCTAATGTTATCTCCCTTCTAACTGAATGTTCTCTTCTTTGATCTTTGAAATGGCCGTAACTTTACTACACTAAACACTACCTTCTTTTCAAACATCACTGTTACCTAGAGAAACGCCAAAAACAAACAACGACATAAAAGGGTTTCACTATTCATTCCAATACCTTTGTACTTTATAAAACTAGGAAACTTTGTAAGTGTTTTATGTTGTCTCTCGCTGTGTGTTTAATTAAAAAAAAATACTTTCATTTGTAGAAGTCTGGTCCTTTTCGAGGGCACCTCCTTCTTATATTCTATATTTCTCTTATAAATTTCCAAATATTCTAAAGCATGTGGAGTTATTTTGAAAAACTTTTATCGAGACCACACCATTTTGGGAATGGTGTTACTTGTTATTTATATATATTATAGAATTTACAAAAACAATCACAATACCACATCATATAATCTACAAAGATATAAAATTTCATTCATCACAAGAAAGAAATCTAAAACTTTCCTCTTGATTACTTCTGTATGACACACGGCAAATCCTAAAATCTCGCGCATTTCTTTTTCTAACATATAACTGATTAATTTTTATCATAATCCAAACTTTTGTTTGTTTGTTACTTTCCGAGTACTAAGCTACTCAATCGATTATCTGTACTGTGCCCAAACACAACAGTCAAAACGCAGTGTGGTCCTGCATGGCTAGGTGATTAAGGCACTCGACTCGTAATCCGACGGTCACGGGTTCGAATCCCCGTCACACCAAACATGTTCGCTCTTTCAGTCGTGGGGATATTATAATGTGACGGTCAATCCCACTATTCATCGGTAAATGAGAAGCCCAAGAGCTGGTAGTGGGTGGTGTTGACTAGTTGCCCTACTTCTAGTCTTACACTACTAAATTACGGACAGCTAGCGCAGATAGCCCTCGTGTAGCTTTCCGCGGAATTAAAAAAAACAAAAACAAAATGTTGCAAAATATTTTGAAAATAATTCAGGATATACTAAATACACCATATACGCTGTGTTATGTTTTGATCAATATCCACTACATTTTTCATGAAGGATTCATTGCCTATTTTGACCATTTGGTTGTTGGTTGGCTGTAGTTAAGCACAAAGTTATACACGAAGAGTTATCTTTGCTCTACCCTCCACGGGTATCGAAACTTGGTTTAAAGCGTTGTTGGTTATAAGTCTGCATACTGCTGTG
Organism: Carcinoscorpius rotundicauda; assembly: GCA_011833715.1. Lineage (NCBI taxonomy): Eukaryota > Metazoa > Arthropoda > Merostomata > Xiphosura > Limulidae > Carcinoscorpius > Carcinoscorpius rotundicauda. The sequence continues at coordinate 4,578,393 of CM022403.1, read as the reverse complement.
CCATTGGAAAGCACTTTAAACAGAAGTCATTAGTTTTCCATGAATGCTGTAAAATATTATTGAAGTTTAAGATATAGAACTATAACCAACTGGGTTATGATCAATACTATTTTTTTCAGATGCTTGTGATGAGTTAGAAGCGTGGATAAACAGATAAACAAAACATCATATACGGATAACTTTACCGGTATTACTTTCAACATAATATTGAGATAAGGTAGAAAGGTAGATAGACAGATAAATATAACACAATATATAGACAAACATAGTGGTACTACTTTCATCAGTCAGATGGTTAAGACACTCGACTCGTAATCTGAGGGTCACAGAATCCAATCCCTGCCACACCACACATGCTCGCTCTTTCGGTTGTGAGAGGATGGTCAATTTCACTACTCATTAGTAAAAGAGTAGCCCAAGAGTTGGCGGTGGGTGGTGATGACTAGCAGACTTTTCTCTAGTCTTACACTGCTAAATTTGGGATGGATAGCGCAGATAACCCTCATGTGGCTTTGCGCGAAATTCAAAATCTAGAAAGCTAAACAGTCAGATAAACAGAACACGTTAAACAAAGAAATATAATGATACTATTTCACCAGAACCTTGAGATAAGACAGCGATATTCGTTAACACATATCACTTGCAATCTGTATCAAATGTTTACTTTTCGAACGAACATAGTATAGTCTCGAATTATTGTTGTTTTTCAAGACAATTTGTAAAACATGACTTATTACATGATCATCTGTTTCATTAAAAGGGCAATGTATGTATCGGCCTGTCCTTGCGTATATGCATGTTAGCTCACATGGAAACCCAATATTTCTAATGGCTAATTGGATAGTAGTGCTTTTATATTTACACGGATGCAAAAGTAAACTACGTTTAACGTGTATTGTTTTATACGAATGCAAAACTACGAAGTTTATAATATTAAGTTTAAACACAGTTAATTCAATAACATACGTAAACATGCAAGGAAACACATTAAGATAATTCCTTACCTTTCCGTGGCTTATAAATAAGGAAATACCGTCACATTTCAATATAAATTCCAACAGGCGCCTAAAAGTCGACAATTTGGCCTGAAGTTTAAAAACGCTTCTAATAATAACAAAAGTTTACGCGTTATATAATCTTCGGCAATTAGCCTTTAGAGTCACTGTCACGACTTCATTCATTTTCGATGCTTTGCCACTTACACATTGTGCAAAAGGAAATAATTGTAGGATTCAGGCGATATGGAAATACGACTTAGATATATAAACACACATGAAAATTAAAAGAAAACAATACATGATGGCAGTTCCTTTTCACATTTTTTGATGCCATAATTTAAAAAAAATCACTATTATACGTTTTAAACTATCTTAATACAAGTAGCTAAAATGGACAATTAGGCCTAAAGTTTAAATACATTTTGTACACGTGTGATCAGGGAAATATAGGGGAATAAAATGTTACACCATTTCCTTTATTGGTAGGCCCAGCATGGCCTGGTGATTAAGACACTCGGCGTCGCGGGTTCGAATCACCGTCATGCTCGCCCTTTCAGCCGTTATAGTGTTACAGTGAATCCCTCTATTCGTTGGTAAAAGAGTAGCCCAAGAATTGACGGTGGGTGGTGATGACTAGCTGCCTTCCCTCTAGTCTTACACTGCTGAATTAGGGACGGCTAGCGCAGATAGCCCTCGAGTAGCTTTGCGCGAAATTCAAACCAAACCAAACCGTTATTGGTAGCAACGGGCTCAAAACTTTATTAATGCATTGTTGTTAAGTAAATAATTAGTTTATTTATGGAAATAAGTGAAATAATGATAAACGAAGATGATTGATTTTTACACACCTTCACACGATAGTTTTAAAAAAGTTATGGTTTTATAGCAATTATACATTTTCAGCTATTTCAATCCAGGCACTTTAAAGTCGGCAAATATGCCTAAATATTTTGTCGTTGGCAGAGCCACCTATAACAGTTTTTATTTTTTGTTATGCAGTATTTCAGTCGTGAAGTAATTTTAGTACATACTCGTACAAAGAGCAAAAGTGTATTTCTTATTAATACAATCACTGAAAATAGTTGTGAAAAAAATGAATAGTTTTGAGCAGTGTATACCCAACCAGTACATCATAACCGATTAGTCAACGAATTTATTACCGTTTTGAAAATATTTATTTTCAGTTTAAAACAATAAATTTGTAAAAGAGAGAAATGGGCAGATATATTTACAACGTGTCTGTTGTAAAAACAAAATCAAATAAACTTTTAGAAGATTTTAATAGTAGAATGTTGTTATATTATGATAACAAAATCAACAGCCTGATAAGAAACCTATACTGTCTCTTCGGTTATAATGAAACATGAATCTCGTAATCAGATATAAAATTTACATCACCACTTCCGGTTTTAATACATCACTGACAATTTCGGATCATAAGTGTTCGTGAAGATATTTCTATATCATTTGGTTCACAGATAATTTGGTTGGCAAATAATAAGCAATTTTTAATTACCAAACTTAAGTAGGTTCACGTTTATAATTGTACATTCTGAAACGGCCTAACTTTGTATGTTAAAACGATAGAAAAAGTGTTAAAAGCTCATTCCATTTGAAGAAAACACACACACACCTTTGTTTTTACAGTATGGACTCCGTCCGTTATGCTAATAGTTAGGTTGTAATAACTGCAGGATTCCCAATCCAAAGTGTCAGCCAGTATCACACCTCTCTCGTCTGGTTTTATCATAAACTTGTTTTCTTCATTTCCACCTGTGCAGATTAGGAAAAATAACATTAATCATGTTATAAATATTATCTCTAATATCTCATTGCTCAAACAAAGTCGTGTAAAAGTCATAGTTGAAAAGAGAAATAATGATGTGAGTAAGGATTTATAAACACATTGTTTGATATAAAAGTAAACTGTTAACAGATGATGTTAGAGAAAACTATAAATATATAAACTGTTTAAAACTCCTGTCAACAAAGAAAGGTATATTGTTAATAAATGATGTTAGAAAAAATATAAATATGTAAATTGTGTAAATTTCCTGTCAACAGATGATATCAGAAGAATAAATTACAAACAAATGAACAGTTTAAAGATCCAAGTTACAAAGAAGACATGTTGTTAACATATGGTGTGAGAGGAACAAACCAGAAATAACTATTTTCAAATTAACAACTTACACAACTTCGAAAGTACTCAGCTTTTAAAGGAACAAAGTTTGGTTTTTGTGAGAAACAAAAGGCTACATGTGCTCTGCCCAGATTCCGCATCTAAACCTGAAATTTGTCGTTGTAAGCCTGTAGACTTACTGCTTAGTCACTGTGAAATAATAAATACGACACATAGACTTATTTAAGCTAAACATCCAATGAAATTCTGTTAAAACAAAGAGTGTAAAACACGTTAAAAGTGTTTAGCTTTCAAGGCTCGGCATTAACAGATTTAGTGAATTAGAACGTGTGTGGTAAAAATGACTCTCTTCACTTTACACGTTCAATCGTTTGTTATTCATTACGACAATTCACATTTTTTATTACTAAAACGTCTGTTCAATTCATCAACATGTAATGGATTTACTATTATTTGTTTATTTTAGTATCTATATTTATTTTTGTTATATATATATATATATATATTGGAAAATCTATGTAACTTATATTGTTAAATGTGTGTTACTAAAGTCTGTTTACTTTTTTATTTTTTAATTTTGCGCAAAGCTACTCCAGGGTTATCTGCGCTAGTGGTCCCTAATTTAGCAAAGTAAGACTAGAGAGAAGGCAACTAGTTATCACCATCCACCGCCACATCTTGGGTTACTCTTTTACCAACGAATAGTGGGATTGACCGTTACATTATAATGACCCAATGGCTGAAAGGGCAAGCATGTTTGGTGTGATCGAACGCCTTAACACACTTAGCCATGCCGGGCCGTTGCGAAAGTCGCACCTCGTATTCTCTAAATTTGTAGGAGCTTCTCGAGCGTAAGTAGGCCCGGCATGGCCAAGTGTGTTAAGGCGTGCGACTCGTAATCTGAGGGTCGCGGGTTCGCATCCCGGTCGCGCCAAACATGCTCGCCCTTTCAGCCGTGGGGGCGTTATAATGTGACAGTCAATCCCATTATTCGTTGGTAAAAGAGTAGCCCAAGAGTTGGCGGTGGGTGGTGAGGACTAGCTGCCTTCCCTCTAGTCTTACACTGCTAAATTAAGGACAGCTAGCACAGATAGCCCTCGAGTAGTTTGTGCGAAATTCCAAAACAAACAAACAAATCGAGCGTAAGAATCAACAACGTACTATGTGTGTGTAAAATACCAGTGATTGCCAACTGAACTTTCGAAAACTTCACCTTAAAGTTTATAAGTCGACGCGTGATGAGGCAGGATAATATTGTAGGTTTGCTACACTCAGGATACCATATACATCGAAAGCTACAACTGTTATTACCCTTATTTAACAAGGAAGACTATAAATATTTGACTCGAAATGTATATACATTTCAAACATCACAAACCATTTAACTTAATATATTTAACTTCCGACATTAATACTTCTACGAAGACATTAGATATCTTCCTCGGAGAAAAGTTAAGCTTATTAACCGCGTGAGGCCAGTGAAGAATAGAGCAAGCTAGCTTCCTATACAGTAACTCGTACCTGTATATCAACATGGAATTAATTCGCTCATCTCGAACCGTCAATAAAATTTTCAGTTTCATACCAGTCAGAAGACTCAGTACTGTCTGTAAGTTTGTGAAGCTTTTGCATATAAATCATTATTTGTAATAACCGTTATTATAAATTGTACTTTTGTTTGTATATTAAAATATTTGTGTTAAGAAAGAAAGTATTGTATATCAATTTCATTGGCAAATATCATAAATTTGATAAAAGCCGATATTCAACTTGCTTCTAAATTAAAACTTCTGGCTATTTGAAATCGTAATACGCAACGTAATAAATTGGAGACACGTAGGGAAAAATTAAAATACGTAACAAGCAAAATTAAACTTGGATTTAATGTATAAAACGTACATCATGTTTACGCCTGTCTACAGTAATAAAAGACAATGCTAAATTTACACTTGTTGCAAGATAACGACTAAAACGTGATCTTACATTTTGCTGTTCATGAGAAGTAGAACATTACAGAACAATAAGTTGTGTTATTTTTATTAATCCTAAGCTAAAATTAGGGGTTCGATACTCTTCGATGGACTTAGCATATAACTCAATGTGGCTTTATTATAAGAGAAATACTCACACATAAATCCTTATAACGTATGCTCTTCTTGTACTTAGGAATACATACTTTGATCAATGACCAATAAACGTTTTAATTAATTATATTATCCAATAACCAAGTTTTCTGCTATATAATTCTTCCCACATGTTTACCTTCTTAGCTAGAAGATAATCAGTGGTTTAAACTTTATCCACTTTGCTCATTCTCGTGTATTTTGAAATAAAACAACAAAACTAATTCTAATTACGACGTCTTCCTTGAAACTGACCAATGGCTAGTTGTTGTTTTTTCTGATAGAAGTTTTCTTACCTACCTGTAATAGAAAACCAGATCTTATTCCCGTCCACATCTTCAACGTCAATCAACGCTACCAGATGGCCAACCATTTCACTTTCGCTGACTTTCACGTGCATCTCTTCATGCTTCACGCGTGGAGGATTTGAAGAAATTACTGGAATAGGGAGAACACTGATCACAACTCTAGTAAGTGCTGTCCGCTGCTGTTGACCACCGTCTGTTGCCCTCACCTGAAACAGAAACACTAAAAGTGAAGTGGAGAGAAACAGCAAAATATAACATGAACAAACACTGTTTAAACTTTGTACTCTAAAATTCACAAGGGTTAATAATTTCCTCATTTTTTAAACCAAGAAATATGCGTCCAAGACGAATAACCCAAGAACAGGTACTTTTAATTTAAACTTTCTGTCTAAACATATTCAGGCGTAGCATGGCCAGGTGGTTAAGGAACTCGAGTCGTAATATGAGCGTTGCGGATTCGAATCCCCTTCACACCAAACATGCTCGTGGGATCGTGATAATATAACGGTCAACTGCACTATTCGTTAGTAAAAGAGTAGCCCAAGAGATGGCAGTGGGTGGTGATGACTAACAGCCTTCCCTCGAGACTTAATTGCCAAATTAGGGACGGCTGGTACAAATACTCTCGAGTAGCTTTGCAGGAAATTTAAAACGAACAAACAAAAACATATTTAGATATTTAACCTAAAATAAGTATTATACATTAACTACACTTAGGTAAAGACGGTCAGCTACGAATATAGAGCTTGAGAATTACAAGTAATTTCGGAAACAAAAATCAATCATATCGCGTACCTTAGTAAGATAATGTTTTACCACGTAGGAGTAGAAGTGATACAGTTGCTTACATCTTGAAATGACACACAAAACGCTTACCCTTTCAGCCGTGGGGGCGTTAAAATAAGTGGTCAATCCCACTATTCGTTGGTAAAATAGTAGCCCAAGAGTTGGCGGTGGGTGGTGATGACTAGCTGCATTCCCTCTAGTCTTACACTGCTAATTTAGGGACGGCTAGCACAGATAGCTCTTGTGTAGCTTTTCGCGAAATTCAAAACAAACTTTGTGCATACTATTATGATGCTCTCTGGTGTGGTAGTGATTGATTTAACAATGAGACCTCTTTCGTTTTAGAGTTGAAATTAGACACATTTTAAGCAGGGGAGGTTTTTACTACTGGATGGATCTTTGCAGACTCTGGCTTGATAGATGTTCAAGTCAAGAAGGGATTTACCTAAATCCAACTTACTCCGTTCTTCGACTAAGTTTTAAAGAGTTCTGTAACGAAAGGCTGAGTTATTACACACTTTGTAGAACCAAAATAAGGTTCTCAAGAATAAAAGGAACTGTAATTCTGATGCTTTTTGTTCAAGACAATTTGTCTAATACATGCTGTTCCTGGTTGTCAACTGCAGAGATGTGTCGTTTTATCCGAACATGAGAGGATGTTTTGTTCAACTGTAAGTTCACGGGCATGTAGTGCTAAAACTCGACACAACACTCCCTACTGATACAAGTTTGCACTAAAACAACAATAACCTTTCACGGTTTTTTATATATATATATTGTGTTGACCTTTTCAGTTTAACGTTGAACAATTAAGTTGATTTATTTCAAGATATTTGTTTTTTGAAATTTGCGAAAGCTACACGAGGGCTATCTGTCCTAGCCGTTCCTAATTTAGCAGTGTAAGACTCGAAGGAAGGAAGATAGTCATTACCACTCACCGTCAACTCTTAGGTTACTATTTTAACAACGAATAGTGGGATTGACTATACCATTATAACGCACCCACGGCTGAAAGGGTGAGCATATTTGATGCGTCTTTTAAAGACAACCTGTCCATGACAGGCCGTATGCACAAAGCTTTTTATTAGATTCTTTTAAGATTGATAAATGATAAACAAAGAAACTATAAAATGAAAAATAAGAAGTTAAAAAAATAAAATTTGTAAAATCTAAGAGGTTAATTTGTTTAGCTTGTCTTCTTACTGATATTTTAGGAATCAATTATCACTTTAACAAAAAAATGGTTGAATCTGTAAGAGAAAAATGACATGTTCAATGATATCATGTCTTAGTTCTTTAAATACAGAAAGCTAATATCATGTCTTAGTTCTTGGAACACAGAAAGCTAATATCATGTCTTAGTTCTTTGAACACAGAAAGCTAATATCATGTCTTAGTTCTTGGAACACAGAAAGCTAATATCATGTCTTAGTTCTTGGAACACAGAAAGCTAATATCATGTCTTAGTTCTTTGAACACAGAAAGCTAATATCATGTCTTAGTTCTTGGAACACAGAGAGCTAATATCATGTCTTAGTTCTTGGAACACAGAAAGCTAATATCATGTCTTAGTTCTTTGAACACAGAAAGCTAATATCATGTCTTAGTTCTTGGAACACAGAAAGCTAATATCATGTCTTAGTTCTTTGAACACAGAAAGCTAATATCATGTCTTAGTTCTTGGAACACAGAAAGCTAATATCATGTGTTAGTTCTTTGAACACAGAAAGCTAATATCATGTCGTAGCTCTTTAAATACGTAAAGCTCATGTAATGTCGTAGTTCTTTAAATACGTAAAGCTAATTTCTTGTAGTTCTTCTCATATACAAATGTAATATGAGATTAAAGTATATTAACTTTTTCACTTAAAAAAGCTTATTTCAAAATTTTTCACGGGCTATAACGTAGAATCCTACATAATTATTATTTGCTTTAAATTCTAACTTTTTGTTATACTTTATCTAGATTTACTGCACAGATTAACGCCAGTAATTTCTCGGAAATTGGAGACATTTACAACATAAAATAATCTAGGCCTACGTTTTTAAATACCATAAAAATACTTCGTCAAACAGTGTAACCTAGCGGTCGTTTGAAACATGTAATAGCAAGTAATGACCTACATATAATAAAAACAGATAAGATTAAAATAAAAATGAGTTACAGTTAAACTTGGTAGTTATAATCCAACTATGTGTTAACAAATAAATGTTTTAGTTTTGTCTCTAGAGACAACTCAAGCCTTTGGGCAGCAGAGCATGCAATGTTTTATTTCAGATCCAGTAATATAAAATGATGAAAAAATATATTAAATAATATTTTATGTAGCTTGCTTAAATTCCTTTTGAGCGGTAATTCTAAGTAGTTATAAGAAAAGCGACCTTGCTAAATTTGTAATAAGCACACCAGGTGTCCACAGCAACGGAGATATTAATGTTGGTCTCGCAGTGATTTATTAATTCAAGATGTAGAGCTGTGTTTTTTTTTTACTTATATTTATCTATGTATATGCACTTTATAACCAGGACTTCTATACAAATTTTGGTAACATTCATGATTTTATCGAGACAGTAATTGCAAAATGGAAAAAGTAATAATAAAAGCGAAAAAGGACACAAAGGGAGATTGGCACCGGAATATGACATCTGTGAATTAGTTTCAGCATAAAAACCTGTTTTATAACCTTGGCCAAAGCAAAGAGTTTAACATTGGACCAATCAAAGTTACAGAGCACATTTATAAATTTTTCCTGGAATTCTTTCTTTCTCTTACAGAACGTAATTAATCAGATAAACGAACGCTTAAGAAGAACTAGCTAAGGCTTCTTTTCTCTCTCGTCCATGTTCTCGGAAATTTGGTTTATTAACCGAGTAACAATGCTATTCAACCTTCCAGCTGGAAGAAGATATGTAGATGTAAACCAGCAGGATAAGAGTAAAGTCGAAACAATGGTTTTGGTCATGTTGTTTATCAGAAATGCGTTTCACACAACTTGACCTGTCATCATTATGTGTAATAAATATGGATGCAATAACCTTCGTTCTTTGTCTTATTGTTTGTTTTTATAGCGTAACAACGTTTCTGTTTTATACTCTCTTTCAAAAAAACCAGTTACGATGCCAGTTTTAGTCATCTGAAACGTAGCAAAACTAAAGCAATGATCAGAAAAAAAATTATCTAGACCACCTTAGGTCATCGTCGGGTCAAATGATCTAAGGAGGTCAAAATGTTCTTACTTGTTTTGTGTATTAAATAACAGTTTTTAATACCTACAGGGAGTGGCAAAAAAGTTGCAATAAGTCTACGGATTTACAACGCTGGCCCTCCAGTGGCTCAGCGGTATGTCTGCGGACTTACACGCTAAAATCCGGGTTTCGATACCCGTGGTGGGCAGAGCACACAGAGAATTAAGCTTTGTGCTTAATTCTAAACAACAAAACAACAATTTACAACGCTAAAATCATAAGTTCGATTCCCCTCGGTGGATACAGCAGATAGCCTGATGTAGATTTGCTATAAGAAAACAAACAAACAAGCATGACTCATGAAAGTTTCTACCAAGTCTACATGTAGAGCTAGCCCTCACATGCTTGGAAGCATGATAATAGTTTGTAAGATAGAAAATTTATATATCTACCATTTGAGACCTGTAAAACATATTTTTGTTGTCGTATTTACGTCTTTATTGCAATTGTACTTCTTATAATAGAGGATTTCAAGAATTATACAAAATAAATGTACTCGCAGAAACCAAATATAAATCCACTTGTTTTAGGCTTAACGTTAATTAAGACTATAAATTAGAGATAAATTAACACTGTCATTTCTGTAGGTTTCTTGCTTTAGTTTAGTTAGGGTTAAACTACATCTCCCTTAATACTATCAATAAATAAACTTATAATGTTATTCTATGATCTCTCAAAAGACTTTGATAAGCTTTGTACATTTTGGTTTAAAATGTCAACTCCAGTATATTTACATTCGCCTTTTGTTTACATCTGTTGACATGAAATATGAGCATGCGCATTTACACAATAATACAGGCGCGCATTTTCATGACAGACAAAATCTGGTTATTATAAAAAAATAAATTCTGGTTATTCTTTGTATACCACGCTATGTTTACAGTAGGTTATAAACTGATAAGAAATAGATATGACATACTTTTAAAACATACTCTTCGCCCGCTCTCAATTGTTTCTTTGCTGTCACTTCTCCAGTCGTAGGATTAATAAAGAATATGTCATTGGCTTTCTCTGACTCCAGACTATATGTAAGCATTCCATTTGGTCCCTCATCTCGATCCATTCCGGCAACCTGGTGGAAGAAAATGAAATCTCTAAAATTAAATACGAAACAACAACAACATCTATGACGTTTCTACTGTGAGGAAACGATCCGAGGTTAAAATGACTCTTACCCCTATTACTGTGATTAATGTATGGTTAGAACGCTAAGAGCAACATTCAAATAAAATACAACTTTACATTATGTGAAACAAAACTGAATTCAGGTCAAAAACTAGGCTGTCGCGACACGAACATATACACGTTAAAACCTCATTTCAAAAACCCAACAATGTTTTTGTGAACTGATTCATATGGCAATTTTGTTTTGTTTAAACGAAGACCGAGTGACTGATGGAAACAATGGTCTTCATATGAGCCCAAACTCACTAACAGAACTAAACTTCATATGACAGTTGAAACACATGTTGAAATAAAGACCGAGTGACCTGTTAAGTACGGTCTATATTCAATGAAGAGATAAATTGACACTGTGACTTGTGTACGCTTTTTTTTTCTCTTAAATTTAGTTAAGACTAAACTAAATGCTCTCAAGAAACAGACTTATGATGTTTCTAAGATCTTACCAACAACTCTGATAAGTTTTTAATCTGTTGTTACATAAAATGTCTACTAAAGTATATTTACATCTGCCGTTTGTTATCATCTGTCGACACGAAGTCCGATCCATTTTCAAGATAAAATGTCAATATTGTTGTAATAGAAATGTGTGAAACATATTGTTGATCCATAAAGATTTCTTACGTACACATAGCTTCTCAAATTTAATATTTATATATATATGTGTGTGTATTTATAGCACTGTGCATAAGTGTAAGGATAAGAGAATATTTTGTCATTATTTCGATTCTATTAGGCTAATTTTTCCACGCCATTACAGAATGTAAATTTCAACACTATAATAATGCTTCACTGCCCCTGTTGACAACTGAATGAACCAGTGTGAGAATACATATTCTTTAGGATTCCTATATACTTCTACCAAGGGCATGTTATAAAGGTTGTTCTGCTTGAATGAACATACTGATCAAATTGAAGGTCATAAATAACTGCTACCTACTCCACGCAGTGTCTTAATTATATGGAAAGAATCCAGAGAAAGCTAGCATTTGGTATTATTATATGCCAGAAGGAATCAATTTGATAGCACTCCACGAATAAAGTTAAATGAAAACGGTGTTTAACACTGTATATTAACTTTTGTCAATGCCCAAAAAACGTAGATAATTGTCAGTAGAGCTGAGAGTTCATATAAGAACTTAAGGTGATGCTGGTTGGACTCTTTAACAAATTTCTGCAGACTTGAAATGTTCCCTAAACACTGTCATGTACATCCAAGAATGCTTAAAAGCAGAACACTTAAACTCAATGATACTGCTGTTAATTACTTTTATTCATGTAGCATTTAGGACAGAAGGAAGACTGCCATTGATCTCAAGCATGAGGTAGATGACCATCTACCAAATAATATAACGAGAATGAAATATCAGGTCGTGCAGGAACTAAAATATCTTTATTCGATCTCCAAATTTTGTCAAGACACTAAAATATGCTAAAAACGGACAAAATCTTGACAGCTGATGAATGGAAAAGGGTGTGGATGGACGAGTCTAAGTTTGAAATATTTTGTTCAAAGCTTAGGTTGTACATTTGGTGGAGAAAAAGTGAAAGATACCTAAATGCATAGTGCCTACCACGAAGCCTAGGGAAGGCAGTGTTTTGATTTGGAGGTGCTTCTCTGATGAGGCGTCAGAATATATTTGCAAAACAAATTGAATAATGTACCAGTGCAAGTTTTGGTTTGTTTTGAATTTTGCACAAAGCTACACGAGGGCTATCTGTGCTAGCTGTCCCTAATTTAGCAGTGTAAGACTAGAGGGAAGGCAACTAGTCATTATCATCCACCGCCAATTCTTGGGCTACTCTTTCACCAACGAATAGTTGGATTGACTGACCACATTATAACGCCCCCACGGCAGCAAGAGCGAGCATGTTTGGTGTGACGGGGATTCGAACCCAAGACCCTCGGATTACAAGTCGAGTATCTTAACCACCTGGCCATGGTGGGTCTCTAAGTTGGGATCTTCAGACATTAAGTGGCACAGCGGCAAGCTTGCAGACTCACACCTCTAAAATTCTGGTTTCGATACCCGTGGGGGGCAAAGTGCAGATAGCCCATTCATTGTATAACTGTGCTTAATCCCAAACAAACAAAACATTAATAGTTCTAAGTTTACAAAACTACAGGTAAAATGTATTTAACAATTAAAAGAGACAAAGACCCATATAAGAATTTTAATGTTCATAAAAACTAAATGCGACATTACAAAACAAACAAACTAACAAACCATGTTCATGATATAAATATTTCCATAATTCCATATGTCTGTTCAGTGACAAACGACGTAACGAACAGCAACAAAATCACTTCTAAATCATGAAATAAACTGTGCACCGAACTGCAAGTGGTAAACTGTACACCAACTCAGCATGGCCAGGTGATTAGAGCTATCGACTCGTAATCTGAGGGTCGCGGGTTCGAGTCCCTGTCGCACGAAACATGTTCCTCCTTTCTGTCGTGGGGGCGTTATAATGTAGGTCAATTCCGCTATTCGTTGGTAAAAGAGTAGCTCAACAGTTGGCGGTGGATGGTGATGAATAGCCGCCTTCCCTGCAGTCTTACACTGCTAAATTAGGGACGGCTAACACAGATCGCCCTCGAGTAGCATTGCTATAAATTAAAAAAGCAAACAAAACTGTGTACCATATTCCATCTGCTAAGAAAATTTTGTCAGTCAAATCGAGAAGAAACTGTGTGAGAAAACATAAATCCGTCGATAATGAATTCGGATTCCATTAACACGCAATATTTCATTCAGTGAACATTCGGACACTTGTTACACTGGGCAATTCGTCATTTTTTTCCCCCACCATTTAAAACAAAATGTATAAGAAAAAAAAGAAGGAAAACAACTCGAAAGATCATTCCAGAAAATCGTAAAAAAGTATTAAGTTTGTGTTTGTTTTAGGCCTTTCTGATTATTAATATTTTACTTGAACTCAGGTAAATACTGATTTATATTTCCGCCCATAATATTATATATGGTACTAGTATTAATTTTTGAAAAATTCACCTTCAACTAACATTTATACAGTTTCCAATCTGTGAAAAGTTTAATACGTATAAATACATTCACGTATGTATATATAAATATGCCCAAGTAAAGTTTCGACTGTTTACACAGAGCATTATAAGATAGATGTACAGTGTTCCCTCACCACTTCGAGGATCCTCTTTCGCGGATTCACCACTTCGCGGGCTCGGCCGACCCCCACATATATATAAAATAATAAACATTAAATCTAAAATATAGTATTAAATACCATTAAAATATTAAAAATAAATATAATTAATAGTGTAAAGAAAAAAAAAGGTATATTTTGAGATATAAACATATATTTGAGTTTATAACATGGACGAGACTGGCCTGTTTTGGAAGAGGATGCCTTCCCGAACGTTCCTGTTTAAAGATGAGAAAAAAGCCCCTGGTTTTAAAGCTCATAAATACCGGTTCATCCTTTTAATGACTGGTAATGCTGCTGGTTTTATGTTGAAGCCGACATTAATTTACAAGTCTAAAAACCCGAGAGCTTTAAAGAATAAGAACATGAACTTGCTACCGGTCCATTGGATGCACACTCCTACTGCCTGGATAACGAAGCCTCTGAGCTCTGATTGGTTCCATCAGAGTTTCATTCCTCAAGTTAAACTTTATTTATTAGAGAAGAACTTGCCAATCAATGTCCTTCTTCTTTTGGATAACGCCGGTGGCCACGCAATAAATCTTTCGTATGAAGGTGTTAGGGTTGAATTCCTGCCAGCCAGCACTACGTCCCTCATACAACCGATGGACCAGGGAGTTATCAAGGCTTTCAAGGCCTTATACATAAGGAATACCATGTCCAACCTCGTACGTAGCCTTGATAATGCCACCGAAACCGAAGGCGAAAACGACACGTTCACCCTGAAGGAGTACTGGAAGTCTTTCACCATTGCTACATGTCTTCAAAATGTTCATAAGGCATTGCAAGAGATGAAGCCCTGCACCGTTAATGCAAGCTGGAAGAAGTTGTGGCCTGAGGTTGTGCACGACGACAAGGGATTCACGCCTGAAGAAATCCAACACTCGGCTGTTCAAAAAGCTGTGCAATTAGCTTCGTTAATCAAAGGTGAAGGATTTGCCGATATGACGAAGGAAGACGTAGATGAACTGATTGACTTAGAATCCAAACCACTCGCCGACCAAGACTTAGAAGCACTGACGAAGACGACGACGAAGAGGAAACACCGAAAGAAGCCGAGGAAACAATCGAGCAAACTGGATGGTCGTTAGAGCGGTTAGGTAAACTAATGAAACTAATTAACGAAGTGAAGGAGTGCTCACAGGAATGGGACAACGATATGGTTCGATCAGTACAATTTTGCAATAAAATAGAAGAACTGATGACTCCTTATCAAATGATTTTCGATAGGCTAAAGAGGCAGAGAAAACAACTGCCAATAACAATGTTTTTCCAGCCGAGCAAGAAAGAAAGGGTACCGGTGGCAAGTACTGTTCCTGAAGTTGTAACGACCGACGAAGAAATTGCCGATTCACCTGCCACAGAAGAGGAAGTGGTGTCCTCCGAAAAGACACCACCTGCTGAAGATATGTAATTTTTAATTTTAAGGCTTAATATCTGAATAATTGTTCTTATTATTTCAGCAATAATGAACAGTATTGTAATGGGAGGGTTAAATAGTTGTACAGGGAGGGTTTTAAAAGTCTAAATGCACATAAATATATACGTAAAAATCGGCGATCTCACTTCGCGGAAAATCTCCTTTCGCGGGAGGTTTTGGAACGCATCTACCGTGATACACGAGGGAACACTGTACTAAAATAAGGAAACTAGGCATAGCAGAAAGAACGTTCTATTCGCGTGAAGAAAGGACAACAATGAGAGTGTCCACCAATAATATTGAATATTTTATTACAGTTTTACTTACTCTGTAATAAAATACAATTTACTAGTAAATAAATTTAAAACCGAAACATTATTAACAGAAATGATATCGATGAATATTATTAACAGAAACAGTATCGATGAAAGGAAGGAAATAAAAAAAGATTTATTTTTGATAACTATTCTAAACTATCATAGATTGATTTATTAATTAATTGTTAGAGCAAAGTCACTTTGGGTTATCCACTGTGTCCATCATGGGGAATCGAACCCCCAAATTTTGGGGTTATAAGTCCGTAAACGGACTCAAGATATTTTTCGCGCATTATTCACTGAATGTAACGAATTTACCATTCGAGGCTTTTACTCGATTCTGGCTAAGCAAATATTTCATGTATATATCAGCTTTATGCCACACATGAAAGCTACTGTCTAACATTCATTACCAGTACGGTTACCTCCTCCTGGGTGATTTAAGATGTGGTTCATTTGGAGGACAATAACCATTCGCTGAAGAATGGCAGGTCTTTCTTCTTCCGTTACTTAACTCCACAGTACTCAGATGATTGTTTTATGCTCTTGAATGAACATTCTTTTGCAAAGAGTTTTGATATATTCAAATACAAAAAAGACTGTCGCTGAAACTTATGTAAATAACACATCTATTCGCTCATTATATTTTAGCAGAAAGAATTTGAATCAAAGCATTTATACAAATGGTTTTAACTAAACGACCAGCTCAGCTTCTAGTCTACCAGTGACTCAGCGGTAAATCTGAAGGTTTATTATGCTAAACTCGGGTTTCTATACCCGAGACTGGCGCACCACAGATATTTAAATATGTTTGGTTTGTTTTGAATTTCGCGCAAAGCTACATAAGAGCTATCTCCGCTAACCGTTCCTAATTTAGCAGTGTAAGACCAGAGAGAAGGCAGCTAGTCATCACCACTCTCCGTTAACTCTAGGGCTGCTCTTTTACCAACGAATAATGGAATTGACCATTACGTTATAACGCTCCCACGGATAAAATAGTATGTTTGATGTGACGGAGATTCAAACCTGCGACCCTCAGCTTGCGAGTCGAGCACCTCCTAACAACCTGGTCACTTTACTTGATGAAGATGATGTCAAATACAGGGTGGCTATCGACAAACTTCTGTCCTACGAAATTAATTCCAAACAAACAATGTAAGAAGAATATTCAGAAGTAAACCGGACTGTTCTTTTCTTTAGTTCAAACACTCATTTCACGACCAAGCAACGTATGTTGTTGACATTTCGGAATTAGGCAATCACGTATACTTTTGTGACACAGTTTATGTTGAGTTGTTGTTTTTTTTTCATGTTACTGTGTATTAATATATCATTTTGTTTCGTTTGGTTTTACAGTAAAGCACAAAATTACACAGTGACTATTTATACGCTGCTCCACAACGGATACTGAAACACGATTTCTTTTTAACGTCGTAATTCTGCGGACTTACGGTTGAGCCACTAGAAGTGATGAGCATGGGGTCACCAGTTCGATCGAATGAAAATGGGCAATTTTGAAAATAAAGTGTGCGATTGCAGGTTATCTGTTGTCCAATTAACCAGTCACTAATCGTTCATGGTTACACACTTATCTTCAACCAGTCGATCATACCCTCGTGCCTATTTACTCAGCCCTGAGAAAACAGATCTTGTTCTTTGTTATTATCCGTCATCTACGTACAGGTCTATGAGAGAATAAAATATTTGTCCTAAGCATTGAAGATGTTAACGGTTTATCCTGAAATTATAAATGTACTACTAAAAAATAATAAAAATAACATTCTGAAAAACACTATACCAGGTGGTAGTATATTCCATGTGAAAGTTCTTTATAGAATCTCTTTTGTTCTAATCACACTGCCATTTCATGTTACTAGTTCCTCACTCTTACCCTAATCACACTGTCGTTTCATGTTACTGGGTTTTCATTGTTACCCTAATCACTATGTCGCTTTATGTTGCTGGTTCCTCATTGTTGTTTCATGTGGCACAACGGTATGTTTGCAGACCCACAACGCTAGGAACCGAGTTTCGTTACCCGTGGTGGTTACAGAACAGATAGCCTTAAGTACAAACAAGCAAACGTGCTAAATTGTAGTTGTGCTTTCTAAACTTACAGCCCCCCAGTGGCTCAGCGGTATGTCTGCGGACTTGCACGCTAAAATCCGGGTTTCGATACCCGTGGTGGGCAGAGCACAGATAGCCCATTGTGTAGCTTTGTGCTTAATTCGAAACAACAATCTAAACTTACAAATTTAAAATCACATATGGGCATGAGTAGTGATTTATATTCTTGTTTGAAACTTTTAAAAAATAAGGAAAATAGAGAGAACAAGAAAATAGCCTGCGACAGCTTTTAATAAAAAAGTAAAATCGTGAAGCGACTCACAGACTATCGTGTGTTATATGATTTGATTAAAGAGCTTATTCTGTTTAGAATAATTTTGACTATTGGTCATATCGACTAAAAATGTCACCACACACTACGACGTTCATGTTGAAAATGCCATTACACACAATGTGACGTATGTCTCGTTGAAATTATTTCTACACACATAACTATGTAGCTCATGTTGAAAATATCACTGCGCACAAAGTCATGTAAGTTATGTTGGAAATATTTCTACACACGTGATTATGTAGGTTGTGTTGAATGTGTTTTCTTGTAGTAAAGTCACATCACTCTATCTGCTGAGTCCACGGAGGGGAATCGAACCCCTGATTTTAGCACTGTAAGTCCGTAGATTTACTGCTGTACCAGCGGGAGACAGTTTGTGTTGAAAATGGTACTATACAAATAGTCAAGTTGACCAACTGAAATGTCATGCGCGAAAGAGGCGAATGGTATAAGTTAGTCTATTGATTTGTCACAACTTAGAAGAACACAACACGTAACCAGTAACTTTTCAACTTCCGATGAACCACCAATATGGAATTAATTATATTTGTTCATATGATTAACTTTTGTAAATTAAATCAAACTTCATAACTTATAAAATTAATGGATACAAATATGTGGTGTAAAATATAGTTTTCGAATGGAATTATTACCAGTAACAACATTTACATGTTTATTATAACTGCCTAAAGCTTGTATCACAGACTGCTTTTCTGTTCACCAAAGGTAAATTTGAAAATATAATATGTGACAAAGAGGCCTGATGCATTCTTTGATTCGTCACATTTTTTGCTGTGGACTACAATTTGCCTGTTTTAGGCTCGGATCAGTAAACCAAAAAAATACAATTAAGCCTCTGATAACAGTGATGTGTCTGTGATATATATGGGGTTTCTATGTCATTTTTTAACTCACCTTTTAGTCATCTAAACAAAATTATATCTAGTTTAGATTACTAAATAGTGAGTTAAAAAAAACTTAAAAACTGCTTGAATAACTAGTATCCTATTCCTATTTATACCCACCAACAACTGCGACATTTTCGAAACTATACTTTAATTCGCATTAACTCATATCATGTTTGTTTGTTTTTAATTTCGCGCAAGGCTACACGAGGGTTATCTGGATCAACGAAGAACATGGCAGGGTCAAAAATTATTTCTGTTGAAAATGAATCTCCATGGATATGATATTTTGATACTGTTGTAGTTTAATAGTTATACACAGAGTATAAACAAATTTTTCGTCACTTCAGATACCGGTAACTCAAGTCTTATTATATGAGATAAACTATATAATACCTGTGTTCAGTGCTGATAAAATCGGTAAGTGTCATCTTTTGGAAAAGACATCAGATATTAAGTATAGCGTGCTAAACTTGTCAAACATAAAAATGCGAGTTTTTAAATGTGAAATACACCACAGTATAAGTTAAAGCAAAATAAATTATAATGAAAGCAAGTACATATAACCAAGATTATTTCTTTTCAACATCATAGATGTATTTTAACTTGTGTCTTCTTTTAATAAATAATCATTTAAAAAAAAACATTTTTTAAAATAACTGTCATTCAATTAACATATCGTAAGTAGTAAATATTGTTAACACTGAATTTTTGTTTTATTTAAAAATAAACAAATAATCGGCACTGACATCTTTGTTTATCACATTTCTTATTACAGTTGTTTAATATTATAGGTGTTCAAACACTTTTCTTCGTGTGGCCGTTTCGTTTCCTCCATAAAGAGAAAAGAAAAAAAGTAAATAAGACGAAGATTGCTCCCATCTATGATTTACCAAAATAGTCCTGGTCCGGTATGCCCAAGTATGTTAAGGCGTTCGACTCGTAATCCGAGGGTTGCAGGTTCGAATCCCGGTTGCATCAAATATGCTCGCCTTTCATCCGTGGGGACGTTATAATGCGACGGTTAATCCCACTATTCGGTGGTAAGAGAGTAGCTCAAGAGTTGGCGGTGGGTGGTGATGACTAGCTGCCTTCCCTCTAGTCTTACACTGCTAAATTAGGGACAGCTAGCGCAGATAACCCTCGAGTAGCTTTTCACGAAATTAAGAAAAACAAACCAATATAGTTCAGGTTTCGGTAAAGCAGCGTAATTTTGAAGATGTATTGTTCGTTTTTATTTCTTAGCTCAAAGCCAAACAATGGATTATCTGAGCTCTGCCCACCGCAAGGAATCGAACTTCAGATGAAAACCACTGAAGATGTCGATAGTTAAGTAGAATGTTTCTGATCTCATAGCACGTACGCATTTAAAAACCTTGAATAACATTTGTTTGTTTTAATTTTCGCCCAAAGTCACTCGACGGCTATCTGCGCTAGCCTTCTCTAATTTAGTAGTGTAGGACTAAAGAGAAAGCAGTTAGTCACTACTACCCACCACCAACTCTTGGGGTACTCTTTTGTGTGTGTCTTCTAAAAGCAAAGTCACCCATATCAAGCTATCTGCTGAGTTCACCAAGAGAAATCGAACCCCTGATTTTAGCGTTGTAAATCCGTAAACTTACCTCTGTACTAGCGGGAGACAGGTACTCTTTTACCAACGAATAATGGGATTAACTTTTAATTATAACGTTCCCATGGCTGAAAAGGGCGAGCGTATTTGGTGTGACGGGAATTCGATCCCGCGACCCTCAGATTAAAACGATTTGAGCATCCTAACCACCTGTCCATGCTGGACATACAAACCTTGAACAAAGGAATGAGAAATTAACTTATAAAGAGGCGCTGGCATCGTAAAAAGAATTCTAAAAACACTTAAAACTCCCTTTTTTCGTCTTAATCATTCTTTAAACTTTTTTCAATAACCCTATAAAGCTATGAATAACATAGTTGCAGTTTCGATTACCCTTAATTTGAACACTCTACTAGCATAGGAGCTTAGCATTTACTCTAGAAAATTGCACAAAAATCAGTAAAACGTAATAGGTACTGGTCCCCAACTTTCTGTTCTTCAATGGTGAAATGATGCAAAACCATTAATGTTCCCTTTCCGTTCTCTCCTTTACTTTCGTGCAGTTTGTTTCTGTGTGCATTCACGTGCGTGTGATGTAGAAACTTTGGGTCAAGTCTCACACAGGAAGGAGTGTTGGTAGCCAGCTTCTGGGATCAATAACAGGACCGGCTTCTCGAATCTTCTAAAATGGCAGAACCGATTTCCGTTTTATGGAGTAATTTCGACTCACGTCCTCAAATTTACAACTGATATACTCTAGGAGGCGCTGTAAGAAGTCTATGACGAGAATCTATAAGTCATTTTTATTATTTGAAAACCTGCTGGTAGTTAAAGATCGTTTCTCAAAAAACACTTTCCTGTATATATATATATATATATATATTTAATGTGTTGGCAACATCTTGAAGTCTACTTACTTGAATGTGCGATATTTTTTTAAAACAAGCAGTTTAAGTTGGAGCTTGATTTACCGATAAAAATATCTTAAGTCGCAAATTAAAGACCACAATTCTACAGTAAGACCTTATCTCCAGAGACGCCTTATAAAAATAATGAATCTTTGTAGTACTGTTCACAACGTGTTATAGCGCGAAATGTTCTCTAAAGGTCCAAAGACATTCAGCTGATGAAAGCTTCGTCTTTAGAAAAGTATCAATTCTTTGTAGCTTGTACTTCTTTTAATCAGAATCAGTGTACATGCAAGCAGAGTCTTGCTAACTTGTATCTGAAGAATTATTAGTTCGACAATATCGAGTACAGATGTAACTTGTATCAATACTGAAGAATTATTAGTTCGACAATATCGAGTTCAGTTGACTTAAATGTGTCATTCCTTTGTCTATGATGAAGTTTTTCTGATTTTAAATGCATAACAATTAATTAGTATTTTAAAAGTATTTCTGACACACATAGATAGTTATCATTAGCCACGATAAGTGGTTCATAACAGCGATCGAATAGAACATTTGGGGCAAAAATCACCTTTAAAAGAACACTCATAGTCGAACCACCACTCACGACATTTCGTTTTTAATAGTTAAGACACTCAAACATTGGTGATGAACAAAATATGTGATTTCACGATTGAATCACTTATAGGCATGGGCAGACGAACCGGATGGTCAACTCGAAATCTGAGGGTCGCAAGTTTGATTCTCCCGCCATCAAAACATGCTCACCTTTTCAGTCGTGGGAGTATTCTTAGTGACGGTCAATCCCACTATTCGTTGGTAAAAAAGTAGCCTAAGAGTTGGCGATGGGTGGTGTTGACTAGCTTCTTTCATCTTGTCCTATACTGCTAAATTAGGAGTGGCTAGTGCAGATAGTCCTCGTGTAGCTTTGCGCGATAATTCAAAACAAACAAACAAATCACCAAGTTAAATTTATAGTTGAAGACTCTTTAATAAAATTATTTTTTTTTATCAAGTACGTTGCAATAAAAACATGTTGGTTCATTTCTACTTCAGTTCATTGTTTAACACAAACATGTCAAATAATATACATCTCTGTCTTATAACTGTTAAATTCAAGTGTATTTTTCTCAAATAAATAATTGAGTTAACGAAAAGCATATGTTCAAGTTTTAATGAAAATATGACCAATTCCTCAAAACGCAGTTCTTGACTGAAAGGAAGTTGACCTATGTTAGAAGCAGAAGAAGTTAGATCATTCACAAAGTCATCATGAAGAATGACACACAACATTTTATTATAGGAAGAATCGAATCTGCCTATCTACCAAACAAACTGATGAAACATCAGTGATCCATCACGATTCAGTGGTCCTCCAGTGGAGCTTAACCAAAAGATGAGAGTTCTTAGTTAATCTCGAACGTGATTGGTGGAATGTTAAAGCTGGAGGGAAATGAGGAATAAGATACAAGACCACAAAAGACGAGTGTTCCGAGCTAATCTGGAACGTGATTGGTCGAATGTAAAAGCTGAAGGGAATGAAGAAAGAATATACATGGCCACAATGAAAGTTTTTAGAGAATCGCTGAAGAAATACAGATTAAATATAAAATGGGAACCAGAAGAAACTTACTCACTCGGAACACATCATGGATGGAAAAATTAAAACTATGGCAATAAACCCATTTACGGAGGTAACTTACCCGGAACAAAACGGACTGTCTAGCGCTGGTATTTGTTGGCGGTACCGTACAACGAAGGAGGCTACGGTGGAGAAACTCGGGGTCATGGTCGTTGATGTCCGATATTTTCACAACCACTCTCGTCGTTGAAGAAAGTGGAGGAGACCCGGAATCCATGATCGTCACCTGAAGAAAAGAAGAGAGAGATATATATACATTCTAACATCTTGTATCTGATTAGTTTCAAATAGAAATGTGCTTCCCGGCTGCTTACTGATTTTGAATTTGCCCGCAAAGTTTCACGAGGGCTATCTGGCTAGCAGTCTCCAATTTAGCAGTCTAGAGGAAAAGCAGCTAGTCATTACTTCCCACCGTCAACTCTTAGGATATTTTTTTACCATCAAATAGTGGGACTGACTGTAACATTATAACGTCCACACAGCTAAAAGGGCGAGCATGCTTGGTGCAATGGGGGTACGAGCCCGCGACCCTCAGATTATGAGTCAATCGCCCTGAACATCTGGCCATGCTGGACCCCAGTTGCTTATTCTAGTCCAGCTTTTCCGTTAGCTAGCATATCACGCAGTGTTGGATAAGATAAATGTACAAAATTTAGCTCATTGATATGCGTGCTTATTTATATAAGTTACGAAAACGGTATTAAATGTCAAGATATTGGGGGAAGGGACTCACAAAAGTTTCTAAATGTTTCGGAAAATAGTAAAATGTTTAAAGTAAAATAGACTATTATTCGAGTATTAAACATATTATGTATTTTCCAAATAACAAACAGGCCATTTGTTTGTTCCTATTTCCAACGTATCCAGTCAGGTGCTTTTCAGATAATTAGGTCTGATTAGTCAGGTGCCTTTCAGATTTAGTGAACACAAGCATGATTTGTTTGTTTGTTTTGAATTTCGCACAAAGCTACTCGAGAGCTATTTGTGCTAGCCGTCCCTAATTTAGCAGTGTAAGACTACAAGGAAGGCAGCTAGTCATCACCACCCACCGCCAACTCTGACGCTACTCTTTTACCAAAGAATAGGGGGATTGACCGTTACAACGCCCCTACAAGCAGGAGGTATAAAATTTTGTGTGGGGAATACTGCATACGGACATGCGTAACTTTAATATAACGTTTTTTATGTGGTAGCAAGGGGCCAAAAACAAAATATTAGATCAATTTTTTTTCTGTTGTAAAAATAAATAAAATAAACCAGAAATTTCTGTTAGTTGTTAACTGAAAGTACAGTCCCTCAAAACTCGTTAGATTAAAACAAATCTAATGAATGCAAGAAAGATTAAGAGATGCGTATTAACCGTATGTGTTGAGAAACTATGGTTTTATAAATTTATCGTTTTGATGAATTTAAACGACATATGTTTATACATGGTTTAAGCAAAAGGAGAAAATAAAAAGGTTCACCTCAACTGTCGATAGATGGCGAGAGTTTTGAACCAGGTGCATTAAGACTGTAAAAAAGTAGGTTGATAATAAAAACACTAATAGACTGCTTTCTCAAATGGGTAGTTTTGACCCTGGTCACCAGGCGATATTATCAGTAAAAATTGTCTGCGAGCTATCGTTTACTTTGTAAGTTTAGGCACGCGAACAAAGAACAAGCAAACAAAAAAGACAAAAAAAGCGAAGCAAAAAAAAGTCACTTTATCAAGCTTGATGAGTGTGTCAGAGAAGACATTTCCAATTAATCACAACTCCCTTGCAACGCTAGAGGGCTAGGGCTAACGGCAGTATTATAATGACAAGTTGGCTTCAGGTGGTTTTTAGGTATTAAAATACGATGAAACATACCTTTTATATGCTGCACAGAATTTTAGCTAGGGAACGTTGTTCTTTCTTTCTCTCTCTCAGTTCCCATAAATGTAACATATTTGTTGTTTCTTTTATCTGCTACAAATAAGTAACGAGTGAGATAGAAATCCGTACATTAAAGGCATTTCAACTGACTACATACAGGCAGTGTGTATACGTAACAATAAAAGTTGTATCAATTATTCACGAATTTCTAGAGTAAAGTGTGAATTCATTTCAGCGGATCGGGGTTTTCAAAAAATATGAATCTAAACACAACCATAATATTTTAAACAGGATCTCTACGTCATTTTGTTGTGAACTTAACTGTTTATGTCATATTGGACGTTCTGAACCAAACATAGCATTTTATTACAAATTTAATTACTTGGACTCTTTCACATGTAACAAACTGAACACCATTCTATTATAGACGTAACTACCTAGGTTATTTTCATATAATAAATAATATCATTACATAATAAAATAATTACCTTACTCTGTATTTAACACATTAAGATCATTTTGTTATAAACTTAATTATTTGTTTTTTTCAGCACGTAAACATCCTTATACTCTAAAAATAATTAGTTTCTTTCGTATATAATATACAAAGATTATTTTATTGTAGCTCCTAAGTGGCACAATGGTATGCCTCCGGACTCACACGGCTCAAAACCGTGTTTCGATACCTGTGATGGCACAGATAATCCATTGGTTAACTCTGTGCTTAATTTTAAACAGAAAAACAAACAAACCTTTTATAGACTTAATTACTTATGTTATTTTGTGTGTAATAAGCTAAATGTAATTTCTAATAAAAAATAAATATCTAAGTTATTTTATATGTATAATAAAACATTTAATTGTACGTAAACGTTAATTCATTTTGCAGAAGAAAAAAGAACATAGAAAAGATTGCTTAAACAGTCAACTTCGGTCAGTTTTCTTCTTATGAGTGGAAGTTGATTGCAGTATTACTTAGAAGAAAAATAAATGAGCACCAACAAAGTAAAACAATGGGGACAACTTTGAGATTTTCTACGAAATTCAGAAATGTTGTCTTAGAGTAAAACAGTTGAACAAGGTTTGATTTCTAGAATGTTCGCTAGTTTTAAATGTGAAGACAACTTTTTAACTGTCACTAACTGTTTTCGTTTGTTTTTGAATTTCGCGCAAAACAACACGAGGGCTATCTGCGCTACCCGTTCCTAATTTAGAAGTGTAAGACTGGAGGGAAGTCAGCTAGTCATCACCACCCACCGCCAACTCTTGGGCTACTTTTTTACCAACGAATAGTGGGATTGCCCGTAACTTTATAACGACCCCACGGCTAAGAGTGCGAGCATGTCTGGTGTGACGGCGATTCAAGCCAGCGACACTCAAATTAAAACATGATACAGGTTTTTGAACACTATGTGGTAAAGATACCGAAACACTGAGACATTTATATTGCCTATATCCAATGGTTCAACTTTTGTGGGCATTATTAGTATTTGATATTATTTTCTTTACAACTCAAAAAGCAGTACCAATAAATCAGAAAAAGTCGAGGACTTAAACCACTTGGCTATGTCGGGCCCTCGATTATCTTAAACAGGTAACATCTGGAACAGTAACATTCTAACACGTAAGGGAAGTAAGACAATATAACTAGATACACTCTCGTCTCTTCTATTTTCACGTAAGGGAGGCGAGACAGTATAACTAGATACACTTTCATCTGTTCTATTTTCACGTAAGGGAGGAGAGACAGTATAACTAGATGCACTTTCATCTCTTCTATTTTCACGTAAGGGAGCCGAGACAGTATAACTAGATACACTTTCGTCTGTTTTATTTTCACTTAAGGGAGGCGAGACAGTATAACTAGATACACTTATGTCTGTTCTATTTTCACGTAAGGGGGTGAGACAGTATAACTAGATACACTTTCATCTGCTTTATTTTCACGTAAGGGAGGCGAGACAGTATAACTAGATATACCTTCGTCTGTTCTATCATCACGTAAGGGAGGTGAGACAGTATAACTAGATACACTTTCGTCTGTTCTATTTTCACGTAAGGGAGACGAGACAGTATAACTAGATACACTTTCGTCTGTTCTATTTTCATGTAAGGGAGACGAGACAGTATAACTAGATACACTTTCGTCTGCTTTATTTTCACGTAAGGGAGACGAGACAGTATAACTAGATACACTTTCATCTCTTCTATTTTCACGTAAGGGAGCCGAGACAGTATAACTAGATACATTTTCGTCTGTTTTATTTTCACTTAAGGGAGGCGAGACAGTATAACTAGATACACTTATGTCTGTTCTATTTTCACGTAAGGGGGTGAGACAGTATAACTAGATACACTTTCATCTGCTTTATTTTCACGTAAGGGAGGCGAGACAGTATAACTAGATATACCTTCGTCTGTTCTATCATCACGTAAGGGAGGTGAGACAGTATAACTAGATACACTTTCGTCTGTTCTATTTTCACGTAAGGGAGACGAGACAGTATAACTAGATACACTTTCGTCTGTTCTATTTTCATGTAAGGGAGACGAGACAGTATAACTAGATACACTTTCGTCTGCTTTATTTTCATGTAAGGGAGACGAGACAGTATAACTAGATACACTTTCGTCTGTTCTATTTTCACGTAAGGGAGGAGAGACAGTATAACTAGATGCACTTTCATCTGCTTTATTTTCACGTAAGGGGGGTGAGACAGTATAACTAGATACACTTTCATCTCTTCTATTTTCACGTAAGGGAGCCGAGACAGTATAACTAGATACATTTTCGTCTGTTTTATTTTCACGTAAGGGAGGCGAGACAGTATAACTAGATACACTTATGTCTGTTCTATTTTCACGTAAGGGGGTGAGACAGTATAACTAGATACACTTTCATCTCTTCTATTTTCACGTAAAGGAGGCGAGACAGTATAACTAGATACACTTTCATCTCTTCTATTTTCACGTAAGGGAGGTGAGACAGTATAACTAGATACACTTTCATCTGCTTTATTTTCACGTAAGGGAGGCGAGACAGTATAACTAGATACACTTTCATCTGCTTTATTTTCACGTAAGGGAGGCGAGACAGTATAACTAGATACACTTTCATCTCTTCTATTTTCACGTAAGGGAGGCGAGACAGTATAACTAGATATACTTTCGTCTGTTCTATCATCACGTAAGGGAGGCGAGACAGTATAACTAGATATACTTTCGTCTCTTCTATTTTCACGTAAAGGAGGCGAGACAGTATAACTAGATACACTTTCATCTCTTCTATTTTCACGTAAGGGAGGTGAGACAGTATAACTAGATACACTTTCATCTCTTCTATTTTCACGTAAAGGAGGCGAGACAGTATAACTAGATACACTTTCATCTCTTCTATTTTCACGTAAGGGAGGCGAGACAGTATAACTAGATATACTTTCGTCTGTTCTATCATCACGTAAGGGAGGTGAGACAGTATAACTAGATATACTTTCGTCTCTTCTATTTTCACGTAAAGGAGGCGAGACAGTATAACTAGATACACTTTCATCTCTTCTATTTTCACGTAAGGGAGGTGAGACAGTATAACTAGATATACTTTCGTCTGTTCTATCATCACGTAAGGGAGGCGAGACAGTATAACTAGATATACTTTCGTCTGTTCTATCATCACGTAAGGGAGGTGAGACAGTATAACTAGATACACTTTCATCTCTTCTATTTTCACGTAAGGAAGGAGAGACAGTATAACTAGATACACTTTCATCTCTTCTATTTTCACGTAAGGGAGACGAGACAGTATAACTAGATACACTTTCGTCTCTTCTATTTTCTCGTAAAGGAGGCGAGACAGTATAACTAGATACACTTTCGTCTCTTCTATTTTCACGTAAGGGAGGTGAGACAGTATAACTAGATACACTTTCGTCTGCTTTATTTTCACATAAAATAAGAATTTCATAAGACATATCTGTTTTCTTTATTAATATATTTATAGAACCTTTATAGAAAGCTACATAAGAACTATCTGCATATAGCCACCATTAAGATTGAACTGATAGGCAATGTAGCTAGTCAACAGCACTACAGTGCCATCGTTTAATTAAGATACGCTTATCAGACCAAATATACCGAATAAATTGTCCGTTTTATATAAATCCTTCAGGGTAAACGAACCATGAATCCTCGAATTCAGTTAGCTCAGACATGCTTAACTATTCGGGCTCGCCCGATTCGCAAAATGCAGGTCCCCGCTAGTACAACGGTAAGTCTACGGATTTATAACGTTAAAATCAGGTGTTCGATTCCCCTCAGTGAATACAGCAGATGGCTCAACATGGCTTTGCTACAAGAAAACACGCAAAATGTGGAAATTAAAAAAATAAAAAATTCACAACAAAAATCCTTCAGATTCTCATAAACAATATGTAAGAAATCTCACTGCTTTTAATGAATATAATATTCATAATGGTAATTCTCAGATATTCTGTATATCATCTTAAGAGTTGATTTCTGGTTTCATTATATTATTTAACTGGTTTTTACCATCTTTTCAGGAGCTACCTATTCAAGTTTTATTATTTTGTTATTTCTCTTATGTAATATATAGACGTGACAAATCTCCACGTGAATGACATCTGAACTTCAGATCCTTCGTGTTTCTTCTTGTCTAACCTTCTACATCTTCCAGCATGGAAAACCTTTCGGTATATCGTTGCAGTGATGAAAACGTTATTTAATCATTAAACAGTCTAAAATAGTATTTCTAAACCTTTTCGATACTGAGGACCGGCTCACTAAACTATCACGTATTACCGAAATGCAAGTCCAACAGAAAACCGTCTTGAAGTACCTATGGATATTCTGTTTGTTTGTTTTTTCGTCAAATCGCACGAATCAGCAAGAAAATTGTAACGAACAAACATTGGACTAAAAGCCATATTTACTAAC
This sequence comes from Carcinoscorpius rotundicauda, assembly GCA_011833715.1. Lineage (NCBI taxonomy): Eukaryota > Metazoa > Arthropoda > Merostomata > Xiphosura > Limulidae > Carcinoscorpius > Carcinoscorpius rotundicauda. The sequence goes on along the minus strand of CM022403.1, from coordinate 4,548,452 downwards.
GTGGCAACGTTTTGAATAAAAACTCTTTCCATAGTTATTGAAGCGTCTTTTTGTCTCCCAAACTCTGCCGATTATACATGTAAATGTATTTGTTTTGGGCTGGACCACCAAAACACCAAAAAGTCTAGTAACTGAACCATTGAGAGAAAGAAACTCTATACTGTGAGACCGAGAGTCTTGACAGTTCATATGGAAATAAGTGAACAATACGGTACTTTCAACCTGCAAAAACTAACCAGAAAGTTCTGATGAATTCTCTCTAACAAATGTATTAAAAGAGTCAATCACAGCTTGTGAATTACTTCGGATAAATGATAAAACAGTCTACAGTGGCCTCTAAATTACTTCCGATAAATAATAAAGCAGTCTACAGTATGTTGTGAATTACTTTCGATAAATAAAACAGTCTACAGTATGCTGTGAATTACTTCCCACAAAAAAATAAAACAGTCTATAGTAGCCTGTGAATTACTTCCAATACATAATAAAACAGTCTACAGTAGCCTGTGAATTACTTCCAATACGTAATAAAACAGGCTACAGTAGCCTGTGAATTACTTCCAATACGTAATAAAACAGTCTACAGTAGTCTGTGAATTACTTCCAATACGTAATAAAACAGGCTACAGTAGCCTGTGAATTACTTCCAATACATAATAAAACAGGCTACAGTAGCCTGTGAATTACTTCCAATACGTAATAAAACAGGCTACAGTAGCCTGTGAATTACTTCCAATACATAATAAAACAGGCTACAGTAGCCTGTGAATTACTTCCAATACATAATAAAACAGGCTACAGTAGCCTGTGAATTACTTCCAATACATAATAAAACAGTCTACAGTAGCCTGTGAATTGTCCCCAGTGGCTCAGCGGTATGTCTGCGGACTTACACGCTAAAATCCGGGTTTCGATACCCGTGGTGGGCAGAGCACAGATAGCCCAATGTGTAGCTTTGTGCGTAATTCAAAATAACAAATAACAAAAGCCTGTGAATTACTTCCAATACATAATAAAACAGGCTACAGTAGCCTGTGAATTACTTCCAATACACAGTAAAGCAAACTACAGTAGCCTGTGAATTATTTCGGATAGCGGCACAGAATTAGTGTACAGTATGCTGTGGAAGTGTTTCTAATAACAATGTCAAAGAAGTAAAAGTATAAATTAGACAATGGAATTGTGTCTGATGACAACGTTAACTAAACCTAAACTGTACTGAAATTACTTTACATTATCTTTTGAAAGCTCTGAAATTATTGCTAATTATAGTGTTGGGTTACAATAATTCATGGTGTTACGTTTTATAATAGTTAATTAAGCCCACGGTCGACTTTGTAATTATTTTTATACTGTTAACAAATCAATATTATAACTGGCTGTGAAGAGCCACAGATTTCTATTGAACCATGTCTTACTGTGGCGATTTGGTCTTACTGATAAATAGACATTTATCAAATTCACGTCTATTTTGTTTGAGATGATAAGAAAAATTAATGAGAAGAAAGAGAACCATCAGCAGAATGTAACAATGTACTAATATTGAAGATGCCGCAAAGGCGAAACGTCGGCCTAAATAAGTTTTCTTATTAAATATCTGAAGCGTAAAAGTCGCTTTTTTCCTACCTGTTTTTTTTTCAAAACAAAGCATATAAATCCTATCAGTATAAACTGGAACTTTTAAAAGATTAAAAAATGTTAGAAATCGACCGAAAATGTCTTATAAAAGAGAGAAAAACTAAAACTAAACCTTTAAAATACAATTATGAATTTTTAAACAACACTTTGTAAACAAGAATACAACAATGCGCATTAAGGTGTCTGTACGATCTTCTTCCCCCGTCATACGAAATACGCTCGTCCTTTCAACCATGGGAGCGTTATAACATGGCAGTCAATCACACTATTCGTTGGTAAAAGAGTAGCTCAATAATTGGTGGAAGGTAGTGATTACTAGCTGCCTTTCCTCTAGTCTTAAATTACTAAATTACGGACGGCTAGCGCAAGAAATTCAAAAACAAAATCAAACGAGCTTCTTCTTTTAACCGCTAGGTGATTTTGATACAAAGGCACACGAATACTTCTAAACGGTATTCCAACAATTGTCGTCTTATTTAGGCTACGGAAAACTGTGATTTCCAGTCTCACAGATAAGCAATTTATCTGTCTTAATGCTCTGAGATCAGAATTTATTTTTCACTATATTGTTGAAAAACGACATCAAATAGTGAAACTTACCTAATGGTCCCCAGCAGAAACCGGGTTTCGATGCTCGTAGCGAGCAGAGCATTGTGTAGCTTTGTGCTTGTGTTTATTTCCAAAAACACATTTACTCGGTGGTATGAGACTTCTACTTTAAAAATAACGCCCCCTATGAAATAATAACGAATCACGATCAGTTTATATATCATCAAATATTTATAGAATAATGATGGGCACGTGCTATTCTTTTATTTTGGCTTCTCTCAGAAGCACCTGATTGGAGAAATCTATCTCAATTAGTTTGAAGTGTTAGGTTTTTGTCGTAAAGTAGGGAGAGAGAAAAAATGGACGAGATAAGGAAATCACATTACTCAGACAAGCCTCTTTATTGCCTCATTCTTAGTTTTGCCATCTTAATGCGCGCCCGGTCTTGTAGCTGTTTCGGAACACTAAATCTCCATAAAGATGTAGTTTCCAATTTTGCATAACATGAATACTTAAGTTCTACCGTGCAACGTGTTTAAGAAATCTTCCCCACTTGCATATACTGGCTTAAATTTTTAACTTGTACACATTTTCATTAGAATCTTTTGAGTTGTTTGTTCATAATTCAGGGCCTGACAAGGAATATAAAAAAACAAAGAGTTAACCAACTGGAATGATCATCGTTTTACTTCAAAATTAGTTTAAGGCCATTGCGTTATTGTAAAACACATATGTATATTCAGAGGAAAGTCTACAGGGATTTAGTGAAATTACTTGACGTTCTGAAATATTCCTCTTGGAAGAAATTCGATGCTCAGTTGTCAAAGTTTCTGAAATAAAACAAAACCCAGCAGGTAAGCTTAGGCCCTGTTTGAATGCCCTAGAGATTATACCTAATTTTCAAAGAGCTCTGATATCACAGTTTTAGACCCACCTACTAAAATCAGATTCAGCCAATCTTCTTAAAGATCTTCAGAACGCTCCAGCTTTAGAAAGTTTGTCATTGTACTTGTATACCGACGTTTTGCTTTTTAATTACCCATTATATTTGATGAAGAACTCAGTACAGAACGTGAAACGTTATGTCCAAAACTAGACGGAGCGCCGGAGCAGTCCATGTGAACCTATTCTGAAACGTCATCTGCAAAACCAGACAGAATCGCGGAAGTAGTCCATGTGAACTGAAACCAAAATGTCACTTCTAAAATAAACAGAAGACAGGAGCAGTTCACACGAACCTATTTCGAAACGTCGTCTCCAAAACTAGACAGTAGGCAGGAGAACTTCATATGAACACCTAATCAACAAATTTTCGAAGTATGTGCTAGAAACCTCTAGCAGCCAGTATCCCCGGTACCAATTTATACAATACATTTTATACACGAAATGCGACCAACTTATCTGAAACAAGTTTTCTTTATACGTAAAGTTAAAGAAAAAAATCGAGCTCGTACAAAAGGGAAATGTCTTTCGAATCTTCGTTTGAAAAGAGGGAGGCAACGGTCCATTTAAAACGTTGTATTAAGTCACACACATGTGTTCGAAATAAAACCTTCATTCTTGCTAAGTGAGGAAACTTACTGAAAAGTGATAAAGGACATTTCGTTCAAGCATATCTATCAAAATACATAAGTATAATTCACAGCGATCCTCAGGGCTTTGTTATTACATAGGTGTTCGACACTGATATTGTTCAGATAACGACCATTTTTTTATATACAGTTATATGTTACAGTTTTAGTATGCATGATGCCCACCAGGGTGGCATAATTAAAAATACGCCAATGCCAAACGTGTTCGTTTGTTAAGCGCAAAGCTAAACAATTGGTTATCTGTGCTTTGTTTGTTTTTGGTATCTCGCGCAAAGCTACACGAGGGCTATCAACGCTAACCGTCCCTAATTTAGCATTGTAAGAATAGAGGGAAGGCAGCTAGTTAAAAACAGAAAATCACAACCTCTGATTAATCATAACCATAAATTTTAAGCCATAAACAAAACGCATTATATTTTTAAAAAGGATACAAGGGTACAAGCTACAACGTGGGATTACAAGATTTCCAGCTTTAAAAAGAAAACGATTTATTAGAAAGTCGTCGAGTTAAACAGCATTTCTCATGTGTTCGTTTGTGTGAGGGTTACATCGAATGAGTGTTGTAACGTAAAGTTACTATTAACTTCGACAGCTTATAAAAAAAAACATGGATGAAAACCTCTACAACAACAACAACAAAACATTCCATACCGTGCAACCTCAATAAACACTCTAATCTGTCTATTCAAGTTACAGACGATAAAATGAAACTTGAAACGGGGAAATTACTGATAAAGAATGGGTGGATAATATTAGGAAGAATAAAGATGAAAGAACTGAATAATATGTCAAAATAATAAGAGACAGTGAACAGTGTTATGTGTATGGAAATACATTATCGAGTTGGAAAAATATGTATTATACAGTCAACGAGCATTAAAAGATTATAGATGGAAAGAATACATTGAATTTGAGTAAGGACGTGAGAGCGTTGAAAATAGAGGGAACATAAAAACTAGGAATTACAACAGGAATGTGTCCAATAAAATAATAAATCATGAACTTAAAAGGAAATGTGGGAGACTGAAAGTTACATAAACAAGTATCACCAAAAGGAAGGAAAATTATAGGAAGAAATACAAAAAGAAATTACGAACAAAGAAGGAGAGAGATCGATCAGTAAGAGGCTAACTGAATATTCGTGGCCTTTACTTTTTAGTATTACCTATTCATGCTACCAGGAAATAAAAATTGAATTAAAAGAAATAGTCTGTCATAAAAAAGCTTCTTTTTTATAATACAGAGGTTTGGCTGTCTAGTACAGACTACAGTACCTTACCACTGCCCGTCACTTTTCTACTCTCCAAATATTTGTAACTAAGCTTCACTGAGTATCATCTGGGAAGACACTAATACAACGGATTACGACCTCCCACGTTTTCGAAACGTTTTCCACGTCATTAATCAAGATAGTTGCTGAGAAATGACATTGCTTATGGCTTTCCTATTTATACTTTTGTGGGAAATTAAATAACTACAAACTTAATCAAAAATTAAAAGCAAAATCGTTTTAGCTCGGCAATGATGAAAGAGTAATGAATCATGTCTCTACCGATCAGGGCCATTTATTCACAGAAAATATTGTTCATTTTAAGTTTTCCCGACTTTTTATGCTAAAACAGCCTCTTCGTCTGACATTTGGGACGATTTACCTTATTAACGATCTCGATGTAGTTGATGTGTGAACGAAAATCGTACACTGAGAACATCTTTTAATCCACTACATTCACCAAAGTGGGACAGAAACTCCCAGTCTCATGGAAATGAACTGTAATTAATTATCACTGGAAAGAAACAGCATAGAACGAGTGACGTTTAGTGGGAAGAGAGGGAAGTAATAATGATCGAATCATACAGTAAGCGAAAACAGAAACAAGTAATAACAATCAAGTAAACACTGCCCACAAAAATACGTAAAAGTAAAACAAAGTACTATTGATAAAATAGAACAAGTTCTGAGAAACAAGGTAACATTACCGACAAACCTAATAACAAGTAATATAACAATATTACATTACCCAGAGGTTTAGAAGAACATAAATAATAAAAAACAAACCAGCATTACTAAACGAAACTTAACACAACGATGTATTTCTGACAAACCTGAACACAAGCAATACAACAATGATGTATTACCGACAAACATAAACACAAATAATACAACAATGAACTGTTACCTAAAAAACAATAAGAAATCAAGCAGAATTAATTAAAAACATAACAAAACAACGTTGTTCTCTTCTTATCAATAAAAATGTTAATACCATACCAGCAGTTCTGAGATACATTTTTATTTCAAGTGGGTTTCTCGTCATCAAGGAAAACAACAAATAATAAGAACCGACAGAAAATTCAATAAAAACATCAAAAACAAGTAATAGAAGCCAAGGCAGCATAACCGATAGACCTTAAAATGAAACAACAAAATTCGAGGCAGTATGACTGTGAAAATTAAAAAATAAGGTTGTTTTGGAATTTCGCGCAAAGCTACACGAGGGCTATCTGTGTTAACCGTCCCTAATTCAGCAGTGTAAGACTAAAGGGAAGGCAACTAGTCATCACCACACACCGCCAACTCTTGGGCTACACTTTTACCAACAAATTGTGGGATTGACCGTCACATTATAACGTCCCCACTGCTGGGATGGCGAGCATGTTTGGCGCGACCGGAATTCGAACCCGAAACCCTCGGATTACGAGTCGAACGCCTTAACCAGCCCTAAATTACCCCTCGAGTGAGTTTGTGCGAAATTCAAAACAAACATACAACTCCAATACACACCTCCCCCAAGTGGTTCGGCGACATGTCTGGAGACCTACAACGTTCGAATCTGGGTTTCGATACCCATGACGACAGAGCAAAGATAACACTTTGTGTAGTTTTGTGCTTAATTACACATCAACCTTAGCCTACAAATAATAATAACCGAAGTAGTTTAACCTGTAAAGAAAATGAAATAATAACACACGCGTCATAACCTTTAAATGCAGAAATAAAACTGTTACGTCACTTCTACACTTTTTGAGTTCCATCCGACATTCAACGTCACTATTTTTACTTATATATTCACTACATACCGTACTGAATATAAACGACACACATGTTATTGTTAATTATGCGCATCTCGAAAATATAGATTTCTCGTCTTTCCTCATTAATTTAAGCTTTTCCAACTGAACTATTTGTTCGTGTGCAAAGCGTTGCTAAGGCGTTTCAACTAAAATTCGCTACCGTAGTTAATGCGTTATGATTACTCCTTTTCTGAGCATGTGCATATTAAATATTCACCCAAATGTCTGCATGAGTAAATTAAAACTCAAGCCTCCAGTTGTCACCCGTTTATGTAGGTTCGCTGGTATCAGTAGTAAAAACTAATCAAAACATTATATCTTTTAACAACTGAATTTCATTTAAACGTAAAAATTTGCGAAATGTTCTTATGACGTGAATACGCAAACGAAAATACTGAATTATAGAAACAAGACGAGAGTAAGTTTACTCGTTGCTAGAATAACGTATCATTTATGTCTTTTCATACACGCATATCGATTTTCTTTGGTACAATGACATAAAAATTTTGCCCGACATGGCCAAGTGGTTGAGATACTCGATTCGTAAACTTAGGGTCGCGGATTCGAATCACCGTCACAACAAACCTGCTCGCCCTTTCACCCGTGGGGGCGTTATAATGTAACGGCTAGCACAGATAGCTCTCGTGTAGCTTTGCGCGAAATTGAAACCAAACTTTTGAAAATACATTCGGATTATTCACGTGTTTTTCTTTTTTTACGGAAGTAATTTCGATGGAACTTGAAAGAATAAATCAAACACATCTACATATGCATGATCTTGTTTTGTTTTGAATTTCGCGCAGAGCTACACGAGGACTTTCTACGTTAACCGTCCCTAATTTAGCAGTGTAAGACTAGAGGGAAGGCAGCTAGTCATCACCACCCACCGCCAACTCTTTGGCTACTTTTTTATCGACGAATAGTGGAATTGAACATCACATAACATCCCCAAGCATGTTTGGTACGACGAGAATTCGAATTCGCGACCCTCGGATTACCAGATACGTGTTATCTTAAGTTGTAATTAATTAAATCTGTGGCAAAGTATTCAATGAACATCCTCAATCAAGAGGGCGTTGTTAATATTATATTTGTCCAATTTTGTTTCACTTTCAAACACTAATTTTACAGTTAACCAAATCCAGGTCGGTATAAAATGACTTAAAAATATAGTTCCTTTGGAAATTTACAGAAGTCAAAGAACATTTAACTACAAACACACTGTGATAAGAAACCTTTCTTTTTTTTACATGATTAACCTTTCTAGCATTGTTGATTAAAAACAAACAGCTAAAAATAAGATCTTAACTTCGTGGCTCGGCATGGCCAAGCGCGTAAGGCGTGCGACTTGTAATCCGAGGGTCGCGGGTTCGCGCCCGCGTCGCGCCAAACATGCTCGCCCTCCCAGCCGTGGGGGCGTTATAATGTAATGGTAAACCCCACTGTTCGTTGGTAAAAGAGTAGCCCAAGAGTTGGCGGTGGGTGGTGTTGCCTTCCCTCTAGTCTTACACTGCTAAATTAGGGACGGCTAGCACAGATAGCCCTCGAGTAGCTTTGTGCGAAATTCCAAAAAAACAAACCAACCTTAATTTCGTAGTCCCCTGTTGGTCAACCCGTTAAAATAAATAATTTTACATACACCACGTTATCATATCAAGCAGAATTTTTGGATTTTTCTTTAATAATAATAATGCGGTAAATCCACGAGCTTACAAAGCTAAAATACCATGTTCAATTTCCCCAGGTAGACACAACAGATAGTTCATAGAAGCCTTGAATTAAAATGAATTAAATACAGTCATGTGACGAATAGCTTTTACTGCAATCCTTCATACCCGAGATGTATCACAACTATAATTTTTTTTTTCAATCTAAAAGTATGCGAAACTCGAGTAATGTCTAGATATAATTTTCTTTCAGCGGATATGTTGTATTCCCTTTTAACCAGTAAAATGTTCGACTCACTTCCCCAAATCTGAATTCTTTAATCTCGTGTTCTTTGAATATATCGTGGACAGTTCGGGATTTTAGATGTGTGACAGTTGAAGTAAACAAAGTGGTGAAATAAACTTTTGAACAACAACAAAAGATAAAATGAAAGACACACTCAGTGATGTCGAGAAACCCACTTGTTGAGAACTTTTATATGCAAAAACGGCTGTTCTGGGCCCAGAAAACACTTCAAATAGAAGAGCGAACAACGTTTCGACCTTCTTCGGTCATCGTCAGGTTCACAAAGAAAGGGTTACTGGTCGGAAGCTGACCACATGTTTGGGAGGGGTTGTATAATTGAGTGTTGCAATGTAGAGGGCGCGGTTTGAATATATAATTTTGTCTATAATATTAATATAGGTATAATGGTGTTCAAATGGACACAACATAACCATAGAAAACACTAAAATACTAAATAAAGAAACAAACATAAACAAACGAAAAATTAAAGAAGCCTTACTTATACAACAACTCAAACCCAAAATAAACCAATATAAAGGAACACCATTATACCTATATTAATATTATAGACAAAATTATATATTCAAACCGCGCCCTCTACATTGCAACACTCAATTATACAACCCCTCCCAAACATGTGGTCAGCTTCCGACCAGTAACCCTTTCTTTGTGAACCTGACGATGACCGAAGAAGGTCGAAACGTTGTTCGCTCTTCTATTTGAAGTGTTTTCTGGGCCCAGAACAGCCGTTTTTGCATATGAAAGACACACTGGTAAGCGCGTGGAACAAGAAAAAAATTTCCCTGAGCAGTAATGAAGGAATGTATATTCGTTCATGATCACTCTTAATCCCCCTCTCAAAATCATTTAAGTACGATATAATGCACAAAATTAAAATAGTTCGTATTTCATAAAAGGCTTTAGTTAATGGTAAACAAACAGAATACGTTTGATATAGGTTCTTCTAACAAATTTAATGCAATTCTTACACTTATTTTTTCTATTTATCTTTCTATACAAAAAAAAAAATGAAAAAGATAACAAATTCCAAAATGCGTGTTTGTGTTTTTGTGTTTTTTGTTATAGTAAAGCCAAATCGGGCTATCTGCTCAGCCCACCTAGGGAAATCGAGCCCCTGATTTTGGCGTTGTTTCCAAAATGCAAAAAATAACCATGTTTGATTTGTTGTTTTTGAATTTCCCACAAAGATACACGAGGGCTATATGAGCTAGCTGTCCCTAATTTAACAGTGTAGGACTAGAGGGAAAGCAGCTAGTTATCATAACCCACCGCCAACTCTTGGATTACTCTTTTACCAACACATAGTGAGATCGATTGAACATTTTAATGTTCCCACGGCTGAAAGGGCGAGCATGTTTGGTGTGACGCCTTAACCACCTGGCCATGCCGGGCCGTCAGTAAAATAAATTTATTAATCTATATTATTTATTACTTCGAAAGTCGTCCACCTATATATATTATTGCTTGTGCTTGTGTATAAAACAGAGACAAATGTCTTTCAAACAAATAAAGTAAAAATATGAGAATAAAATTTAAAATTCTGAATATATTTCAAAACATATTGATCATTAATGATAACCAGATTTAATCTTATTCTTCAGCTGAGCTTCAAATGTAATTATACCATTGCACGAAGATGTTATCTTGATAATTGAAACTGGTGTTAAGCACGAAAGCATTACGGACGGGAGCCTGAAGTCTTCAATTTCCAAACTAATTTCACTTTAATATTTGTAAATTGTTAAGAATCCCTGACACGTAATTCGTGGTAAAAATATTGAATCTAACGAGTATTACAATGTTCAAACCACACGTAGATAAATAAATTACTGTGTAACAGTCGCGTCAAGTGACACATGATTTTTCGTGGCTTGCAGATACGGTTTCAAAAATGTTAATGATTATTTGATTAGAATTTAAATTTTTCATCTATATTTATTTCAAATTATCTTGTGAAACGTTTTAAAAAATGATAAAATGTCTTTGAATCAACACGTTACTAATTAATTACAAGTGATTATATAAAAATCGTACACTTAAAAGTGTTGCTTAAAAGTTTTCAACAAACACCAATACTCCCAACGTTTATTCTAAAGCTTGAGCTCAATTTAAAACCAATCACAGCGAACCATGTTTATCCCAAATGAAACTTTTGAAAACGTAATTTATTCTGAACAGTGTTCATTGGTTCTCACAATCTTATTTTTAATTGCCATTTTTACTTCTTATTCGTTTGTTTGGAATTAAGCACAAAGCTACACAATGGGCTATCTGTGCTCTGCCCATCACGGGTATCTAAACCCGGATTCTATCAGTGTAAATCCGAGGACATACCGCTGTGCAACTGGAAAGATTTCCAGTTTTTACATTTTTATTTTCTTTTTCGGTTTTTCCAGTGGACATTCTATTTGGGGAAACCGTAAAGCCAAACATTCTCGTGGTTGGCTATCTAGGGAGTTGCTAATCAGGATTTGAGGTCAATTTCTTCTTTGAAATTGGCTTTCCACCAAAATAAAACTGTCACCATTTTGATAACATAGCCTAACAGTAGTCGAACAAATAATGCAGGAAGTTAGAGAACAAGGAACAATATTAGGCTATTAACAATGTTTGGAATATAACTAGTTTTGAAATACTATGTACAGGTTTCCTGAGTGAGACAGGTGATTATCAGTGTGTTTACGTTTATTTATCCATTCGTACGTGTTTTTAAATTTTAATTAAAATAACTGGCTCATTAAGATCCGTAAGTAATTCAAAATATGTAACTAATTATCTCTGTTATTATTTAGCTGTTTATCTCTTTGTTAAAGTCAATTTGCCCTATCCCCAATACCAGGTCTTGATATTCGTGAAGTAAATTTTAAGTTTTATTGTTGAAGTAAAAACATAGATTTAATCATGATTAATTGAACTACGATACTGTTATTCATTTTCAAAATTATGTTTCTAAGCAAGATATGTAAACATGAAAAGTACATTAAGTGCTATTAAAAAAACAACTATGTCTTTAATTCAGAATTATCCATCTCTAGATCTCTGAATTTAAAGTCTGAAATGAACTGAATATATATTTCCAAAACTAAACCGGCGTGACGCCTTTTAACGACGTGACACAATACATGACTTACACATGCGGCCCAGCATGGCCAAGCGTGTTAAGGCGTGCGACTCGTAATCTGAGGGTCGCGCCAAACATGCTCGCCCTTTCAGCCAAGGGAGCTTTATAATGTTACGGTCAATTCCACTATTTGTTAGTAAAAGAGTAGTCCAAGAGTTGGCGGTGGGTGGTGATGACTAGCTGCCTTCCCTCTAGTCTTACACTGCAAAATTAGGGACGGTTAGCACAGATAGCTCTCGAGTAGCTTTGTGCGAAATTCAAAAACAAACAAACAAGAATCACACGTGTATTTACTTTTGTGGTGAAACCAGCAATGTTTCTAAATACACAGTAAATACAAGGAATTTGAATACACTTCCAGTATTAGTAAATCAATTCACACTTTCATTTAAAGAAATCATCAAATAAAAAATGTTCCATCAAAACATTTTGTTTTTAATTTCACAAAGCGATAAAATACTCCACACAACGCTTATGTGATTGTCAGTTTCTTACCTCTAAAACGTGTTCTTGCTGCATTTCCCGATCAATTTGCTGCCTGGTGGTTCGAATAACGCCTGAAATATAAATATACATACATATGTATATACATTAAAAAGTGCTTATAAGAAATTTATATTTATAACAAAACGATTTTTTTCTTGGGCATTCAGAATCTGAACTTCTCACTGCATTTTAAATATCTGCTGACGATACTGCTTTTCATACATGGATATGTTTATAAATATTTAATTGGTTTGAGCGAATCACGTTGCAATACAATGAAACGTCAGAGAAACAGATTAGTTCATGGTAGTTTCTACATTGGAACACAGCGATTACATTAGCGCAAGTATTGCAAAATATTCTCGTGAGAGTTAAGAATTTTTAAAAGCAAGCAAAGAAAGAAAGATGAAAAAAGATAAATATTGATTTATTGACCGCTACTGTTGCATTTTTTATTGTTCAAAAATTATTTAAGTATAATTAGAAAAATTAGAAATTTTTTTAATTTCAAACTTCACGTACGCATTATATACTTACGTAATTTGAAATTTGAATTAAACCTACTAGATATAAAAAAGATCGACTTTTGTCAATCGAAGCTCAAACTTCCTCCATCAAACTCACAATATATATATATATATATATATCGACTTGCGTGCTTTGAATCCAAATCAAACACGTTATAAATGTACAATGATCTATGTAACCTCATTCAAATCAAGTACAGACATTTCATTGGTTAAATCTAAATATATCTATTCAAAACCAGTGTCTAAAGCCACAAGGGTTTTAAAAAAAGGAGAAATTTCCATAAGTATAGACCATTACCATTGGAGGAAAATTGGTTCAACATTTATCACTGCAAAGCTTTCATGCTAACGAATGTCGTCAATACATATATGTGGAGAGAGAGAGAAAATCTATGAGAAGCAGACTTCACATGCGTAATTACTAACTTAAGTTTAAAAGAAACCCGTTAACTTTAACTTTCCAGTATTTAAACTTAAAAACGACTGAATGTTCTTACGTGAAAAAGAAAGTTTGTTTGTTTTTGAATTTAGCTCAAAGCAACTCGAGGGCTATCTGCGCTAGCCGTCCCTAATTTAGCAATGTAAGGGTACAGAGAAAGCAGCTAGTCATCACCATCAACCGCCAACTCTTGGGGTACTCTTTCACTAACGAATAATGAGATTGACCGAAACTTTATAACGTCCCCACGACTAAAAGAGAGAGCATGTTTGGTACGACGGACCTAAAAGAAAAAGTTAAAATATTTGCTACCAATAAGACGAGAGAAACAACAACCCAAAGAATTAAATCACACTGCTAAAATAGTATGTTAATGTAAACTAAAATAGTTTACAGGTCGCTAACTTATCAAAACGGCGAGAAAGTACAGAAAAATATTCCGATACAGAAACAGCTAAGTGAATAATAAAAAGTGAAAAAAGTCAAGACATATTACACCAAAGATCGATTATTGACATTAGATCACTTGTAATGTAACATTCATTCTCTCTAGGCCTAGCATGGCGAGGTGGTTAAGGCACTCGACGGGTTTAAATCCCGTCACACCAAATATGCTCGCTCTTTCAGCGTGGGGGTCTAGTGACGGTCAATCACACTATTAGTTGGTAAAAAAGTAGCCTAAGGGTTGGGAGTGGGTGGTGATGACTAATTGCCTTTCCTTTAGTCTTACATTGCTAAATTCGGGACAGCTGACTATGATAGTTCTCGTGTAGCTTTGCGCTAAATTCGAAAACAAACAAACAATCGTTCTCTCTAAATATCATTAAGTGGTGAATTTTCCGTCTTTTATTTTTATCATTTGTATTATTTCTCTCTTACTGGATTTTTTACCCATTTATTCATCTGTTCGTCTGTCTATTCATCTAAGTTGCTGTTGATATATCATTAAGAGTTATTGACACAAATAATTACTTTACATGTATAAGTACTGCTCTTTGTCCTTCTGTTTCTTGTTAATTAGAAATATAAGCAGAGTTTTTCCAATGTGATGTCATGTTCAGCTTGAGGTTGTCGTCCATCATCCTTCCCGTGTATCATCTGAGTATACACCTTTAATTAACTTGTTTTGCTTATACGAGTGTAGGATGTTTCGAGCTTAGTTTTAACCAGTTCATTCATCACAATCCTTTACAGTAGACGATTGGTGTAACAGCTGTATGCTTACAACTGTTCCCTCACCATAAAAAATACACGAACTTACTGGCATTGGCGCGTGTTAAATACATCAACAAAACCATCAATCACAGTCTTTTAAGGTTGATTTCGAACAACAAACCCTCACGAAAAAGAAATGTAACAAAAAATCTCATTAATACTGCTGAATAGTACACAGTGGTGGCCAGTGGTATCAACCATACAAGTATTTAGAAATCTTATTACCATCAGAGGTTCGAAAGAGACAGCTTACCGTTATGTGATGAAATGGAAAGAATTAGGTGTAATTCGGAGTTGAGTGTGTTGTGTTATGTGTGAAACATCAGAATACATATATCCAGTTTTATTAAAACAAGGAGAACAGATTTCTTCCATATCTTCTCACACTTTTCCTCAATACTAATGTGATAATAATAAACACATCAGTATGATTTATTTAATCTCTATAAAATGTTAAGGAAAACGTCAAGACACAAATGGACAAACACGTGTTTACTGTGGTACATAGGGTTGTCACAGGACAAATACTGAGGCCGCAAGAAAGATTTCGTTCATCACGGAGGACAAAAGCTTTGGAAGACGACGTCAATGGGCGTAGATAAAACTTGACAAGATGAAAACAGTCAGAGCCATAATGGTTCTACGTAAGGAACTGGAGATGAAGGCTGAGACCCGTAGACACAAAGACAATGAGCTTACGATGTTATAAACAATCTGTGGGTTTCAAGAACCGTTTCCAACAAACATTTCTTTACTGGGAAATACGTTCTACACAGTTAACGTTGTAAAGATAATTGTAAAATCCGCGAGTGGCAAGATTGAGATAAAATCGATAACATAGAAGAATTAAGAGAAACGAACAACAACAACTAAAGCACCATGAGGTAAGAAATGTTAATGGGAGAGCCAGCCTTCAGAGAAACTAGGGAGACCATTTCCATTGGAAACTGTCGTAAATGTCAGAATTTTCAATATTGAAGAAAATGAAACAAAAAACAAAACTGAAACCATTTCAGAGAATACATAACATCGCTACAACTGGATTGCAAGATGATATAACTGAGAAAATTTATGTTTGGCCTAACGTCAAAGTAACCCCCTCTCTCAGTTCCCTCCCCCCGCCCCTCAACAGTGGCACAGTGGTAAGTTGCAAATTTATAACACTAGATACCGGGTTTCAATACTCGTGGTGGGCATATCATAGACAGCCCACTATATAGCTTTGTGCTCAGTTACAATGAACGCCCCCCTTATCTGACTATACATAGTTAAAGTTAGAGAAAAAATATACTTTCATTTGTTTGTTTTTGGATTTCGCGCAAAGCTACACGAGGGCTGTATGTGCTACTCGTTTCTTTGACAGTTCAAAGCAAAATAATAGTCTTATGCGACTACAATACAGACTGTGTGGACAAAAAGCAGAACAAGTTAAAAACAACCTTACATGCATTAATAGATAAATATATATATAATTTACTCATAGCATGCAGCGCCAGCTTTTATAGACATACTTTAGGAAAATATCATACTTTACTTAAAATTAATAATCAACGCCTGTTATTAAAATCATGAAAATTAATGTAATACATATGCACATCGCTCAAGTTAAATCAACTTTGAAAAGGAAGGAAAAAGGAATATTCCTTGACATAAAAGTGAAAGACAATAAAATACGTTTTTAAATATGTAGAGTTGCCTATTATACTTTAAAACATATGATAATCCATTTTGAAAACTCTGAAGTTATAGTTTATAAAACAGAACTGTATGGAAAATTCATGATTGATGTTTTAAAGAACAAAAAAATATATCGATTTTCAGCGCCGCCTATTGCATAAACGTGCAGATATCACTGATAATCATACATGCCAAAACTTAAGCCAGTCTACTGAAACATTAAAATATTCTCGATAAGGAAGCCCCGGACTAGATCTATACCAAAGAACGATGAAAAGTTGGAATTAGCAGATAATGATCATACGTATGTAAGAACCCGGATTAAAGCTGTTAAACTGACAAATCATGTGTGTGTGTTTCTGTTATTTTTTTAAAGCACGTCTGCCCAACTGTCAAAGCTATTATTCAAGACTTGGGTGTTAAATGTGAACGTAAAGCTTACGTGACATACGCTTTTTCTATAGGACTCGACGTCATTTCACTTAAGACCGATTTAAATATCAATTGAAAACTCGTACAGTTCGCAGAAAAGGTAAGAACGCTATTATAAACAGTGAATATGAATATCACAAGTTGAATGATGGGTCAGTCCAAACCGTTCACAGGAAAGATAAGAACGCTTTTCTACGCAGTGAATATGAATATCACAAACTGAATGATGGGTCAGATCGAACCGTTCACAGGAAAGATAAGAACGCTATCATAAACATTAGATATGAATTTCCCAGTTTGAATGATGGGTCAGTCCAAACCATTGAAAGAAACTTAAGGTCTAAGTAACATTAAGTCACTTAGACAAATAGCCAACACTACTCAACTCTGTAATCAGTGAATACTGTATAACCTTTCTTAAATGAGCTACTAAAGATGACACGTTTGAAATCTGCATAAATTTTAAATATATAAGTTAAGATGCCATTTTGAGTTTTTTCACAGCGAAATTATTAAGATCGGTTGTTTCTATTTGTTTGTCCATGTTAATCGCAATGCAACACAATAGACTATCTTTGCTCTACCCACCATGGGTATCAAAATACATTTATTTTGTTAGCACAATTTTCAGAAGTATATAACAAGACTACGGCAGTTTGACGACCACCACATTCTTTGTTACTGAATTATGGAGCCATAATCGTTTGATTTTTGTTCTTGGCTCTTTTAATAATTCGACGAGCCGATTGAGAAGTGTGGCATAAGACATATAAATTGACAAATAACATTACTACAGCAGGTCGCTCGAAAACGCCCCTTACAGCTTTTACGTCTTTGTTACGTCTTTTTTCCATTTGTTAGAACTAAACTTTGATTACTGTATCGAGACCCAACACTATTTAATTTTTATAAATGATATTGCTTTAGACGCTTTCCAACTTGTCGGGCCCGGCATGGCCAGATGGATAAAGCACTCGACTCGTAATCTGAGGGTCACGGATTCGAATTCCTATCACACCAAACATGTTCGCCCTTTCAACCATGGGGACGTTATAATGTTACAGTCAACCTCACTATTCGTTGGCAAGAGTTTGCGGTAGGTGGTGATGACTAGCTGCCTTCCCTCCAGTCTTACATTGCATAATTAGGGATGGCTTGCGCAGATAGCCCTCGTGTAGCTTTGCACAAAATTTAAAAACAAGCAAACAAACTTGTAGAGCTAAGAGACCTTACGTGGTAATGACATGAAACTTTTTAAACCCTGTTTTCATGTAACAGTAAACGAGTCTTTTCAAGCCTTAAACAAAAATATACTGAGACGTACTGGCTCCATTTCAGCTCGTGGCTACTTAACAGAATGGACACGATCACTTATGGATACTGTGGTATTCGCAAGTGAAACTTAAATGACAGGTAACTATTAATTAAGTAAGTAAGTCATTAACTAAAGAAGTATGAAGAACGCAATTAGAGCAAAATAAATAGATAAACATTTGTGTAAAACAATATATATATATATATATACATTGTACAGAAACGACAATGATTTAACTTAAAACTGGTTTCATTCATTATGCAATTTTAATAATCTAGATGGTGAAGAAAAGAAAAACTATTAGATTTCATCAAAGAAATAATGAAGACCAATGTAATTGTGCCTACATTACCACAGTGTTAAGTGTAGCCAAGGATCTGATGTGGTATCCAGGGAAAATTAACAGCAATACCAGCTCATACTAGCTTGTATACACTTCTGTGTCATCACTCTTTTTAGATTGTGTTTTAAGATAAAATAAAAAAAGAAGCGATCATTACTAATTGCTATATGTCCGGCTTCTACGTAACACTTGATCAGTTTTCATAAATATATATATATGTATGTATGTATAAGAAGTGGTCACCAGGTAACATGTAATCTTAGCCTAGGCGAGGATTATTACAAATTTAAAAGTGCTCACATCCTGTTTAAAAAGATATTAATTAATTGCAGAAAGCCTGCGCGAAGCGAGAAGAATATTATGGTATACACTTTCTTACTTCAAAAACTGTAAGACTGTAGCAGTTTAAAGCAATACTAATGAAGTTAATATGAAATATATATAAAAAGATAGAAACAGCGAACTGTAAACAGGAAATAAAATATTCCCTGGAATTTTCACGAAGCTCCAAAGTACTGATAAAGTAGCTTCGATCCCTTTCAAACAAAGTGGATGAAAATTCATTTAATACGTGGTGAAAGACTAATTTATGTAAGAGGTTGGCAAAACATTTGGAGTTAGTATAAGATAAAATATTAATGTAAACATCAGATCTTGATATCTACTGCTCTGTCTACGAGGCCTCACATGGCCAGGTGGTTAAGGCAGTCGACTGATAATCGGAGGGTCACGGGCTCGAATCTCTGTCCCAATAAACATGCTTGCCATTTCAGCAGTATGGCGTTATAATGTTACAATCAATCCCATTATTCGTTGATAAAATAGTAGCCCAAAAGTTAGCGGTGGGTGACAATGCTTAATTTCCTTCTCTCTAGTCTTACACTGCTAAATTAGTGATGGCTCGCGCAGTTAGCTCTAGTGTAGCTTTGCGGGAAATTCAAAACAAACGAAACCAATCTGTCTATGAAAGGAAAAAAAACATACAAAATATTGAAAACAAAAACCAACATCACTGCTTCTGTGAGTTTAAAATAACATGAAGAATAGACTTCACGTAATAACGAATTTCATTACAGCTCTACAAAACAAAGCTTTTAGTTTAATTAAGACATTACTAAAGCTTTGTCAATGTGATGTTCGTGTGTTTTTCTTATTTGGTTATTGCGATTTTGGAGTAGTTTATTTCGTCATTATCAGTTGGTTCGCCTTCACTACAGCCCCCTTTTTGAATTTCGCGAAAAGTTACACGAGGGCTATCTGCACTAGCTGTCCCTAATTTAGAAGCTTAAGACTAAAGGGAAGGCTACTAGTTATCACCACCCACCGCCAACTCTTGGGCTACTCTTTTACCAACAAATAGTGGGATTGACCGTAACATTATAGCGCACCCACGGCTGAAAGGTCGAGCATAATTGGTACGATGGGGATCCGTACCCTCGACCCTCGGATTACGAGTCGAACATCTTAATCCACCTGGCCATGCCAAGCTCATCCATATTGTCGCAATATTCATCTCAACACGCAACAGCTGATGATGCTTAATACCAGAAAGGTTCATTAAGATATTGTCAAAGGATATTTGTTTGTTCTTTTCTTCTCTTAAGAGCTAAGATAATCATCGTTATGAAAACGATTTGGTTTCATTTGTATTTCGCGCAAAACTACACGAGGGTTATCTGTACCAGCCGTCCCTAATTTAGCAGTGTAAGACAAGAGGGAAGCAACTCATCACCACCTACTGCCAATCCTTGGACTACTAATTCACCGATGAATGGTGGGCTTGTTTGTTTTTTTAATCTCGCCAAAGCTACAAGAAGGCTTTTTGCGCTAGCTGTCTCTACTTTAAAAGTGTAAGACTAAAGGAAAGGCAGCTAGTCAACATCAACTACTGCCAACCCTTGAGCTACTCATTTAACAATGAATAGTGAGATTGACTGTACGTTATAGCGCCCTTATGATTGAAAGTGCGAGTATGTTTGGTGTGACTAAAGGGAATTCGAACTCGCGACTCGCAAACCGTAAAAACAAGTGCCCTAACCACTAGACCTGAAAAGATTTTTTTTTT
This sequence comes from Carcinoscorpius rotundicauda, assembly GCA_011833715.1. NCBI lineage: Eukaryota > Metazoa > Arthropoda > Merostomata > Xiphosura > Limulidae > Carcinoscorpius > Carcinoscorpius rotundicauda. Next base: position 4,528,004 of record CM022403.1, on the reverse strand, counting down.
TTTTTGGAATTTCGCGGGCCAGCCCGAAAAGGAAGAAATTTTTTCCCACGAAAAAAAAAAACCAACAAAAAAATCATGGTAAAAAAAAGGAAAATAATCACACGGCTTAGTAAAATTAATTATAGAAACGACATTGACCTTGAACGATTAAATAACATATACTTGTAGAGGTTAACTGATAACCAAGAAAGGTAAATAAAAATTAGATTAGCAAAATAATAATCCCTTCAAATAAACTGACCAGAGAAATTACAGTTGGAACCACTCACAGGTCATCATTCATTGGGTTTAACTTATCAATATTGTAAATCATGATAAATACATAGCCTATGGTTAATACGCAGGTTATGCTAACACCTGTAAAGGTAATAAGTTGTTAATATACTTAGTCAATGAAGCCTAATCTAACATATTGTTTCATATAACTTTTTAATTCGGTCAACACTGCATCGTTAACTTGCTCGTGACGAGTAAAAAGAAAATATTTTTATAAATTGTTCTAAACTCAACTGACAGCATCTGATGTCATATTCAACCCTCAAATTCAGTAACAACAATAGCGTATATACATGGTTGTCACCTTATACACTGAATGCCGGTGACGAATCTAAACTGGTGCAGTTAGAGTAGAGACCTGGATAAAGTAACAGTTGTCATCTATCGGTTATTTTTGTAGTATTTATTTAAAATGCTGTGTACCATTATACAACAAGTGTATTCTATTTTGTCCATAGCAGGCCCGGCCATAAAGAAACATTCTTACATATATTTGCTTTTATCATGTGAATAATTCTACAACTGTCTTCGGTTTCGCCATTGGTAGAGTCTGTAATCTCTCCGCTACGATCGTCCTGCATATCATCTCTTACCATGGATGTAAAGACTTAAGGAATGTCTGCACGAGGCCTTCCTTTTGAACACATGGATTAAAGGAAAGACAGCTAGTCACGAGCTAGCATCCATCATCAACTCCTGAGTTATTCTTGACTAATCGGCCAGTCTTACAGCGTACCAAGGCCTCAAAGTGTGAGGCAAAAGGTCGCGAACCATTAATCTTCGAGTTTACGAAAAAGAATGCTAACCACTAATCCTATTTACGTTCTGTGGATCACGAATGCCCGTAGATAAACAAACATCTGTTGTCCACGAGTTACAATACAGTAGCAAACAGACATTGGTTTTACAGTAGTGGAAATACAAGAACAAACAGTTATTTTACAGCAGGAAAACAAACAAACAAACGTCTCTTCAATATTTGTAGCAATCTAAGAACAAACAAAGAAACAAACGGTTTGTTTTGAATTTCGCGCAAAGCCGTCCCTTATTTAGCAATGTAAGACTAGGATGAATGCAGCTAGTAATCACCACCCACCACCAACTCTAGGGCTACTCTTTTACCAACGAATAGTGGGATTGACCGCACATTATAACGCCCCCACAGCTGAAAAAGCGAGTATGTTTATTGTTATAAGAACTCGAACACATGACCCTCAGATTACGAGTCGAGTGCCGTAACCACCTGGCCACCACGAGCCAGAAACAAACGATGGCCTTACATATCAATAGTCATTCGCTACAACAAAATTGTGTACCAGTGATACCATTCAATTTTCTTTACCGACGTAGTTCACTGATATTAGTGTTCAATAGACGTCTGTCACCAGAAACATAAAGAAACGTAAAATTCCCGTTGTTTGAAGTAAATAAATGTAATTATTCCTGTTCTCTGAAGTAAAGCAACGTAAATGTCTCCGTTCTTTGAAGTTATGGAATGTAACCATCCATTCTCTTTGAAGTTACGAAATGTAACCATCCCTGCTCTTTAAAGTAAAGAGCTTCTCCCACTTCAAAAATAATTTATAATTGAAAAGTAAAAAAAAGAGGTATTTAATGGCTAAATCTGATGGAAGAACAACTTTTCTTTACCTCACTTTCTTCCTTGTTTTCTATTGGTCAGGATCTACTGTATCTCTGTGACGCATAGTTGAATTTTGCGAGATCCTGAAACTTCGACTTGATAAGTTTTTCAATCAATTCTTTTATATTAGCTCTCCGCAATTTGCTTAATTAATGAAAGTGTCTTCTTATCGTATTTTTCACAATTTAGCACGTATTTCTATTTAATTTTGATATTCGACACTAAGAGCTTATTATTCTTTTGTCTGAGTGTATTTGCAGATCCAAGCCTACTTTATTCTGAGCAGAAATACACAATCCAGACACATATATGAACATTGTTCATGTCAGTTAATTTACGACATCTCTCAAAGCTTTCTTGTTTCGTTTCTTAAGGTCTCTAAGCATTAGCCTTACTCCACTGTCACAACACAGTGATCAGCCCCAGGCGACTCAATAAAACATCTTATTTACTGAGTAAGATAGAACCCGTACAATGATAAAGTTTTACAGAGGTGCTCTGAATATGTCATTATGAAAAATATGAGAGTGTTACCATGGTTAATTAGTAAAACACGTAAAACAGCTTAAGTAATTAAACTCCTGGGGAGAGGGAATAAAAAGTGGCGGGTAAGGTATTTGTGCATGAATAGTTAATCGAGTTTGTTCAAAGAGACACATACATGTGTGTGTGGATGTACGGAAAAATTGTCTACAGGTAGTTAAAAAATTAAATGTGTAAAAGTAATTTTCTCTTATCATATTAAAAAGTTTCATAGTTTGTTTTTTATTGTTTGTGATTATTTTTTTATATGGGATGTAAGTCTTTCTTTTTCTTTTCAGCAATATCGTCTGTAACGCGCATAAAATAGCAACACCGACTGTATGAAGTGGTTCCATCTTCCTCTTACTAGCGATACAACCCCACTTAGCAGTGTAAGACTAGAGAAAAGGCAGCTAGTCATCACCACCTACCGCCGACTCTTAGGCTACTCTTTTACCAACGAATAGTGAGATTGACCGCCTAATTTACAACGCTCCCACGGTTGAAAGGGCGAACATGTTTGGTCGTACGGGAATTCGAGCCCGCGACCCTCGGATTACGAGTCAAGTGTCTTAACCAGCTGGGCATGCTGAGCCCTTTAGATTAGGCAAGCAAACCAATTTAAAAAACACATTCCACTTTCTAAAAGGAATAAACAAAAAATGATTAAACATTCATGGGATTAGAACATTCTACTTAGTTGTTAGATAAGTGATCTAGAATCACATTTATATAATTAACGCGGTCTAACAATCCAGTAATTTAACTAGTAGGATCGCTATCCTGTTACAACTTCAGACAAAGAGATTTTTTCTTAATTATTTTTATCGAATAAATTGTTAATCAAGAAACAAAAGGTTAAAGCGGTATTAGTTAACAGGTTATGGCTGAAGTCAATGAGCTTGAATCAATAAAAGTTACAAAATTATTCTAAGCTCTACCCTGAGATCCTTTAATGTTTCTCAAAATACCATTTTGAATAAATCATTTATTGGAATATGAAAAACAAAGTGTAAATATTTGTTGTTGTTTTTTTAAAATTTCGCTCAAAGCGACACGAGAGCTATCTACACTAGACATCCCTAATTTAGCTGTGTAAGACTAGAGGGAAGTCATCACCACCCACCACCAACTCTTGGGGCTACTCTTTTACCAACGAATAGTGGGACTGACCATCTCATTATGGCGCCCACACGGCTGAAAGAGCGCGCATGTTTGGTGTGACGGTGTAAAGATAATATAAAAGTATGAAAGTTACATGAACATTCGTAAATAAAACAAGTTTATTAAATTTAAAAAATGTATTTTAAATCAAACAAACGTTTGTAAATAAAAGTGAAGATTTGTAAACACATAAAACGTTTGTGGGCAAGAAGAAGAATTGTGAAGAAAAATGTTTCTAAAAAAATAAACGTTTGTAAGAACAAATAAGATTTGTAAATAAAACAGTCCTTTGAAAATAGAAAAAAGTTTGTATATAAAACAAATACTTGAAATTAATCAACATAATTAATACATCTCTTAAATCACTGTTATTTTATTATGTTACCACGTTTCGATGTCTTTTGTTTGAGTCATCGTCAAACACAATGGGAATATATGAGACAATAGTATGTTTATATGCATGCATAGAAATATTTCTACTCACAATTAATTGTTGTAGTTGTTTCTCTACAAACTTCTTTCTGCTTTCAAACAAATGTTTTAGTTACAAACATTATTTGTTTTCATAAACAAAGTTCTAAGCTTTTTAAATTTTATGCTTCTCAAATACTGTTATGTGAGTAATTGAACTGAAAGCAGTTTGTTTATAAGAATACATCTCAGCAGATGAAAGTTTGGTGAAATGCAACTCGTCCAATCAACCATACGTGTTAAATATTGTATAGAATACTCATTGATTTTCGGGTAAGCAAGCCACATACTACCATTACAATGTTTTGATATTATCTTGTAAACGTAACAAAACTTCTCTAGAAAGTAATGATGCTGCTATAGTTCCAGTTGAAAATTAGAAAATGTTTTAACAAGAAGTTGTAATTAGAGCTAGAGGAACAGTGATGTTTTATATCATGCTTAAAAGTCATACATAATTATGCTAATACATTCTACGGTTTTAAAAATACAGAAATATTACACTGAGAGACGGACAATGTCATCTAATTTCTCCCCTCTATTTATCCAATCTCCCAATCTGTAGATCTCAGATTCGAATCTTCGTCACCGAATATAGTCATTCTTGCAGCTATAAAAGCTTTAAAGTAATTTTCAAAAAACACTATTCGTTCGTTAGTAAAGGAGTAGCCCAAGAGTTGGCAGTGGGCGGTGTTGACTAGTTGCCTTCCCTCTTGCCTTTCAGTACTAAATTAGGGACGGCTAGAGCAGATACCCCTCCTCTAGCTTTGTGCGAAATTCAAAACAAAAACAGTGGAGATAACGGAATTCAAACCAAACTATTTATCCGACCTTAGGTAATCGAGAAATATTAAAGTATGTTGACTGAAAGACGTTTAGTAATTGCATTTATCTACAGTCCCTCGCTAGTACAACGATAAGTCTAGGGATTTACAATGCTAAAATCAGGGGTTCGATTCTCCTCAATGGACTCAGCAGATGGCACGATGTAGTTGTGCTATAAAAACACACACATTTATCTACAGATTTTAACTTCTGCTATGTTTTTGACACCAAACCTCTCTACACTGTAAAAGGTCTTTTGCAGATAGAAATCCGATTAACGAGCACGTAGGCTATGTGTGTTAGAATTTAAAAAAATAAAAAAACAAAACACATTCATCCATTTCAGCTGCAGAGACTTCACAACTTTTCATTTCCACCAGGAGGAGGTGCGAACAATGGAGCGATGTTTTGTTTAAATCACTACAAGAGAAATAACTGTATAATAGAGACTTCCTGTCTCTATGGTTACAGTTGTTTTACTGTTATAGGCAACATTAAATCGAATCCTATGTAGGAGCACGTGCATCTGCTGGGTACATATATTGGGTGTTTTTGCAAATCTAGTAAGATTTCTCAACGAAAGTGGTAATATCCTAAAAATCCTGTCTGCAACAAACATGGTCAATACTGAAAAGGGTGAAAAATATGTGGTCGTAAAGTGTGCAGTTGAGTATATATGTAAAGAGGTGATTTTATCAGGTGCGTTCTTCGTACATAAAACAAATCTGAAATATGCTCAGAAAGAAAAAGTTACTTCCCATTCGAGGTATACATGTAGGATATAGCTGTTATATTTCTGAAATTCCAATAGAGGGCTTCGAATTACGTAAACTGGTCCATCACAGAAGCAACAAATGTTACCATTTAATGTTCGCTTTCAATGTTGTTTTTCTACGCCCTTCCCACAACATTTCCAGCTATTTAATTATAGATGTGTTAAAAACGTTGAAGCTAGTGCAACATTTTAAAAGTTGTGGTAATATGGTATGATTCTTGCATCTTATTATTCACAAGCACCTCCTAGTGACTGGTAAGTGCAATAAGAATCTAACAATTTCCTACAAACTATGTATTGTATAATACCTCGACAATTTCTCCCTCCCCACATATGATTTCAGATTTTGCACACAATTGCGGTATTTGATCATTATAATTTAGAACCTCTGACACTAAACCTTATTTTATGACACCATTTTTATATCACACCTATACTTTCCTATAATTAGTTGATTTGTTTGTTTTTTTGAAATTCGCACAAAGCTACTCGAGGACTATCTGTGCTAGCCGTCCCTAATTTAGCAGTGTAAGACTAGAGGGAAGGCAACTAGTCATCACCACTCACCGCCAACTCTTGGGCTACTCTTTTACCAACGAATAGTGGGACTGACCGTCACATCATATCTCTCCTATTGCTGAAAGGGCGAACATGTTTGGTGTGACGGAAATTCGAACTCACGACCCTCAGATTACTAGCAGAGTGCCTTAACACTCTTGGCCATGCCGGGCCCCTATAATTAGTAAGACGAATACATGTATAAACAGATACTTCTAAGGTATTCTGTCTGTGACATTGGAATCAAACAATTTGTAAGAGGGGTTTCTGGCAAATTAAACACTATCTCAACTAGGTCATTTAAAGCCGAGGGTATTGACCCAATGGTATTGTGACCCTCAAAAACTGTTAGAGACAGAAGTAATAGCCAGGTTACCTGAACTTGTTTATTAAGTCATCAAGCTATAACTTTGCTCATTGATTACTCAGTCAGTATATTTTCAGTTTTTATGCAGTAACGTTGTATCAGCAGTTGTCAATGTTGACCAGATCATAATCCTCAAACAACCAATTTAAGTCCAGTTCTATCTTCAGTTACCACGACTCGGTATGGCCAGATGGTTATGGCGCTTGACTCGTAATCTGAGGGCTGCGAGTTCGAATACCCATTATACCAAATATGACTTCTATCTCAGCCGTGAGGGCATTATAAAGTGCGAACAATCCCACTATTGGGTGGTGAAAAAGTAGTCTAAGAGATCGGGGGGTGCTGATGACTAACTGCCTTTTCTCTAGTTTTAAATCAGGGACGGTTAGCGCAGATAGCCCTTGGGTAGCTTTGCGCAAAATTATTTTTGAAAAAATCTTCAGCTACCCTCTATAGAGACGTGCTTTATTTTATTTCAGTTGTAGCTAACTGAACTTTTCTACACTTCCACTTCTCTACAATCGTCAAAACACGCCTTGCGTCTCTTCACTTATCAAATTAATTATTCATCCCTCCATTCGTCTTCGTGAATTTAATTTAATTATTTGTGGCTATCCAGTCTTATTTATTATTAAGATATCAGAAGAATATGGATACTAGATTAAATGAGTAACAAGTAAATACAAAAAAATAGCATCTTGAAAATTGGATATTAAATTAATTGTGATAAAATAAAATAAAATATAAAAATATTATAAATCATATAAAACAAACTGATGTTCTGCAACAGTTATAAAACAAGATATATATTGATGAACAACGATCTAAGATGGATATTAAATTACACGGTCATAAGTTTGCATAAAAAATATCTTGATATTAGATAACAGCAATAAAAGAAACATTTCTAAAATGGAATAAATTTTAAATAACAATATTACAAGAAACTTGCCCCCCGCTAGTACAGCGATAACTCTGCGGATTTACCAACGCTAAAATCAGGGGTTCGATTCCCCTCTGTGGGACCAGCAGATATCCCAATGCGGCTTTGCTATATGAAAACACACACATACACAAGAAACTGGATATTAAAACACATAACTGTAAGTTATATATTTAAAAATAACATACAGAAAGTTAGATGTAAACCAACATTTCTAAACGAAGATAAATTTTGAATAGCTATATTCCAAAAAGATAGATATTAAACTACATGATTACATATTAAATACATAAATCTTAATTAAATCCATATAGCAGAAAACTAGATGTTAAGTAACAGTTTAACAATAGAATAAATATTGGAAAACAGCAAGAAAGTAGTTATTAAGTAACATAATACAATGAAGTAAATGTTGCAAAACTGATGTTCCAAAAAAGTTGAATATCGAATAACAGTATTACACAAAAGACTAAATCGAAAAGCTAGCAAAGCGGAAATTATTAATCACATAAATAAATCTGCTCCATATTTTCCAATTATATCATATGTCCTAAAATATGTCCAATACTTTATACCTAACTTTTCTTTTTTCATCCTTTGTGTTTTAATTTTTAGAGGAAGAACACAAATCCAATATCGTTACTGTATTCTCTCTGGTATAAACTTTTAAATTACCTAATGTCTTTAAGCACAAGTAATAGACTTCACCTAATAGTAATAATATGTGTGTAAGTAAAATTACAGGCCACATATCTAGTGCATGAAAGCATTATAAAAAACAAGTTTAAAAGAAACAACAATATTACTTTGCACATGGCCAATTGCCCTCCTTTTCGTTTTATAGAATAAGAATAATTAATAAGAGTTTCGAAAAAAATCGTAAACACATTTTATTGTATACGTCACTATTTGAAATGTCACAAACAAGTCAACAAATACCAATATTTTTTCAACCATCATACTTATTACCAAGAAATCCTACTGAGGATCATGCAGGAACAATCTTATTAAATAGTATTGAGTTATAACACATATTAATATCCTTCTAAGCCCATGTGTCAAAAGCTAGAGAGAAGGACAGAAATGTAAGATTAGAATCTGATGAAGAGAGAGAAATGGAATATTTACTTTCACTCAACTAAAAGCTGAATTTTTCTCTATCTGTTCGTGCTGCGTACCACAGTGAAGTACAGTGAAGGGAAAACGGTTTAACCTATGAAATTTCGGAATCATCTCTCTGAAATACCATATTTTTAGTTTCTCAAGTTTTTCAAGAGTTTTTTTAAAAAAAAAACTTAGATTTTTAATGCTAAATATTGTCCTCTGAAATACTATATAAATGAAAAAGTGGAATGCGTAGTACAATATTAATGACACACAGAAGGTGGAAGACTTGAAATTCGATATTGATGACTATGCAGAAGAATGATACATCGAAATATTACATTAAGAAACACATAAAATATGGAAGATTTGAAACGATATTCACAAACATATAGAAGAGAGAAAATATCAAATATGATGTTAATGAACATATAAAAAGTGAAAGATACTTAGGTAAGTAAATATTCGGAATACTTAGATAATTTAATTACACACACACACACATATACAGGGTGGTCGCTAGAAAAGCGGAAAATTTGAGGGTCAGATGAGATCATGAATAAAATGCGTGCTTACTCATTTCTATTTTGATTTCTTTACATCATGAATAAAATGCATGACTTTAATAATTTTGAGCATCTATGAGTGTAATATAACGTATGCCTTTAAAAAACTTTGTAAAAATAAATGGCTTTTTGACAAATTTTCCGCTTTTCTAGCGACCACCCTGTATATATATATATATATATATATTCTAACACCAACATTCAACAGTGAATTTTATTCCAATAAATCAGATAAATGAAACTAAGACATGAACTTACAAATTAGGGGAATATAAGACAAATATGATAACATAGGTTAATACTCGCAGAAATAGCCTGAAGATCCTTATTCCTGTTGATGTGAAGTTACGTTATTAATTGAGTCAAACCAGAACTGTGTGAGATCGTGTTGTTAATTGAAAAAATCGAAACTGTGTTGTTACACAGTTGATCGAACCAAAGCATAGCGATGTGGCTTTATAGTTCTGATGTTTGTTGAAACAAACCAGAACAATGTAAAATTATGTTCGTTGAATCAAAGCATACCAGTGTGAAACAAATGAAGAAATAAGCCAAACGCTAACTTGTGAATTTGTGCTGTTAGTTTGAACCAAGCCAGAACAATGTGAAATTATGTTCATTGAATCAAAGCATAACGATGTAGAATTATTGTCCACTGAACCAAACCTAAAGTTGTGAAAATGTGCTATGAACTGAACCAAACCCCAACAATCTGAAATTACACTGTTGACTAAAGAAAATCAAAATTATGTGAATTTATGTTCACTGAACCATATTATAACGACGCGATGTCACAGTTGTACTGTTCATTGAACCAAACCAGAACTATGCGAAGTTGTACTGTTCATTGAACTAAACCATAAATACAGACAGAGAGCGAAAATGATTTTTCGTGTACATTAATTTTTTCAAAATCAATGCATTTTCCCGAGAAAGAAAGAACGGCGTTACCCTCTTGGGTGTTTTTTTAAACAAAATCCATAGGATGTCTCCAATTTCTGGTCAATAAAAGCTTGGATTTCGATCGAAGCGACAAATGTTACTGCAAGAGACAACTAGTCATCACCATCCACCGCCAACCCTTGGGCTACTCTTTCACCGACGAATAGTGGGATTGACTGTCACTGAATAACGCCCTCATGGCTAAAATAGCAAGCACATTTGGTGTGACAGCGATTCGAACCGCGAGCCACAGATTACGAGTCGAGTGCCTTAACCATCTAGCCATGACGGGCCGTCCATCAAGAGGAATCGAACCCCTGATTTTAGCGTTAAAAATCCGTAGACTTACCGCTATCCCAGCAGGGGACTCGAGGAAATTAATAATTCACATTTCATAACTTTTTATTTTGAAATAAAATATTCTATTGTCATTTTTTAAAAAATTAAAATCATGTATTCTTTATCTTGTACTGATAGTATTACGTGTTTTCAAGTGGTCCACGTATTTTCAAATATATATATATATATCATGACAGCGAAAAACTGTTTTGCCATACTTAGAACCGGTTCGAATCCCCGTCACGCCAAATAGGTTTGCCCTTTCATTCCATGGGGGCGTTACAACGTTACGGTCTATCCCACTATTCGTTGGTAAAAGTGTTGCCCAAGAGATGGCAGCAAGTGGTAATGACTAGGTGCCTTCCCTCTTGTCTTACACTACTAAATTAGGGACGGCTAGCGCAGATAGCTCTCGTGTAGCTCTGCGCGAAATTCAAAACAAACAAACAATCATCGAAAGGTAAACCAAAAATACTTATTTTCACCTTTTGTTCTCTAATTCACATGGCTCGCTTACCAGCTGAATTCAGTTATATTTTTAAACGTTTTTTTCAGTTTACTAGATCTAAACTTAAGCCAACTTAAAGTTGAAACTTTTTCATTTCATTTTTTCTTAACAACTCTTCTTCTCTACCTTGGTTTAACGGATCTATATATCATAGTATTTATACCAGAGATGTAGTCGTGACCAAATCTATCGAGACCAAGACCAAGTTCGTGATCAATACATTTGTCACGCGACCAAGAAATTCAAAAAGTAAATTTATTGTTGTTGTTGTAGCTATGGGTCGTTTTCTTTTGGTTTTATTCAAAAGTTACTTCGAATATAAGATCCGCCTCATAAAAAATGTATATTGAACCCAACTTTCGTATTGGTCTTGACTACACATATGATTTATAGGGTGTTACTAGATAACAGTTCATTCAGTATTTATAGGTTTCCATATGTTACTATCTGACACATTCATTTCTAATACTCAAGTTGCAGTTTGTTTCATGCTTGTAACTAAAATAGTTCATTCAGTATTTATAGACTGTTATGTGTTACTAAGTGAAGTTCATTCAGCGTACTTACAGGTTGTACGTGTAACTAAGTCACAAAGGTCATTTAGTACTTATGACGTATTAAATGTTAGTAAGTGACACACTTCATCCAATGAATATAAGCTTTTTATAAATAGGTTAAATGATACAGATTTTACGTTACGTGTCACTAAAGCCACAGTTCGTTCAGTACTAAGAGGTTGTTACATGTTACTAGATAATATAAATCATTCAGTATTCATAGTTTGTTAAGAGTTACGACGTAACACAGTTCACTTTTGACATTTAAGTTATGCAAACTCATATTTTCTTCTGTCATTTATTATTTTCATAACTCTTTTACCGTGTTATTCCTTCTAACATAGAATGAATAATAGATAATTTTTGTTCTTATATTTATTATTTTTGCCCTATTCTTGTGATGTCACTCGCACTTCTCTAACGCTTCTTTCATATTTACATACTCTCGTCTAAAGGCTTGCGTCATCATGTCTGTCTCACATTAAACGTTTTATTTATAAATGTCTAGGCACAACTTTCTTCTTGCTTATTAATTTTCCTCAGTATTTTATTTTCCAAGTTAATACAGGTCAGTGTATCCAAGAACATAAAGCACGTTACTCCAAATACGAAGTGTTCATATCGTAGCTGAAGCGATGACACATAGAACCGGAAATCTGCTGAAAGCATCCTATGTCATGACAGTAAACTTCCTGGCGACGTGCGCACAGTTTAAAAGTGTTCAATTTCTTCAAAGTCATTACTGAGCAGCGCTACCAGTATGTAATATTACGCGAGCAGACAGCTCAAACGTGGTGCTACCCACGTGGTTTTATGTTGTGAAACGAGCAAAAATTTCTTGCTTGCAAGGCGGCAAGGCAAAGTGGTGCCAATATTGTTTACAAGTTACGCAGTGAAATAAAACCCTTGGCGACTCGTAACGTTGCAGCAACTAAAGCCATTAGACCAGTTCAGAACGTCTATTTTATCCATAGCGGGTAAAGATTCCATTTGAACTCTGAGTAAAATATTAAAAAAAAACACCAACCCACTAAACAGACACTATTAATATATATGTCCTAAAATACAATAACAATGACCCTTCAATTTGTTGCGACCCAAAGTTCGCCTATTAAATTCACCGGCTTTTCAAAAACAAATGGAGAATGGCTTCACTTACCAATCCACTCAGAGAAAATAACTGATGTGACAACATTCATTGTGTACGAATATTCACAAATAAGCGGTGTTACCTTTCTTCCTTTATACGGCGGTCAAACGACATTAACTGGTATTAAAGTAGCAGAGCACGAGCCAAGCGTGACACAAATCAGAGACAGGAATCCGTAACACTATCTTCTGATCGAGCGGCGTGCCCGCGTGATCTCAATCTCATTAGTGCAAAGTGATGACCAAAGAAACAAACCGGCATACTAGTTTCAAGGATCAAACAAAGGTTGACAATAAAGTGATTAATGGTTAGGTCAACAGGTCAACAAACACCTCTTAACATACAAAGAGCCCACATCCACAAATAAATATGGACTTTTTATTTGTCCGTTGATCTATGTATATATACAAACAGCTCGTGGGCAGGCGAACAGTTTACTATGAAAAGAAAAAGGTAAACTCAAATAAATAAACAAAGAAACAATACAATGTAGAAAAAACAATACATTTGTCATGGATACATGAAACAGTTATATAATAGATAAATCGAGCCTAAAGTAATACTTCTACAACCAAACCTTCTTCTCACCTCAATGATAAATTCAAGAAAGATTTATCTCAGTTAATGAGCTCGGTTCAATTGTTTGTGCGTCAGACTATAAAACGGAGAGTCCTTGGTTCGTGTCCCTTTAGATAGAAAAAAAGCAAATAAAAATCACACTTCACTCTCTGGAGCGGTTGGTGTGTTATAAGAATGACTGTCAATTTGATTAGGGTATTCCGAGAGTTGGTGGTGAAAGGTAGTGTTGAGTTGCCTCCCTCCTCCTCTGGTCCATCTCTTCATATTAGAAACGCTATCGCAAACAATCCTGGTATAGTTTTGCATGATATCTAGCAAAATCAAACTTAAAGAACCGTGTTGGCACAGTTTATATGTATTTTTCTCGATACTGGCCGGAATACAGCCTGGTCGTCTTCGAATCAGACTGTGGAGCGATAGAAAATAGTCGAAAAATTAAGACACTAAACACGCTACGCAATTTCATTTGTGGAATTTCGCGTAAAGTTAGCTGTAACTAATTTAAATATTATAGTCTAGAGGACAATTTGTTGGATTAACCATCACAACATAATGCCCCCAAGTAAAATGACTGGTTGGTTGGCTTTATAGAAAAGACACATTGAGCTATCTTCTGTGTCCACAACGGTAAATCAAACCTCGGATTTTAGCGTTTAAGTCCAAAGACTTTCCGCTACTCCACCAAGGAACCCTGAAAGGGTGACCAAATTTAATAGATATTCGATTAGAAGAAAGAGAGAGAAAGTACAATGATGATACAATAATATCTATAAAATAAATAAATAAAATAAATTAAGCGTTATGTTAGGACAGAACTGCATTAGATTAGATAGAACATGAGGTTTTAGATGGCCGACGGTATTTTGGCATTCAAATAAAAAGCAATATGTTATATTTGTGTTACCTGTTTACAAACAAGTTGAAGAAGCAGTTTCTCCTTACTAGAACATGCTGATTCACTGTTTGTTAAAGAGAAGTTGGACATATTTGAAGAGCAGTCAAAATATTACAACTTGAACATCTAAACAGAAAGGTAAATAGAACTGATGGTGAAACAAGGAAATAACTATGCATATAAACAGCAATGAAAACAAGATCGAAATATTTGGTTTGAATTTCGCGCAAAGTTACAAGAGGGTTATTTACGCTAGCCGTCCCTAATATTGCAAAAGAGCAGACAGGAAAATAAAGAAAAGGCAGAAGGAGCTAGAAACACAATGAGAGGTTTCTAGATAGATCTAAAAAAAGACACGTGAAAAAAATTCAGAAAAAAAATCAATAAACAGAGACAAAAAGTAGGGATAGGCGGGCAAATATGAATAAGATTTGTCTTGTTTGGTTTGAATCTCGCGCTAAGCTACTCGAGGGTTATCTACGCTAGCCGCCCTTAATTTTGCAGTGTAAGACTAGAGGGAAAGGCAACTGAACATCACCACCCACTGCCAACTCTTGGACTACTCTTTTACTAAAGAATAGTTGGATTGACCTTTACATAATAACGCCCCCGCGGCTGAAATTGTAAGCATGTTTAATGTGACGGGGATTCGAACTCGAGACCCTCCCATTACGAGTCGAGTGCCATAACCACCTGGAAATGCCGTGCCCAAATATGAACAGAACAAAAACGACTACTGAGAGAGTTAAACACACAGACAAACCACCAGGAAGATAAATCGTTTGTTTGGAATTAATTACAAAGTACATAATAGCTATCGGTGCTCTGCCCACCACAGGTACCGAAACCCGGTTTCTAGCGGTGTAATTCAGCACAAATACCGCTGTGCTTCTTGCGGGTGGTGAGACGGGAAGATGAATAAATCACATAAGTTAATGAATATACATTTATATTAGAATTAACTTAGTCAATAACAACCAGAATAACAAAGTAAAGCGCCCTCAAATCACAGCTTTAGAACTAACACATTCGCTAAGTTGATTATTAGGTGTATTTCCTTTAGAGTATTGTACTAGTCCTTGTACTGTTATCATGGTCGTTTTTCTTCAACAGTTACAGTCATTGCAAGATAAGATTTAATCTACCTAGACTTGTCTGGAAGAAAGCCAAACGTTTTTCTTGTTGTATTTCCTTTGTAGTATTTGTTGGTTTTACGCACACTATTTCGACATCTTTCAAGAAAGATTGTTTGATTGTTTTTGAATTTCGCGCAAAGCTACACGAGGGCTATCTGTGCTAGCCGTCCCTAATTTAGCAGTGTAAGACTAGAGGAAAGTCATCACCACCTACCGCCAACTCTTCGGGTACTCTTTTACTAACGAAAAGTGGAATTAACCGTGACATTATAATATCTCCACAGCTGAAAGGAAGAGCATGTTTAGTACGACAGAGTTCGAACACGCGACCCTCGGATTACGAGTCAAGTGTCTTAACCACCTGGCCATGCCGGGCCCACATCATTCATCTAATCAATCAGCAAATTATTATTATTCATTCCTCACACGAAAATAACGTTGATTTCAAACTTCAATGAGCTATTTAAGAGGTAATTTCGCAAAGTTCAGACCGTGGGTCTGCTCTCTGTCTCATGTCTTCTGCATTGTTGCTTAATTTGATACCATGTTTTACACAGAATCAAAATTTAAATAATAATTTGGCGTTATTCAACTTTTTAAAATTGAATCATTCGTGAAATATTTTATTTCTATAATAATTCTCTTTACCTTTACTCGTGTTCAGCAATTTATCTCCGATTAATTTTTAATTTGATTAATGACGAACTAATCACTAAAATGCATGTATTTATTTATTCACTTCTAACGCAATGTATCTATCAATTCTAAACCACCAAGTAATATAAAACATAACATAGATTATTTCAGTATATTATTATGAA
The DNA here is from genome assembly GCA_011833715.1 of Carcinoscorpius rotundicauda. NCBI lineage: Eukaryota > Metazoa > Arthropoda > Merostomata > Xiphosura > Limulidae > Carcinoscorpius > Carcinoscorpius rotundicauda. The sequence continues at coordinate 4,511,864 of CM022403.1, read as the reverse complement.
ATGATCAAACTTTATTGTTATTTCTTTCTGATACTTTTGACCAAATAATGGAGATGCAATTCTGAACAAACTTTACAGCACGCTTTTCAAAATAAAAAACAGACTAATTGGAATTGTACTGATATAATTAGCACGTATATGTTTGGTTCAAATCGAATTACTGACCTTAGAAAAGTATAATCTTGCAATAAGGGTGCTTATTATAGCTGGAGGAATCGTCATTGACGTTACCGAGCTGGGCATGTCTCCTGGTACAGTTAACAACATGGTAAACAGGAATAGAAGAAAGTTCAACATTACAACCACTGGCATTTCATAAGACATAAAACCAAAGAAACTAGAGCCAAAATAGTGACGTCTGAACACATATCTCTTAAGTCGCTAGATGTAGCTCCATTGGATTTTTGTGACTTTAGTCTGATAAAGCAAGTTCTGGAAAATCGACATCATCAGTGGAAATATATATGTATGGTCGATATCGTTCACAGAATGGAAATTACGATGTTAGTAAAAAGCGTTTAATCATAGATATCGAACTGAACACCATCGTCAATAGTTTCAAAGAACCCAAAAATGTCTTATTTTAGAATGTCATCAACCTCAATAGAATTTGCTGTAAATTTCCCTAGAGTTTTTTAACGTTTTGCGACGATGAATATGCTTCTAGAATGTTTGTTAAGGAAATGGTGTTTGTTACTGAAAACAAAGATGCCCAGCTATAATATAAACTCATAAGTAAAAGAAATTAAAGACTTAAAAAGGCATGCTTTTCCATCTCATCGTGTCACATTCTTAGGCCTAAAAAAGGCATATTTTCCACCTTACTGTGTCTCACGTTTAGGCTTATAAAGACTTGATTTTTTCACCTCATCATAACTCGCTTTAAGGCTTATAAAATCATGTTTTTCCATATCATTGTGTCCGACTCTGCTGATACCAAACACTGACCATTAATTATCTCCCATTCGCCAAATGATACATGGTCGTCGTGGTAGCTCATTGATTATCAGTACTTACCAGAACGAGAGATATAACAATTTACCAATAAATTTCTTATTAACATACCACGATCAATTCTTTGCGCACATAAACACTTAATAACATAATTTAAGTCATTTACAAAAGCCAGAACTAAGTTGCTAAAATCAATTTTTCTCCTTTCTTTTTGGCAATTTATAGTATTATACTAATAAACCAAGTTATCATTTTTGACCGAAATGGCTTTAATTGTGTATATTTTAAGAAAACAAACGAAAATTAAACATTACGATAAAAAAATGCACATATCATCGAGTAAACGCTCATCATTTGTCGAAACCGCTCGAATCAAATATCGAAACCTGTATAATTTGCATAAAAACCAAATTATAACTGAAAGTAAATAAAGACACCTGATTTAAAGAAATTACCTACTGTGGGTGAACGTAATTTAGATATAGGTACTTTCTCTGTTTTGGTCATTTTACCTTGGATACGTCTGTGCACAGCTAACTTGGTTCACACAAGTAAGATGTTTTCCCTCCCTCGGTGAGTTTTTGAACAGCGTTTGTATACACTGTCATGTTTCTGAACTCTCACACATGTGAAACTGTTCCTACTAGTCGACCAACGACATATTAAACATAAGCCTATAATTCATAACAATATTATCAGAGAACGAGTGTTTGAAGACCCGAATTAAAGCCGTGTATAAGAAAGAGACTCGACTACATGAATTTCTCAAAAATAACTTAGTCCAGATTTACCAATTTTATAAAAAAGAAAAGTATAACAGTGAGACCAAAGTTTGGGACTTCTTTCAATTGTCTAGTTACATTAATGACTACTTACTAATCGCACATAATGTTCTCACAGAAAATGATATTTTGGTTTGAATTTAGCACAAAGCTACACAATTGGCTATCCGTGTTCTGCCCACCACGGGTGTATAAAACCCGGTTTTTAGTAGTACACGTCCACAGAAATGTCATGTGCCGTTGGGAGAAGGAGGGCTAACGTGTATAATAACACAGAGAATTCAGTGAGAGTGAATACCTTTCTCGGTATTTGTTATCAAAGCGAAAAATCATAATAACCAGTTATTAGCCATACTTCAGCTCTTTTTGGTTATTAATTACAGTGATCTCATGATACTAGTCATTTCCACGTGATGAACAATTATTATGTTACGAGAAGAGAACAAGTTGTCAAAAACTCCTGCAAAAAAACTAAACAAAACCACCGCCTCATACATTTACTGTTCTGTACGTGCAGTTGGATTACATCATGAACTAAAGAAAATATAATTTGCGACTGTTAGTACTAAGCAAGCTGTAAAGTACGTAACAATGCAATAATTGCAAACTCTTTAAGATTATACAATGCTTAATGGTACGACTTATAACCAGTCTGTAAGAAAAGTAGAAAGTGTCTAGAAACTTAGAAAGTGACTCCACTCTGTTCGAGGAAGTCTAGTATCTTAGGAAACGACTCTATTCTGCATGTGGAAGTCTAAAGACTTAGAAAGTGATTCTACTCTGCACGTGGATGTCTAGAAACTTAGGAAGTGACTCTTAACGTAGATATCCAGAAACTTTGGAAATTACTCTATTCAGTTCGCGGACGTCTGGAAAAAACTTAGGAAAGTATTCTGTTCGTAGAAGTGACTCTATTCTGTATGTAAAAGTCCAGACACTTAGGAAGTGACTACCCTGCACGTACATGTCTAGTAACGTAGGAAATTACTCTATTCTGTTTGCGGAAGTCTAGAACTTAGGAATGACTCTACTCTGCACGTGGAAGCCTAGAAGTATCTTAGGAAGTGACTCGACTTTGCACGTGGATGTCTAGAAACTTAGGAAATTACTGTACTTTATTTGTGGAAATCTAGCATATCAGAAAATGACTCTATTATGTATGTGGAAGTTTAGATACTTCGGAAGTGACTGTATTCTACATGTAGATGTCTGGAAAATTAGAAAATTACTTGGTTTTGGTCACGAAAGTGTAGAAACTTAGGAAGTGAGTCTACACTACACGAGGAGGTCCAAAAATAATAATTTTCTTTTTGTCCTTAATCCACACCATCATTTTATTCAATATATAACATGTAGTGTGGCGTTTTAATTATAAGTGTATTCTTAAGGGCAATTGAAGGTCAGGAAACAAACCATTTTATTATAGTATATAACAATGTATTTCTTTATTTCCTTACGATGATAAATCAGGGTAGCAGATTATTACTATTCTTAAATACTTTATATCAGGTCATCTCATAAGTAATGTCCGAAAATTTAATAGAAGAAATGCATCATCATTTCTGTCTTTGTAAAAGGCTTTAATGGCTAAATATGTAGTAGGACGTGTATAAAAATGTTCAGTCAAATAAAAGAAACTAACCCAACTCCACGTTTTCAAATCATTAATCAAATAAACCCTTATGAAGGTGGATGTGTCTGAGAAACACATTAGGCATATAATGCTTTAAAAGTTTAAAAAAGGAAATAGTGCAGCAGAAAATACACGAAACATTCAGGGTGTTTATGGTGCAGTCTCTCAATGAAAGAAAATGTCAAGGGTGGTTTCAGAAGTTCAAATCAGGTGACTACAACTTAAGTAATGCGCCACGTCAGGTCGTCCTGTTGAATTTAATGATGACTTGCTGCTGGCTGCACTTGATGAAAACTGTGCTGTAACAGTTGAAGAACTAGCACAGAAGATTAATTCAACCCATTCAACAGTTCACCGTCATCTGTAGCAGCTTAAAAAGATGTCAAAACTTGGAAAATATGTCCCCTATGATTTGACAGAAATCAACTTCAGAGCAAGAGTAGGCATTTGCATTTCTCTGCACTCTCGTGAACGTAACTCACCTTTTTTTGGATAGGATAGGTAAATGGAGATGAAAAATGGATATTTTATAAAAATGTTAAGCACTGTAGACTATGGCTCAGTGCAAGTAAACTAGCTAAAGCACAACTAAATATGGACCTCCATCTTAGGAATATCTTGTTGAGCGTTTGGTAAGATATTGTTGGTGTGATCTACTTTGAGTTACTGCCACTCAGTGTAATAATTATATCAGACTTCTACTGTCAACAGTTAAAGTGCTTGAATGTTGCACTGAAATAAAAGAAGCCTGCTTTGATCAATCGTAAAGGTTTTGTGTTACACCAGGATAATGCCCCGTACAGCAAGGACCACATATGTAAAGACTAAAGAGCTAGACTGGGAAAAACTTCAACACCCTCCTTATTCTCCAGAAGTTGCCCCATCTGATTATCAAATATTCCGAAGTTTGAAAAATTATCTTGATGAAAAAGAGCTCAGAACACATGAAGATGTCAACACTACCCTACCTACGTTCTTTTCCTCCAAACCCCAAGAATTTTATAGAAGTGGCATTCAGAAACTTGACAGGAAGTAATTAATAACAATGGAACATACATTGTTGATTAAATAACACTAAAAGCGTTTGAAATCCATTCTAATTTCCTGAGCCTAAAATCGGACATTATTTAAGGGGTGACCTGACACATATCTATAAATAGGTCAATCAAACGCTCATCATACGCAGAAATTAACTATTCGTTCTGTTTTTACAAAAATATTTCACATATTAGCCAACATTTAGAGTAGAACTAATTATATTTTTAGTACTTTTCATAGGATGCAACGAACACTTCTTTACGATTTTTATCTTAATTTTTCACAGACTCAGAACGTACGATTTTACTTTATATATTAAACCTACGTTTTTTAAAGATGGATCAGATATATACCAGTTTTTCTATTAACACGTTTACAGATTTTACTTCGTAAACTAATTTTACATTTTTTAAAGTTGAATCAAAAAGTATACGAGTTGTTGTTTTTTATTAACACGTTTAAGATATATGCTACGTAATTAAATTATTTCGTGTGTTATTTTCGAAAATTCTTGAAATTACCTGTTTTGGGATCAATGACAAAATGACCATGAGAATTTCCTGCCGTGATATTAAAGGTTAATTCATTCAGGTTGTTTAAGTCTTGGTCAATGGCAATTAGATGAACTAAGGCAGTGCCGGGATCTGAATGCTCCACCAATGAAGGGTAATAAGCTGGTTGCTCAGTTAATGGAACATTGTCGTTTTCGTCCAGTACTTCTATGTAGACGTCTACACAAGTCTGAAGAGGAACTGGTTCTATAGTCTGAGCGCACACAGACAGCCAGTACTGGAACTGCTCTTCTCGGTCAAGAGATGCTCTTGTCCAAATTTTACCTAAAAAAAAAATATATATATATATACACATTTATTCACTTACTCTTCATTTTCGAATAAATAGTTGAAATGTTCGCTATTATTTTTGTTTGTAATAGTTCGTTTTCAGTTTCGCACAACCAGGATTATCTGGGCGAGCCGTCCCTAATTTAGCAGTGTAAGATTAGAGGGAAGGCAGCTAGTCATCACCATCCATCGCCCACTCTTAGGCTACTCTTTTACCAACAAATAGTGGAATTGATTGTCACATTATAATCGAGTGCCTTAACCACCTGGCCATACCGGACCTTTTTGTGATTACATTTCATATTTGTATCGAAAATTATTTACAATAACATTATTATTTAGTGTGTTTAGTATTCTCATGAAATATCATTAACACTATTATTACATTACCACCACCAACACCATTTCTTTTCAAATTAATATTAGCCTAAACCTCCTAAAATGTTCGTCTCTCAGATTCACAACGCTAAAATCTGAGGTTTGATTCCCGAAACGAACGTGGCAGAAAATCCAGCGTGGTTTTCCTTGAAACAGAACAAATAAACAAATCTAATCAGCCGAGCCTTATGAAATTGCTAGTGGAACTATGGTCGAAAGTAAATAAAGAACTCGCAATTAAGTATATTCTAATCGATATAGGTTTCAGTTTTTTCTCTGTATTGACCTACGGTATTATGAAGCCCTTGGTGTATGAAATTATCCTTATTAATTCATAAGTTTTTATTTTATTCTGACTTGTATTTTACTTTTTAGTTTTCACCAGGGATTATTAACAATTAATTGTAACAGATTTTGCTTTCATAACACTTGTTTTAGCTAGGGATTATGTTATTATTTGTAAAAAATAAATTTAATGATAAGAAAAGCTAACTTATCATGCGTTCAAAAATACACACGCATAAGGGAAAATAAAAAATATGAAACAATAGAGAGAAAGAAAACAAACAAGAATGTCTGTACGTCTCAAGAAGAATAGAATAAACAGGAAGCTACCAGACAAGAATATAGAAAGAAAAAATTATAGAGGTAGATGAAGAAATGGTGAAAAAAAAGATGTCTCTACGAGCAATAATAAAACAACCAACAGCATAAGTATGTCAGAGCAGAAGACCTAATCTTCAGATGAATAAGAAGAAACCATGAAAAGAGAATAAGACCTTTAAGTATAAAAAGAACGAATCATTTGCAAGCGTGATGAGAATTTGTTTGTTTGTTTTTTAAGTTTGCATTAAGTTTTCGCTAGCCGTCCCTAATTTAGCAATGTAAGACTAGAAGGAAGGCAGCTAGTCATCACCACCCACCACCAACTAGTGGGCTACTCTTTTACCAATGAATAGTTGGATTGATCGTCACATTATAATGCTCCCACGGCTGAAAGGACGAACATGCTTGATGCGTCGGGGATTCGAACCCGCGACCCTCAGATTACGAGTCGAATGCTTTAACCACCTGGTCATGCCGGGCCACGTGATAAGAAACTTAAAAAATATCAGAACTTAGGAAAAAGATAATTTTTAGACAATGGGTTATATGTACCCTAACCACCACAGTGAGTTGGAAAATCAAACAGAACAAGATAAAAGCACAACGAGTAAGTGTCTGATAGAAACTCATAAGTTAAGAATTATACTGTCTATATCTTTTATGCATCTATGTGTTAATTTTCATAACATCGATCCAATAAACATTGGTAATTTAATCTTCATTAATCTCCTTCTATGCATTTGTGTTTTAGTACATTATATTGATGTATTTTTAGTTTTTTTACGTTACAGCTTTTATAGAAAGAAAAAATATTTTTTTAAGTCACCGATCGAAACGTTGTACTTATCTCAAAAAAAAAAAATTCTTACAATAAAAGCTGTAAATTGCAAAACTAAAAACACTCATAATCAGAGAGGAAATTTAAACACAAGTGTTCACATAAACAGAGGTTATTGTTTTAACTGGTTATGTGAATCTAAATTGAAATAATTGTATTATTTTAACAACACAAGTTTCATGTATTTGTGACTATTTTACCTTCGAATCTAGTGTTGCAACGTCAGTATTAGTTATTTGACACTTTATTTAAAATACATAAAAACATTTGCATTTAGAAAAGGCAAATTGTTCGTGCACTCTTTCTTTAGCCACATTTTTTCTTACGAATGGGCCCGGCATGGCCAAGCATGTTAAGGCGTTGGACTCATAATCCGAGGGTCGCGGGTTCAAATCCCGGTCGCACCAAACATGCTCGTATTTTCAACCGTGGGACTAATATAACGTAACGGTCAATCCCACCAGTCATTGGTGAAAGAGCAACCCAAGAGTTAGCGGTGGGTGGTGATGACTAGCTGCCTTCCCTCTTGTCTTACACTGGTAAATTTGGGACGGCTATCGCAGATAGCCCTCGAGTAACTTTGCACGAAATTCAAAACAAAACAAAAATTCTTACGAACTTTGACCAGGTTGTACAATAAGGTTTGATGTTTATTTCTTCGTGTGTTTTTTTCTTCCCGAAATTGATTACATTAAAAGACAAAAAAATTGTTTGTTTTTGCTGTAACTTATTTGTTTCATTTCTTTATAACTTTCATTTTTTTTAATATTTGTATCTCTTATTTACAACTTATAAGCTACAAATTCTCTACAACAAAAACGGAACAAACAAATACTACAAGCTTCAACTTAAACAAGTTCAATTTATTTATTTAGTTTAAATGTGAATAAAATATATCATCTTGTCTATTTCCATTGTCGTCATGACGTTCTTATGGTTCTGTGATGCCAAGACATCTCTGTCTGTTAAATGTTTACCGAACATCATTCCTTTACATGAAAGCTCTTAACGCTACAAACTAGGGTTCGATACGCAGGACAGATATCCCATTATGCAGTGTTGTGCGTAATTACGAACAAAAATAAACATTTTCCAATATGTGTGCTTTTATTTGACGAGTTTCAACAAGCTGGTGATTCTTTAAGTTGACGTACGTTCGTGGGTGATTCAGTGGAGCATGTTTTCATGTACTGAGAGACATTTTCATATCTGGTTTGATAATGTTTGAATGAATTAGTTTGCGGAGACACTTGTTCAAAGGTTCTTCTACTATAGCGGCTCCTGGTAGTTAATACAGCAAACTTATACCCAAAAATATCCAGAAAATTCCAAGCACACCTATAATTGCCCATACTATTAACAAGAACGCTTTAGAAACGCTGGCATCAAATGGTGTAACCATATCTTGTGTCATCACAATTATAGCTGGAGGGAAGCAGAGTCACCAACTGCAGTAAATTGGCCATATTAATGACCACTATAAAATATCCTGCAGTCGAAGAAGAGTTATTTTTCCATCAGCTGGTTGGATGTTTTACAACTGTTACAAAAACAGTTTCATGCTAAATTTCGCGTGCTTAACTCGATGACATTTCCAAATTTTCCACTTGAATATAATATATAAATTATTTTGGAACGGGTACATGGCCTCTCGCCAAAAAATTTCCCCTTTATATCATTGCTAGTTTCAAAAATGAAATAAATAAAACAACAACAAAATAATTATTAGAAAATTCAACCAGAAACTTAAACGGGTAACAAGCGTAAAACATAAAAATTACTCCGAAGATTTATTTTATCTCATTTCCACGTGCTGAATAACACACCTCTATGTGTGAAAATAAACACCTTCATAAACTCAAAATGTCCCTTTTTTCACTTGAATTATAAAACATTATTTTAATAACATGCAAATGAGTATCTATCACCTTCTTACGTGTTTATCAAAAAATCTTAAGTAAATAAAATGTTTTCGTAGATGACACGTGGGTTTTTATTGAAATCACATGTGATGTACTCAATTTGTGTAACGCCATATCTAAACTAATTAGTACACTGATCCATTTCTCTCCCAAACTGTCAGGTAAAAGGAAACAGATGACTGGCTCACAAAACTACAACTAACAGTAGAACCGTGATATTTGGAATAATAACTTTATGATTTACTTTAACGGTGTCACGTGAAACACGAATTTACTTTCACGGTTAACAACTATGAGATCTTCTACAAACTAAATAACGTTTCATTACTTCGCCAGCAAATTCAGTCACTTCAGAATAAAGTTACAAAATTTAAGAAAGTTTGGGAAAATGTGTGGTTATTGTTTTGCTTTGATCAGAGTATTAATACAGTACAAATATAGCTGTTGAAATGAGGGACAGTACCTCAAGTTAACATATTAATTCTTTGCTCTTAACTTGATCTTTTTACTGTGGTACCCAAATATCCGATTTTATTGGGGGATCGTATTCCGAGCTCAACAACAATACATCCATCTCAATAAACCCCTGTTAGCTGCCAATCGTGTATTGTTAAGAACTTATACTATCTGATTGCTTCACTGAGAAAACAAGTTTCTTAAGCGAGCCTAAGAAAATCAGTTAGATTTTAGTTAGGTATTATTTTTTTACGTGAGGAACTCCAGCGTCAACGTGTGTCTAAGAAGACGAACAACTAACTAATTCAGTGGTTTTACCAACTATTCCCACTTGCAATGCACTCTTTATTCTCTCGTCTACTGCAGTAATTAAGACTAACACAGTTTCTTGATTCAGTTTGTATTTTCCTTTTCAGGAATATACTGTCGCACAAAGACACTCACACGTGCAGTTTCTAAGCCGAGCTATATATAACCCCTGCGATATTATAATTGCCTCGTTCAGAGATGTTGGTGTGTTTTCTTATAGCAAAGCAACATGGGACAATCTGCTGAGCCCACCGAGGAGAATTAAACCCCTAATCTAAACGTCGTAAATCCGGAGATATGCCGCTATACCAGCGGGTGACCGTTCATAGATAATGTTTCACATAAATTAAAAGCTGCAGCATGGCCAGGTGGTTAGGGCGCTCGACTGGTAATCTGAGAGTCGCGGTTTAGAATCCCAATCACAAGAAACATACCCGCCATTTCAGCCGTAGGGGCATTATAATTATACGATTAATCCTAATATATGTTAGTAAAATGGTAGCCAAAGAGTTGGCGGTGGGTGATGATGACTAGCTGCCCTTCCTCTGGTCTGTCACTGCTGAAATAAAGAAGGCTAGCGCAGATAGCCCTTGTGCAGCTTTGCGCGAAATTAAAGACAAACAAAGAAATTAAAGTTACAAAAGAAGCTATATACCTTTCTCTATTTGCAAATTCGAGCTTTTGTGTCCCTGTTCAAACACTTTGACCCACCTGTTTTACTCTGTATGACAGGTGACAGCATCCCGTTCACATAGGGGGAATGTCATATCCATTTATGTCAATAGACATGAAGTTCAACACCAAATCCTAAACGCCATAGTGGCACGTGAGAGACTTTGATGAATTAAAAAGAAAATCGAAGTATTTGAAATTAATTCATCATAAATTGCGATTGTTTTGGAAGTAGGGGACAGGCACTCAATTTACTCAGTTCAGATTTGAAATCGTCTCCATCGGACTTTAGTTGATTAAAAAGAGTTTGTAACGGTTGCTGGGTGACAATATAATTGTGAAAAGGTTTAACAAGTTTATGTTTAAAGCAAAATTTGTCGTGTACCTGATTCATTGAGATTAACATCCATCACGTCAATTCCTTTTCTACATGTATACAGCGAAGATAAAATGATGTTGGATATCTTAGTTCAAATGTGAAATTAAGAAACAAATTTATTAATATTATATGTAATAATATTTGCTTATTTTAATTATGACCAAAGCCACTGTGTGCTAGCCGTTCCTAATTTCTAAATTATGGACTCAAAAGAACGCAGCTAGCCAACAAACCCCTCCCCATATATACATACACACACTCACAGCTCCTGAACTACGTTCCGATGTGTTGGTATTTGGGTATTGTTGTTAAATACCCAGGAGGGTCATGTACATTTGACCTCTTCCTCCTAAACTACTTTTTGGTTTGTTGTTTGTTTTGAATTTCGCGCATAGCAACACAAGGGGCTACCTGCGCTAGTCTTACCTCATTTAGCAGTATAAGACTAAATGGAAGGCAGCTAGTCATCACCAGTCACCGCCAACTCTTGGGCTACTCTTTTACCAACAAATAGTGGGATTAATTAAATAATTATAATACCACACACACACCTGAAAGGGGGATCATGCTTGGTGAGCCTGTGATTAAAATCCGCGACCCTCAGACTACATTTTTAACCAACGAATAATGGGATTGACTGCAACCTTGTGAAGGTTTCACGACTGAAAGGGCGAGCATGATATATGACGAGATTCGAACTTGCGACTCACAGGTTTAAATATGACATTAATATGTGTATAAATAATTCAGATTAAAAGCAGATTTAGCTTTTTTCTAAATAATTTAAATGCGAAGCAAACAGCAGCGTGGTTATGGTTAGAATAAAGTAGCTTATAGTACAACTATTTCCTCTAGATTTTTTATGACGTTAAGAAATACCCACAGCTCTTGACGACAGGTGGAGTATAAGTACTGTTTCCTTTTCGCTGAAGCGTGGTTTTATTGAATCTTTTTAAAACAGGAACGGTATCCCATGACGACAAAGAAGGCACCACAAGTCAACGTTATTGGCACTCACATTGCCAGCAACATAAGTATGCAACTCTTACGGTTTCCTATCTACACTTCAAAGCTTAATGACGAAACACAGCAAGCGAATCTTACATCGCGCTGAGATAGTGAGGCTCAAAAACTCGTGCGAGTTATTCAAGTGTAAATTTTTCTCTAAATATACATTATACATTAATTCATACGAGCTAAAATGATTTTTTATACCCAGCAGAGTATAAAATATATGCATCATTTATCTTTCCATAAAGTATAATGATAACAGAATCGTCACAAAACATCATCTAGTGGACATTAATGAGTCAGGCTCAAAACTGTAAAGCAAATTAATTACAACTTCGTATCGCTTCGTACGAAATCGAATTTCTTAAATAACTTTCATGGATGTTTGTACTGTAAAATGTGTTTGTGTGAAACGTGTCTTTGAGTTTTACTGTATATCAAAGGATATATCTTTCGTAGCCCGATATTGTCTTTAAAATTAAATATTAAAATACTGTTAGGCCAAAATACCTTGATCGATTGTGTAAGGTCAAAACAACTGTAAAGTCAGAATTATCAAATCAGTTTTACAAGGTCGAAACACTTGTAAATTCAGATCACCTTATTAGCCCTGAAACGTCAGAATAGTTGTAAGTTTAGGACACCTTATTCAGCTCTGTAAGATCAGAATATTTGTAAGGCCCAAATAACTTATTCAACTTTACAAGCTCAGAATAGTTCTAAGGTTCAATAGGTCAGAGCAACACATAATTTCACAAGACTGTTTTTGTTGTTCTTGTTTCATGGGCGCAAATCTGTAAGGTTAAAATAGTTGTAAAGGTATAACAGATTCTTTAGCCATATAAATCAGAACAAATACAAGCTAAAGATCACATCTAGCAAAGAAGTATTCGTACATTCCAGACAGTTCGGGTTGTTATGCGTTTGTATTTCATATTTCATAAACTGATCTTGGGGAACTTATTGCATAAAACATAAATTAGATTTTGACATGTTACCTTATTTCCAGATGGTATATCTTAAAACTTTAAACTACAGCTAGTGACAATGGAACAAAGACTTTGAAATGTCTGTTTGTTGTTGTTTTTTATTACCATAAAATACTAAAAACGGTATGAATGGCAGAGGTGAAGAATGGAGACAAACCAATCTAGTATGATGGCTCAACGTCCACCCATTACTGATAAGCCTTCCGAAACTGACAGATCACGTGACCGCCGTATGGATGGGAGATATCAAAGGTGCACACATGACTTTTCAGCTTGGAAGTTTTCTTTTCTTTTCATCGTCCTAAGATCACTTAATCCGATGGAACAATACAGATAGGGTAGGCGTGGCTTTGTAGTGCCAATCGCATGGATTATCTACTTAACAGCCTTGGAATGAGTATCATCACGTTCGTTTTCTTTGTGCAGATACGTCACAAGCTCAATCCAACCGAACGAATGACACCGTCTCAAACAGCTTAACTTATTACATGGGTCTAGAAATTCTTTTAATGTCTGAAAAGATGGGTAAATAATTCACAATGGGCGAAACCGGTTGGCAGATACCAATAATTTCCAACTTTTATTATATTTCAATGTCTTCAAATAATTACCAGTAATCATTTGTGGTTAGTTCCCTTGACCAGCAGCTTTCAATGTGAAACGATAGTCCACAGTTTTTTGCCTAAAGTACCGAATATTTAAAAAAAAATCAACAGAACCAGTACAGGTAAATAGCTGACTTGAGAATGACGAAGGAAATGTGCGCGCATTAGAAATGGAACGTGCTTTAGGCCAGAGGCCCGACATGGCCAGGTAATTAAGGCACTCGACTCGTAATCCAAGGGCTACTGATTCAAATCCCCGTCTCACCAAACATGCTTGCCCTTTCAGCCATGGAATCGTTATAAAGTGACGGTCATTCCCACTATTCGTTGGTAAAAGAAAACACCAAGAGTTAGCGGTGGGTGGTGATGACTAGCTCCCTTCCCTCTAGTCTTACACTGCTAAATTAGAGACAGCTAGCGCAGATAGCCCTCGTGTAGCTTTGCGCGAAATTCAAAACAAAGCTTTAGTTCGGGAACTTCCTTTTCCATTTCTTTCATTTCCTTAAGGCCAGATTTTCACGAAAGTGTTATGAATAAACTTGGAGTACAAACACGTCATTAAGTCTTAATTATCAGAACTTTAAAATTAATATTTGTAATTATTCTATACAAAGTGAGATTTTTCAGAAAATCAGAGATAACTGGATTCGTCACATGTGCCAAAACTTCATTAATATTTTGATGAAAACAACGTACTTATAAATAATTTTCAAATTATTTTTTCCTCTTTAGCATACGTATTTACGCATTAACTGATAATGCCTCTCAGTCTCAGATATTTTATTATAAACTAGCTATCGTAACTGGCTTCGACAAACCTCGCTAAAAATATTTTTTAAAATAAAACGTATAAATCATGCTTTGAAAAAGAAAGTTTTTAGAAATTGACAGGTGAACATATACAGGTAATAAGATATCGGCACGTGTGGAGAGGATAAACAGTGAACTAAGTTGGAAAGCGCTCCTGTTATGGCTTTCTTTGAAAACCCATTACAACTTTTATTTGTGATCCTGTGTGGTGACTTTTATGGTAGAGACAGAGACACATACAGAACGATAATTAGATATATATATATAAAGAAATGGACACAAACAATATGATAGAATTACGAGAAAAACAATAGCTCTATATACACAATCTTGGCCAAATTGTTTGTATACTGTTCTATATTGATGTTAGGAAAACACGTATGTTCAATACGTCTTGATAGAAATGAATAAAAACCCTATAACCTGAGACTTTTCAAAAGGCCCACCTTTCTTTTTCTCTGCCCTTGAAGACAACGCTCTGGTTATCAGGTTTTTATTCAGTTCTATATTGAATTCTTGCCTACATTCGTGAAGTAGTTATTAAGTAAATGCCTTAATAGTAACAGAGAAGGTTGTGTATGGTTAGACAAACATGTAGGAGTTATTATTCTGGTTTGTGTAAGTTGTTTTGAGCAACTGTTCGTTAAAACATACATACACTCCTGTTTTGATATAATATTTTTCAACACAAATCGACGCCTTGTTCAGACAATTTCTCTGTCCTTAACGTATAGTCATGCTTCGTCACGTGCCAAAAATCACAGGTCATCAAATTGTTCGACTTTCCAAAAATTGTATAAGGGAAGGAGACATTGTCGGAACAGTTGGATACCTCAAATGTACTGAACCCAGAATCCTAAAAAGGTAATAAGATTACAGAAAACTTGTTCCAAAAATTTTACTGGTAGATACCGAAAAACTACTGTCCGAAATGATTGTCTTTTAATAAAGTTAAAATAGTGAGGTCGAAAGAGGTCTTGCAACACCTTATGACAGAAATGATATTAACATATTCACTTCAGAGTACCAAGACAAACAATGAATAGGAGACTGATCAAACCAGGTTATTTGGCAAGAGGCGCTATTTGTAAACCAATATTAACCCCAATTCACCGCCATCACTGGGCAAAACAGTGTGCCAATTTACAGTTAGAACACCAACAACGTCATATTTTCATGTGAGCCTTGTTTCCGGCTTGTTAAAGCTGACGGTAAAATTCATGTTAGTCGTTTTCAAAGAGAAAAGATTAGGAGAAACTGACATTTCCAAAGGGAACACACAGGAGATGGTGCAGAACACGTTTTTGCAGCTATTCATCAAGGTGGAAAAATTAATCTTTGTATACTCCAGAAAAATGCTAATGACACCTTCTAAAAACAATACGTGAAGATGATATTTCTATTCTCTGCTCAGGTAAAGTTTGGCAAAATCTTTCTGTTACTGGATGGCAATGCCATTGCCCACAGAGCTTGTATTGTACAAGATTACCTCGACTAGGAGAACTTCACAAGACTGCCACGGCCAGCAAAGTCTCCAGATTGTAATCCCACTAAGAATTACTCGGCAAAACTGAGCCGAAAAATTGCGTCCACGACCCTATGTCAGCCACTGAAGCTAAATTGCAGGAAAGCATGAAATCATGATGAATTACATCAATAACCTTATCAGTAGGATGTCACGTCATCTTAGTGGAAGTTATTAGAACACAAGGAGGTCCAACTATGTACTGGATATTTAATATGAACTGATATAATGTTACAGATGTTGTTTATAATTCACTTGATGATACATTTTGTCAATATATATCTTTTCAGTAAGGTTTTGTTGTGATGGGTGAAATACTGAATTAAATGTCTCTACAGCTGTCTGATAACATTGTTTGCTGTTTTAATATATCGTTCATGATGTTCTTAGAACCTGTATTATTATACAAATTTTATATGTAGATGTTTAGTATAACGAATTTCTCAATTTGACAGAACTAAGTCCGTTTGTATTCCATTTTAATAATTACGTTTTTACTTGTTATGTCCCCCAGCGGCACAGTAATATGTCTGTGAACTTGCAACGCTAAAAACGAGGTTTCGATACCCGGTGTGGACAGAGCACAGAGAGCACATTGTGTAGCTTTGTGCATGACTGCAAGTAACAATTATTAAACACTCTATCCAAGACTAAACATAAAGAAACAGACAAATATAAAAACCAAAAACACAGATGAACAGATGGATTAACATAAGTACACATCCGAATGGTCCCGCATGGCCAGGTGAGCTAAGGAGTTCGACTTGTAATCTTAGGGTCGCAGAATCCCGTCGCACCAAACATGCTTGCCTTTTCAGCCACTGGGTCATTATAATGTGACGATCAATCTCATTATTCGTTAGTGAAAGAGTAGCCCAAGAGTTGGCGGTTGATGGTGATGACTAACTGCCTTCCCTCTAGTCTTACACTGCTAAATTAGGTACGGCTAGCGGAGATAGTCCTCGTGTAGCTTTGCGCGAAATTCAAAATCAAGCAAACAAATACATACAGACAGAATGACAAACTAGGATACACAAATAGATGATTAGATAGGTAAAAAGAAATACAAAGTCAGAACGATATCTAAATACATAGAAACACAAACAGATATAAATAAAAAGAGAATCATAGCCAGATTAATTAATAAATAAACAACAAACAGAAACATACATTTTAATACCGTTACTGATCATGTGTTTTGCGAGTTCGTTTTTTACCCAAAACATTATAAGTAGTGAACATCACTTCTTTTTTCTTCTGGAGTCTCCTTTGCAGAAGACCAGTCCTGATAAAGAAAAGTGGATGGACATTTTTTCCTTCTTTTATTCTTTACGCATCTTACTGATAATATAAGATTTTGTTTTTCTTTGCTCATTTTGATAGGAAACCAGCCACTGATTTTAAGCATATCAGGAGTTTTTTTATTCATCACACACTCAAAGTGTGCTCTATATATAATCGAATGATTTTTACTGCAATAAGCTTATCCAGTAAATCGTTTATATACAACTAGTTTCTTACAAAATATCCAAAATATAAACATATCCGCTATTTATAAACTTTAACTTTGCATGAGAAAGACGAAATGCACAGTAGAATACATTAGAGGGTTGTATGTATGGCTCCTTCTTCTAATGGTAAAACTTTTTCCACCTTATATTATGTATGTACAACCCTTATTCAATTTACATCTATGTAGCTTTACAGTTTAATCGCATTCGTTTTGTTGTTGTTTTTTTGTGTTTCTAAACGTTACTTCGAAAGATATGAAATTCATAAATAATTTCCTTCACCACCCCTGAATACTTTTTTCACAGCCAACCTCTTGGGATGTTAAAATAATTAATATAACTTGCTGTTTGTAATACGTTTCAGCACACTAAAAAAAGAAGAAAACCAATTAAGGGAAACTGATCCAAAACATCTTAAATTATTTAAAATATCCGAGTTTCATGCATCTCAAATGTAAAAACAATGTTAAAACAATTTTGTGATTCACGCAAGTCATTTGAGACGAGATTTAAACTTTCATTACATATTTCCACCCATATCTGAAAGTTTCACTAACTTACCAATAAAAAAAAGTAAAAATTTATTGTAAAATAAGTTATAATTTAGTCTACTAATTTATAATACGGGTTTCATTTCCCACGGTGGACACGGCACAGATAGTCCATTGTTTAAAGTTGTGCTTGAACGATGGCCAAAATAAGAAAGATAATGAATATCAAAGTTTCTTCTACGCCTTGAGGAAGATGTCTGCTTAAGAAAAGTGTCAATTTTATGCAACCTGTCTGATATTATGCGTCCCTTGTCAACGTTTCATAAACAAATTACTCTCTGTTCCCTTACTACATAACAGCGGCTGCCACCTTCAAATTGCTACCAGTTTAACAACGTGGTAATCTACTCTTCCCTCCAATGGTCATTATAAACTGCGATAACAAAGAACTTCTTTAACTAGCATTACCCTTCGCTACAGTCACTAACAGTGAAGAAATAGTATGATCGGGCACTCCGAGGAACCACATGATCCTTTTAGAAAACATGTCTTGTGAAATTACAACGAAAACTTTGAATTCAGACTAGCAGCTTTTCACTGCTACCTGCACAATAACAAGCTCATTTGTGCTTAAGTGCAAACAAACAAGTGTATTTTACAGGGTGGCCCCTACCCACACATGTATCTTATATATCCAGTGTATCTGTGTAGTGTCCCTCATTCTCGCTGCATAATATTATGCAACGCCATGTTCTGTGAGACATTTTCCTCAACATAGCAGGGGTTATTGTTATAAATGCCGCGGTAACAGCTGCCTTCAACTCATCATTAGTATTATAACGTTGTTTATAATAACACATAGATTTTTGAAATACCAAATATTAGTTTAGAGTGAAAAATGATTTTATGAAAGTTAATCTTAGTTGTACTAAATTCTCCCAGCTCAGCTATGTTTGTGGTTTGTTTTACCGCGAGATTAACTAACTCGCTTAAAAGTGATATTCTGTAATCTTCATACTTTAAGTTATAAAGTAGTTCCTTTAAAATTCAGGGTTTGTGTTGGATGTAGACAAGAGATTTATTTTGTATAGAGAGATAAAGAGAAGTGAAGGATAAACTGATCAACATATACTCAGGAAAAGAGACAGATGAAAGGACGAATAGATTAACTGACAGATCTGGATGGAACGAATAACTGTCAGCTGACATACAAACAGGCAAGCAGACCAGGCATACGAAAGTGAGAAACGGAAGGACAAACAAATACACCTATTGGTGGGCAGACAATGGACAGATAACCCACTAGCTAGCTAATAAATATCCAGAAAAGTACGTACATATTCTACAGTTAGTGTAGCGTATAAAATGTATCAATAAACTGAAAACAATTTAGTTGTTTCTTTTTATTTCATTGTCCCTGTACAACTTTGCCAGCTTCATCTTTGTACTTGTTACACAATGGATAACAAACATATTAGCGTGTGATGAGCTTTCAGCTTCTCACCTAAAATTAGTTTGATAGAGAGTGTACAGATAACGATGTTAATGATGTCACACCTATGTTCCAGTTATTAGAGTGTACAGATGACGATGTTAATGACGTCACACCTATGTTCGAGTTATTATAGTGTAGAAATGATGATCTTGATGACATCACACCTATGTTGTTCGAGTTGGTAAAATGTGTGTAGATGAAGCTGCTGATAATGCCATACCTATGTTTGAGTTGTTAGAGTGTGTACAGATAAAGCAGTTGGTGATGCCAAATATCAGTGAACAGAGTTAATAGACAGTGCACAGTTACTTTTGATATATATACTCTTCAAAATAAGAAACCCAAAAGAGACATTTTTGTTATTTTAAAGAAAAATATGTGTAATAACATTACAAGCTCAGAGTATGTGATGTTACACGTGTTAAGGCACTGATTGTCAGACCAAAATGACAATAAAAGTTGTGCACTTTGTAAACGGAAGAAAACATCGGATTTTTCGCCAAAACGCATTCGTGTCCAATACATTTGTTTGAGAGATCTGCATATTCTGCAGGTGCAGCATGTGCAAAATCCCTATAAAATTGATGGGTTTTCGGTTTCCATAGCTCAGTGTTAAGCCACCGACACGCAATACAGTTACGCCAAGACTGACCTAAGCACAACGCAACAACGCCATTGGTCGCTCAGAAGCAGGAGAATCTCGATCAGATGTTGCCAGAGCTGTGAATGTCCACCAAAGCACCATCACAAGGCTATGGAATCGTCACCAACAACATGGATCAACTTGTGACCGTCCACGATCTGGCAGACCTCGTGTGACCACGCCCACACAAGATCGCTACATCCGGTTACATCACCTTCGGGATAGGACCAACCATGCGACGTCTACTGCCTCAACCTTACCAGGGCTGCGTAGGATTTCCGATCAGACTGTACGCAACCGTCGACGAGATTCTTAGGCCTCATGTGAACGTCAACGACATTTTTCAACATGACAACGCCCGTCCTCACACAGCCCGACTCACTACTGTCTTCTTGAGACACTACAACATCAACGTTTTTCCCTGGCTCTCCATATCACCAGATTTAAACCCTATTGAACATCTTTGGGACGAGTTGGACCGACGTCTGCAACGGCGACAACCTCAACTGCAGACTCTACCTCAGCTTGCAGCAGCTTTGCAGACTGAGTGGAGAGCCATTCTACAGGATGTGATTCGTCATCTCATCGCTTCCATGGGCAGGATATGCCAAGCAGTTATTGATGCTCACGGGGGTCACACTCGATATTGACGTTGAGTGACGTTAAATTTTAATTAGTGAGCGTGGACTTCGCCTTTGCAGACTTTGGATGTTCAGCAGTGAATGTCCAAAGTTTCATACATGCCATACAGAACTACCCGGAATAAACTTGTTAACATTGTGTCTCAAATTTTACCTTTTGCGTTTCTTTTTTTGAAGAGTATATATAAAGACAGAGTTGTGACTTATAATGAGTATAAGAAAATTAGCAGTAATATATTAAAATACAATACAGAATTTAGCTGACTAGTGTTTCGTGGAGCATCTTGTCTTCAAACACTTTTCAATTCATTTTACTCTCAGAGTTACACGGAATACAAAATTAAACTGATCAACACACCCTTAATTTGAAGGTAAGAACAGTACAAAACCGATGATGTTTTCAACGCGTCGTGACAAACAGACTTACATCGGAGTATTAACAGACTAGTGTTAAATAACTGCGTGCAGCAGTTCAACAATTATCTAGTTCAAGATTCAATATTAAGTAACTAGTCTTAGCCTTAATGACCGAATCTGAGTTCGTGCAATAAGACAAAACATAAACGGTAAGACTATTGACTTTTAATGAGGTACGATTTTATAACAATATTTAAAAAATACTTCAATAAATAAACATTTGGTTAACATCTAACTTTAATACGGATTAATCTATATACAACTATTGAATATCAGAAAACAGAAACCCAAGCCCTAACTTAACTTACGTCATCGTAATATTATTCCTGTGATAATTATAAAACACTGCAACGTCTTGAAACCCACTTGAAATAAAAATGTACCTTAGGATGGCTTGTATTAGTATTAATACTTTTACTAATAAAGCAGAGAATAATGTTTCGTCCTAAAAGTTTTTTTTTCAACCACACCTTAATAAACCCACTTCAACAATTGTCTGCAATACAAACATTCTGGTGATTCGTGTTGTTTAATCTTTAATAAAGTCTTCTGAGTTTCATGTTATTTTAACTGATTTTGAAAAACATGCTTTGATTTTCTGCATGTTTATTGTGTTTGTTTAGTTTAACATACGCTCAAAACCTGGTTTTGATAGTCGTAGTGGGCAAAACACAGACAGCCCATTGTATAGCTTTGTGCAGAACGAATAAAACAAAACGCAGTCACACTGAGTCCTCTGTTGTGTCGACAGGGGAAATCAAACAACAAATTTTAGAGTCTTAATTCTGTAAAATTACCTCTGATCTACGAAGGATTCTTATTTATCTTTGTATGTTGTTTTTTGTGTGTTTTTTCATCACGTATGAAGATTCTTGGACATTATTTTCCATCATGCAGTTCCTGTTACTTCTTTCATCTAGTGTTACGGCCTCAAAGCAAGAAAAGTAATTTGCCATTTCATTTCTTTTCCTCGTTTTCAAAACTCCCTCTCATGGGTCAAGAACATTCTTAATTACCTTGTTTGGAGCCTGATGCTGTAAACAGTTTTAGAGTTTCGTTATATGTTCATCCAGCATGATGTGTTGCTCTTTCATCTTCTCTCAACTTTTGTTACTTCAGATGAAAAATTGCTTTGGGGCTCTCATAGCTTTGAGAATGAGTCCTCAAGATGGAAATAGACTGAGTGTCTTGCGTCTATTGCATTTTTCATTCAGTATTATCACTAAGAGATTTCATTATCCATCTGCATACTTTGTTATTGGTTTTGCCCTCTGTTTAACTGCCTCTCAGGAATTGTCACACTGTAATCGACTGTTTGTCAGCAAGCACTTCTTTAAAATAAAATTAGTTATTTCTATCACTCTTCCATCGTTACTTTTGAAAATGGAACTTTTTACCCGTATTTATTTTCGTTCTAATCACTCTATAGGCCTTGAGACCATAACAAAAAAGCGTACAAATACGTTGCTATCACTCGGCCTTATAACAACTCAAGCAAACGCGGTCATTAAAAATGTGCTCGGGGGGTGGGAAGTTTCTTTCATTAACCTTTAATTTTTCTCGAGCTTCTAATGAAGCTATTAGCTGACAACCATTAATATCCATTACCATTTAACAACTTTTAAGGCAAAGGTATTACACCGTACCAAACTACGCTGGATATTATGGAAAACATATTTATACACAAATTGTTATATGGGGTAAGAAATCATATTTACCTTTCTTTTAATTTTAGGAATGTCTTGTCACATTTAAGTCACTTTAAAACCCAATAATGTTCATCACTGACACAACTGTGATCCTCTGAAATTAGGACGTTAAATATTGGGTTTAAACACCCATGGTGAGCACAATGCACATAGTCTATTGTTTAACTTTGTGCCTAACAACAAACATTCCATCTTACGGGAATTTTACAAGTCATGATAGAACGAGTAACACATTTCAACATACTAATAAAAATTGGTCTTGCATCAGTATATAATACACTCTAAACCTGACATTACAAGTTTAAAACAACATATTCTTATTATCATTAAATAATAACCAATGAACAAGGGAAGAATAATATTTAAAAACAAATTAACAGGTTACCAAACAATACACAGAATGTCATATTTCTTGGAAATGTTCCCTCAATAGGCAACCAAACAAAATACAGTACGCCATATTTCTAGAAACAGTTCCGTCATTAGATTTCCAAACAATACACAGAGTGTACTTTTTCTTAGAACAATTCCGTGATCAAACTATTGAAAAATACATGCAGAATTTAGGAGATAAAAACACGTTTGTGCGTAAATCAACTGGTGTCAGCTATTATAAAAATTTAAACTGGACTAACAAACACTAAAAAATTAACATTAACATACTAAACACTTAACAACATTGGTATGATGGACACTAAACCTTAAATATAAAAATTAAAGCATTTCTCAAACTTGAAAACATGGTAGTTATTAATAAAAAATATTGTTGCTTCACTAATAATTGTAAGAACGATTTAAACAAATCCAAATATTCGTGATACAAAAAACAACCAATCAGCGTTCACTACGTCATTGTTATAACTCAGCGGTTCCCAACCAGGGGTGCTCACACCCCCAAGGGGTTCCAAGATAACTTTTTCTTTTGGCCACCTTCACCTTTATTCTTAAATGAATAATTACTGTGAGGGGTGAGAGAACATATTAAAATTTTTTAGGGGCATAAAAAAGGTTGAGAACCACTGTTATAAGTGAATCCTTATAACTCAAAGTAGTGTTAGAATGTTTTAATTGGTAAATAATTAATATTACAAAGCCCAGAACTTTCGCCAAATGAACCTGTTTTCATACGAAGATGAAGAATTATGAGTAAGGGTATTTTTCGTTGCTAGATATTCATGAATATTTGAATCAATAGAAAAATCTGTCTTCTTGCAGTTTTTAACCCCGAATCGACTGCACTGCAAACAAATTGCCACAAACCTCTTTAATTACGAAAACATAAGAACATATTCGAACCTCCGTATTTATATCTATCATATTTACTGCATAGACTTATACAAATGACTCAGTGACTACATGTATATGATACAATTACGATAGCATAGATGTCTGTTATAAACTCTATACAAATCAGAATGATCTGTATATACAAGCCTATGTAGAAATACATTACTACATCATTGTATTTACAATGCGGTTATTTATATTCCAATGAGCACATGGCTTAAGCGTTAGTTGTGATGACAGATCGTGTGGTAAGTAACCATAAAGTAAAAAAGTCGATGTAAACGCGACAGACCTGAACAAATCTGGATTTCTTGATCTGGAATATGACCCTATCTTCTCGTACGTTTGTTCTCGAAAAAAAACCCAAAACACATTGAAAATTTTAAGTTTGATTAAACTGACGTCTAATAGTTTTCGTTCGACTCTGAGTTTACACTGTGTTCGTTAAAACAGCATTGCCAGCTAGTTAAGGAGCTCGACAAGGAATTTAAGAATCGTGGGTTCGAATACCCGCCACAACAAACATGCTCGCCCTTTCAGTTGTGGGAGTGTTATAATGTTACGGTCAATTCCACTATTCTTTGGCAAATGAGTAATCCGAGGGAAGAGGGTACGAATACCCGTCGCAACAAACATGCTTGCCTTTTCAGCCGTGGTTGCATTATAACGTTACGATCAATTCCACTATTCATTGGTAAAAGAGTAATCCAAGAGTTGGCGGTAGGTGGTAAAGACTAGCTGCTAAATTAGGAACAGCTAGCGCAGATAGCCTTTGTGTAACCTTTCGCGAAATTCAAACCAATAGAAACTTACCTTCGACCCTACTTACAGAAGTTCAGAAACAACGAGTTCTGATGTTGAAATAATTTAAGTTGTATAATTAAAACAAATTATCTATAGTGCGTTCATTTCTTTACAATGTACATTTAGCAGCACTGTTAAGACAACATTTCGTCTAATATACTTGAACATGTTTGATGTGCTTGTGTTCAATTGATGAACAAGCACACAACATTTATTTATATTATTAAAATACAAGTGCAACGATAGAGTTATAACACAGATAACAGCAGTATTGTTATAACATTATTCAGGATCGTTATACTGGTGGAAGCTCTGAAAGGTTGAATCTCTGTAACACCGAAATCGTCTCACGTATCCTCAGCTAGCGCCTCCTTGTGAGCCAATCATCAAAGGGATCACACAAATGTGTAAAACTTCATCTTGGATATCGTCTTTCCTTCACCTTCAGACTCTGGAAGAATACGTTTCCAAACAAATATTTCCCAGACTTCGACTGACACATCTGCACTTTACCATGCCCTATCAAATCCCTCTCTCTCTCGAGGTTGTATTCCAATCTAATTCTGTGCGTCTTTCTCTTATAGCAAAGCCACATCGGGCTATCTGCTGAGTCTACCGAGGGGAATCGAATCCTTGATCTTACCGTTGTAAAATCTAATTCTCAAGAAACATATGAAAATACGTCATTCTAATTTCGCTTCTTTCTTCTCCCGATAAAGACAGTTTTTCTTAGGCCAAGTTCACCAATGTGAATCTCTGGAAATTTCCTTCAAACAGTAGTGCGTAGTTACATCAGTTGTGTGGTATCTGTGTATTGCAGCATTTCGTTTACTACTGTCGTTTGTTTCTTTAAAGAATGTAGTTTGCGTGGCAGGCTGTGTATCAGAAACTCCAAGGTTTCGGCTACAATGTTGTTGAGCACGCTTAGCAGGGTCAAGTGTAAGTTCAGTATGAAGGTTTTTTTGCCACCAAGAGTTGGATAAGGATTGCAAAATTGCTGCCTCCGTTTCCTTGTCAGCATTTCAAAATTATAGAAGATTACACTTGAAACTTAGAAACCACTCGCCTAGCTCTTTAGCCCACTATTTACAAAAAATTCCTTTCATGTGTGGTTTGTTTGTTTGTTTTTAATTTCGCACAAAGCTACTCGAGGGTTATCTGTGCTAGCCGTCCCTAATTTAGCAGTGTAAGACTAGAGGGAAGGCAGCTAGTCATCACCACTCACCACCGACTCTTGGGCTACTCTTACTAACGAATAGTGAGATTGACCGACCACAATATAACGTCCCTACGGCTTAAAAAGCGAGCATGTTTGGTGTAACGGGGATTCGAACCCGCGACCCTCGAAGTACGAGTCGAGTGCTTTAACAACCTGGCCATGCCGGGCTTTGGCGTTGTAAATCCGTACATTTACTAACGGGAGGGATGGATGAGTGGAAAAGCTAATTCAGTTAAAGGTTGAGTTTGAGTGATGTTGATAAAACAAACAATCAACAAACAGAAGCGTAAAAATGGAGAGTTAGTAATAATCACATATTTCTTTATTTTCTAGATTTCCGGTACACTTGGTCTACTCTTTTACCAACGAATAGTGGAATTGACCGTGCCATTATAACGCCCCCACAGCTGGGAGGGTGAGCATGTTTGGCGCGACCGGGATGCAAACCCGCAAGACTTAGATTACAAGTAGCATGCCTTAACACAATTGACCATGCCAGGCCTTGAGATCTCAACTGGAATTAAACAGATTGAAACTTGTAGCTTTCAGCAACTCACAAGATGATCATAAGAATAATATACGTGACATGACTCATAAGGATAGCATGTATGATATAACTCATAAGGATAATATACAGTCATGTGAAAAAGTTAGGACACCCTGTGAAAGCTTGTGTATTTTTGAAACATTTTTAGATAAATAGATATTTAATCTCAATTTTAACAATACTGAGAGATTATAGGAATATAACTAAACAATTAAAACTGAAAACAAGACTTTAAGATCTTCTGTAAATGTAATTTTATAAAAATGTATATTCTAACTAAGGAAAAAGTTAGGACACACCCATCTTTATTCCCACTTAAAATGGCTTAACTCACACACAGGTATATCACACCAGGTGCACATGATTAGGAGATCGTTAATCAGCATTTTGAATAAGGCTTGCCCTATTTAAACCTCAGACATTTAGTTTGGTGAGCACCATGGTGAGACCAAAAGAGCTGTCTGAGGCCTTCAGAAAGAAAGCTGTAGCAGCTTATGAGTCTGATAAGGGATTTGAAAAGATTCCAAAAGATTTTAAAATCAGCCATTCCACTGTCCGGAAAATAGTCAACAAATGGAAGGTTTTCAAAACAACTGCCAACATGCCCAGGTCTGGTCGTCCAAGCAAGTTCACCCCGAGATCAGACCGCAAGATGCTAAAAAGAGGTCTCCAAACACCCTAACGTGTCATCATGGGACCTACAGCAGTATCTGGCTACTGTTGATATGAAAGTGCATGCCTCTACAATCAGAAAGAGACTGTACAAGTTTAACTTGCATGGGAGGTGTGCAAGGAGGAAACTTTTGCTCTCTAAGAGAAATATCAAGGCCAGACTGAAGTTTGTTGAAGAGAATGTAGACAAAGATCAGGACTTCCGAAATAATGTTCTTTGGACAGTGAGTCCAAAATTGAATTATTTGGGTATCAGAACAGAGGACATTTGGCGTATACCAAATACAGAATTCCAGGAAAAGAACCTCATACCAACTGTGAAATGTCGTGGTTTGGAGCTCCTTTGCTTCAGCAGAACCTGGACAACTTACAATCATAGAATCCACCATGAATTCTACTGTGTATCAGAGAGTGCTTGAGGATCGTGTGAGACCATCTGTAAGAAAATTAAAGCTAAAGCGGAACTCGACCCTGCAACACGACAATGACCCAAAACATACCAGTAAATTCACCAAGAACTGGCTGAAAACTAAGAAATGGAGAGTCCTGGAATGACCGAGTCAAAGCCCAGATCTTAATCCATTGAGATGCTGTGGGGTGACTTCAAACGGGCTGTAATGCAAGAAACCCCTCAAATATCTCACAGCAGACAGAATTCTGCATTGAGGAGTGGGGCACACTTTCTTCAGACCGATGTCAGAGACTGGTAGATGGCTACAAGAAGCGTCTCACTGCAGTTATTTTAGCCAAAGGGGGTAACACTAGCAATTAGGGGGTAGGGTGTTCTGACTTTTTCTTCAGTTAGAATATGTATTTTTGTATAATTACATTGACCAAAGATCTTGAAAAGTCTTTTCTTCAGTTTTAATTGTTTAATTATATTCCTATAATCTCTCAGTATTGTTGAAATTGTTGAGAGTACCCAGAACGCTAAAAATAAAGTTTAGATACGCGCAGTTACCAGCGTATAGGTGGTCCATTGTGTAGCCTTTTGCCTAACAACAAACACCCCTCAAGGTGGGACAGCAATAAGTCTAAAACTCGAGGTTCGATTCGTCGCAATGGACATGGCGAATAATCCAATGTCGATTTGTTTTAAAATAAACAAAGATCAGCAATAAATGTGTGAAGAAAATATCTTTGCGTATATGTCTGGCAAAAAAAAAAAAACTTCTCAGCGAGTTTCTGATTTAAAGCTCCATCCGGACACAGTACTAAGCCTGAAAAAGTTAAGTGGAAATGCATTTAAAATGTCATTTGCTTGAAAACACTTTCGTTCGCTCACAGCACACGGTCTACATACAAGTTGAGGCCTAATTTCTCTATATGTTTTTTGCTAGTTTTTTTAAACGGTCCATAAATAGTGAACCAAAGTAAAAAATGTTAAGAAAATAAAAAAAATCCACTCTCTAACCCGGAACCTGGTAACTCTCACAGCTTACAGTGATAATATTCAAGTTTCGTTGCCCGCGGTAGGCAAAGCAAAAATAACCAATATGTAGTTTTGTGTTTAATAGCAAACAAACAAAATGTTTGTGGTTGTAGTGGTAGTGCCCCCCAGTGGCTCAGCGATATGTCTGCGGAATTACACGCTAAAATCCGGGTTTCGATACCCGTGGTGGGCTGAGCACAGATAGCCTATTGTGTAGCTTTGTGCTTAATTCAAAACAACAACAACAAATCTAGTAGTAGTTATTCGAACTAAATGTGTCATATAATCTATATAAAAAAATCATGGTGTATTTGAGAATAAATTTATGAAATTAGTTACTTACATAAAGAAATTATATATGTGTATTTAGTTTCTAAAAGCCATCTTAGTAGTCAGAATCTCCATGCTTTTTCAGCTGATTAATTAATATTAATCTTTGGGTTAGACACTAAATCGTCAAATATATTAGGAGAGCATTTCAAACATTTCTTCCTACTTGTTTTTTTTTAGATGTTTCTAACGGCGAGTTACCTTTTTCAGTAGTTCATTATCTTTTTCTCGTTACAGAACACTGAATTTTCGGTGATGATTGGATTTATATATTCGTTCTGCCCCAGACGTAATGGTAACATTTATCACCCTACCACCTGCTCGCTTACAAAAGGAATAACATTCAACCGATATGACACTAGATATCTCAGGTTAACTGTTTATATAAAATAGATAATAAACATAGACTATGCTTATTTTTGTTTTTTTAATTTCGCGCAAAGCTACTCGAGGGCTATTTACGTTACTCCTCCCTAATTTGACAGTGTAAGACTAGAGGGAATGCAATTGGTCATCACCGCCAACTCTAGGGCTACTCTTTTACCAACAAATAGTGGGACTACCAGTCACTTTATAATGCCCCCACGACTGAAACGGCGAGCATGTTTGGTATGACACGGATTCAAACCTGTGACCCTCAGATTACGAATCGAGTGCCTTAACCACCAGGTTATGCGGGGCCTCATAGACAGAGCAGTGGATATCATCCCGGGCCCTACACTATACACTTAATTCAGCAAACTGGATGCTTTACATCACTAATCAAAGTCATGTTTATGTTTGAATTTATGTGATTTTTTTTTTAAATCACCGTGTCAATCAATTTAAAGATTTGAAATCAACACGTGTGTTGCTCACATGAGAATAAAGTGTTTTATTCTATGTTCAAATCATGGTGAATACGGATTCCTTTAAGCACTTGCACTGTAAGTATGGGTTTACATAAATATGTGGAACATAAGTATGGGGTTATGTAAATACATGCAACGTAAGTATGAACCCATCCACTGGCACAGCGCACAGTGGTATGTCTGCGAACTTAAACTGTTAAAAAGAGGGTTTCGATACACTTGATAGCAGAGCACATATAGCTCACTGTGTAGCTTTGTGCTTAACTCCACACAAACAAATTATGAATTTACATAAGCACTTGAAACATAAATATGGAATCATATAAGTATGTGCAAAATAAATGTGGATTCACATAAGAAATAGGGTAACAACAGTTTGCCAAGGTACATACATATAGTGTGGGTACAATTTCATTATACAAAGCTGAAACATTTGCTCTGATACTAAATCAGAGAAGCTCACGATGCTCCTGAATATTGGGAAAAACAAATATTTAATTATTATCAGACTCCTGCAAAACATCTGCAGTCAAATTAATATCTTCAGTACAACAGTACTTCTTAAAATAATGAAATTCTATGATAATACAAAATAATTGTAACAGTATTTATTGGTCCACTTGTCTATGGCCTAATATCACTTAAGCCTTTTCTAAGTGCAGCCTGTATTCAATAAAAAGATAAAGTTTTTTCTTTTAGTTTAGTAACAGCTAAACTTTACCATACTATCAATAAATAAGCTTATAATGTTATTCTACGACTTTTTTTAAACACTTTGATACATAGTTGTTCAAAATGTCAACTAAACAATATTTACATCTGGCTTTCCTTTACACTTGTTGAAATGTAGTGCGTGCGCATGCTCGTTTAGCTAGTAAGGTGCACATGTATTGTCAGGACTAACAAAAGCCGAGTATTATTACAGTAATAGATGTTGGTTCAATGAACACGAATTGGAACTAATGGGGAACACGACTCCAGCACCGACGAACCATAAAGCTGCCAGCTGAGTATTTGTGGTAACTCGTTTGAATGAGCACTACATCAAACTGGCAGTTGGTTCCGAGTTTAACTTCTACCTATTATCTAGACACTCTCTACCTACTTAATGTTACTCGACTTCTTTTAAGAAAACCTGCAATTAATTTATATATTAAACGAAATTAGAATCATCCCTAGATTTACACAGTTCAGTTTACATGGGGTTGGGGTATTAAAATTGTGGAATTATGTAAACAAAAGAGTGTTAGTGCATTCAAATTGTGTAATCATGTAAAAAAAAGTGTCTTGGTGCATCCAAATTCTGAATTTATGTAAACAAAAATGCTGATCCATTGAAAACGTGTAATTATGTAAACAAAGAAGTGTTGATACATTCAAATTGTGTAATTATGTAAACAAAAGTGTCTTGGTGCATTCAAATTGTGTAATTATGTGAACAAAAAGTGCTGGTGCATTCAAATTATGTAATTACGTAAAAAGTGTGTTGGTACATTCAAATTATGTAAAAAAATGCTGTTTGTTCATTTCAGTTTTACAATTAAATAAGAATAAATGTGGTTCACTCAAATTATGCAATTATACAAAATAAAGCTTCGTTAATTGACGTAGTCTAAGAAAGGAGTAATAACAGTTAGTCTAATAAACATGCAACTGTAAATAATAAGAAACAAGTAATATGTGTAGCATTCTCTGTCTTCCCTTTATTTGTTGGACGTATATCGGATATTGGACGATATTATGCAAATAGGAGGTTTCAGTCGGCGCTTCCTTGGTTCAGCTCACAAGTCTAAGGGGATCTAGTGCTAAAAAGCGATACTTGTGATGCGCAGATTGTTGTCCATTGTGTAGCTTTGTGTTTAACAAACAAACAAAAGCTTTCAAGTGGTGAGCTGTAGGCTTTACCACAGTCAAGTAATATAAATAAACTTACTTTTTTTTATAGAATAGTGTTCCTTATAAATAACATTTCGTGAAACTCGCGTTATTCTTTCTATTAAACAAAGGCTTTTTTTAAAAAAGAAACGTGTCTTTATTGTTCTAGAAGCCGGTAAGTTTTGTCGAACGGTATAGATGGGTTTCTACAATTAATATATGGTTGCATTATTTGCATTAAATTCAATGAATCTAGAATACCAACAAATGCCACCAGATGATGAAAGTGTCACTTGTGGTTCTAATATGATACTTGTAGCGTATCTTTATGTATTATATTATTTGTTTTTAATTGTTTATAGGTTTAATGAATAATTAAAAAGTTGTCACAATTTTTAACTGTACAAAAAGTGCATGGAAGTGAATAACAAAATTAATAATCAAACGTAAAAGCTCCAAAAGTTAATTATTTTAACAAAATACAATTACTTCAAATAATGTGATAGACCTAATTTCTATTTTTCTCGTACACTTACGCAGGATGACCTTATTTAACATGAGGTGGGAGTTTGAGATGTTGTAGATGGTTATAAACAAAACCTTAACTAGAAAATTTATCTCAATTGGCAAGAATTTATTTGTTTAGCTCAATATTAAATCGCATATGCACGGTGCATATGTAAGATCTGTTACACCTATTTCAACGAACTATACAGTCCACAGTCTTGTTAAATAACCCTAACATTAACTGAGGAGCTTGAGTATTTCAATCACTTCAAACCCTCCACTTTTACGATCTATATAGATTCTACAACGTTCCACTAGAAAAGCGATGCCAAAGTAGACATTCACCCCAAATAATGCAGAATTAAGTTAACTTACATAAACCTCCAAAACTGTTCTAAGAATAACACACAACACTGCTCTTAGAATAACAAACAAAACTGCTTGCTCTAAGGATAAGTGACTCACATCACTGTTGTAAGGTTAACCCGCAAAACAGCTCTAAGATTAACATGCAAAATAGTTCTAAGGTTAACCCACATCAATTTTATAAGGTTAACCCACATCAATTTTATAAGGTTAAACTACCAAATTTTATAAGGTTAACCCATAAAATTGTTCCAAGATTAACTGACAAAACTTCTCTGAGGCTCACCACAAAAATAGTGTTAAGGTTAATCCGCAACAATGTTCTAAGACTGTTCTAATTTTTTCCAAGATTAACGAATAAAGGTACAAAATAAATATATAATCGTGTCACTTAGGAAATGCTACACACTGTAAAAATCCTTCACATAATGTAAAAATTTGGTAAAGAATAAGTGTTATAATTGCAAGTGAATAAAAAGAAAAAGACATTTTGCAAACGTACTGTTACGACACACACCAGAGATACATTTTCAATCTCTCAGGTACACTCCTGCCATGAAAACGTAAAACTATGGTGAAATTCAGGAATATATTGGTAATCTTTATTTTACAAGAAATTCCCATGTCCAGCTTCTAACTGCAATAGTACAGCCCAGTCAGTGTTGTTGGGTTTTTTTATAGAGTGCTATTAAAAACATTGATTAGTTAGACGATGAAGGGTCTCCAGGTAACACAGGTGTTTTTGATTTAATATCTGCAAATAGGACATAATTAAATTACGTGTGCAAACCAATCATTAAGGCAGCAATCCAATATTCAAATATGACAGTAAGTACCCATAAGTGCAAATCTGTATACAAAATTGTCTTCTAAAAAGTTCAGTGTCGAAGCAGCGAATATGTTTACACTGTCGCATATACAAAATACAATATCATCACTGTTTACAGAAGAAGACTCAATGAACTAATGAGATATCAAATTTACTTTTTTGCTAATTTAATGCAATGCAAAGTCGCTTCTAAATTACATATACAGTGAATAGTTCAGAAGTGAAATATGCCAGACTGATACACAAGATACAACGATAAATGCATTGTTTTCTTATTGGAAGAATATAATACCCTAACAATGTCAACATACATTACTGAAATAGAACACGGCTTACTACAATATCAGTTGGAATGCCTGCCTTCTGACAGTACTAGTTAAAACAATCCCTGTTTTCAGTTTAATACTTAAAATATCACATTATACACATTTTTCAAGTTTAACTGTAGTGACATCTGGAGACGCTGTATGCCTCAATGAATGATGTCATTCGAGGTCAAACTAATTTGCATTAGTTGCGATTGTTTAAATTACAAATGCATTTTTGCGTTAAAACTATTGCAATATTATCGCATTTTACATCAAGGTAATATTACTTATTGCTTTCTCAGTTTATTATTTACAGCCAGCAGAGTTATAATTCTTACACATCCACATGACTTACACCGAAGACAGTTATCAAGAGGCAGAAGAAAAATGTGCGTAAATCACGATATTTTCTACTATCTTTACATGTAGAGCTAGTCCTAACATCGCTGGAGGCATGATAATAATTGGAAAAATAGACGTTTTATATATTTACCAGTTGAGACCTGTAAAATATTTTTTGTCGAATTCGTATCTTTATTGAAATGATACTTCTTACAATACAGGATTTCTAGAAGAATACAAAAGTATTATAACCGTAATCTATAAGTCCTTTAGGCGTCTATAAGGCTCGACGTTAGTTAAGTTAAGCCTTTACAAAGTAAGACATATTCGATACAGAAATAAATTAACACAAAAACTTGTGCACCTTTTGGTTTTAGTTTAGTTAGCTAAGAGTTACCATGCTTAATACTATCAATAAATAAACTTTTTTTCTACGGCTTAACGTTAGATCTTTTTCTTTAAAAAAAAAGATAAGCTTTTAATTTGTTATTGTATATAATGTCCACTAAAATATATTTACATCCACTGTAATGAAGTGCTCGTGCATGCACGTTTAGATAGTAAGATGCACCTCCATTTTCAACACAGACCAAAACTGATTACTATTATAACATATTAATTTACAATAAACCATTGATAACTCTGATGCCAGTATTTCTTCCGATAAAAATACAGTACAATTTATGAAATTACTTACTTTGCCGCTTGTTGATAAACACAAGTATTGTTGAAAAAAATGTTGCACGTGAGATAAGGCTGACGTATTCCTTTATTCCAAATATTAAACTATTTTGCAAATACAACAATATCTAGCATCTGCCAACTCGTATCTTAAAGACTTACAAACCAGTATGCTTTCCGATAGTAGTAGATTGTTTTGGTTTCTCTAAGGCTTAACAATAAAGTTTACTTTATTGAAACAGGTATCGAAACCCGGTTTTTAGCGATGTAAATCCGCAGACATATCTCTAAGCCATAGATGGGGGGCATTTTTTTCTATAGAACGAAAACCCCAAGTAATAGCTTTTTTAACTTTCTACTATATTTATTAACATGGTAATATTAGTTGTGAGAAAGTCTAATTAATCATTTCTTTGCCTTTCTACTAGGCTTACCAGCATAATATATCTATCTGTAATAAGGAAGCTTAATGAACAGTTTATGGGCCTGGCATGGCCGAGCGCGATAAGGCGTGCACTCGTGATCCGAGGGTCGCGCTAAACATGCTCGCCCTCCCAGCCGTGGGGGTGTATAATGTGACGGTAAATCCCACTATTCGGTGGTAAAAGAGTAGCCCAAGAGTTGGCGGTGGGTGGTGATGACTAGCTGCCTTTCCTCTAGTCTTACACTGCTAAATTAGGGACGGCTAGCACAGATAGCCCTCAAGTAGCTTTGTGCGAAATTCCAAAACAAACAAACAAACAAACAGTTTATATATCTTGCTACTAGGCTTATCAATATACTTCAACTGTGTGTTGTCAAGAGATCCAAGTAAAACCTTACTTTATTTTCTACGACGTCTAGACGTTTGTAACAAACCAATGGTTTAAGAAAAGTTAGTACTTAGCAAAGTTCCAAAAACAATGTCGAGGACATTAAGATGAAGTTTATTTGTTTAAAAACAATATATATGTATATAATATATTTCAAAAAATCATAATAATTTTTTGAAGCATACCACTTTATTTCAAATGTGTGAAATAGTGTGAAATGAGACACAAAGAACGACTGAGTTGCGAGTTGAAATATTAAGTATTCGTAATCTGATGTCGAATGGAAGTTTGGTGACGCATTCTCTCTCTGTTAGAAAACGAAAAGGACTGATTACTGATAGAGCTGTTTGATATAGGCAATATCCAGCAATATGCCTCTCTGTTGTTTCTATTGTTCTTGTTGCTACAGCACAAAAAAAAACTGTTAATTCCAAACAACTCTGCAACGAGCTACAGTCGACAGAATAACGTATCTAAAATCAACAGTACTTTCCTCACGATTGTTAGATACCGGTACTTTTAGTTACTGAATCCTGGAAGATCTAAATACCTTCCTAGATCCAAAGTGATCGAAGTCGTCGCAAAACGTGATCCAAACGAACAGCCGAAATGACCGAAAGTGAGTGAAAGATAGAAACTAACACAACCTGGAAAAATGAGTCCGTCATTACAAAATCCAGGTTTCACTTTCTGCGCTACACAACCTTCACTGATAATGGTTGTCCCAGGTTAGAACTAGCTTAGTCTTATCTATCCTAATATTAAGAAAAAGTAGGACTTGAACTAGTCGTATTACAATAAAATGTGTAGCATCCAAGTCTGTAACAAAAGAGAGAGAAAGTCGACTTTGGTCAAAACTTCCACTAAATCGAAACGTTTCGGAATCTGTAATTTCGTTTTAACATTTTATCTGTTGATTTTATCGATGATTCTGATTTTCCACGTTATTGTTAAAACATTTTAAACATATTTTTTCTTCATTCAACAGTTTTACTTTCCATACTCTCGAAGAAGTAACTAAGCGAAACAAATGACTGTGAAAATTTTATAAAATCAAAACCTAATATTTCTTAAAATTATATCACGGAGCAGGTATCGTGTTTGTCCGGACTTTCCGGCACTGAATTTTTGTTTTGGTAAACAGCCTAAATTATTGTAATTTTCAAAAACAAAATTATGCATAATTTATATTACTATGCACAGAACGGTTTACATGCATGTATAATTATTCATTTGCCAAGAATAATAACTTCATTCCGTTTCCTACAAAACTGCTACAAATAATTAACAGAATAGACTGGAATGTATTATTTAAGTATGTTTAAATATCTAAGTTGAATGAAGGAAAATGACGGAAGCACGAATACTTAAGTGAAGAACCTTGGTTGTCTTAAACTGAAATATTCTTTAGTAGACATTTTGCGCAACATCATGTGAAAAGCTTATCCAAAAAGTATTATTATTTTTTTACTAAAAGTATTAAGTACGATAAAATTTATCCCTAACGTCAATATGTATGTTTGTAGTGAAGCACAAAGCTACACGAGAGGCTGGCTATTTGTGCTTTGTCCACCACGGGTATCGAAATCTGGTTACTAGCGTTGTAAGTCCGCAGATGTACTGCTGTGCCATTGGGGGTAGTCGAAGAGTTTGTTTCTTTCGTATTGGAAAAAGTCTGCTTATATTCCTATTTAACAAGAAACAGAAGGACAAAGAGCAGTACTTATACATGTAAAGTAATTATTTGTGTCAATAACTCTTAATGATATATCAACAGCAACTTAGATGAATAGACAGACGAACAGATGAATAAATGGGTGGAAAATCCAGTAAGAGAGAAATAATACAAATGATAAAAATAAAAGACGGAAAATTCACTACTTAATGATATTTAGAGAGAACGATTGTTTGTTTGTTTTTGCATTTTGCGCAAACCTACACTAAAACTATCTGCGTTTGCCGTCCCTAATGTGGGAGTGTAAGACTAGGGGAAAGACAGCTAGTCATCACCACCCACCGTTAACTCTTGAGCTACTTTTTACTAACGAATAGTGGGATTGATCGTAACATTATAACGCACCCACATCTGAAAGGGCGTGCATGTTTAGTGTGACGGAGATTCGAACCTGAGATCCTCAGATTGCTAGTCAATCGCTCTAACCACCTGACCATGCTAGGCCTGGTAATCGAAAAAAGGGTAAATAATTGATTACTGATATTAAAGGGTATATTCATGCATTTTCTAAAGTGTAATATTAAGTGGATGATAGCTGTGTTACTGGGGGACAACTATTTACAACATACCAATTTTAATGAAAACTATTTAATAAGTATACTGATATAAACAGATATTCCACAAATATATCTCAAAATATCTAATGGTTTGTTTGTTTATTCGAGGTTAAACACAAAGCTACATATCTGTGTTCTCCGACCACATGTATCGAACCCCTATTTATAGTCTTGTAAAATTTATAATGGAACCTTTTAAAATGGGTTAGATAACGATCATCACCTGTAGTGTTTATAAATGAATAATAAAAAAATTGACATAAAACCTGACATACAAAATATATGCGTCAAAATGATCTCAATTTTGTCACGTAAGATGCAGCGTACTTTACTAAATATATCTTGTTTCCTTTTATTTCCTCCTGTGGAGCGCTGCTTCAAGAATAGTATTTTAATTTTATATGAGGTCCGGCATGGCTTTGCGTGTTCAGGCGTGTGACTCGTAATCTGAGGGTCGCGGGTTTGCATCCCCGTCGCGCCAAACATGCTGGTGTTATAGTGTTACAGTCAATCCCACTATTCGTTGGTAAAAAAGTAGCCCAAGAGTTGACGGTGGGTGGTGATGACTAGCTGCCTTCCCTCTAGTTTTACACTGTTACATTAGGGACGTCTAGCACAGATAGCTCTCGAGTAGCTTTGTGCGAAATTCAAAAACAAACAAACAAAACATTTTATATGAAAAATATCCACAAAACAGCTTTCAATGGAATAAAATGTGTATTGTTTTCCTGTCAATATTATATGATTTGTATATATATATATATATATATATATTTTAAAACTGTTTTGACAAATTTAATCAGGGGTTCTTTATGACGAGAAACCCACTTGAAATAAAAATGTATCTCAGAACGGCTGGTGTTGGTATTAACACTTTTATTGATACGCAGAGAGCAACGTTTCCACCTTCCCAGATAACCTTCATATGTCGTGACTTAATGACTTGGAATAGTGGTTCAAAAACGTGTCCATCTTGGGAAATCGCAAAATGAGTTGAGGGATATACTACATTTTAAATAGCCATTCTAACTCTACAACTGCGTAACTTGGTTAAACATTTTTCTCCACAGAACCTTAACCTGAAGATGACCTAGGAAGGTTGAACGTTGTTCTCTCCTTATCAGTAAAAGTATTAATACCCGTACCAGCTGTTCTGAGATACATTTTAATCACGGGTTGGATTTCCCTCGGTGGACGCAGCAGATAGACTGAGGTGGCTTTGCTATAAGAAAACACATACAAAGAGAGTAAAACCATTAGAGT
The DNA here is from genome assembly GCA_011833715.1 of Carcinoscorpius rotundicauda. Taxonomy (NCBI): domain Eukaryota; kingdom Metazoa; phylum Arthropoda; class Merostomata; order Xiphosura; family Limulidae; genus Carcinoscorpius; species Carcinoscorpius rotundicauda. The sequence goes on along the minus strand of CM022403.1, from coordinate 4,472,791 downwards.
TTCATTTAATAGTTTAAACACAAACAATAGAAGTATATTATATGTTAACAACATTCAGAAATTCTTATGTATTTCTGTTTAATCGCTTTCTTCGTTTTCTACACCTTGAAGAACTGAAAAAAAAATATTATTCAACAATGATTTTAACTCGTATTCCTGTGTTCAAGGGATGTTGTACTGATCGGAGCACAGCAATAAATTTATTCACTTTAAAAAGCTAGTTTATTCGAGTACTAGCTGGAGTACCCGTTATGTAAATTCATGATTAATGAAAGGATATCTTAGAACATGAAAAGTAACTTCCCTCATATGTAATTGTGAAAAAACAAACGCAAAATCCCCTTTAAATCTACAAAACACAAAATCTGAAACCGCAAATTTGCATGTGTTTTTGAATGTACCCAACAAACCTTCATGCTAATCTTGGGGAAGATCCATCAATAATTGGCGAATTAGTGGTTAAAAAAATAGAAGACAAAACGTCCATTAAAATCGCAAAATGCAGAAATTGAAACTGAAAATTTGTATGTAACCCACAGTACATACACATACACACCTATCGAACTTTCATACCAATTTTCGAGAAAATTCATCCAGATCCTACGAAGTTGTTGCATGGACACAGGGTAGAGAACAGACAGTTCTATTATATTTATAGAGACCTATTATATGTCATTTTGGAAAAAAAACATGGATATTATGTTTATAAACTTTAAACAGATAAAAAATACTTCTGTTTGTGTTTCTTTGGATGAGAGAGAAGCCTTCTATAAGGACCCCATTAACAGAATAACCATAGTCGAATTCTGTATTTTCTTATAAATATGTACATTTATTAAAACGATAATGTAACAAAGGCATTCCATTTAAAACTCGAATCCCATGCAACAGAATTCCGAAAGCAAAGTATGAAAAGCGCGATGTATTGACCGACCATACAAATGCTTTTCAAAATAATACTGTCTTCTCCACAGCGATAGCACTGGCGAACTTCATCCATTATTAATACACAGCGCGTCGTTTATGGGACTGGTTTTTAGCGCTTCCGATTTAAAATAAGCCAGAAATAAGAGTTATTTAAAGCCCTCTATCTTCAGCTTTTACTAATACTAGAAAATCGTAATGGACACCGAGACTCAAGAATAGGAATTCAAGATAAAGAAACAAAAAGAAACAAGCTCAAAAATTGATAATAATTTATTCTGTACATTGTATTATCACTTCGATGTTGATAGAATGTGAATGGGAAACTCGTAAACGTTAATACAACTTTTAATAAGAAGGACTGTTTGTTTGTTTTTGAATTTCGCGCAAAGCTACGTGAGGGTTATCTGCGCTAACCGTCCATAATTTAGCAGTGTAAGACTAGAGGGAAGGCAGCTAGTTATCACTACTCACTACCCAATGTTGGGCTACAGTTATATAAAAGAGTGGGATTGAACGTCACATTATAACGCCCCAACAGCTGAAAAGGCGAGCATGTTTGCTGCGACGTGAATTCGAACACTCGACCTTTGGAGTAGGAGTCAAGTGCCTTAGCCACCTAGCCATGCTGGACCTTTAACAAGAAGGAAAGTTGGTAAATGAAAAATATTATTTCAAGCACTTAATTTTCCTTAACATATTAATAAATTCATTTTGCAATATTCGACTCACAATATTTGACAGAAGTTGTTTAACACAATAAAAATGCAGAGGTTTAAACTTGTCAATCGATACAAAAAAACGGATACGTAAAAAACAGCTTCCCAGTGACACAGCAGCATGTCTGCGGACTCACACCGCTAAAAACAGAGTATCGATACCCTGTGAAACTTTGCGATTAACACATAAAAATATTAAATATGGCGTTGCTGTTCTGAACGTGTAAGAAACGCTATATTGTCTTTCATTGTAAACATTTGGGGAATAGTTATGTGTTATTTGATTTTAAAGGGTCGTGATATGTACACTGGTTTTAAAAGATATTTTACGAATCAAAACATTCTTACTAAAGCGCTCACGTGTACGATACACTGTGTAGTCGGGTCTTCTATTTAATTTATATTTAAATAAATTGTAAAAGTGTTTATTAGACGGGAGATATAGACATCAACAATGTGAAATGAAATGTATTTACCATGCTAAATATACACACACGAACCATGTGCAATGTGTAATAAATAAGAACATCATAGGGTAAAATAAGTAGAAAAATAAAATGTTCAAATATATTATTGAACTTAAATCACGTGGTCAAAGTACGCAATAAGAAAAGTAATTGATATGTTCAATTGGTTTACAATTTGGGCATAATATTTTCTTAAGACACTGTTTATGTATACCACTCTATTAAGGCACTATTTAATGAATATTGCTTAACACCCTGTTTATGTATACCACTCTATTAAGTTTAATGGATATCGCTTAAGACAGTGTTTATGAATATCTATTAAGACACTACTTGTGGATATTGGTTAAGGCACTGTTTAATACGTATCAATTAAGACACTATTTACGGGTATCGACTGCACTCTTTTCAACTGAAAGTTGTTTTTTTTAATTTGGGCTAAGGACTAATTATTTTTAAATCAAATTACTGCAGTCATATAAAGATACAAAACACTCGAACATAAACGTCACTTATTCTTCAATTTGTATCTATTATAATACTGCGTATGATTATAATACAACGGAAAGCACGGTTTGTTCGTTTGGTCGTAAATCTACGAAAAGAATCATAACTCACCTTATGACCTGTTGTTAGTATTAGAAACCGAAATAAACCTGATGTGCATTCACAACGAATCACATCTAACAAAGATAACTTTGGACCTGAGTAGATTCAAACAACAGTACCTGCTTCGAGATTGCGTTTCTTTTGGATTTTCCATGTCAATTTTCATCAGAACCCACTAAATCCCTTGAGAAAGCAAGAACGAGAGAGAATGTTGAAAACAAAACAAATAAAGAAAACTTTCGCTCTCTTGCGCAACGTTAAGTGACAGTACGAGGCACCATTCGGTCAGCTCAACATAGGAATTGAAAGAGTCAGTATCAACCTACAAACTTCTAAATGACTGTGAAAACGAGAATCGAGGTAAACTAACTTTTACCGATCCCAAGCAATTCTATTTCAGGTATAAGTAAATGCATCCTAGGGTTGCGGGTTCGAATCCCCGTCACATCAAATATGTTCGCCCTTTCATTCCGTGGGGCCGTTATAATGTGATGGTCAAGCCCACTATTCGTTGGTAAAATAGTAGTCCAAGAGTTGGTGGTAGGTGGTGATGACTATCTGCCTTCCCTCTAGTCTTACACTGCAAAATTAAGGACGAATAGATAACCTTCGTGTAGCTTTGTGCGAAATGCAAAACAAACAAAACGAATCAACCTGAACTAGTTTCACCAATCCCAAGTAATGCTATTTTAGAACTAATTAAAAACATTCATGTCACTCGTATTGTACACGTTAATTCAATGAATGGTACTCTAGTTATTCCTCTCTGTAAGAATATAACCCACAAACAACACAAATACACTTCATTGAAACAGAACATTTGCTTCAACAATGTCACTTATACAGGGTGTCCGTAAAGTCTGGAACTATAGACACTTCATTTAATTCTACCAAATCTGTTTCACATGTTCCCTTTGCAATTCAAAACAAGCATGGATTAACAGCAGAATTAATTAGACTTTTTAAAAGTTAAAATTAAAATAGGTACAACGTTTTGATCAAGTACGTAAGTTTTAACGATAAAGAAGATTTTAGTATTTCAAACAATCTTACTATGAGATTAAATCAACATTCAACATATTAATATCAAACCCTTAATACTGTTCCCGTGGTGGCGAATGCTAGCATATACTCAAAGTACGGTAGTTGCGATACAACAACAAAAAACACCATAGAGCCTTGCAGTAAATAGCTTTCAAACTACACTCGGAGTCGTTTGTTTGTTTATTTTTCGCGCAAAGCCACTCGAGGGCTATCTGCGCTGGCTATCCCTACTTTAACAGTGTAAGACTGGACGGAACGCAGCTAGTCATCACCAACTCTTGGGCTACTCTTTTACCAACTAATAATGGGATTGACCACAACATTATAAAGCGCCCACGGCTGAAAGGGCGAGCATGTTTGGTGCGACGGGGATTCGAACTCTCGCCCCTGAGATTGCAAGTCAAACGCCTTAACCCAACTGGCGATGATGGGCCTTCCTATGTGTTTGTCTATAATTTGTGCGTGTTCATCTGTATTTATTTACATATCTGTTTTGTTATGAGAGTTTACAACTCATGGAGGGTAACGGTTAAAAAGTTACAATTATCAGTAAATTAAAGCTTCTCCCCATACAACATGAGTAGTAATTGTACTGTGGCACGCAGGGGACAAATTGTTCATTTATTTTTCGTCATTTTTGAACATCAATCTGGCAAATTTCTTCTTTCTCGCAAGAAAATATTAAAACCTTCGACAGTGGATGTATACATAAACCATTTTCTATTGACACTTGTCTTTTGTTTATATGATTTATTATTCTTTCTTGTTATGTTCCAGTCATTATGGCACTTTAATTCTTGCTAATATTCTTCTGTTCTCTCTTATTCTACCTCTATTTTTATTTTTTCACTTGCCTGGTATGGCAAGTTAGTTAAGACAATTGACTTACGATACGAGGGACGCGTTTCAAACCCACCAAACATGCTTGTTCTTTCAGACTTGGCAGTGTTATAATATTTCCGTCAATCCCACTATTCGGGGGTATACGACAAGCCCAAGAGTTAGCTTTGTTTGTTTGTTTGTTTTGGAATTTCGCACAAAGCTACACGAGGGCTATCTGTGCTAGCCATCCCTAATTTAGCAGTGTAAGACTAGAGGGAAGGCAGCTAGTCATCACCACCCACCGCCAATTTTTGGGCTACTCTTTTACCAACGAAAAGTGAGATTTACCGTCACATTATAACGCTCCAACGGCTGGGAGGGCGAGCATGTTTAGCGCGACCCTCGGATTACGAGTCGCGCGCCTTACGCGCTTGGCCATGCCGGGCCCCAAGAGTTAGCAGTGGGTATTAATGACTACCTGTCTTTCATTGCTAAATTTAGGACAGCTAGCACAGATAGCTATGGTGTAGCTTTGCGCGAAATTCAAACTCAAATCAAATTCTATTACTTCTCATACTTTGACCTCCTGCCCTCTCCTTTCATTTTTTAGTCATGAAATATGTATTTAAGATTATTTTTATGACGTCCCCTTGTTTCAGCCAGAGGCCAAATGGTTAAGGCGCTTGACTCGTAATCTGAAGGGCGCGGGTTCGAATCCCCGTGACACCAAACATGCTCATCCTCTTAGCTGTGACTGCGTTATAATGTGACGGTCAATCCAACATATTCGTTGGTAAAAGAGTAGCACAAGAGTTGGCGGTGGGTGGTGATGACTAGTTGCCTTCCCTCTAGTCTTACACTGCAAAATTATTGACGGCTAGCGCAGATAGCCCTCTTGTAGCCTTGCGCCTAATTTTAAAAAAATTATTTAGGCACTCTTTTTTTTTTAGTGTCTTGTCTTACTGTCCTCACATTTTCTGACCTTAAAACTAAACTATCTTTCGTTTTGTCTTTAAGGTTTTCAAATATATTACCTCATTGTTTAAATATCATTAGTACTGTTTTCACAGTGTTTAAATATATTAACCTCGAAATATCATTGGTATTGGAACTCTCATTCCTTCTGTCTATCTTCTATTTTTCCTCTTCCTTCTCTCTCTCAGTAAAAAATCTGGTTTCCCATCATATTTTTCGCCCTAATTCTTTGTTTTCGGTGAACTTATGTTTCGCGATTTTTCTATTTGTTTCTTTACTCTAACTCTTTCTGTTTAGTTTTTGTTGCACTTACATTTCTCCATTTATACCAATTTATATTCTTTCTTTGTTTTCCTACTCCCAGTGATTTTTATGCCCCTTTCTGACTGCCTTAATTTTTTGTGATATTTTTTCCTCTTCAACTCTGATGTAGTATCACTTGTATTATCTAGTAAATTTTAGCCTATTTCTCTGCTTCTGATTTCTGTGTTATTATCTGATTGTTCACTCCCCTTTACAGTTCGTGATTAATGTATTTCAACATCAGCAGTGTGGCTTTATAAACATGAAATAAAAAGAATTATTTCTCAACGTATGTAAACGTGTATTAAGTTTTGCACAGCCCAGTAATCAAATAATTACCGTTTAGAAAATACCGTATTAGTTGTCTATCTTGAACGTGACGCTAACGATAACGAATTACCTTTCATATATCATCTTTGGCACGAGCAGTTTTAATTTGCAAGTAGTTCATTACATAAGGCAATGGCCCAATAAGCTTTCCATACTGTAAAATTTATGTCATTACTGAACATAGGTCTGGGAAGAAAGGTTCGGCTAAGAGCATTGTGATCTAATAGGTTTATTTCTGTTGGCAAGTTTTAGCACCATTTACGAAACTTTTATCGTAATGAAACGAAGATAAAACACCATTAAATTCTAAATATTATCTGCATAAAATACGCATGATGCAACTAAATGACCAATAAGCTTATTCTTTCACAATACAATTCTTGAAAGTTTCTACTGTAGTAAATGAATATCTTCATATGACTGTCTAACATAAGTCGTTATTCGTTCACAATTCCCTATAATATTGTATAAAAATGAATTTTCCAGAAAAAGTACCCGTAGGTAAGCTAACGGTAGATAACGTAAAAATCGGGCAAGTCCCTTCACAAACTACGACCATTAGGCACGTGAATTAGGAAAATAATTTATTCGTTCTAGTTTGGAAATTTCCGCGTAAACCAACATACGAGCTTTTTGAGCATTTCCGGATAGTCCTACTTTTTAACTGATAACCACCTCTTAGGCCTAAATTACTTAACGGAATAATAAGTAACCTTTCATCGTCACTTTTGTAGTATACTTACGGCCCCACAGTGCGGAGCGAGTTTTTATGGCAACGGGACGAAAGCCGTGAATCATTGGATCCACTCTCTGGGACATGCTAACATATTCGGTCATGCCCGGCATTTTGAAAGAAAATAGCCACCTTGAGGTTATGCCATCAAATTCTGAAGTTATGATATACTGGCTTCGTGTGTAGAAGCACAGAATGAAATAGAAATGACTTAAAACCGAGCTGTCAGATAGCAAATCAACATGTCAAAATCTAGTTCCTTACAGCCAATTAACAGTTCAAAACCAAACTGTCCGATAGCCAATCAACAACTTAAAACCGAACTGTCAAATAGCCCTCTCAAATCATCTCAAAACCTAGTTACCAGACAGCCAACTAAAAGTTCAAAACCGAACTATCCGATAGCCAATTAACAACTTAAAACCTAGCTGTCAGATAGCCAATCAACAGCTCAAAAACTAGCTGTCTGACAGCTTTACTTAGTTTAATAAATCCTACTTCAGTTATGGACTTAAAATACTGTTAGACTATAAAAATATAATTAACTGAAGAATAAACAATCTGAAGGAAGAAAAACAAAAATTAGTTAATTTTCAAAATAATCTTATTACAAGACACACAGTGAGTGCGAAATGGCTAAGAATTCAGTGAATCTTCGTGGCTCACCGGTAAACTTGAGGATTTGTAGCACTAAAATCTAAGGTTCGATACTCACGATGAGCACAGCGTAGAAAACTCATTTATGTAGATTTGCTGTTTAAGCACAATATACGACCAAAGTTATTCAGTGCCTTTTGATAGTTCAGCGGTAAGATCGAGGGCTTTTATAACGTTCAAATTCATGATTAGATCCCCGCGATGAGCACATCATGTAAATTTACACTTAAACACGTATACGCACAAAACAACAAGCAAATAATTTTCCACGAAATAGTTACCTACAAGCTATAACTTTTTGAAATCCATGCCGCCTAATTGAAACGTACGTTTTGGTTTGGAAAAGATTGTTTTCAGACAATTGATTTTTATACGCAAAATATATAGGAAAAGTAACCGGTTCTAATAACATTTCCGCCTGTCTTCCGCTCGTGTTCATCGGACTTGATTAAAACCTGAAACTCGTAAGAAACACGTACACGTAGACTGATTTCTCATTCTTCCTCACTGTTCAAAATTTCCATCAACAAGAAAGAATGAAAAACAAAACTCTGCAGTTCCTGGACATGTTTTTATATCAGTGGTGCTTGATGAACGCATATTTTTTTAGATTCTGTTGTGTGTTTCTCGGCAAATAAAAGACGTGTAAAAAGAATTAGCTGATTTTCGGCCGAGTTAAAGTTTATTCTTTCCGTTTTAAGGAGTTTTGTGAGACCAGCTCTGCTTTACTGTTTGTCTCTGAACATTAACTTAGACAGTTTTTATAGTAAGTTTCTCTGTTGTTGAAAGCTTGCGTAAATATTTCCCAATTTATTTAAAGGAACTTAGATTGCAAGGGTATTTAAGTATTTCTACTCAAAAAAACAAAACACAAACTATGTTTGGGATTCGCTCCTCTACATTGTCACAGCCAAGTATTCAACATGAGAACAGTTACGAATAAGTCAGAGGTAATTACAGCAGACACACAACACTTGTTATGAGAATATGTAACTAAACCATGAAAAGTTCAGGTATTTATGAAAGCCAGTGTTAAACTTAGGAGTCGAGTATGTTCTAAAAACGTACAGTTTTTGCATAGTTTTCTGTTATCTAATAAATGATATAAAAGATAACATTTTAACGGAAGCCACTTCTTTTGTTCGCCCCCTGAAACATTGGCTGACTAAAAGTATTCCTGAACAACATAGCAAGCTCAACACTGGCTGAATAAAAGAATGCCTTATAACCCAATAGAATTAACCCTAGCTGACTAAAAGAATGCCTTGTGACACAACAGACCTAACACTAGCTGACTAAAAGAATGCCTTATTATCTTATAGACCTAACACTAGCTGAGTAAAAGAATGCCTTATGACTCAATAAACCTAATACTAGCTGACTAAAACAATGCCTTATGATCCAGTAGACCTAACATTGACTAAACAAATGCCTGCTTGGCGGAGTCTTGTTCAAAATGTTTACACATTGTTCAATATTTATGCTCTCGTCTACACGCATAGAATAATTACCTGAGTAAATGCCCGAGTGGTAACAGAGAAGGTAGCTTATGGTTAGACAAACATGTACGAGTTGTTATTTTGACTTATATAAGTTGTTTTGAATATTTATTAAGCAAAACACGCACACGAAACTGTTGTGTATAAAACGTCTTTTTCATATAATCACTTTCAAAACAGATCAATGCTTTGTTCGACTGTTCAGAATCTGTATAAACCAAACGGGCATTGTCATAACAGTAAGGTACCTTCGGTGTACTGTAAACAAAATCCAGAAATATTACTGGACTACAAGAAACTTTGTTCTAAATGACCGTGTTTTAAACATATTCATTCCAGAGTGTCAAAACGAATACTGAATCGGCAAAACAAGGTTATTTTGCAAGGAGAGCTATTTGCAATCCAATATTAACCAAAATTTACCACCATCACCATATTGGAATAAGACATCATGGCAACTTCAAATTAAAACATTGATAACATGTCATCTTTTCAGAATAGTTTAATTCCTTGCTTGTTAAAGCTGACTGTAAGATTCGTGTTTGTCTTTTGTCTGGAAAACAGCGAGATGACTATCTTTTCCAAACGAATCACAGAGGAGATGGTGCAGTACACGATTTGGCAGGTATTCATCATAGTGGAAAAACTGCTCTTCACATTCTCCAGGGAAAGGTCAGTGGCGTCTTCCAAACGCGTCACGAAGACGCGTGACTACTATGTTACTGAGTTTGGCAATAACTGTTTTCTACAATGACAATACCACTGCCCACAGGGCATGTCTTGTACGTGATTATCTCAATTAGGAGGACTTTACAAGACTGTCGTGGTCACCAAAGTCTCCAAACTGTAACCTATTGAGAACTGTTGGGCAAAACTGGGCCGAAAAATTACTAACCGCAACTATAAATCAGCTACTGTTTCTTAGTTGCAGCGTGTTTTAGCAACATATTGGGATGGAATCACATTGTATTACATCAATAACCTCAAGACAGCATACAACATCGCCTTGCAAAAGTTATTACACTACGAAGAGGACCAGCCTGGTAGTGAATGTTTAATATAAACTAATATACGACTACAGATGCTGCTTATAATAACTTGAAAGTTATACTTTGTCATTATATATGTTTTCGTAAGGTTTTGTTGTAACAAAACGTCTCATTATATATTTAATATAACACGAATTCCTCACTTTGACAGCGTTGAATTTAATTCTATTCCATTATAAAAATAACGACTTTATTTGTTACCAAATATATAAACATTTCAATCGTGATCGTGTCACGTGTTTAGTGCAAGTCTGACTAAAATACTTGATGAAATAAGTGCCTATAAATTTAGAGACTTGGCGTGAACACGTTTAGATGCAGGTAATACCGTTAGTTTTATTCTTAAAAGCAATAGGAGATTGTGTAACTGATACCAAGAAAATTAAATTTCTTTGTCGTTTCTAATTACAAGGAGAAAACGGACTAAAGTTGGTGAAAGCGTTGTTTTTTGTGAACCATAGCGATTTATCGGAAGACGCCCTTGCACATTTTAGATTCTTTTGCATGTTGATTTACTGTTTTTACATTAGCTTAAGATACATATATACAGACGTGTGAAAGAATGACAATATTCTCCCCAGTTAAACATTTATGTCATAAATTATGTTTTCCTATTAAAACAAAATCACCAAGTATCAATAGGAGCAAAATAAGCTAACGATGTTACAACCATTAACGATCTTCACGTTTTCGAATAAATTGATATGAATGAGACTGGGAACAAAGGTGACAGTAAATAGCAGTCACTCCTATTTCAATACGTTAGAATACGTGTCTCCCATCCTCTCGAAGTTGGTTTCATAATCATTCAAATCTTTTTTTTTTTTCACTTGTATTTTTACAACACCTAAAAGTCGTGACAACAGAAAGGAAATCAAGTTTTAAAACTTTTCTATCTTAAAAAAAAAGGTAGGCCAATCAAGGGGAAAGTGGTTGTAATTAAATTTAAGATACAATTGTGTCGCGTAAATGAAATGAACTCTATTAGTGAAGTTTCTGGAATTTACGGAGTAGCACCGTATTTTAGTTTTCTTGTTTCGTTCCGAACTTGTGTTAACATGTTCTTTTAGGTTCTCTGTGCTTCATTTACCGGAAGCCATTAAAATACATCGTAACAAAGTCTGACCGATGTAGTCTTCAATCCACGTGATTGGATGATATAAGGCCTGGCTAGAGAGAGCCCTAAAACTTTGCTAAACTGTCCAATGTGTTTGTAAGAAAATGATGCTAATATGAAGTTAATAGAAAAAGACATTTTGATGTTTCAAAAACTTGACCAACGAATGATGACTTAATAAGTTACTTTAACTTAATAATGTACAACAGTTAAACAGTGAGAAAAAGCAAACGATTTCGTTTTTCTCTCGTGATGCTAGAAATGGTTACAAGATAAAACTTGTTGGATCATACTATATTAATATCATACAATAATAAAACAAGGATATTCTGTACAAATAAATAATGGCTTCTCACACCTATCAGATCACATAAAATAGTCTACGAATTTTGAGTTCTGTTGAAATCGCTGTATTTCAAGTGAAAGTGAAAATAAGTTACGCGGACCTATGTCACGTGGTTTCCTAAACAACACCTATGCCACACTAATAAATTAGAATGAACAGTATAACTAGTCTAACCAATTTAACCCCCCAGTGTTTTAACTTAAATTATTTCGCTGTTTGCTATCTATTTTAAAATAGCAGGTTATTATAATTGTAACGCCAAATCTTTATTTTCCTTTTTTGGAATTTGTACAAGAAAAACTAAAACGATTCTCACGGAATGTTAATTATTGCTTCGACTATATTTGTCACATGTTTAACACACAGATTAAAGGTCGGAGGTTAAGTGGATTAGAAAATGTTGAAACAATTTATTAATTTTCTTAGTTTCTCTTTTTTATTACTGTTTACTTTATAAAAGGAAATATAATCTAAAGATGACAGAAAATAATTGGGAAAAGGGAAAAGTAACAACTGAAAGAGCCTAAAAGTTTCTTTTTCTATTAAAGAGCATTGAATATACTAAAGCAAAAAGCTTAGATATCACACTTACTAACTGAGAGAGAAGATAAGAGAAAAAGGAGTTTCAGTGTGAAATAGGTCGTTTTGTTCTTTGGTGTTCGCTGTATTTACAATAACAGACAGGTATGCACACTAAACTGTTTGTAACTCTCGAATCTTTTTAAGATACGATGTTTGACTTCTCTGGTGAAATTATACACTACCATATAACTTTGGCTTTTAAACGGTGGAACAACACAGACTATCATTCGTACTTTAAGATTGAGTTTAGTTTTCAGAATTATATCTTAGTTGGTACGTTTATCTTATATGTGTACATTTTTTATGAAAAAATCATAAAAATTAGATTAGCATAATATACTTGGACTAGCAAATTTGGTTGCTTGTTTTAAAAGAAAACCATATTAGGCTATCTGTCTACTGTGAGAAACTTTAATTTTATATTTGAAATTCACTTGACTTACCACTGACACACCAGGGAGAGACGGTTTGTTCAATAAGTCAAACATTACAGTTGCAAGATCAACTATAATCAGAACTGAACAACAAGAATAAGAATTATACGTTTTGAATTTATGAAACATTATTTAGTAGTTTAAAATGTCGCCAGAGGGCGAAATGTTTTCGAAGGTTCAAGGTCCGACCGCATAACGTTGCTGAACATAATTCGCTTCTCCAACGGACTGTGTTATAGAAAGGATAGTTAACTTCCTTAATCGTTTAAAAATGCACGTGTTACTGATAGGTATTGCTGATTTGGTAATCTAAAACATGAACGGTTAAGCCTAAATCTAAGAGAACTCTGACTTAATTCTTTAGCACTGTGTCGAATAAAGAACAGTTCATATTGAAAATAACAAAGTAAAATATTTATTTAACACTTACTATAAATTTATTAAAATTAAAACAAAGCTTCCTAAAGAATTGTGATAAAAACAGATTTTATTTCAAATGTAATCACACCAACGTATGTGCGCTGTGATGTCACTAGACTTCGATTTTAGTGCTCTACATTTGTTTCTTAAACTGTAACTTACTTCCATCACTACGTAGGTTGAAGAGGAGTCAGTGAATCATTTTTTGCCTAATACGGCTCGACCCATATCCTGTGAGTTGCGAAATCGAAACCTATTACAGAACATATACTTTCAGCTGTGGAAGCGGTACGAAGTGATGGTCAATCCCACTATTCGTTAGTGAAGTGTAGCCTAAAGTTTGGCGGTGAGAGGTGTTCACTAGCTACCTTTCCTCTAATCTGTCACATCTACACTGGGAAGAGCTAGCGCAGATAGCCCTAGTCGATTAATGCAAAATTCTACAAACAGACAAACAATTTATTTAAAAGAACAATGCTTTATTGGTTTTTCGTCGCCACCACATTTTCTACTTTGTTTTGTTTTTAGAATATCGTGCAACATTACACGAGTGCTATCTTAACCAGCCGTCCTTAATTTAGCAGTGAAAGACCAGAGGAAAGACTGCTAGTTGTCACTACCCATCTACTCTTAAGTTATTCTTTTACCGTCAAATAGTGAGGATGAAGGTAACTTTATAACGCCCCCACGGCTGCAGCAATGAAGAACATATTTGATGGAACAGAGATTCGGAAACGCGCCCCTCGGATTGCCAGTCAAACGCCCTAATTCCGTGACTATGGCAAGTAATTTTCTATTTCCTTTTAAATGCCAGAGAGCACGCTCTAATATAAGTATCGGGCCTGGCATAGACAGGTGGTTAAAGCACTCGACTCGTAATCTGAGGACCACTGGTTCGAATTCTCATGCTCGTCCTTTCAGCTGTAGGTTATAATGTGACGGACAATCCAATTATTCATTTGGTAAAAGAGTAGCCCAACGGTTAGCGGAGGGTGGTGATCACTAGCTGCCTTCCTTCCAGTCTTACACTGCAAAATTAGAAACGGCTAGCGTAGATAGCTCGCGTGTAGCTTTGCGTGAAATTCAAAACAAACCAAACCAAAATATGACTATCAATTGGTTTATGATAAACGTTGCCAGAGCAACCCGACAACAAGAACTACTACCATTCTCTCTCTCTCTTCCCATAATTTTTTCCTCGAATACCGTGATTTTTCATTGTTAATGTTTGCATTTTCTTTCCAAACTACTAGATAGTCCTTCATAATTAGGTACGACTCTAGTAGCTTCGAAAGAAAAGGCAACAAATAATCTGATTTGATGACGAGAAACCCAATTGAAAACAAAGTCTGAAGACAGCTTGAATAAATAATGAAGAAAACTTTGTTAGAAACTTACCATAGTCAGTTACAAAATATAAAATCCCTTGTCGATACGTTGTACTTTGGTTACTGCGTTAAAACTATTAAAGCCTCTTCGTTACCAGCTGAATCCGTCTTCAAATTTCAAACAAACACTTTCTTTTAGACATCTGTCGTTAGTAAAAACGTTAAATACAAAAATCCGTGTCCATTATATGGAAATACGTATCATTTACGTATGGTGTTGAGCGTCCAAAAATTATATGTAGAATAAAATACTTTTATTTGCGATATTTCAGCCACCTAATGGCAGATGAAGTCATATGACTTGTTGATTTTCCAAGTTCAAAATCATTTTAGTACAACATACACATATATGTAACTTCAAAGTCGTCAAGCAAATTTTACAATGTTTTTTTTAATATATATATTTGTTTGTTTGTTTGAAATCAAGTAGAAAACTTCAGAATTCGGCTATCAGTGGTAATCCCACCATTGGTATCGAAACCCGGTTTCTAGCGATGTAAATCCGCAGTAGCTTGTAAGCTTGTACCCTAGGGTCGTTGTTTTAAAAAAAAACAAACCTTCAGCGTATCGTTAAAAAATTAAAAATATCATGTTAATGTGTTTTGGTTTATGGCTTGGAAATTTTATGGTTATAATATAATTAATCAGAAGTTGGGATTTGCTGTATGACTGATAGACGGTGTATCCCCACCGCAATGGTCACCCCCAAAACCTAGGATACATTTTCTATTCCCACGTTGTAGCTCGTACCATTGGATCTTTAAAAAAAAACAAACTGTGCAGCGTACTTAAAAAAGAAAAAAATTAATTTCATGTTAATGTATTTTGGTTCATGGCTTGAAAATTTTATTGTTATAATGTATGTGTGTGTATATATATTTGAAGATTAGACCTGCCGTGCCTTTTTATTCTTTATCTCGGGCATTAATAATGAGAATCACACCGACTATAATTTAATATAATGCTCAATTTATTTTATCATATGCAATACAGTGGATAGGAAAATGGTATACTGAATTAAAATGAATGTTATCAAACATGTAATCTTCGAAATATATACATACACAAAAACGTGTTTGTTTTCGTACCAAGCAACTCTTATATAGTTTAATGCAATTCAAGAGCTGCAACACACTCTACTGTCAATTTTAAAAACAACTCGTTAGCTAACTGTTGAGATAATGAAAGCGCCTCGAGAACCGTTTTAGTGAGACGAAATGTTTTTTTGTTTTTAATTTAGCGCAAACTACACGAGAATTATCTGCGCTAGCAGTCCCTAATTTCGCAGTGTGAGACTAGAAGGAAGGCACCTAATCATCATCAATCACCGCCAACTCTTGGGCTACTCTTTTACCAACGAATAGTGGGATTGACTGTCACATTATAACGCACCCATCGTTGAAAGGGCGAGCATGTCTGGTGGGATGGGGATTCGAACCCGTGACCCTTAGATTACGATTAGAATGCCTTAACTACCTGGCCATGCCGGGTTCACGAAATGTTGTATGAGCAAGTTGCAACGTTATGAATACTCTGTAAAAAATCTGTAAAGCGAAACTGTGCTTTGAACCAATCTGTTGGTCTGTATTCTACGAATTATCATGTTCGTTAAACCACGTTTCTTATGTGAAAAAAAAACATAAGAAAAATGAATATAATAAATATAAATATTTATCATAACTTACAATAACGTGAACACAGTACAAGTTCTTAGAACTACTAACACTGTGAACAGTATTTTTAACAAATATTTTAATAATTCAATCTTCATGTCATCATATATTAATTACGATATAAGCATCCAAAATCTATACAAAACAACAACAATGAATAAAATGGTTTGGGTCCTGTACAGAATTACTTCGAAAAACACACTGTTTGTTATTTATCAATGGAAAGGCTATTTTAATTCAACTTCATTAACAACCAAAACCAATTGAACGAACAAGTACATCTTTAACTTACTTGTCACGTGATTCCTCGACAAGAACGAACTGAGGTCGTTAAGAGAAGTGCCCCTTAATAATACGTTTCTTTGCACGCAACTTCTGTGCCACAGGATTGCCAATTTACACTTAGAGCCAAGAAATAAAACTTTTATACGTAACTTAAAGAAGTAAATTATCCTCACGTGCAACTTGCTATTTTCGCTATAGTATTATTCATTAACTACTTTATAAGATTTAGTGTCACACTAAAAAAAACCCTGTAACTATTATTTTATTGTCTAAATGAGTTTAATTTATTTTCTAATAACCCTCAAATACTTATGTTTCCTTAATATGTTTTATCATCTATTATCTGTTTAACACTGGTATATATATGCTCTTCAATATTATTTATGATTAAATATTTGATTAACAATATTTTAACAACATATTCTCAGTTTGAATTATAATAAGATAATACACTCAGGTTTATTGAAAAAAAAACTTTACCAATAGACAGCAGAGGTGAACACGAGTGAATTAGATGGGTAATTTAAATCACAACAAGATTACTAGCTGCTAAGAGTGGTAATCGGTAATCGCGAATTAGAGTCATTATTAGCTACACATTGTTATAATGTCAACGTATCTAAGTAACTACATTACCGTTAATGTTTGTTTGATTTTTGAATTTCGCGCGAAACTACAAGGGACTATCTGCGCTAGCCGTTCCTAATTTCTCAGTGTAAGACTAGAGGGAAGGGAGCTAGTCATCTCCACCACCGCAAACTCTTGGGCTACTCTTTTACCAGCGAATAGTAGGATTGACCGTCACATGATAACGCCCTCACGGCTGAAAGGGCGAGAATGTTTGGTGCGACGGGGATTCCGTTGATGTAAACGGTTCTAACATTTCACTGGTACTGTTCAATATTAGTCCTTTATACTATAATTAATATTCAAGCAACAATTCTTTTTATGTTTTATCGCTTAACATTCAAGTGTTGTTGTTTATTGTTGTCAAGCCAAAAGCTACGTAATGAGCTATCTGTACTATACTCACGACGGGTATCGAAACCTGGATTTTAACGTTATAAGCTTTAAGCCTCTCTCTTGTGCCAGTGAGAGGTGGGGTGGAGGGCGTGTAATCTCTATTTTTAATAATATTTATTCTGACGTTTCAAGTGACGTCAAGAATTGTTTCACGTCGCTTTTCGAAACGTCCTGTAAGCATCCTTCCCTTCATTTTAATGGTTCTAGACCTTATATAAAGTTTGGTTAAATATCCGTCTTTCTAATGCACGTCGTTTAACAAACTGAACAAAACACGCAAATAGGATAATGTTTCTTATTTCGTTAGAGATATTTTAGCCTGTTTTTTAATTTATTTTGACAGAATTTTCTGTTTTGTTACCGTACTTCTAAAAAACATTCTTGATGATACATATAAGATTACTGAATATTAGCATACGTCACATCCATTCCAAGAAACAGGACAGATATAGACTAAATAACAAAGAATATTTTCCATCTTTCTTATTAAAATTGTATGACTTTGTAAGTCCTAGTTTATTGTTCATACTATATTATTAGATTTCAAAAATTAGGACTTATTTTATACTGACACGAAAATAATATTCTTCCAAAACAAAAATACACGTACTGTATCGTATTTTGTATTTCATTATCTGTCAGATTATTTGTTTCTATCTTGTATCTTTTTGCCTCGCCGTGATTTCTCATTAACTTTACATCATACAAATTCAGCCAGTCACTAGGGTGAAACTGAAACTCGATGCGTAAAGCCGCTCTTTCCTGTGTAAACAGAGCAGAAAAAGAAACCGAGATAGCATCGCTGTTGCTTTAGAGCCAATTCGATGCCCACTAGTTTGACTTAGCTGGTTTCGAGAGAAGTCGACTGGAAAGGAAAATGGCGATTATCGTTTATGCCCGATCTACAATTCGTTCCGTGAAACCGTGATAAGACTTGCTAAAGAGATAGATTTTTTTTATTATTATTAAAGTTTTGATTTAGTAGTTAAGACAAACTAACAGTGTATAAGTTAGGAACGAAGCAGTGTTTAATTTACATAGATAACAGGATGATATTTTGTAAGCTTGTAATTCACCAGCGGTCTACCGTATGTGCACGTTAAATGACATCGATAACGCAATTGGTCCAAAATTACGTACGTAAAGGTGAAGATAATCTTACTTCATAAGTATGCCGGAACTTCAGAATCCAAATACTCTACATTATTGTAACCATGGATCATTATATGCACGGAAGGCGTGAATCAGATTATTTGGAATATATTGATGAAGAGAGAGGATATAGCCATGTTTAAAAATGCAAATCCACAACCCTAAATAGGCTTCGTCCTTTATGTGTTTCCTCAATGATATTTTAAGCTTAAGAATCACTAGCTTTGCTCGTTGTGTCCATCAACTATCTAATGTAATCATTCAAGAACAAAACAGCACAAGAATATAGTTTTTACTGCAACATAAGTTATAAGTCGTTAGCAAATATTTAATAAAAATAATAAACAACTACAATAAAATATCTTTGTATAACAACTTCAGAGATAATGAAATTAAAATATCATCTAGTGAAATTTTAATTACCATTAAGCACTATTCAGATCTGTTTATGTGTGACTTTATCCTCACTTTATTTCGAGTTGGGCAACATTTCTTTTGATAACTTCAAGTGTCTCGTGAGAAACACCTCTTAGCGAATATTCTCGTGATAATTCACGATATTGTTACAGTAATATTACTCTTTCGAGATGGGAGACAAAGTTAAAAGAATTTATACACTAAAAAGATAGATATAGATAAAAGAAACCCTATAAATGCTTAATGTAATAATAAATAAAAAATAGACACTGTTTTCCTTAGTGATTGTAAACATTGCTCATACAACACATTTAAACTTGCTATGATTTCCTTTCTTATTGTCCAGATTCGGTGTTTTTGGTTGTTGTTGTTGTTGTTTTAAGAATAAGTATAAAAAAGATCGCTTCAACTATCTTTGTGCTCAATGAGAACAGAGCGTTCTGTCAACTGTATCCACAAAACTGCCACTCCAATAGACTCATACATTTGTCGTTCAACACTCAAAATGCTGGTAGCAATCTGCTTTCCATCGTATCTTTTTAAACAACCTCGCCACCTTCTGTGTGAGTGGCGATATAGCTTTTGTTTTGTTAAACCAACTTCTGTTTTCTTCTTAAATTGAACCCACAGCAAACAAATAAAAAATAGCATTCCCTGCTAGAAAAAAACCTCGTTATAACGTCGTTATCTGAACAAATAACTTAAGTTTGGTATCATTTCAGTCTCGTATTTTTGCTTATCAAACAGCCTTAAGTTTGTTTCACTTTAATTTCGTATTGTCATTACTCAAGCAGCTTTAGTTTCACTTAAGTCTCGTATCTTCACTATTCAAGCAGCTTTAAATCTGTTTCCCTTTAGTCTCGTATTTTGACTAACGAATTCAGACCAACTTTTGAGTTATTAACATTTGCGAATTTATAATTGAAGTCCAGTGCGTAACAGTACCTTATTTTACAGTGTTGTTTTCATAGCTTTTATTTGTTATCTAAATATATTAACTCAACAAGTTTCATGATAACATCATATTTCGTTTACTACAAAACAGTCATTCAGGTGAGCGGCAAGATCTCGGACTTATCCACAATGATATTATTACTTAGATTTGTTTTGCATTTCGCGCTAAGCTACATGAGAGCTGTCTGCGCTACCCGTCCCTACTTCAGCAGTACTAGACTAGAAGGAAAGCATCTACTCATCATCACCCACTGCTGACTCTTGGGCTACTTTTTACCAACGAATAGTGAAATTGACCGTCACATTATAATGCTCTCATGGCTGAAAAAAAGCAAGAATGTTTGGTGTGACGGAGATTCGGACCTTCGAACCTCAGATTACGAATCGAGCGCCCAAACCATCTGGGCATGCTGGGCTAAAGTATAAAGTGAGTGTTCTTTTGACCTTATAGCTCGTAACGTGCCCTTTTATATGGGCCCTATTATCTGAGATTCGAATTAGATTCCCAGCAGGTGAATAATACCGTTATTTGTCTCTGTGCTTCAAACAGTGACAAGCTAACGAATAGTATAAAATAATATGTTTATTTTATGTGTAAATGTGTTGAAATATAGAAGTTTAACAATAATGAACAATTTTAAAAATAAAAACAGCACAATTCATATAACTATTCACATGATTAGAACACATTAACTACGACGTTAAAATATCGTTCCAATGATCTCATTTGTTCGGTTAGAGAGAACATTGTGTATGTACATATAGGACCATAAAGGTAACCAAATATAACAGTAAAATTAAGCATACTGTTTATAGCTTCGTAGCTTCAACCCTGTTCCCAGCAGTAAGTTTAAAGCTTACAAAACGGACCTAGATAGTCGTGGTGTGCAGAGCAAAACCACTCATAATGTAGCTTTACGCTTAACAACAAACCAATAGACACAAAATAAAGTTTCCTAGTTAATCCCTCAACGCTGTTATGAATACTTGCCCAGAGAAGGCTGGATATTTTAATCAATCGAAACGGACCAAAAACAGTGGAAATAGATTCAGCATAAATAAAACATCGAACAACTTACAGAAATAAGCTCCAGTCTGGAGTGGTCTGTCTCTACGCCGAATAGGAATAATTTGTTTTATCCACTAGTGACTGCAACATTCAACTTTGTACAGTTCTGCAGAGATGTTTATTCCAGTGCAGCACAGTTACATCTTGCATTATCATATTGAACATAATATCAAATGTCCTTGATACATCCAGTTAAAACTGATTACTCTTAACTTGTAACACATACAGTTGGTTATGAACACGACAGAGGTTGCAATGAGCCACAAACGAAACAAGCAATTGTTACAATATTTATTACAGGTGTACATCAAGAACTATTACCAGTTTTCATCATAGTTTATATATGAATAAGAAAATCCAAGTAGCTAAGCATCTTATTACAGTTGTCTAACGAATCGTAATATGAATCGATCGATACAATTTCCATAAACTGCCAATGACGAAATACTACTGAAAAAAAAACAGTCATGAATTTGCAATACTATTCAACTTGAATGACATGCGTGGTACATATAAGCTAATAGTACCACAACTGAGATATACAAGTACCCCAAGTTATGAAATTTGTTATTAAAACTGTTTTAACTAACTATTTAGAATGAGTGAAAAAGGTCTAACTCTACTGCCATTTTAAAACGTCCCAGTTTCACAAATTATAGAATATTTTTTGTTACGTTGTAATCAGTTCTGGCTCTAAACAAAGTCCTGAAATATATTTTTAACAGGTTCCAACTTTTTAAACGCAAATCACCTTGTTTTACCTCGAAGCCCATTAAATACATTTACAGTGTCAATAATCGCATAGTGTGTGTCTGTGTGTTTTCTTATAGCAAAGCCACATCTGGCTATCTGTTCAGCCCACCGAGGGGAATCGAACCACTGATTTTAGCGTTGTAAATCCGGAGACATACCGCTGTACTAGTGGGGAGCAATATTCACATAGACTGGTGTACTAAATACATTTTATCCAAACGCCAAAGTGGCAGTTAGAAAGTAAAATAGATGGTTTGTGAAATTTATGTTTTTGTCTCTTATGATGATGAAGCTTGAGTTGTACATGGCGTTCAGTGTGAAAAAAATACGTAAACACTTGTACACATCCAATATCCTGAATATGAGCTCTAGATCCATTTCAAACATAAATATTCCTCATCAACACGAACAGGGAATTTATTTCGATCGATATTTCTACGTCCATTTCAGAGGTTTGAAGTATGTGATACAGTTTACTGAGCGTAATTCTGACACTTAACAAGTACTTCTATTTGGGTTTTTTCGTCAAACGATACACGACAAAAATCTAAAGAAACATAGAGAGAAAACTTTTATTCACTCAATCTCATATATGTTTCCACTCACTTTTTATATAGGTGTGTGCTTTTAATTATGGTTTTCTTTCTCTGCGTAAATGGTTTGCTTTGTTTGGTTTGAATTTCGCGCAAAGCTACACCATAGCTATCTGTACTAGTCGTCCATAATTTAGCAATGAAAGACAGGTAGTCATTAATACCCACTGCCAACTCTTGGGCTACTCTTTTACCAACGAATATTGGGATTGATCGTTACATTATAACAACCCCGCTGCTGAAAGGTCGAGCATATTTGGTGCGATGGGGATTCGAGCCCACGACCCTCAGATTCAAAGTCAAGTGTCTTAACCACCTAGCCATACCGGTTCGGTTTACTCGGTACTTACTGTGAAATTTTTTACTAAAACGTGTTAAGATATTAGTTTCACAAAAGTTATTTGTTTCGAACTAAGTTTTACAGCGTATCGTGTAAATCGACTTGGGTTTTTTTTTTAAAGATAAACAAAAATTGTTTTTTGATAACTATCGTTTCAATTTACGTTATTTCATTTAAAAAATCTAATTTCAAACCAGTGTAGAATGAAAAGGCCTAGAGCATTTGTCAATACAATTCGATACAACATGACGGTGTAGATGGATCCGTGAAGTAAAAAGGGGAGAACCGAACGTAACCTAGCCCTAGTTGTGTGTGTGTATGCTTCGGTGCTCGCGCATAGCTGCCTGCATCTTATTTATCTGTTTGCGAAAGCTATTACAGAATTGGTCGACAATTTCTATCTTATCGTTATCATATCTGATTTGTCTAAGATAATTAAGGTTTGTGTACGTCAAACAGGCAACGCAATATTAGCAAATACTATAACGTCAGTTGGCTAGGGTCATTTTCTAAATGAGAACAATTAGATGGTTAGGGTCATTTAATAAAAGGAAAGAATCAGATCGGTAATTTAATAATACAGAAAAACCAGATGGCTAGGTTAATTTAATAATACAATCATATGGCTAAGATAGTTTAATAATAGAGAGCAATTGGATGACTGTGTAATTAATAGGGATCAATCAAGTGACTAGGGTTAGCTAATAATAGGAAGCAATCAGATGACTATAATATAACATGCTAAATCATGGATATCTAACAGCATAGTTAGCCCTCGTGTATCTTTTCGCGACATTCAAAAGAAACTAAACCAAATACTGAAAGTGCCTTTGTTATCCATACATTTGTAGTGAGAAGTACCCACGATTCGTTTACCTTTTACAAGGAAAAGAACAATATACCTGACTCTCAGGAATCAGAATATGAGAAGATAGTCTGGAAACGGACATCTAGAAAACATGAATACCAACAGTTTACTCGTGTGTCCAAGCTCCCGTGGCTACGCATGCGCGAGAGTTTGCAACCAAACCTTTTAGCTAATATACAGTGTTAAAAAACACGGTCCATCTACTGTAAAGCTGCTATGCTTAGACCTTGCACTATATAATGTCTAGTGATCATAGCAATTATGATATGGCAGCATATGACACCAGCTGGTTAATTCAGCTTTTCAGAGAAAATTATTAATCAATATTTATCCCATCGGCAAAATTTTCTTTAATTTATATCATATAGCTGGGAAAACAGTTCGACCGCTAGGAAATCTAATTATCTCTGATTACTGGGAGCGAATGTTTAATTCAAAGTCCGAACAAAACTACAACTTCAGTCACATTTAAAAAGCTTTTGAGCAATGAGATTTTTTAGCTAAAACTGTAGTAATAAACATATAATCATAACGAATTTCTGACCTCTAAGTACACATATAAATATATAATGACTCGCAAGAGTTAATGCCTTTCAATGTTCAGAATAGAAACTGTTAGCAATATGTTAAGTAATTTGAAGAATTGTGTTTGGTCAGAATAACAACTAATAACAATACATCTACCATTGTTCGAAATGATGATAATGAATGAGCAGCGTGTAATAGACAATAAATGATTACGTTTATTATGACAGCAGAAAAATAAATAAATACGAAAATTTATACAATAATAACATGTAAATTACCACACGTCGTGACAGCGAGGCTTACAAAATCTTCCGAGAAACTAGTGGCAATATACACATAATGCATATATAAACATACACGTCTAAACTAAAGGCACTAATAAAATGGAAGAATGTATTATAAACCTAACGATAAACCGAAAACTGAATCATACCAAAATAAGCTGTAATTATAGGAGATATATTGATGAATATGACTGTAGGAGATGTATTGAGAGATGTGATGTCTTAACTGATGTAACATAATTATGAAATGTAATTAAAAATAAAAGAAACGAAATTAAATGATCGATTTACATATGAAAATTAAAAAAATATATTTCATTCATGTTGACGTTAATGTCATGTTTAAAAAAATAGTTCATGTTTGTGGTATGTGTTGATAAGAATTAATTACCCCGTATTTATCAATTCGTGGTAGCTGTCTTCTTATGTCGCCTTTAAACAAGATATTCACCAAAGTGAAACCACTTCCGTCCGTGGAAGAAGGCTTAACGGACGGCATTAGCATTTAAGAATATAATAAATAAACTGGTTAGTATTTGGAGAAATAATAGGTAAATTGATTAGTACTTAAATATATAAGAGGTGCATTGGGTAATACATGAGGATATAATAGCTACACTGGTTAGTATTTAAGGATATAACAGGTACACTGGTTAGTATTTGAGGATATAACAGGTACACTGGTTAGTATTTAAAAATATCTGGTATACTAATTAGTACTTAAGAAGTTAAAAGGTAATCTTATTAATAATTCAAAATGCGCCTGATAATGCTTAAGAATACAGTAAATGAAATGGTTTAAGAATTTAGCTGGTATGCAAGCTATTATTTAAGGATACGATCGGTAAACTGGTTAGTGATTGAAGATATGTTATATATGTGTTTAGTCTAAGTTCACTTACTGGTTTTAAAGATATCTACAGTAACATAACGAAAACAAGAAAACTTGGAGTACTGTGAAAACAAAGGTAATGTTTTAGAACCACTTAGTGAGTGTTAGTTTGATATAAGCATTGATACAAACGTTAAACATTTAACAAGGTCTATTTTACTGATAACGGAAACGATGTACTATCTGCGAAAAATAAAATGAAGTCTTAAGACCTAGAATGGAAACAAATGTTTGGATTGAAAAACAAAAAGGGCCAGACGACCACGTGGCTCCAAGGCTTTCTTCCCAGTCCGCGTTTGTTTAATGTCTGATGCTAAATATCATAGAGAGTTACATTTTAGTTGCGTTCATATTTAAGGATTATGTTTGTCATCTCCTTTGTTTACACTGGAAGTTAAAATTTATATATGATGGACTTATTTTCTTGAACGTCGCTTGAAAGTCTAACACGGTTATCATGGAGTATTATGGATGTGTAACCCAGTAATCATGAGATGTTAGAAATGCCTAACAGTGTGATAAATGGAGTTTAGAAATATCTAACATGATAATAATGCGATATTACGGATGTCTAACACATTAATAATGGAATGTCAAAAATTTCTAACACAGGAATCATGGTATGTTAGGAGAGTCAAGTTAACAACGAAACACAATCATGTTTTAGAAGTATGACAGCGAGACTGGAGTTAAAATTATCCTAAAAAACAACAGAAATCTCAAATCAAATATATATAAGATACTGGTGACCGAGAAATTAGTGGAGTTTTTTATGTGCATGTCACTCACACCAAGGAAAAAAAGACATTTGTTCAAAAAACTATATAAAAAGAGCAGAATTACTTCACTGAGTTCCCCAGTGGGACACTGGTAAGTCTTCGGATTTACAACACTAAAATCAGGGATTAGATTCATTTTGATGAGCACAGTAGATAGCCTCCTGTGACTTTGGTATAACAAAACACGCACCCGTTATTAAACTTACATTTGGCTCATTTTGACATGATTTTAACTTTGCAAATAATAAATATTACTATAAAAATTGTATGGGCAGTAGAGGGGAAACTTTAAACTAGACAGATCGTAAAAACGCACTGAGAACAAGGCACCATTTGGCTCTACAAATCCTCCTCTACACGCCCACTTTTGAAAAGAAGTAAATTCTTAAACCAGCCCTTTATATTTCAGAAAATTATCAATTATTATTTTAAACTACTGTAAACAATTGGCCTATACCAGTGGTTACAGTAGTTCATTCCACAAGCTAAGAAAATTAAGCATTATTTAAAAAGGAGCCAGGGCTCAGCATGGCCAGTTAATTATGATGCTCAACTCGTAATATAAGGGTCGCAGGTTCAAATCCCCGTCACACCAAACATGTTCGCCCTTTCAGCCGTGAGTGTCATTATAATGATTCGATTAAACCCACAATTCATTGGTAAAAAAGTGGCCCAAGGGTTAGCAGTGGGTGGTAATATAATCTCGCACTTTTAACTTGGGGACGGCTAGCGCAAATAGCCTGTAGCTTTGCATGAAATTCAAAACAATCAAGCAAATACAAGCAAACACAGACTAACTGTTCTAAATCCTATACCTGTGTTTTCTTCAGCATTCACGGCGAAGAAATCAATAGCATTTATTCTATTGATCCTTTGGACGATTTGTTTTTGTTTTGTTTGTTTTTGAATTTTACACTAAGCTACAGAAGGGTTATCTGCGCTAGCCGTCCTTAATTTAGTAGTGTAAGACTACAGAGAAGGCAACTAAGCATCGTCACCCACCGCCAATTCTTGGGCAACTCTTTTATGAACGAATAGTTAGATTGACCGTCAAATTATAACCTCCCTACGGTTAAAATGGCGAGCATGTTTGGTTCGACGGGGATTAAAACCAGCGAACCTCATATTAAGAGTTGAACGCCTTAACTCACCTGGCCATGCCGGGCTTCCTTCGAACGGACAATCTTCTAAAGAGAAATAATTAATATCCACACTTACTTTTCAAGAGGTAAAAAAATTTAAAATATATTTACTTATCCTCCAAAATTTAACCCTAGAGTCATTCTTGTAACTCTGAACTCTTTCAAAAAAATAGATATTTTTCCTTTGATAAGAAGTTCGAAACTGTACACGGTGTTCCAAGTGAGGGCTAATTACTTATTTTTATTAAGGAATGAATACATATTTTGATTTATAATTAATATAACAAAGCCCCATAAAGTTCTGTCACATTTGCTTTTATCAACAGAATATTGTTCCTTGTAGCTTAAGTGGCAAAGCATGATGTCTACAACGTATTATTGAATGACGCTACTGAGTATGTTCCCATTATTTTACACGAATGACTCAAATTATGTAGTGCTTACAACAATTATAGGCCATTTACTGAGCATTTGTCCTACCAACCAATTCGCTTAAGTCTTTGAGTGCCGTCTCAGCATGCTTAACATAGTTAACTAATTTATCAATTATGCCTCTGTAATTTTATAAAAGTAAAGAAGAAAGAACTCAATGCCCATCCCATCTCACTCCGCTATTACCATGGTTTCAATCTATTTGGACTTGATTAACAGAACCTTTTTTTTATTTCCCTTCATCCAACCACTTTACAATCCAACATAGTGGCTCACCCATATCTTTCACCCAACCACTTTACAATCCAACATACTAGTTTACCCATATCCTTCATCCAACCACTTTACAATCCAACCTACTAGTTTATCCATATCCTATATCCAACCACTTTACAATCCAACATAATAGTTTACCCATGTCCTATATCCAACCACTTTACAATCCAACATACGAGTTTATCCATATCCTATATCCAACCACTTTACAATCCAACATACAAGTTTACCCATATCCAATATCCAACCACTTTACAATCCAACATACTGGTTTACCCATATCCTTGCCAATATCCCTTTTTCACAGCTAATTTTTGGCCCTTATTAAAAAGCATTTTGAAAACCTAAGTACACAAAGCTTACAATATTTTTATTGTTTGGATAACAAACAGCACCCTTGAAACAAATTCTCCGCTGGGACAGCGTTAAGTCGTCGGATTTAAACGCTAAAAATCGGAGATTTGATCCCCCTCGATGGACACAACAGATAGCCCGATGTGGCTTTGCTATAAAAAAACACACAGTCCTTGTAAATAAAAAGTAAACAAACTTGTAAGGGAAGATTTACAATTATCGAATCCATGATGGTTTTCTTCTATCATGTCATATTTCACTTAAATTTGTATAATTTTTTTCATCAGATTCTCTGGACTTTTTCCAATTACAGAAGTTAGAATTATTATTCAGGGTAATTTTTACCATCCTCTTTACGCAAAGGAGTAAAGCAGCAATTCTACAATCCCCAGTCCTTTGCCTACTGTTAATCCCCAAAAGAGGTGGCGTGGGGCAATAAGGTTGAATGATAACATTATATAAAAAAATGGGGAAAAAATTGGTGAGCTAAGAAAAACAACACGAATTTAATAACAGCTGAGAAACGGAAGGAAACAGTCGATTGACGATAAAAACACTGACGGTAAAAAGGGAAAAACAGCAAAGTTAAGTTAACTAGAAAAGATAATCAGTGAGAAGCAAAAGTGTGGTAGGAAGTGAAAATCGTGACAAAGAAACAATAACGATAACCACTTTAACAATATAAAAAGTTTCGAAGACGACAGAATCGGTCTAATAACACGACAAAAAGCAACACGATTTTATAAAACTATCACGAAAACTGTGGAATTGGTTGAAATCAACTATGAGAATAATGTATTTTCAAACACGAAACCAAATTGGACAACTAAAAAATAAAATACATAAAGTATATAAAAATCCGTCGATGATGGATAACATATGTATCATTTATTTAAAGCAGGGGTTCCCAATCTTTTGGCACTCGCGACATGAAAATGTAATTAAAAAAATAAAATTAATGTTATCCCAAGCTACTTCTCACAAGGCGACGTGACTCCCCTGCCAAGGCTTCGTGACCCCCTGGGGGTCGCGACCCACCGGTTGGGAACCCCTGATTTAAAGGCTTAAGAGCCTGTACTGACACCATTAATTTCTCTTAAGAGTAAAATATTTTGAGCTCCATAATTACCAAAAACCATGGACAGAAGTATCACATTTCACGCTAATGTTCAGCACTGTATTCCATGTGGTTATTTTCGTACTGTTGAATGTAATGTTCTACAAGCAGCCACACAGTGTTAACCGTGTAAATATTTTATTCTTCTCAAGCCTCGCATTAAGATTTATATTTATTTCTCTCTGTATTCTTTATCCTAATCAAGAAGTAAGGGATTCTGATGTTGTTAGCTTTTAAATGTCAAAGGCCGCGCTTGCTCTACTCAGACTACAATCCCTTGATTAACGTGCAAGTAAACAGAGTATATAACGGTCTATCTTATTTTTAAGTCATAAATGGAGATCTTTTGTCAGCCTCCGTGTTCATCATTTTAAGAGTTTAAGAACAGGATGACCACCATCCCTGCTAAGCTTATGATGTAAGGAGGAAAGCTGGTTTACTGACCGTGGTGAAACATTCAATCCGAACCGTGAAATCAGTTTCAGGTTAGCGTTACTCTGGGGTTACAAAACGTGGATTTCTCTTTCTTTTCTTTAACACAAAACGTAAATTCTAACACGAAGGGTTATTGTTCAAATAAATTTATGAAAACTTCTATTTCTGACTATAAAATAAATACCAAAATTGTCATAACTGATAAATTTATTTCTTTATAACCTGACTTTATAAAGGCTAAACATAGTACGACAGAGGTTTAGAATGTTATGTTAAAATCATTGTGGAGTCTACCACGTCATCAGAGTTTGTGTCATCACGTCTGGCCATGCTATATTTGACGACTTTTCCTCTGCAGCGTAGTTTTAACTTTAAAAAAAAGCCGGTTTGGAAGATAGTTGTGACTAAGCACATCTCTATTTCTTGCAGGCTTTCCATAAGCCATTTAGGATAAAAAAAATACAACAACTTGAACTGTATGTCTTCAAATGGCACATCATGAATATTGACTTCATTTTCTAGCTGCTTGAAGTATGCCAGGGTTTAAACGATATATTGTGGAAGCAGGTTGTTTACATCTAACATGCCACTTTTTCAGATCAGTATTGATTATGATTTATAACGTTGTGTAAAATACTTGTACATTTTTGGATAATGTTATTTGTATTAGTGAGTTCCAATACATTACAAGACTTATTGCAAATATCTTTCTAATTGATTCCGGTACCCCAACCTGACCGTTTTTCATTTGTTTTCCAATTATATTAACTGTTAACTACAAGGGATACTCCCGTCTTGGAAATTATAAAATTCTCTATTTGAATCATTGTTTGTGATTTGAGTGCATCAATATTTTGTATTGGAAAGAACGGTTACATGTCCTTCTCTAAACCAATATTTTGCATTGGATAGAACGTTTACATATCCTTCCTGAAACAAATCGGTTTCCAGTGACATCACACTACCTACAAAACGCCAAATGATGTCAAAATGTAGTTTCCATGATCAATTCATATCGTCGATGCATATCGCACGACTTACTGATTTGAATATCTAAATAACTTTTTAAAATAATATGCTCAACTCCCTGTATATAATTAATACAATTTACCACTGAAAGAGAAATAAACTTGTTTTAAGCACCCACTAGCTGTTTTGAATCGACTCCAGAGGTCCCATCCGTTACTTAAATGAACGTCATTAGAAATATAGCTATCTCGACAATAGATTTTACGATCAGTTGCCTCAAGAAACCCTTCCATTGGTCAGTAAAGAAATCTGCATGCATGTAGTTAAAATCCAATAAATAACTTTCATTGTATAAGATACATATCTGTAGTATTTCCTAGTTTGTTCCTAACAACTGTTACTGAATTTTAAAGCAATTTTATCGAGTCGTATTCTCTCATGTTTTGTTTCTGTATCCTTACGAAAATATCTATACAAGCAATCTATAAAAGGTGGGATGAAGACTTGTCGTTTACTGGTTCAAGCAGGAAGGGAGAGACAAACAAAGGAAAATATATAGATGGAGGTGAGCTGTGTGTTTAATTTACATAACTTTAATTTTGTCTGTTTGAGAAACTAAAGGTTTTTTTTCTTCCCATTGAACTTTAATTTTTTTCATATGTCATCATACTACCTCTAAGCCTACAAACAAATCCTTTCGACTGTTCTAGATGTAATGTTTTCAGAGTTACTTGGGTATATATACCATATAAGTGCTCATTAAGTGAATAGGTTTGGTAACGATTTGCAGTGTTTGTCAACCATGGATTAGAAACAAACAGAAATAACTGAAAAGTAAAAAGTACGTAAGAAAAAATATTGGCACTATAGCAAGAGATAATAAAATAATTAATTAATACATTTTACTGACATTAAATTGATCTCTTACTTCTCTAAATGTGCTCTCGTTTGTTTTAATTCCACGTAAAGTATTCTGTAAAATCTAATTTAACTTGCTTTCTTGGAGGCAATCTTAATTTAAATTAATATATTCAAGACATTTTTCTATCTTACATCCGATGTCATGTGAACTTAATGGTATTAAATTCCCCAAAGTCAAACACTATAGAAGAAACGAAACTAACATGTGGCATCAAATTTCCAGTTTTCCCGGTCATGTATTAGCTACATGTCTATTAGTTGACAATGGTTTTCTTAGGAAATACGAAAATGGTTTGTTTGACAACTAAATAATGTGACAACACTAAGTACGTCTGTAAACGTGTTCATGCATGAAGTCTAGCGTCGCACAAAGACAATCTCAAGACTGCCCCCTTACCCTGACAGACGTCACAACCTGAAACATGCTACGTTTGAAACACTGACTTGTAAACATAGTATCATGAGCACTGTGACATGCCACTGTAACTTCAACTGACAGGACGCGCACTGGGAATGAGGAACAAAATACGTGACATACACAAAAGTCAAAGATTAAATCACTTGATACGTCTATAGCGAACAAAGAATAAACCATGTGACGCGTGTAGGGTTTAAGACGAATAAAGTTAAGATCTTTTGTTTTAATTAATATATTCTGTGCAAACAGTTTTCGATCAACTATACCTGGTTGCCTTTCGTCACTGCAGTGAATGTCTTCCGCTATATTGTTTTGTAGGTTTTTTAGGGTATCAATCTGAACTCCTTTCACACAAAATAGTTTCAACGAAACTGTTAATGTTATGTCGGTATGTTAGCTTTGAAGTGACAGCTATAAATACTGTATTACAATAACATTATGGCTCAGGTAAGGTTCAGTAAAGAATATCTCTGTCTACCAAAAACTAAAATGTCCTTCAGTTTTGTTTCCAATTTTAGGGTTGACGCACAACGAACTTGTATAACATTACGTAAAATGTTCAACAAAGTTGAGAGAATATCGAACGTGTGATGGTGGAGGTGTAATATCACACATTGTTTGGTTGATTCTCTAATGGAGATGTAATATCACACGTTCTTTGGTTGACTCTGATAGGTTGGTTGAGTTGGTGTTATATGGCACAGAGTAGGTAAGCTATCTGCACCAAATACCCGGTAAAAAGTTAAAATTAAATTTAGTAAAATTCATAAAAGGAAATTAAGGTAAAACAAAACAAAGTTTAAAAAACATAAATAGAATTAAAATCAATGTTTACATCTAGTCTACAGCGGTAAGATAAAAACTACAGCAATACAAGTTGTAAAGGACTTTCTGTAGCATGATTGTAATTATCATAACTCACAAGGAAGACTAACAGGTAAGTACAAAAACCACCGTCAGTCACCTGAAGTTGACCTTTCCAGTCCTGGTTCCGTGTTATTTAACGTTATGGCCCTTTTCAAAATGTAAATTGGTAAGTTTTAAAAGACTTATAGCAAAATTTTAATTATAACCTGCCAGGATGACTAACGAGTAGTTCAAACAGCAGCATTAGTCACCTGAACTTTCCATTCCTGATTTCAAGTTATTTGACATTACGGCCAGTTTCTAATTTCAAATCGAACTAAATAGATTGTGATTTTTAAAAAGAATCACATTTGTTTTTAATTTCGCACAAAGCTACCCGAGGGCTATCTGTGTTAGCCGTCCCTAATTCAGCAGTGTAAGAC
The DNA here is from genome assembly GCA_011833715.1 of Carcinoscorpius rotundicauda. Taxonomy (NCBI): domain Eukaryota; kingdom Metazoa; phylum Arthropoda; class Merostomata; order Xiphosura; family Limulidae; genus Carcinoscorpius; species Carcinoscorpius rotundicauda. The sequence continues at coordinate 4,439,410 of CM022403.1, read as the reverse complement.
GAGAGAGAAGGCATCTAGTCATCACCACTCACCGCCAACTCTTTTACCAACGAATAATGGGATTGACCGTCATATTATAACGTCCCCACGGCTTGCAGGGCGAGCATGTTTGGCGCGACGGAGATGCGAACCCGCGGCCCTCAGATTACTAGTTGCACGCCTTAACACACTTGGCCATGCCAGGCTTCGGAATCACATTAAAAAAGGTCTAATGTATAAATTGAAAAAAATAGCATTACAAAGGTTAATGGCCTTTAAAAACCGAAAAACATTTCCAAGATGGACAGTGTCACCGACACAAATAACACTGTCTAACATTATGGACAAATCTTGGGACAGAACATGTTTAAAATATTGAAAATCATAACGATGGCAAGAGAGTAAAATGTGGCTTATTGTGACCCGAGGGTTACACAAACTACATACTGGTGCATCAGTTCTAAATGAAAGAAAACGATGAGTTAAAAAGCTGTGACCAATGCGTAGTCTTGTAAGAACAATTTCCTCTTTCCGATCCTTACGGAAGCAAGATGGCCAAAGTCCAATATAGGGTTCTATTTGAAAAAGTTTGTCTTTACGTTACTAGCTCTAAGTCGACTGCCAGCTGGCACGGAGCCGAACCGTGAATACAGGACCACAGTCCACGTATGGAACACACACAGCGGTGACAGTGCCAGAGTAAACAGATTTAGCTGCAGTGTTGGTAAGCTTGTTCCTGTGAATACTAAAGTGGCCCGGTATCCAGAAAACTGGATAGAAGTAGACATTAAAGAGAAACGTGTCAGACGGTTTTGAAATTAGCGAGAACAAGGTGTAAACTAACATGAAACGATTCCAGGGCCAGAAGAGAACTAAACGAGTTAGTATAAATAGCGTTGTTTGAGTACTATTTAGTTCTTTAGTTTTTATGTGATCCAAGGCATACAGTTTAGTAGTGAACACAGAAACTAGAGGGGATTCTTGCGCAACAACCGAACCACAACAAACCATGGCAGAGCACACACAGTCACCTAATTTCCAACCATCTCCATAAATAGGAATGGTAGGATGGTTCAAAAGATGTTCAGCAAATAACAGACAGTATTTCCAAACGGGAGTGTCTGCTTTTTTCAGGTGACTTAAAGAGAGGTCACATTTGGGGACTGTAAATAGCCATGGTGGAGTGAGCTGACCAGTGGATACAACAATGTTATCCAAGGACAGACTCAATTCATCCAACTGCACCTGGATACGAAAGCCAAAAGGACCAATGGCAGATCGTCTGTTCTGAAAAAGTATGGTTCACTGAGGAAGGAAAACACAACCCCAGGTGGGACGCTGTGGCAAGGAACAAAGTTTCGAAGCATACAGTAAATTTAAAAATGGCAAAGGTGCATAGAAGGTTCACAAGACTCTATGTATAAGCTCTGAACTGGGGAAGTGCAGAAAGCCCCAGTGCAGAGCCGAAGTCCTTGATGATGAATGGGGTCCAGCATCTTTAAGGCCAAGGGTCTGGCAGAGCCATAGACCATTGATCCATAGTCGAGTTTTGATTGAATAAGAGCACGATATACCTTTAACATAGAACATCGATTTCCTCCCCAACTGGTAGAAGAGAGGACACGGAGGATGTTCAGTGCTCTTGTTCATTTGACCCGTAGCTGCTTTAAGTGTGGTATAAAGGTCAGCTTACAGTCAAAGATAAGCCCCAAGAACTTGGTCTCAGGGACCACTGGCAGCAAAACTTAACCGATACGAAGTAGAGGGTCAGGGTGAACACCCCGCTGGCGGCAAAAGTGCATGCAAACGGTTTTAGAGAGAGAGAAGTTAAAGCCATTTGCTGTGGTCCACTTCAGTAAACGAATGAGGGCAGTCTCTAGCTGCTACTCAATACACCTTATGTTCAACGACTGACATGAGATATGAAAATCGACGACACAGAGCCAGTTTGCAGCGGTGAGAGGGAATTCTTCAGTGATGGCATTATTCTTTATACTGAAGAGTGTGACACTCAAAACACAGCCTTGAAGGACTCCAAGTTCATGTAGAAAATAATTGGAAAGTGCTGAACCCACACGAACTTGGAATTTCCTGACCATTAAACATTTTAATAAAAATGAGCAAATGGTCACGTAACCCATGTATATGGAGGTCTCGCAAAATGGGTTGGCGAGAGGAGGTTATTTGATTCGAGGAACCAAACAAGATGAGCATTAACCATCCTCTCTAAGGTCTTACAGAGACTGCTCGCCAAAGCAACTGAATGGTAGTTTGAAGGAATATTGGTATCCTTCCCAGGATTAGAGAAAGGAAGGACAATAGCCTGTCACCAGGCGTCAAGAAAAATATTCTTCTGCCAGATCCAGTTAAAAACAATTAGAAGAATATCAAGGGAAGCAGGAAATAAATAATGTAGCATGTCATAGTGTACATCAGCAGGTCCAACCGATGAAGGGCCAGTTTGAGTTCCACCAGTGTAAATGGACGACTATAGTCATATAGATAATCAACTCGAAAGGAAAGATGTGATTTGCTCTGCCCGAGTTTTGATGTCTAAGAAGGTGGAGGAAAAAGAAGAGGTGCTAGATACCCGGCAAAAGCTTTTAACTAGAGTATCTGCAATACTCCAGATATCAACTACTTCCTGGCTATCAGTGAGCAAGATCGAGAAGATGACAGAATTGTATTGCTCACTGACATTTCGAATCTTGTCCAATACAAGATATTCTGGATGTGAACTTAATACAAGATTCTTTCTGGCTTTGACGTCTTACCCACCGAGCATGTGCACGGGCCTGATGGAAAGTGATGCAGTTCTAGAGTGTAGGATATCTATGGAAAGTATCCCAGACCGGTTTTTGAGTCGTACGTGCCATGTGGCAGGCAGAATTCCACCACGGACGATGATATCGTGTCGATATTTTAGGAATACATTAAGCAGCTGTTTGTATAATACAGTCAGTTACTGCTACCACACAGTTGTCTACTGATGGCTTACAGACAATGGCAGGATCAAGTTCTGCGAGAGCAGTTAATGAGGGCCAGTTTGCTTGATCCAGCTTTTAATGGGGAACGCGGGTCGGATGACATCGACCACGGCCAGTTTCTCTCAAAATTATACGAAAATGATCACTGCCTCATGAATTACTGTCACCCATGCAAGAAAAATGGAAAAATAATGAAGGGGAGAAAGTTGACAGATCAATAGTAGTAAAGGACTGACTAGGTACATTAAAATAAATAGAAGAATCAGTATTGAAAGAAGAAAGATTGTAATCAGAGAGCATACACTCTCCAGAGTGATCCCTCCTATCAATATCAGCACTTCCCCAGAGGGGTTGATGTCTATTAAAGTCCTCCAGGATTAAAAGGGGAGACAGCAACAGTTCAATGAGAACATCAAGGTCTGATTGATTATAGGTCTCTCCAGGCGACAGGTAGAGAGAACAAATAGTGGTGGTATGACTCAATGAAACACGGATGTCTACGGCCTCCAAGGATGTGTTGAGTGGCAAAGACAGGGTGGGCACATGCTTGCTGATCAACTAACAGTGCCACCCCTCCACGCACTCGTCCATCACATAGCCTCTCATTTCTGAACAAAGTAAATCGCCGAAAGGTGATTGTGTCGGCAGGTTTTAGAAATGTTTCCCGTAAGGAAAGACATACAGAATGGTAGGAAGCAAACAATGTTTTGATGTCATTCAGATTAGAACATAAACCTCGACAGTTTTCCATTGTATCAAGGTTGCCATTTTTATTTTTGTGTAGGGGAACTGAGTGGAGAACCCTTGTGTTTACGACCACGTCTTTTTTCTTTTCTGTCTTTATTCAAGAAAAGTCTATCGACCTACATGAATCCTGCCCTTGGTCGATTGGAAAGGTCCTTGCTGTTGGAAGAGAATTCCAGTGACTAAGGAATGATTGTTTTGCATCTTGAGGTGGGAGAAGATCGTGTATCCGAGGAAATGCTTGTACCTGGAACCAAAAAAGTAGATCTTTTGGAATGTATGTAAGGAAAAAAAATGATGTTGTAGTTTACTCATCAAATTTTTTAACCATTTAGGTCAAAAGACTTTTCATTTGTTCTGAAAATGATTCTTTTGGAGACACAGAGAGATTTGTCTGCACTCCCACTGTTGTGGTGGAACAAAGTGCAGCAGCATACATTCGAGATGAAGTGGTGGACAGTAACTTTCAAGCCTCAGGATAAGTAATGTTATGAATTGTTTTCAAACACTGCACCTCTTTTTCTTCCAACCATTTACTAAGAACGAAAGTAGGATAGGTGAGAGCCATTGTAATTGAAACAGTAAGGTCCGTTTCACACTCATAGGCATCACGGTCCTTGCCACTGCAATGAGCACTCGTCAAGAAACCACGACATGACGTTTTTGAGTGACGAACCGCTGACACTGGAAACATCGGAGAGGGTTTGGAATGTATGGTCGTACCCTGCAATTAAGATAGCCTGCCTTGATGGTGGCAGGTGAATGTGGTGATGTAAATGTTAGAATGAGGATATATGTCGGCATCGTAATTCCATCTTTGCAAGTGGAGATATGCCTCACTGCAGAAACTCCTTGGGTGGAGAAACCAGTGAGAGTCTCTGACTCTGGGATGTTTTTCAAATTCCTCTCAAGAATAGCTCCTGGTGATAAATTCAAAGTAGCATGAGGTGTAACCTCATGAAGTACACTGCTAGACAAAATCTCGAGGTCAATGAACATGAAAAAAAATGTGCATTTTGCATTGTTAGACTCATCCATTTATTTGAGTAGAGCTTCGAAAGATGAAAATAAGAAAAAGGAAAATAAAAATAAGAAAAAAGTTCTTAGCATTTAATATGGAAAATGTGAACACTATGAAATTAGTCTAAATACCAGTTGGTCAAAAGTTTAAGACTACCAAAATAAGCCCTAAACAGGGTAGGAAATTCCGAACAAGAGGTCTCAGTAAAGAAGTGCGTGAATGTTTGGTGTGACGAGGATTTGAACCCACCACCCTTACATTACGAGTTGAGTACTTAAACCACCTGGTCATGCCGGGCCCACAGCAGATAGCCCAAAATAGCTCTGTTCAAAAACAAAAACCTTTAACTCCTAGTGGCAGGAATAATACTTCTGTTTACTTTGTATTAATAAAAATTAATAATACATTAAACATTCCATATCTCAAACACTTGACATGATAATTATGGAACTTTTTAAATATAAATTAAGATTTTTTTCAATTTTTGATGTACGATAAAATCTACTAAACATCACAGCTAAAGCAGAAGACTGAATGACCTATGCAAGCGTTTATCTTAGTTTGTTTTACTACCCATATACCACAGTAGGCCTCTTCTTTGAAAAAAATATACCATAAAAATAGTCTAATTTAGACCTTTTATGTTTTAAGAAGATTGCTTTTTTACTTTTGCCTGAAGGGGAATTACGATATTGGGTTTGAACCATGGTTCAACTCGCCAGCTTTTGTAAATAGACAAGTAACTACAAAGATTGCTGTTCTAGTAAAAATAAATATGTATGGAAACTCGCAGAGTTAACTTATTATCTTTAAGTGGCATAAAATAATAGAAAATCATAACTAAATCACAAAGCAGATGTATCGCTACGCCTCAAGCCTTTTCAAAATGACTCGAAACGTCGTAAGAAATTTTACATTCTCGTGTAATTAAGAATAAAAGGAAAAACAATCAACGTCAAATACATTGTATAAAAGAAAATAATTTCAAGTTTTATACAATATATTAAAGTTTTTTAAACTTAAAAAAGTGAAAATTATGGAGCAAAACACGTGGAGCTCCAGAAAGCTGAGTTTTACAATTTTTGGCATTACCATGTTCACAAATTCAGTTTTAAAAATATTTTGAATCAAAATAAACCTAAAATTAAAAAGCAAAACCTACAGATTTAAGGTTTAGTTTCTTTCACTGACAATTTGCATCTGAAGAGGAGGTATTTAACGACTAAATACAAAACATCAAAATGTGATTGACGCTTGAAATTCGTAGGGGACAAGACGTACCTGAATAAATCTTCGCGAAAAACCTTTATACAAACTAAACGAGTTTAAAAACAACATGTATACATTCGTTGGTGAGCTTGGTTGTTTATCAAACAGACTAACTAAATAATTATGGCATTCTTCTGACTTTCACCCCCTAACTCGTATAGTGTGGGGAAAGAAAACACATCGCCACATCTACAATACTTTTAGTGGAAAAGAATTTTAAGAAAAGATAAATCATTCAGCGTTCTTGAAGTGAAAACAAAACCAAGAATATTGACAAATATACAACGCAACGTCGTTGAAAATGGCCTCTTACCCAAAGAATGCTTGCCCTTTCAGCCATGGAATCGTTATAAAGTGACGGTCAATCCCACTTTTCGTTGGTAAAAGAGTAGCCCAAGAGTTGGCGGTGGATGGTGATGACTGGCTGCCTTCCCTCTAGTCTTACAATGCTAAATTAAGGACGGCTAGCACAGATAACCTTCAAGTAGCTTTGTGCAAAATTCCAAAACAAACAAACAATTAAAAAAAAAGAAAATAATAATTGAAATGTCTACGGTCGGAACTAACACACCACAAATAAGAAATATACACAGAGAAGAGCTTCAAAGTACGGCAATCAAGATGGTTGATGCTAGTATAGACGACGAACCTAAAACAAATACACGAGCCATCTAATAATGACATAGATATAAATTTCACCCCGGATATTGAAATACTAGCAAAGACACATGAAACAACCGAGACAGAGAGACATGAATACTAATGGTTTTACACTGGTCGCATCTAAAAGACAAATGAAACTATCAGCAAACACAGATAAACAAAACTTTGACAGGTAGCGACATGGAATAAAAGAAAAAACAGCAAACACACGCACGCATCCACTTAAACATAGTACTATCATTGAAGATACCCCTGGCACATATAAGAACTACACCTGGCCAGATGAACTTAAGCGCTACAAAGCAAACACCAAATTCCTTCTATCTAACGCTTAGCTAAAGGGGTGGAGTCGTAGTCAGAATAAAAGAGAAGGTTGACCTAACCACCCTTCTTAAAGAAAGGCCTCAAGAGGCCATCTATCCATAAAATATTATAATACATTTACCGGGAGCCAAGTATAACACCGAAATATTTATAATTAACAGCATACACTGCAGCAAAGAAATAGAAGGATTCCAAGATGAACTCTCATGCAACATCATTCTATGGACGAAAGTGGAATGAATTGCTTTAAGAAGGTCACAAAAATAAGCCAGTTTTATTTAATTAAAAGCACACGAACCACAAAATGTCCAGAGTCCAGAACCTGATAGTATTATTCGCTGGTATCACAGGTTTCGGGTGGAAGCAACTAAAACAACATAATTCTTCTGAAGCAACGTTTTACTTGACAACGTTGCAGCAACCTATAAGTCTCTCATACAATCTGATGAGGTCAGCATAACTCGATTTACCCTAAACCTTTTACTATTGCAATAGTAAGCAGCAATAGGAGATAAATTACAAAGGTTTTCCAAGAAACTAAAACAAGAATGGACAATGTATGTCAATATACATCATCCAGACATATAAAAAAACAATTGAAATTTTGTTCACCCCGTAACGGAAGCTTCCAATTCTATCAGCAAAACTCTTTAAATGAACAATATTACTCTACTGTTCACAACAGTCAAGATAATTCGTTACGTCCATCATTTAGATAATACTGGCACCACAATGGCACAGTATCTGCAAATTTATAACATTAGAAACTGTGTTTCGATAGCCACGGTGAATAGATCACAAGTGACCTATTATGTAACTTTGCGCATAATCGCAAACAAACAAAATACAACTTATGAGTTGTTTTTTCGCTAAAAAGTGCACTATACAATTCAGCAACATCCATTGTTATAAACACAGGCCACCGACAGCTCGATCGTATACTATCACATGATATAAAAAGTATATTTAAAGGGTATTTATATCAAATACGCGTTTGATAACGTAATCTAGTGTAAAGTGAGGAGTTGCTAATGAAGTGTAGAACTGTCATACAATCCAATTAAGACAAGCAACGAAAAACACTAAATGCTTGAAGTTTTACATTTATGGATCTGATAAGTGAAGTAGATTCGGTGTAACTACCTGCAAAGCATGTGATCTCGTGACGTGATTCGTCTAGATTTACTTCTAAATAAATAAATCGTCAAGAGGAGAAGAAAATATCAAGGGGATCGGTTTCATTTTCTTTGTTTTTGAATTTCTCGGAACGCTAGACGAAGGCTATCTGCGCTAGCTGTCCCTAATTTAGTAGTGTAAGACTAGAGGAAAGGCAGATAGTCCTCACTACCCACCCACAACTCTTGAGTTCCTCTTTTACCAGCGAATAGTGGGATTGATCGTGACATTATAACGTGCCCAGGGCTGAAAGGACGAGCATGTTTGGTGCGAAAGGGATTGGTACCTGCGCCCTTCGGATTACCAGTCGATTGCCTTAACCACCTGACCTTGCCGAGTCGTCAAGAAGAGGAAGTGACCATCCCAGTTCTTGCGAAACACGAACAAGACACCAATAATAATCCGATGCAAAAGTAAAAAATTAGGACTATAAGTTTCGATGTATTTTTGCTACTTCATCCAAAACAAATGTTAATAAAACTAATACCAGACTAAAACTTAAAATATCAATGTTTTTATTGTTATTATTTTTCGATGAATTTTTTGAAAGACATCAGAAATAATTTTTTTGAAAATTCGATGTCAATTTTCGCCAGTACAAACCCGACCGATATACCGAGCTGGAAAGAATAGTAACCTGAAACAGTCAGATTTTTTTTAATCTGATGTCATTTTTTTTCCCAGACTTGGAAGGTGTAATGACGTCATATACTCAGTTATGATAATAGACAATAAATAACAAATAAAAAAATTCTGGCAAAAAACTTTGAAAGGCGAAATATCGGTGATGTGTCCTGAATGACAATGAGTAATGTTTACAATATGATTTGAAATAAGTGTTAAAAACATTGTATAAAAGACGAAATTCTGTCAGAATGAACTGAAAGAAATAATGCTGATAAGAATTACTTAAAAAACAGAACAAATTAGAATTTTACTGCTAAAGAGAAAATATAAATTAGAATTGGAAATATTTAATCAGAAGAGGTAAATAAAAGATTACATTAGAAAAATTACTAACTTACTGGTCACTTTCCCACTTAGTACATATTAAGAAATGATATTAATATTCTGATATATAATTGGTGTGCATGAATGCGACCAACTATTTCATTATCCGTATTGCAACCGATGCGATAGAATATTGATTCTTTTCGTCAATCAAATTACAATTTACACGCGGACTTCTTTGCAAACTCGCTTTAGAAGTCGCTAGAAAAGGCAGTTTTAAAATAATTATAATATCAAATAAAAAGTTAGAAAAAATATTCATGTCTGATTTATCCAATATTAATTCACTTGTTCACAAACTGCGTGTTTAGTTGTAGAAAAAAGGGAAGGAAAAAGAAACATAAGGTAAACAGTACATCGAGTGAATTAAAATTTAAAGATACGTAGTGAATTAAAACAAACATAAAACCAGAATGAAATATTTCAATGATTATGAGGTTTTACAAAACGGAACAAAATGACTTTGAAAAAACTCTGTTCTCAAAGTTATTTAACCAAACTGCTACTAAATCAAGTAACAGAAAGATGCAAAGAAAGATTAAAGGTGTCAGAAGGAATTTACTCCAATACTTATGCTAACGGTTGTATTTGCTACTTCGGAAAGTTTTACGATGGTAAATATAGTTCTAGACTATTAATTTTACAAATTTCTTTCTCAGTTTTATCCAATAACTCCCATATTTTGGACTAGTGTAATTTTGAATGTTTTCAGCACATTTCGAAAACGAGTTCTTTATCCCTTTACTTTACATATTAGTACCGTAAGTTAAAAGACAAGTCAAAGCTCTAAATGAGACCGACGTAATTCCATTGTCTAAGAAAAGTTGTTTCCAGACACTTTGCTCTATCGTACTTACTAAGAATATTCTTTTTTTGGTGGTGGTGTTTGACGCCTAATAAAAATGATTGGAATTAAGACTGTAAAATAACATTCGAATTATGACGTTTGGACAGACTTCGAAATTTCCTTCCAAATCATACTATCTAACAAATCTTGACATAATCATAAAGCTTATGAGGCCTATGCTACTGGTAAGTAATCTGTGGAACACCGCACTTTATACTTATTGGAAACCTGCAGAGAATCGTGATTAAAGGAGTTATCATTTTTATTATGACGTCACGAAACACCGGCCTAGGGTTTCTTCATTTTAAATACGATTCCAAGTCTTAACTTTATCTTTTAATGTTATATATTCAAAGCATGTAAAAAACAAATCGCTAAATATACTAGAAAGTATTTTGTGCCAAAAATTGAGAATAAAGATTCATAAAACATAGTAATAAAAAAATGCAGCATCTCACATGACACGTTGGTAACACAGTCTGATCGGAAATTTCCAATATTTCTTAAAACTGACGAACAAAGATAGAGTAAACAACCAGCAGGAACTACCGCCTACGTGAGTGTTCGTAATGGAACAGTAGGATTGACAGCCACTTTTGTAACACGCTCACACTCTTAGGCTCGAACCTTGCGATTCGCAGCCTGCGTGCTAACTACTAGGCCAATTTGAAGTAGAAAAAGAACCAACGCTTGTACTAAACGTGCTTGTTGAGAGGATTTTTTTTAACTTATGTTGAAGGCACTCCAACAAACTGAACCTGTAGAACAGGCTTATAAATTTAAAATTTGTTATTGACGTCCACCCTATAAGCCGAAAATGGATCAGAGTTCCATTGTTTGAGTCCTCTTATCACCCCCAAACAAAATCGCTCTTTGCATTGTGAAGGCATGCATGCGTTATAAGAGTGACAGTTATTTCAAACTATTCAGCAGCCTTGGTGGTGCATGGTGTTAACTAGTTTAATACCTTCTAGTCACTTTGAAATTAGGAGCGCCTGGGACGGACGGTTCCAGCGTTGCTTTGCCCGAAGTTCAATGGACAGCATGCACTAGTTTCTGTCTTATTCAAAATCAAAACAAGGAAGAATAAAAGAATAATCAACTTTAGTCCATGAAACATAAATAGATAAATAAATAATTACGTTTTTCATCTTACTGTGTTTACCTTTACTGACGATTTTTGTACATGTTATAAAAATATTCTTTGATAAAAATTGTAAGTAAATCATGTTGCATTTTGTTTTCTTTAAAATGGCATTAAAGAATTTTTAATTACGGTTTTGGACATCAGCACTGAACAAAAAAGAAAAACTATACAGATATTGTTCTAACAACAAACCGTCCCTGGTGAAAGTTGTTGTTGTTGTTTAGAATTAAGCACAAAGCTGCACAATGGGCTATCTGTGCTCTGCCCACCACGGGTATCGAAACCCGGATTTTAGCGTGTAAGTCCGCAGACATACCACTGAGCCACTGGGGGGCCCCTGGTGAAAGAGCGGTAAATCTAGAAACTTATAACGCTAGAATATGAGCTTCGATTTCTGCTGTGGATACGGCGGGTAGCTCTAAAACAAGCGAGCAGATCTTTCTACATCATGTAGACGCATCAGCTTTCGGTACACAAGTGAAATACTCCTAACGATAAATTTAAAACACGTCTTCAAGTTACCAAAAATATCAATTATATCGAAAATAAATCCCAATCTATCATTTGATTGTCATTGAGTTATATAGGTTTGGGGGGAATTTCACCCTGCATCATCAACCCTAGACAAAGACAAATGGAGAAAAAAGACCATGCTTCTTGTAGTGTTGAGCTGATTGGTTGTCTGTAACTCCAACAACGAATTTATATTTACGATAGATTTGAGGAATACATTAAAAACTGCTAGTTTATTCTTCAGTAGTATAATTCAGATAAAGAATACAAAATATTAAGGATTATTTAGATCTATACATGAATATCGATTAACTGCGTTAAGCAAAACACAATTTAAAACATCATAAGTATAATTATTCAAGTTCTTAATAACAGACGGAAAAGTGAAATGGCATTTAATGATTTTTTTTAGGGTTAAGTGGTCGATTTTTGTAGTGAATTGTTATTGCTTAAAAAACTGTTGAATGTATCACGCTGTTTAAAATTTGATACAAGTACATCATGGACTTTATTATTTCGTCTCGAAGATTAGACGTTCAGTGTTAATGTTTAATATTGCTCAGTAAGCATTCCAGTCTACATTCTGTAGTAAATAACCACGGTGTGGCCAGGTTAAGGGAACTGCATCCTGGAAAACAACTCACCAGGCTTTAATCCAGACTCTGTAACGATGCCATGTTAGAGAACCATGATGTCATATTCCTACATCCATCACTGCTACGCTGAAGCATTCACAACTACGCCTACGCATGCTGAAGTTATATTTTGAACATTGCTTGCTATTCCTACTTGTGTTTAAACAATTTCACACACTCGAGAACATCATCTTCTATGTATCGTCCAGCCAGTCTACTGTTGACTACGATTCTTATAGATACCATTGTGGTAACATCAACTATAATAACACAAAAGACTAAAAATATATCAGTTTCAAGTAATATACTTAATATTATCCCTCCTCCCCAGGTGGCATAGTCAAATATTTAGCTCAAAAATTCTCGACTACAATTGCTTTTTAGTTTTATTTGTAGAAACAGCTGCAATGGATCGTCACTGTGAAGATGTTTCCCGGTGGCAAAGCGGTATGTCTGCGAACTTACAACTTAAAACCAGGTTTTTATAGCCATGATAAGGACTGCACAGATGCACCTGCCAGGTGGTTAGGGCGCTTGGCTCGCAGTCTGAGAGTCGCTGGTTCGAATCCCTGTCCCGCCAAATATGCTCGTCCTTTCAGCCTCGTGGGTGTTATAATGCAAAGATCGCTTACACTTTTCGCTGGCAAAAAAGTAGTCCAAGAATTGGCGGAGGGCGGTGATGAATAGCGACCTTCCTTCTAGTCCTTCACTAATAAATTAAGGACGACCAGAGCAGATGACCGTCGTGTAGCTTTGTAAGAAATTCAGAACAAACCAAAGAAGCTTAATATTATCGAATCTGTGTTGCCTCTTCTTTTATGTGAGTCTTTAGAAGTTCGACCAGTCAAATCCCGATCTATCCATCCGCTAATTTGTTTGTTGTTGATGTTTTTTTTAACTATATCACAGGTATACTTCTTTATTTACTGTATTTGGTTATCCCAGATGAACCTGATGAAACATTCTAATCAAACATATGATACTCCGATATAAATAGATTTTTCAACTTTATATCTGTGGAATACTTTATTTAACTACTTTCTCACAGGGTTCTTCAGTGTGTGTTCAACACGTTTTTGCACATAACCGTTATTGTTATTTTAACCTCAAAACAAGAGCGATTACCTTTGGTCTTTCATAGAGAAATGTTTGCCAATGTCATAACATATTGTCTTACCAAGTGAGATGTTTCTCTTAGATTGCATTTTATTGCATCGTAGAGCCGCATGGAATATCGTTGTTGATGCTGACTCTAAATCGGAAAGTCACTCAATGTCTTAGTTTCGTAAAATGCCTTGCAGAAATCTCCTGATGTTTGAGCCTCTTCTTTTATAAGTACTTTGTGTAATCCAGTCTCACAAATGTTCTCACTAACCGAATGTTTACTTCTTCCACCTTCTGTGCTCCTCTTCTGGTTTTAGAAGCTATCATGGTACTGTCAACATTATACTTCCTGGTCCTACAAAAGAGTTCTATATTAGAGCCAACATTCATAATATAAATCGTTCATTCTCTAAGGAACGTTTCGCCACCAGCTGGCCATATCTTAAACCCATTACGTCGCTTCAGGTCAATGATCCTAATTATGTGGATATTCTAATGCCAAATTTGCTCAATTGCATTTACCTAGACAGCTGAGCTATTCATCTGATTTCTGCCTTTCTCGAAATGATTCCATCTTTGAAACACACAAAAAACTTCTTTTAGGATTTATAACTCTTACATACTCCCAGTCACTGTGATATGATGAACTTACATGTACATCATATACTACCAATCCTCGGTTTCATCGGAAATCTAAGCCCATGAGAGGATGCAACCCTATGACGCCCAAGGTTGGAATGAAATAAGAAAAAATAGGCGCTTTATACATTAAGACAACTTACATTTTTAGCGAGAGTCACGATGACGATGGCCATAATATTGTATTAAATGATTTATCTTACGAAACCCAGTGTTACAAGTATGGGCCCGGCATGGCCTAGCGCGTTTTGGCGTGCGCTTCGTAATCTGAGAGTCGCGCCAAACATGCTTGCCCTCCCAGCCGTGGGGGCGTTGTAATGTGACGGTCAATCCCACTATTCGTTGGTAAAAGAGTAGCCTAAGAGTTGGCGGTGAATGGTGATGACTGGCTGCCTTCCCTGTAGACTTACACTGCTAAATTAGGGACGGCCAGCACAGATAGCCCTCGAGTAGCTTTGTGCGAAATTCCAAACAAACAAATGTTACAAGTATAATAAGAATATAAACGTTATTTTGCAAATGTTGTCAATAGGTGTCACTCTCTCGAATTGTTTTTTTTATTAATTTTCATGAAAGCTACATAAAGGCTATCTGCACTAGACGTTTCTAATTTTGCTGTGTAAGACTAAATAGAAGGCAGTTAGTCATTACCACCCACCGCCAACTCTTGAGCTGCTCTTTTAGCAACGATTGACCGTTACCTTATAACACCCTCACGGCTGAAAGGATGATCTCGTTTGGTTCCACGAGGATTTAAACCTGCAACCCTCATTACGAGTCGAGCGATTTAACCACTAGGCCATGTCGGGCCGTTCTCTAGAAACCAGAAATTTACAAATAGTTTGTTCAGAGACAGTCAACTAATTTAAATACCTTTTATACAATTAACAGTCTTAATTATATTAATGGAATAAGTATTTTAAATGTGTTCCTTGAAGATGTATACAGACTATATAAATATACTTAGTTAAATTAATTTTAATGGCATCAAAATAATGAAATGTCTTATTTAACATAAGGATAAAAAATACTCTTCTAAAAACTGTTAATGTGATAATTATTCGATTATTTTGGAGTAAGACATTATATAAATAAAGCCATTACATATTTCACTTATAATCACATTGTTCTTGAATCATTATTAGTTCTTTTTTTTTTAATCACTTTCCCAACTCATCGCTCTTTTGCAGCACATTCTCTTCTTTCAAGAGTTAAGGTCGACAAAAGTTATTTATCCTAGAAGTGAATGGGCCCGCATGGTCATATGGTAAAGGCACTTGACTCGTAATCTGCGGGACACGGGTTGGAATCCCCGTCACACCAAACATACTCGCCCTTTCAGCCGTGGGGGCTTTATAATGTTACAGTCAATCCCACTATTCTTTGGTAAGAGAGTAGCCAGAGTACTGGCGGTAGATGGTGATGACTAGTTGCCTCCTTCTACTCTCACACTGTTAAATTAGGGACGGCTAGCGCAAATAGCCCTCGTGTGGCAAGATTGAAAATTAGGTGGTTTTGAATCTAAAAGCTTAGAGTAAAATGATTACATTTAGCTTATACTCAAAGCATTTAATCTGAGAGTTGTGAGTCTTATTGCACTTTTCGGAGAAATTTGAAGTAATCCTGTGAAGTTGATCTCTGAATTTTTCGTAAAATTATTCTCTGATATGTATAATAAAGCAACTCAAATGTTCAAACACGTGTTATTCACAGACCAGGACGTAAGTGTGGCCAAGTTTTGCATTTAACTGTGCACAGAAAGAAACGTAAGAAGGTAGACGTTGAAATAAAACACGAAAAACAAATGTCTACAAACAATAATTCTGTTCAACATTGAAGACACCAACACACAAACATGCTGAAAACACGCCATGAAGAAACAAAGACATGATAAAAGCACGTCTTTAGGAAACAAAGGCATGCTGAAAAACACAAACAAGCTGTGAAAAATGTCTGAAGGAAACCCAGACATGCTGAAAACACAGATGTTTGAAAACACGCCCTAAGAAAACAAATATGCTGAAAACATGCCTTGAAAAAACATAGAGCTACCGAGAAAATGCCCTAAGGGAACAAAGACACGACGAAAACACGCCATAAAAAGGCAACGTACTTGCTGAATACGCGTCCTCTGAAAACATTTATATGCTGAAAAGAAAATTGTTTTTCTAGAGAAAATACAAATAATACAGTAACGCAAACAGTGGGATTTAATTTATACAACACAAACATGTGAGTAAAATTGAAGTACACTGAGCTAAACAACAAATAATACGAAAGGAAAGGTTGAAATATCGAGAGAGAGAAAAAAAGCTAAGTGACGAATTTTTGCTAATAACTCGTATTGATCTTCATAATCCACTCCTTTTGTAAATTTGACAAGTTGTGACGAAATCCCATGGAAATATCGCAACAAGCAATTAGAACTGCAGAATAAGGAAATAATAAAATATACGAAACAAGAATTAAACACAGATTGAACAAGTGGTAAAGAAAGGAATAAAAACTATATAATGTCTAAGCTTTAATACTGATAACAGCGATTCTCCTGAGACTTAAAGCCTGAAAGTTTAGGCTTAATAAGGTCTTTATATTTTTTAATACTGTTATTGCAGATAAAGTTGGAATTTTCTAGAGTTTCTACTGTCTACGTTCATTGAAACGAATTTTCTTTCAACGACTGCGGAACGTAAATTAGGCTTGTTTGGTTAAAAATCACGAAGAACACAAAAATGGAATTTTGAATGGATAACAATTTCTTACACTTATTATTGTACCCTACTCAACAATCATCGATAATAATTATATCAAGGCTTATATTTAATATAATAAATATTTAAGTTTTTCGTTAACAACGATTACAGTGATGAATAAAAAAACGGAATATATCCAGAATGATCATTATAATATATTCATGTTGATTGTTATAATAATATATTCTTGTTGATTTTTAACATAATACATTCAAGTTTATTACTAACACAATAGGTATTAAAGCTTATTGTTAATATACTAATTGAAAAAAGAAACGCAAAAGGGATATTTTTGTTATTTTAAAGATAAATATATGTAATAACGTTACAAGCTCAGAGTATGTGATGTTACACGTGTTAAGGCACTAATTGTCAGACCAAAATGACAATAAAAGTTATGCACTTTGTAAACGGAAGAAAACATTGGATTTTTCGCCAAAACACATTCGTGTCCAATAAATTTGTTTGAGAGATCTGCATTTTCTGCAAGTGCAACATGTGCAAAATCCCTATAAAAGTGACGGGTTCTCGGTTTCTATAGCTCAGTGTTAAGACACCATACAGTTACGCCAAGACTGACCTAAGCACAACGCAACAACGCCATTGGTCGCTCAGAAGCAGGAGAATCTCGATCAGATATTGCCAGAGCTGTAAATGTCCACCCAAGCACCATCACAAGGCTATGGAATCGTCACCAACAACATGGATCAACTTGTGACCGTCCACGATCTGGCAGACCTCGTGTGACCACGCCCGCACAAGATCGCTACATCCGGTTACGTCACCTTCGGGATAGGACCAACCATGCGACGTCTACTGCCTCAACCTTACCAGGGCTGCGTAGGATTTCTGATCAGACTGTACGCAACCGTCGACGAGATTCTTAGGCCTCATGTGCAACCCATCATGGTGAACGTCAACGACATTTTTCAACATGACAACGCCCGTCCTCACACAGCCCGACTTACTACTGTCTTCTTGAGACACCACAACATCAACGTTTTTCCCTGGCCCTCCAGATCACCAAATTTAACCCCATCGAACATCTTTGGGACGAGCTGGACCGACGTCTGTGACGGCGACAATCTCAAACGCAGGCTGTATCTCAGGTTGCAGCAGCTTTGCAGGCTGAGTGGACAGCCATTCTACAGGATGTGATTCGTTATCTCATCACTTCTATGAGCGGGAGATGCCAAGCAGTTATTGATGCTCACGGGGGGGGGCATACTCGTTATTAACGTTAAACTTCAACTAGTGAGCGTGGACTTTGCCGTTGAAGACTTTGGATGTTCAGCAGTGAATGTCTAAAGTTTCACACATGGCATACAGAACTACCCAAAATAAACTTGTTAACAATGTGTCTCAAATTTTACCTTTTGCGTTTCTTTTTTTGAAGAGTATATAAATAGAAATTATACTATTGCGTTATTTAGCTACGGTTTGAACATCTGATGTGTTAACATCATTATTATTTAACATCATCACAGATATGCTGAAAAGAACGCAGCTGAAATCATTTTTACTAAATATACCAGTTTCGCGGGGTGACAGTTCAAACCCTAAGTTTAAAATTTCCGGATATAAAAACAGCATTTCAGATAAACTTTTATCTTCATCTGCCAGCCCGGTTGATGAGTTTTGGTTTTAAACGAAAGGTCTCTTAGGAAATGACTTCTATTTAATGGAGAAATTAATAGGAATATGTAAACAAACAAACAAACAAAAAAATTGCAGTCTAACGTAATGTTATCGAGGTCTTTAAATGTATTGTTTAGTTTCGTCACAAAGCTATTAAAGAGTTATCGTATCGTAATATTATTCATTGATATAGGACATTCATTTACATCAGACCTTTTTTAGAGGTAAACGTTTCATTAAACAATAAAGTCCTTCCTTATGTTTCTCGGTTGCGATAAAAATCGGTTAACAATAAATTCGTTCCCTACCTTTATCGTCCGCGAATAAGTCTGTTTGTTTGTTTGTTTGTTTTAGAATTAAGCACAAAGCTACTCAATGGGCTATCTGTGCTCTGCCCACCACGGGTATCGAAACCCGGATTTTAGTGTGTAAGTCCGCAGACATACCACTGTGCCACTGGGGGGCAAAATATGTTTCCCGCGCCGGGCAGGGAGCCCGGGTTTCCTGGGTTTGTGCCAAGTTTCCCCAGGTCTACTAGCCAAGTCATTCGACAATAAATGCGAATTTTGTAATTCTAATTTTATTTATTTTGTTCTATATCCCTATATTTTATAAGTACTTTGTTTGTTTTTGTTTTGAATTAAGCACAAAGCTACTCAATGGGCTCTGTGTGCTCTGCCCACTACGGGTATCAAAACCCAGTTTTTAGCGTTGTAAGTCCGCAGACGTACCGCTGGGGGACTTAAAAGTACTATGTAATTTATTTCAATAATTATTCCAGACAAACTTCCTACATTTAGTCACCAAAGGCTAGTCGTATTGAGGGGTAGTTATGCAAAACGAAACGTTTCAAAGAACACTGAACTTCAACATATAACACACTTTTTTCACATTTCTACCTCTAAGAGCTCGACTATAAATTATTCATTATCTTACTTCGCTTTTTTTATAATAACCATCGTTGTTTTTAATCATCGAATCATTTTTTTATTTATCTAATAACTTCATTAATAAATAACACATAAGCAACTTATCTATTATTTCTAGGCCTCAAGGAAATCACAGAATGCAAGGGATATTCCATTAATATGATGCCTTGACAACAGAATAAAAAATTAATGTGAACGTCAATTGTGAACTGATGTTGTTGAAGACTGTTCTTCATAAAATTTATTAGATCCTCCCTGGATTAACATCAGCGAAATGTCACTTGAATACCATCACACCTTTGATATCTTTAATAAAATATATTAGATCCATCATGGATCAAAATCAGTGAAATGTCACTTGAATATCATTTCAATCTTTGTCTCTTGTATTTTGAAAACGTATCTTATTTGACATCAGTAACTCAATCTATTTTGAATAAGAAACATCAAGAACAACTTAGCAGAAAAACATAAGCATATAAATAAATACATAATAGACAGAGGAAGATATGGAAACTATAATATAAATTGTTTTGTTTTCCAGTAAATTTATTATATTTTATTTTCCCGTCCTTGTACATTTTTATAATTCAAGATTCGTCTATTATTTGCGTCTTTCAGTAAGCTAATGGACTGGAAATGTAATAACATTCAATTAATTCAGTATACCCTTGTAATTATATCCAACTCTTTCAGTATACCCTTGTAATTATATCCAACTCTTCCAATATACACTTGTAACTATACCCAACTCTTCAGTGTACCCTAGTAATAGCATGCAACATTTCAATGATATATTATGTAACCCAGAAAGAAACAACAGTCCAATAAAAACTTTTATAATACACTACTGTTTAATACGTTTGTATTACACAGCTCTCGTCTTCCAGTGTACCCTTCTAATAACATCCAATTCATTTAATATAACCTTGTAATTACATCCAACTCTCCCATTATACCCTAGTAATAACATTTAACTCATTTAGTATACCCTTGTAATTTCATCCAACTCTTCCAGTTTATTTTTATAATAACACCTAACTCTATTGGTTTATCCAAGTAATAACATCCAACGCTTACAGTACGTACCATAATGCATATTTTTTATCAAACTCTTTTAAGTATAAATACTTATTACAATGCGTAGTTTTTCTCTAGGTATTTTCTATATTTGCTAAAACATTTAATTCCATAAGAAGGTACGTGATTTACTGCCCTAATCTTTCATTAGTTATTTGTTACAATCAATACTTTTCTAAAGGTCCTTGTAATGTCACTGTAATCGTACGATAAGTATTTCTTACAACGGATAATATTGCTCGTTTCTTCCAGTTGTTTGAAACATTTCTCTTGGAGTTTTCTGCTCAAAGAAAATAAAGATATATTGCCATTTCCTTAATACTTAAGCAAATATTACTGGTGTTTTGAACTCTTAAAGCTTCATATATATGTCAGAAATTATGTTATTGAGCCGCATGCTTTTAGTAAATATAATACTTAATGTTCCCTTCATCGTATTCTTGGGATTAATGTCACATCAAAATCAGTGATGACGAGAAAACCCACTTGTAAAGAAAAATATATATATAAAAAACGACTCTTTTGGGTTGAGAAAATTCTTTTTATGCAGAGGAGCGAACAACGTTTCGACCTTCTTCGGTCATCGTCGGGTTCACAAAGAAAGAAACAGGTAACTGACCGACAGCTGACCACATGTTTTGAAGGGGCTTGTGTAACTGAGTGTAGGAATGTAGAGGGCGTGCTTAGATGTTTGATTATATTTATTAATATAGGTGGAAAGAAGTTCCTTTGTATTGGTTTATTTTGGGCTTGAGTTGTTTTAGTAAAGCTTCTTTAATTTTGCGTTTGTTTATGTTTGTTTCTTTATTTAGTATCGTTATGTTGTGTTTATTTTATATACAGTGTTTGAAAACGTGTGAAGGTGACTTTTTGTGTTCTTTGAATCTGTTTTCTATTTTTCTAATTGTTTCTCCAATATAGAAGTAGTGGGAGTTGTCACGTTGTATTTTATAAATAATGTTGGTGTGGTGTTTGTCAGTATAGTTTTTACATAGTATAGACCTCAGTTTTGTGTGCCTGGTTATTAAATAAATTTGGTATTAATTGGAATGTCATATTTTGTTACTAGTTTTTGACAAATGTTGGTTACTTTTCTGCTGATGTCGAAAATATATGGTATGCAGCAGTATATGGTTTCATGATTTTTTTAATTCGTGGGTTATATTTACTTTTGTTAGTTGATTTTGCTTTTTGTCTAGATGTGTGCGTATAATGTTTTCTACGGTTTGTGGAGGAAACTTATTGACGTTGATGAAGTATTGTTTTATTTTGTCTAATTCGTCGTTAATTTTATCTGGTGAACATAGTTTTATGGCTGTGTTTATTTTATTTCTTAGTATGTTGAGTTTTTGTTTTGTTTCATGTGCTGAGTCCCAAGAAATGTATAATCCAGTATGGGTGATTTTTCGGTGGATTTCTGTTTTGAATTGTGTGTCGGTTCTTGTAATTTTAATGTTAATAAATGATATTTTACTGCTTTCTTCCTGTTCACATGTGAAGTTAATGTTGGGATGTGTAGAGTTAATGTGAGTGAAAAAATTAAGTATGTGTTCTGTAGATCTGAATCCCGCAATAGTGTCATCTACATATCTGTACCAGTATAGAGGTGGATGTAATGCTGTATTAATTGCTTGTGTTTCAATTCGTGTCATAAAAATATTGGTTAGAACTGGTGATACTGGGTTGTCCATGCTTAGGCCATTTGTTTGTATATAGTTTTGGTTGTTGAACATGAAGTTTGTCTTTATCGTGATGAATTCTATGAGGGTTACTAATTGGTTGCTGGAAATGTCTATAGTTGGGTTAGGGTTTTAGATATAGAGTTCTAAGGCTATCTTGCAGGCTTCACTGGTTGAAACTTCTGTAAAGAGGGATATAACATCGAAACTGGCCATTAAGGCTTTATGATTAAGTTGATTTAGATTAGACTTGAAATTAAAAGAGTCTTTGATGAATGAGCTGGCTGATGTTACATAATTGGAGAATGCCCATGCTATATATTTACCAAGACTGTAATTAAACGATTCATATGTGGCCATTATTGGTCGTAATGGACAATCTGGTTTATGAGGTTTGGGGATGCCGTATATTTGTGATGTGCGTGAGTCGGTTTTACGTAGGTAGGAATAAAGTGTTTGTGAAATTGTATTGGCTTGTTTCATTTTCAGCAGTTTTTTGTTTAAGTGCGTTTCATGTGTCTTTGTTGGATTTGTGTTTATTGGTTTAAATTTGTTTGTGTCTGACAGGATGTTCTTCATTTTTTGGATGTATTCTTTTGTGTTCATTATGACTGTAGCGTTTCCTGTATCTGCTTTTAGAATTTTTATGTTTTTGTCTTGTTTTAGGTTTTTAATGGAATTAATGTCTCTTTTTGTGAGATTGTTTTTTAGCTTTCTGGTTTGTGAAATTATATTAATGATTTTGTGAGAAAATTCTTTGAAAAATTGTTTAAGATATGGTTTTTAGGTGTTTCTGTAAAATATTATTTTTTTTTATTTTTTCTGTGAAGTTTGGCTGTTCGATGTCAATAAAATTACCGAAGTTTTCTTCTTTCTGTTGGTTGTTTTCTATTGTTTTATTATCGTTTTTGTTTTCTGTGGAAAGTGTCACCAATCTCCTGGCTAGGTCTTCTAAACATGTTTTGATTTCTATGGTTGGAATGTACCTAGATGCTACTGCGAAGTTGAGTCCTTTGTTAGGTAAATGTACCTCGTTTGTGTTTAATTGTCGGTCTGATCTGTTAATTAATGTTTCTCGTGTACAAAAATAGCCACTTTAAATTACATTTTCACAGAGATAATGGATGTTATATATCTCATTAAATATATCAAGGTTGAAATTGTTTCCAAATGACATTTCACCGATTTTGATCCATGATAGATGTAGTATATCTTACTCAAGATATCAAGATTGAAATGGTATTCAAATGACATTTCAGCAATTTTGATCCATGATAGTTGTAATATATCTATTTCTTGATAGCTCTTCATTACACATCTGACCCCATTTTTCTTGCTTGGCTGTCCCTATACACATAAAATGCAGTAGCAGATGTACTGGGCCGAGAGACTAATAATGTGCGTGGGCCCTACATCCCATGTGAGTTTACATAGAATAAAATTGTCAGTAGACCCTCATTAAGACAATAGACCCTAAGGCTGAGTCTCCTCTAGCCCTTATCTAAATACACCACTGGTAAAATGTATTGATCGTATGTTATTACTCTGTTTTACGTCTCTTAGTGACAAAGCAGTATATTTGCTGACTTACAACCCTATTAATCTAGTTTCGATACCCGTGGTGGGAAGAGTGCAAACAGCCCATTACGTAGCTTTGTGCCTAATTATAAAGAAAAACATTATTTTACAGACTGCAGTAACATGTATCAATGTTTAAAAATATCGAATTCCTTTCACAGAAAATTATTATATTTTTATATTACAGACGCTGTTTATTTAATAAAATTATTTTCTAAGATAATTAGCTTTACTTTCATCTTAATTGAAACCTGCACACACTACGCTAGTGTATTAATTATTCAGAATTTTATCTTGAAAAAAGCGCAAAATGTAAGATTGTTGTTCGGTATTTTATGCCACAAAGCAATAGAATACTGTTGCCCAGAGCAAGAAGACAAACCATGAGAACAGAATCGTTTTACTTCTCCTTGAATATTTATTTGCCTTAATGTACACCGTGTGTACTTCCGCAGGAGAACTAAAAGTGTTCTGTTTCAAGAGTAAATAAAACCAAAATTGAGAGTAACAAATATTTCTATTTCTTGGTTTTGATGTTCGTATGTCGTGCTGTGTTGTTGCTTAAAGAGTGCATAATTCTTCTCGTGACTAGTGGCACGCAAACGTTTTACTGACGTCTCAGTAGTACAAATCGCAGCGTTAAACGTCTCTTGTGTGGCGTAATTTCAGTGTCTACTGACTGACAGACAGATAACGCATAACTGTACACGGTGCAAATAGTTGAAACAGGTGATCTCTCCAGGCAGTCTTGAACCCCCTTTCGAGGAAATAAAATATTTTAATATGGTGTATTACGTTAATATTAATTTAATATAAGATTCCACCTAATGATGGATAATGGACCCACCACCCTATAGAGGAAAGCTATCAATACAGATTAAATGTTTTACATTAATACCCAATTCCTTAGATCCACATCCTACTCTAACTTTCTATTTTTATCGAGAAAAATAACAATGTTAAATAACTGCTTATTTCTCTTAATCTACAATAGGTGGAAAACTAATATTTTTAATGCTATGTCAGAGTGTATAGTTCTGTATCCAAATATACAAATATCGTAAAATTTCACCTTTTGAAACAGCTGGGGAAAGTACCCCAAAATTGGTCAGAAGTTCGGTTCTGTGCATGAAGTCTAACTTGGCTGGAGTAGCTACCATGTTTCTACAGAAAGTGTCGATGTTAAAGGGCATATTGGTCTCTCAAAAACTAACAGAGTACGAGCCTCATCACTGATAAGGTACATCACGTTTGGTCATGGATAGTACCACTTATCATTGGTAAGCAAGTCACGAGAAAATCCCCGTTTGAAGAGTTATTATATTGATAACAAACAGGATATAAAAATTCCATCGATTCAATCCTAAAGTAGCTATTCTCGCTGGGTGAAAATTTCAGCTAGTACCAGATAAATTTGGCACTGTTTCCAGTAGTCGTGAAACCTGACTAAAGTTAAACCAGCTGCAACTAGAAAAATCTAGTTTAAGAGAATATTGAAACTCTGTAGGAGGTGTTGTTTGTTTGTTTTTCTGACACGAGATCCTTCAAATATGTGCAAATAATGAAAGGCGTTTAAGACAACACAGCTGGCTAATATTTTGGGACTTAAATAACTGAAAGATGTCGATAGATTCTCCCATTAGAAATGACATAGAAATTTAGGACATTCATCACATATCTGCTGACAACAGCGATTAAGCATTTTCCACAACTTACTTTTAAGTAAGGCATGTAATTAATGGTACAGAAACAATGACAGGATCGTTCACACTAGCAATTTGTTCAATCTCCTTTAGTTTCTCTTCCTTCCACCAGGGGATTAGACTAAGAGGCAATCAGTATAGTAGTTAATTATTACTTTGTCCAAAGAATTATTTCCACAGCATAACTTCTGTTACTGTTAATCGTGTTGTCATCGTTACCTGGAATAAAAAATAACTTTTCTACTTTTCTTGAAAATAAATCTTTCGTTCCACCGTTGCTGTTAAACCACTGTCTTTCATTTTAAGGTATTAACTTGTCATTTTTATGACAATTGTCAAAGTGGTAAGGGTCAAATATTTCTCAGCCCATACTAAACGTTTGTTTGTGACAAATTATTTTCACTAATGTTATAGTAGATCACAAGTAATAGCAACGTGAGACGTGAATCACTACTGCACGTAAGAAATATTTTAGCTTTAGCTCGGTAACAGAAGAAACACGAAATTAAAAAGCTCCGCAGTGTAAAGGGAGTATTTCAGCTTAAAAATTAATACTAGAAATAAACGATTTTATTACCAACGTGTAATTTTCTATTTAACTCGACTCTCAACGTTTTGCTTCACAACTTCTTCAGAAGCGTTCCACTAAAACAGAAACGGTCAGAAAAAATTAGTTTTTCTGAAAATTGAGAACCTCGTCCCGAACTTTTATATTTAACAATAAATGAAGAAACAATTTAAACATAAACAGACAGTTGACCAATACATTATCAGGAAGAAAATAACAAACCTTCATCTTAGCTTGTAATAGCAAACACTTGCTTATGATCTGATTAACAATATTGTGACCCCTGAGTCCCTAAAATGTAAAATATTCTTTTTTGATAATCAAAATTTTTATATTTTTTCTGCTAAATTATTTATTGTTATGCACAAAGCTACACAAATAGATATTTGTGCTCTGCTCACGCCGGGTTATCGAAACTCGGTTTCTAGACGTAATAATAACTACAAAATTACATTCCAATGTAACCGTAGATTATTTTAATTCAGAGGCCAACTAATTACCTTAAGCCTTTGTCTTGACTTTACCCATGCAACCCATAAAGTGCTCTGATCTTATTTTATTTTTAAAGTATAAAGTTTTGTTTGTTTGCTTTTTGAATTTGGGTGAAAGCTACACGAGGGCTACCTGCGCTAGCCTTCTCTAATTTATCAGTGCAAGAGTAGAGGGAAAGTAGTTAGTCATTACTACTTACCCCCAATTATTGAGCTACTCTTTAACCAACAAATAGTGGGATTGACCGTCACGGCTGAAAGGGCGAGCATGTTTGGTATGACGGAGATTTAAATCCTTAACCACTTCCCCATGTTGATTTAAACTATAAAATGACTGTTCTTTTGACTTTATAATTCGTAACGTGTCCTTGACCTCACGTAATTCTCCACATTCAAAATCGAGTCCATCTTATTTCTACCTCAATATGACCTTATAGCTAATAGTGTCCATGACCTTACTCGTGTTCGTCGCAGGGACGGCGGTAAGTCTTCGGATTTATAACAATAAAATCAGGGGTTTGATTCCCCTCGATGTTGCTTTGCTATAAGAAAAGGCACAAACATGACCTGACTCGATTCTCGATCTTCAGATCTCTGCTAAAGGAAATTTCCAAAAATAGCTGTGAAAATACTGTTTTGTTCATTCCAAGTCTTTATTAAATAGCGCGAGATTCATCTCTGCTGTATTGTCAGGCGTCTATGTAAATGTTATGTATGAATGCAATGCAGCATGGATGTGAATAGAGTTTCACACTTAGCCTAGTTTACAACCCAAACCACTTTCGTCAAACTCGAGCTGAAAGTAACACTACTGACTTCTGACAACTGACTATATCAGTGTACCATAGCAAGAACAGTCCTATTGATTTTTGATAAAATGTCAGTCCAAAACGTGATACATGGTGAAGAGGCTTATCGAAGGAGAATAATTGGATGATACGATTCTCAAGTTAAACCAAACGCAAACAAAACAGTAAACTACATGTCTATTACAGAGGTACTTTAACTAACTTAAAACAGCCTCAGTCAACCACAAGTTAAGTTCTGACCGGATTTAATCAAATTTATCTTACTTAAGTTTCATCTCTTTCGTGCTTAACATGATATTGCCATCAATAAGTAACGACATGCTTCATTTAGTTTGATATATGTATTTTTCTAGTATTTCCGTTGCATGATTTAACTGAGTATTGATTAAGAATGATACGTAATAAAATGTCTCATCAGATTTTTCTTTGGATCTAGTGGATGGTTTTTGATTGGGGTTTATTTTGAATTTCGCGCAAAGCTACACGAGGGCCATCTGCGTTAGCTGTCCCTAAATTTGCAGTGTAAGACTAAAGGAAATGCATTACCACCCACCGCAAATTCTTGGGTTACTCTTTTTACCAACGAATAGTGGGATTGACCGTCACGTTATAACGCCCCTACGACTGAAAGGGCAAGCATGTTTGAAGTGACGGGAATTTGAACCCGCGATCCGCGGATTAGGAGTCGGGTGCCTTAACCACATGGCCATGCCAGGGCTTGTCGGTTTTATAAGCCAATGTTATTTCTTGTTGTTACAGTTAATATATAAACAATGATTCAAGAGTTTAGGAAATTTAATATGAAGTGAAAAACAAAAGTTTTTTTTTTTTAATGTAACTAAACATATATCGATTTACGCACAATAACTAACACCAGGTGTAGTCATTGAAACGAAATATAACTACACACTGCCTTAGATTATAGTTCATAGTTCATTTAATGCACTTTTTCACTCTTGACATGTGAAACATGAAATGAAAGATGACTGGATGACAGAAGTAATATGGCCTGGCATGGCCTAGCGCGTTAAGGCATGCGCTCGTAATATGAGGGTCGCGGGTTTGCATCCGAGTCACGCTAAACATGCTCCCCTTCCCAGCCGTGGGGGCGTTTTAATGTTACGGTCAATCCCATTATTCGTTGGTAAAAGAGTAGCCCAAGAGTTGGTGGTGGGTGATGATGACTAGCTGCCTTTCCTCTAGTCTTACACTGCTGAATTAGGGACGGCTAGCACAGATAAGCCTCGAGTAGCTTTGTGCTAAATTCCAAACCAAACAGACAGAAGTAATAAAGAACTAAAGTTATTTCTGTTCTGTATCATAGGGTTGACAATTAATAAAAATAACTAAAATATTAACCAACTGATTGTTTTTAGGAAAGTTCTCCGATAAGCCACATTAGATAATTTTTCAAGCCAGTGAATGCATTATCCAAAACGATTTGTGACTTTAAGTTAGATAAATTAAGTAATTTTTATTGGTCCACTATAAAATATCTTCTATATTACATTGGAATATAATTTCATTACAGTTGATTAAGTAACTCACGGTACCAAGAAGAGCAGACTGTACTAACAACAAGATAATCTTAAGTATATATCATGGCTTAATTATTAAAACCTGAACTTTTTCAAATGTATAAAGCACACGAATAAACCATAATATACTGGAAAGAATGTTTGTTTTTTCGCGAAGAAAAGTAGAGCGACAATATTCATTCACTAACTGTAAGAAATTTTGTAAACAGGAGTGTCTAAGTTTTTTAAAACGGTTAAATAAATCCTTCTGAAAGGTTGAATTTAATTTCAGTTGTAAAAAAATTGTAGAAATGACAATAATTTTAATGTCCCATTACGAGGATAATGAGGCATTGATATTTAATGTTGGTTGACCGTTATTCATGCTCTATGAACCAACAAACCATAATACCGTGTTGTTTGTGTAGGTAAATAGAAACATATTAAAATTTTGGATATAAACATGAATGGTCATAATTTTTCAAGGTTTACCAATGAACACTAAATACAAATCAATGCGAAATTTGAGAATTGCGAATCCCACAATGGGTTCATCAAACCACTGAAAAAACTTTCACGTGCATATTTGTTATGTTTAACTTACTTCCCCACCAGGAGTAAAACAAAAGCTGCATAGACTGGAAATAACATGGCATAGGTTACCATGGAGACAACTGAAAGTACATATTAAGTTACCATAGAAATAATTGAATGGGTCTACTAAATAACCACAAAAACAATTGAATAGACTTAAAAAGAAACTATGATAACTACTGAATATCTAAGAATTAACCTTTGAATACTTACTAAATTATCACGGAAACGACTCTTTGAACCTAAAAAATTACCGTGGTAACATCTTTATGTGTCTACTAAGTTACAATAAAGGTATGTGAAAAACTAGTAATATAAAAATTTGAAGTTTTTTTTCACTTTTTATGCGTTTCTTACCACAGGAGAATTATAATAAATTTATACCTATAACTGTTAGCTGTTTTCTCCTTTCTACAATACACTATCAATAATTAGTTTAATAACAGGCTAGATCAAGTAAATCACGGTTTATTCACCACATATATGGCAAATAGTTTCTGCTTAAATATGTTACATCATTTTGTAACTTCACCATTCGATAACTAAATATTTACTTAGAGGGACAATGTTGTTTTAAAATACATTTACAGTTTTGTTTAATCACATTTTGTATTGAGATAAAATATCAACTGAAACACATTTTTTATCTTGACTCAATTTATTGTGATTAAGCTACTGTTTTATTGTTTTTGTTGAAAAACGTTATTTTGGGCTTAACATGTCTAAACCAGTTAATATTGCTAATTAAAGGGCGTAGTGGTCATTTTTTTTTTTACTGACATAATTTCATTAATTATACGATTTATTTGAAATTGCTATATATTATAACTTTTTCTTCTCTGTTGTCCTTTATCTACATTTCTTCAATTACCTATTAATAAGCCAAAATTACCCATAAACATTTAGGCATATTCTCTGAGTCCGTAAGGTTTGGTTTTATTTTTCAATATATATGAATATATATATATATATCTTGGGAATTTATGGTATCGGTAGTGGTAAAGAGTTGACGAATTTTCCAGAAATTTGTTTTCTGCCAACAGGATAACGACGAGGTGGCACGTGACAAGTTAAAAAATGGCACTGCAGAGACGTGCAGATAATATTCCATTACTGGTAATACTGTACCCGTACGTAAGTTATTAAAGTTTATGCAACATTGGAAGTACGTTATCTTGTTTTTCAATCACTGTTAAATTGCTGTTACATTATTCGTATGACACCAAAGTGTGAATGTCGCCCCTCACTCGAGTGTAAAAAGAGAAAGACAGATGAAGGAAAACTGAGAAGCTGAAACAAGAAAATATTAGAGGAAAAATAACAACATGGACCACTGGTTTGTCCCTCAACATACATGTTCAGCAGATGAACGAGAAAGAACAACTGCATTTTTACTGATTATTCAGTAGCGGAAATAATCTATCGAACAGCAGAAATCAATATTATCAATTATGATGATCTAGTAAGGGAAATAGAAACTATTAAACAGCAGTCGTCACTACTAACTTGGGAAACAGAAGTTATGAGTCGTCACTGGTATTTTGAAGTGTTGACACGATCCTTAATATCAAACACCGACATTTTTCGCGTGTTGACGAAGATAATTTTGCTGTAAAAAAACTACGATGAAGAAATGTCTAAATTTCATAAAGATTTAGAATGTTACTGTTATTTTTTTCCAGTTGTATTGGAATATGTAATTTCGATTATTAGGACTGTATCATAGTCTCTACAATCATATAGCATCGATCACGTCAATTCAGAACGTAATAGAGCCAAAGTACCACTTCGACGAAAAAATTCGGAAAACAGCTTTGTGGAGGAATACTGTCGGCGTACACACATGCGCAGATATGACAAGGGAATGTTTAAAACGCTTTTGGATAAACTCACTACTGATTTGAGATCAGATCTACCCATGGATAATAGATGACAACATTCGCCATTGTAGACGTACAGTACGAGCGTGTGTCTTGTTTCAGTAAAGCCACATAACGATATCTAGTACGTCCACCGAGAGGAATCGAACCTCTTATTTTACAGTTGTAAATCCGAAGACTTACCGCTCTTCCACCGGGGAACTACACGCGTATTAATACACGTATTGAGGTTATGACATGGTGTTTTTTGTTTGTTTTGAATTTCGAGCAAAGCTACGCGAGGGTTATATGCCCTAGCCGTTCCTAATTTAGCAGTGTAAGACCAGAGGGAAGACACCTAGTGATCACCACCCACCGCCACCTCTTGGGCTACTCTTTTACTAACAAACAATGAGATTGGCCGTAACTATAAAACGCCTTCACGGATGAAAGGGCAAGCGTGAGTGCTGGGCGGAGGATTCGAACCCTGCTGTTGAGCGCCCTAACCATCTGGCCATGCCGGACCCATAAATATGGTAAATGGGCTTTTCTGATGTATATTTATAAATACTTCTTGGAATGACGTTGGGTTTCCAAGATGCCATTTCTACCTAGAAGCACAGTACCTGACTGTCTGAGGATTTCCAAAACTCACTTATTCCCTAAGGACGCACAAGGAAGAAAGATTAACCTCAGAGCAAATTCACACAGAAGTTCTACAATTGCGAGAAACTTATATCCGCTCTTTCCGAAAGTGATAATTGCATTTCTATTGTTTTTAACTTTACTTTAGCCGCTATCTCAGCTGAAGGATTTTTCTCGAAATTGTGTTTCATAAGCAAAGAAAATAAAATCTGTTTTCGCTCAGTCATGAGCGACTTGTCTGAACAGAGAAATTCGATTTACATTCCGAATGAAGAATGAATTGATAGTTTTCCAACATGACAGCAAGTTTTAAAAGAAATAACAAAATAACGTTCAAAAATATAATTCAATCACCGCTACAGTTCGTACTTAAGTCTTTCAACGCGAGGATATTTACCGTAATTGTAATTTTAAGCACCTGAAAAACCTTTATTATCGCATAATAACTAACTCTGGATACCAGCTTAGTCGATGTGTTTTTTTCTTTAATTATAATACTTTGGAAGGAGTTCCTCAATACACCTGCTTTAGAGTTACTAAGTACATCATTACAAGCGTTTTAACGAAGTCTACTTTATTAAAGGGCTTCCTCGAATTTCTGTTTCATGTGAAGTTTTAAAATACATTGAAAATGAAGTAAAATGCAAGTAAACATTAATAACCTTTATAAAGCCAGTTGTTTGACATAGTAAAACGCACATTTCTGACTGTTCTATAAGGTTTTAGTGCGACTTTTTTGGGACTATAAAGAGTCTGGACTTTAGTAGGTCTGAATACCGTAGTTATTTTTCTCGAGAAATCTGCCTGTTACATGTTTTATTGGGGCATTAATGAAGCTAGACATGTGTAGGCTTACCATAGTTATATTTTCCAGAAGTTTTTTTTGTGCTGTTGTTTCTTATTAAGC
Organism: Carcinoscorpius rotundicauda; assembly: GCA_011833715.1. Lineage (NCBI taxonomy): Eukaryota > Metazoa > Arthropoda > Merostomata > Xiphosura > Limulidae > Carcinoscorpius > Carcinoscorpius rotundicauda. The sequence goes on along the minus strand of CM022403.1, from coordinate 4,406,601 downwards.
ACAAAGCTACTTTAAGAACTATTTGTGCTCCGCCCATCACGGATATCGAAACCCGATTTCTATCTGTGCCTCTGGGTGGGGAGTGGGGCTTCATTGCCGATTGAAGGATAAAAAACTATTTGAAATGAATACGGCAAATGAGTTGGGATACATATATATGTTTTATTAGTCTCTCTGACGTTTCGCCCAACACCTTTCCTAGCAGGCAATTTACAAAACTCGTTTCGAATTATAAAAACGGAAAAAGTGGCGTATTTAGATAGAGTTTAGAGAGGGCTCAACCCCACGGCCTATGGTCTTAATGGAGGCCCATTGGTAATTTTATTCTATGTAAAAAGTGCATGGAATGAACGGCCAACAAAAATTATTAGCCCCTGGGCCCACACAACATTAAATCCGCCACTGAATGTTATATAAAACTACAACAATATAAAAGAATGGTTCAGATAAGAGTCGCTGGTCGTAAAAGTAAATATTATGTTATAAAACTAAATCTTACGTGAAATAATAATACATTTATAGAGACCAGGCGTTGTATTTGTTAACGGAAGGTCGTTTGGTTTGGATTACTATGAATTTCACGCAAAGCTACACGAGAGCTACCTGCACTAGCCGTCACTAATTTAGCATTGTAAGACTAGAGGGAAGGCAGCTAGTCATTACCACCCACCACTAACTCTTGAACTACTCTTTTACTAACGAAGAGTGGGAATAACGCCTTCATGGCTGAAAGGGCGACCATGTTTGATGTGACGTGGATTCGAACCCGCGAGCCTCAGGTTACGAGTTGAATACCTTTATTATCTGGCCATGCCGGCCCAAGGAGTAAAAAAAACAAAACTGAAAAAGGATATTGACAGAATTTTAAATGTCTTTAAGAATTCTCATGTGAAGTCCATTCTGTAAAGAAACAAGCTGCTGTATATCTACGAGTTAATAAAAGAACGACCACGTAATTGTCAAAGTGGGTGAGTCTATTAAAGTTTTGTTTTAATTTATTTATTCACCTACATAGAAAACATCAAGTTACATCTCGATAGTATGAATATCTACGGGTCACTTAATTAAGACAACACAAAAGAAATGAAAACAAATGCTAAATTCAAGATTTTTAAAAGTAAAATTATTAAACTCATGCGACTTCTAGATGACCTTAGACCGTTTTATTCCACCACCACCCCGAACCGTCCACGGGTATTTTATATTGTTATAGTTGTAGTTTTACATTGTTTTCGGTTCCTATAATTCAAAACCAGTTTCATAATCTGGGAAGTTCATAGACCCAAGAAAAAGGCGTAAGCCGAAACGCCGGTTAGAATAAAAAACCATTTATCTGAACTAATTTATTGTCTTCGTTGTAAATGCTGAGTGTTTGTTTGGGAAGTAATGAGGCTAGACATTAGTTGGTTATTTTCCTGGAGAAGTCTGCCTCTTGTAAATGTTAAGCGTTTTGTTTTCAAATTGTTAGTTACGTTCGAGCAGAAGTGACTCCTCTTATTTCATAAAAATGTTTGAGTCATTTGTTTGTACTAAGTCATATGACAGCCGAAAAAGACTGTTTAAGTTCCTTTTCTACGAACTAACTTATTAGTATTTAACAAGATACGTTTTAATCTTGGACAAAACTAAATCACTGACTTCCACCAGTACCTTGTTGGCACAGCGACAAGTCTTTGAATTTACAAAGCTAAAACCAGGGATTCGATTTCCACAACATCTTTACATTAAGCATATGACCTAGGAAGGTCGAAACATTGTTTTCTCCTCATCAATAACAGTGTTAATACCCATACCAGCCGTTCTGAAATACATTTTTATTTCAAGTGTGTTTCTCGTCATCAAGAAGATTTCTTACTGCATATTCTCTCCGGTGAGACAGCCATAAGTCTCCGAATTTAAAACGTAAACATCCGGGGTTCCATTTCTTGCGCGAGGCACTGCTTATAACCAATGTGTTTTACTCTAAAACAAACAATCAAAAACTTGCTGTAATATATTTCACCAACATACGTTTCGCATCATAGTTATTTATGTTATTATAAACCTGTGATAATTCTTTGTAGCACATGATTGGTTTACGGTACCTTGAGGTAATTACTAGGATCCTGCTTGAAAGCCTTAACTTACTAACCACCTTTACAATAAAGGCAAGTTACTCGAATTCAGTCTTTTAACAATACAGTCTTTATTCCATTATTTTTGTTGTACACAATATATTCCTCTTCAATGGTTCGTTCTCTTTTTTAAGTCATCTGTATGATGACTTGCTGGCGAAACGATCCATTTCCTGATAACATATAAAACCACCAAGTAGTACAGATATATTTGCTAAGCCTGGTTAGTCTGATATTATAAGATTCTGGTGGCTAGTTATGTGCTGATTGGTGTTTAATCATGAGTGCCATTTTTCTGACTCGATAGGCTCATACTTTTGTGTAATTCACACAAAACATTCATATCTTAGATGATGATTCACTTCAGGGGTTACAAATAATAAGTTGTCATAGAAGAAAAAATTATAGACACGCTGGCTCCAACCAGACTATACAAGAATTAGGTAGTAAATAACGTCAGTGACTGCGCGTTTTTTTTCACCCACTACGATCAGAGGTGTAGCTGGAGGGCAAGGGGGTCTGGTCCCCTGAAAACATAAGCATATTGATCGTATATTTAAACAAACTTATGATGGTTCTTATACAGGTTCTTTTAATTATAATTATAATAATTTAAATTATAAATTAAAACTAAAAACAATTAACATGATATGTAAATATGTTTCAAACGAGCAAAAATTGTTTCAAAACGTATTATTTATCAAATCATTAAATAATTTGCCCCATTGATTATATCACACAATAGAAATAGAAATTTATATCGCACAACTTTAATGGGAAAAAAACAACAATACTTTGCACATTTGTAAGTGTTCTATTACAGATAACTTACATTTCACACACACCGTTGGAATTTCTTTGGATTATCTTTCTTTAACCAGAGGGGTAGGACAAAACCACGTATCAAATTAGCATTGGTGTGTTTGTTATCTGTCTGACCAACTCCGCGATTACCAGCTTCGATGCAGGAAAACTAATTTTGGCATCAGGCTTGTCCAAACAGGTAACAAACGAAGTAAACAAACCCTATCAACTCGTCAAATATGCTGAATACAATACCTTGTTTTTAGCCCACACTGTGTTTTCAGTCTCACGGGTAAAAATGTAAAAATATTGTATACATTTTCCAAGAAGGCCTAGAAAATATATTATTGACTTATATTTAGAAAACAGATCTGCCCTTTTTCTTGAACCCCTCGAGTGGCTCAGAGGTAAGTCACAACACTTAAAAGGCTGAAATTCGAGTTTAGATACCCGTGTTTGGTTAAGCACGGATAGCTCTTTGTGTAGCTTTGTGTTTAACAGCAATCAAACCCAAACCATCCTGTCAGAAACAAGTAAACAAATGAGATCTTAGCTATAATTCTTTGTAACACTATTACGTCCCAAGCTGTTCAATAAAATAGTGTATTTCAAGAAACCGAGCTGAAAAATAATTATGATTACGTTAATAACACCTGGCGAGGTGAAAGTAAAACAATAATAAAACATCTACCAATAAAATGGGTGATCCTTGCTCTCTTGTTGTTTGGTTTGGTTTCGGTTTGCAAGTAACATGGTGTGTTTCTCGTGTTTATGTTATCTTCACCGTGTAAATCCGATTCGTAATTTTGGGTCGAGGATTTGAATCCCCGTCACACAAAAAATGCTCGCCATTTCAGCCGTAGGGACGTCATAATGTGACGGACAATCCCACTATTCGTTGGTAAATTAGTAGCCCAAGAGTTGGCGGTGGGAGGTGATGACTAGATACCTTCCCTCTAGTCTTACACTACTAAATTAGGAACTGCTAGCGCAGATAGCCCTCGAGTAGCTTTGAGCGAAATACAAAACAAATCAAACAAACAAAACCGTATAAATCAGCTTTCTGTGTACTGGTTTGACTCCTTTGACCTTTGAAATGTTAAAGATTAAAACAATGTTCTTCGAGATCCCAAAGAGAAATGACCTGTGAAGTTTCATTAGAATCCACAGTGACGTATTAATACAAGCAAACAACGTCGTTGTTAATCAATCCCTTTAGAACTATCATTTCAGTCAGAGGATTAAAATGTATTTGAAGAACTTGGCAACGAAAATTGCTTGACACAGTATTTTGGGCGAAACATTGTTGGTCGCAATACGCTAGTCATTTGGTACTCTAATTTATGAGTCATGCAGTGTACGTCAGTCTATATATTCCTTTAAAGGTTACTTTTTAGATTAAAGTCTTTATCAAACATTAAATAAAAATGATCATACGTTTCTTCACTCGTAAATAAATACATCAGTTACCATTAGAACCTTACTTCTATTGTTGTTCTTTTGTTTTCTTCTTAATGGTTACTGTTTGCGAAATTATAAACAACTCTAGATTTACACACTCTCCTAGAAGAGGCTCTAAGAACCAGAACGAAGAGTTAGTTATAGAACTCACTCAATCAAGACAGAGCGTTCTACATTATTATTATTTTTTGTTTGTTTTAGTTTCAGTCGAAGAAGTGGCTTTCTAAAGGGAAAAAGCCACATAAAATTATGGCCCTGTTTTCTTATGTTTTCTATTGACTTTCGAGAAAGTCTTTGCCCGGAGATAATTAATCAATATATATATAAAGTAGAAGAGAACACGTTGAGACATGCATGGTACATTCTAGTGTTAGTACTGACTAGTTTTCTCTCAGTCCATGGATAGTATGATACCAATTGGTTAAGGGAGGAAGATAAGAGAATCGCAAAAGACGTGTGAACAAAAGAGCAAAATATTTACCCGGCTTCTGGGCGTATTTATAAGAAGATTAAGGAATACCAAACAAAGGCAAGTTGACCGACCATTCTCTTTAATTAACTACACAAACAAGATCTTCCTTAAGCAGTCTAAAAGTTAACGAAATGCGACTCCCGAAAAGTGTTTTCTTATCATCAAGGCTTTATAAATATTGTCGGCAAATACTAAAGAACTTACCCATTTACTATCTCGTCACTTAATTTAAATGTTTATTATTAAACCTTTTCAAGGTATCAAACGTTCTTTAACGAGCAACATGATTTATCTGTTGATGTGTAGAAAGAGATAATTTAATGATTAGTGTTTAATTAAATACGCAAAGGCACTTGACGAAAATGTAATAATGCTCGTGAAAAAACGTAGCCTAAGCCAGAAGGTTAAATTTGTTTGTTTGTTTAGAATTTCGCACAAAGCTACTCGAGGGCTATCTGTGCTAGCCGTCCCTAATTTAGCAGTGTATGACTAGAGGAAAGGCAGCTAGTCATCACCACCCACCGCCAACTCTTGGGCTACTATTTTACCAACGAATAGTGGGATTGACCGTCACATTATACGCCCCCACGGCTGGGAGGGCGAGAATATTTAGCGCGACCCTTAGATTACGAGTCGCACGCCTTACGCATTTGGCTATGCCAGGCATATCTTTGAAAGGAGGGGGTAATAAATAACTTCGGAAAGGGATTTACGTGAAAAATATTTATTCGTTTTAGAGAAAAGCCACAGTAGGTTATCTGCTTTGTCCATCGCTAGGAATCGAACTCTGGGTTGTCGAGTTGTAACTAACGAAACTTGTCTCTGTTCCACCTGGGGGCATTCAGATAAAAAGACATGTATGAAAGCATTATCACGTTTCCTCTTTCAGCCATTGTTTTTAACAAAACTTGCTTATTTGCTAAGCTTCCTTAGCCTAGTTTTAACGATCATGAAATTATGACCCAGAACAGGCCTCCTAGAGAATCACTAGTCACTTTACATATTTACAACACTATAATCCACGTGTAGTGGACAAAGCGCAGGCATCCTATTATGTAGCTTTGTACTTAAACAGACGAACAAACATACTTAAAACATATTTATTCTTCTACGTTCATGCAATTGTATGGGCACAACTGCCTGGTCACAACTAGAGAACGATCAGTTGAAAACACCACCACTAAATATTTGTCTTCTCCAACGATCAAATTTAGATTGGAATTTTAGAATTATGACGTCACTTTATGTTTTCCTAGTCATTTATAGGTCTTAAAAAGACTTACATATGCATGTGTATACATCTAAATATATTTTTTAGCTCAAGCCTGTCTACAAGATCTTTCGCGACGCATAGCCACCTAGCGACGTAATGATAGAACAATACTTAGACCAAAAGACAATAAAACGAAAACGCGAGAGTCGACTACTGTCACCGCTAATGTACATAAAATGATGTGAGATTGATGAACCTTCAAAACAGCCATGAGTGGGTGTTAAAATGGGTGCCGATTGATCATTTCCGTTTCTGTGGATAGAAAGTATGTGAGAGGTTTTCGAAATACACTTAGTATTGTGCTATTAACTTATAACAGTGATAGATAGATATACTTTTAAAGTGATAAATCTAGAATTTGTTCTGTACAAAACTTCATTTTTTTCGCCACTAGTGAATCAGCGGTAACTCTGGAGGATTATAACTCAGCGGTAACTCTGGAGGATTATAACTCTAAAGCGTGTCCAGCAGAGTTAGTCCATTGTGCAACTTTGTGCTGCGAACAAACAAACAAACAGAATTTCCGTCAGACATCTTCATTACGTGCTCTCCAGTGGCGCAGAGGTATGTCTGTGGGCTTAAAACGTTAAAATCCAGGTTTTGATACCCATGATGGGCTGAGCAAAAATAGCCCTCAGCATAATTTCAGTTGCAAAGCGTGTGCATGACCGAGTTAAAATATTCGTTCGTTTCTTTTGTCTGGAATTAAGTACACAGCTACACAACAAGTTATCTGGTATCTAAACCATGTTTCTAGCGTTTTAAGCATGGGGGCATCCCTCTGTGCCACTGGGGCCGGGAACATTAATTATGTGGAAAGGAAAACTTGTTTTTTTATGTACAGCACAGGCAGTGAAAGTAATGCGTCTGAAAACATGTTAAAAACCATCATAATAGACTCTTTCAATAGAAAAGGCACATTCACTAAACCGCACCACATGGAATGTCCACTTCATCTTGCTTCCTTTTTTACTGAAAGAAACTGCGATCGATCACTTCTGTTTGTGTGAAATGGACAATATAATTTCCTTTTCTTTTCTTCCGATTTAATTCAAATTTAACGCAATTTTCATTTCTTTTTCCACATTTCTCCCGATTGGACACAAATACGACCCAATTTTCATTTTTTTTCCACATTTCTCCCGATTGGACTCAAATACTACCCAATTTTCATTTCTTTTTCCGCATTACGTCCGATTTAATTCAATTTTAACGCAATTTTCATTTCTTTTTTACTGAAAGAAACTACGATCGATCAGTTCTGTTTGTGTGAAATGGACAATAAAATTTCCTTTTCTTTTCTTCCACATTTCTTCCGACTTAATTCAAATGTAACGCAATTTTCATTTCTTTTTCCATATTTCTTCCAATTTAATTCGAATTTAACCCAATTTCCATTTCTTTTTCCACATTTCTCCCGATTGGACTCAAATACTACCCAATTTTCATTTTTTTCCACATTTCTTCTGATTTAATTCAAATTTAACGCAATTTTCATTTATTTTTCCGTATTTCTACCGAATGGACTCAAATACCACAGAATTTTAATTTCTTTTTTCTACATTTCTCCCAATTGGACACAAATACCACCCAATTTTCATTTCTCTTTCCACATTTCTTCCGATTTAGTTCAAATTTAACGCAATTTTCATTTCTTTTTCCACATTCCTTTCGAGGGCCTGGCATGGCCAAGCGCGTAAGGCGTGCGACTCGTAATCCGAGGGTTGCGGGTTCGCACCCGCGTCGCGCTAAACATGCTCGCCCTCCCAGCCGTGTGGGTTATAATGTGATGGTCAATCTCACTATTCGTTGGTACAAGAGTAGCCCAAGAGTTGGCGGTGGATGGTGATGACTAGCTGCCTTCCCTCTAGTCTTACACTGCTAGCACAGATAGCCCTCGAGTAGCTTTGTGCGAAATTCCAAAACAAACAAAAACAAACATTTCTTCCGATTAATTCAAATTTAACGCAATTTTAATTTCTTTTTCCACATTTCTTCCGATTGGACTCAAATACTACCCAATTTTCATTTCTTTTTCCACATTTCTTCCGATTGATTCAAATTTAACGCAATTTTCATTTCTTTTCCACATTTCTCCCGATTGGACTCAAATACTACCCAATTTTCATTTCTTTTTTCACATTTTTCCCGATTGGACTTAAATACCACCAAATTTTCATTTCTTTTTCCTACATTTTTCCCAACTGGACTCAAATACTACCCAATTTTCATTTCTCTTTCCACATTTCTTCCGATTTAATTCAAATTTAACGCAATTTTCATTTCTTTTTCCATATTTCTTCCAATTGCATTCAAATACTACCCAACTTTCATTTCTCTTTCCACATTTCTTCCGATTTAATTCAAATTTAACGCAATTTTCATTTCTTTTTCCACATTTCTTCCAATTGGACTGAAATACCACCCAATTTTCATTTCTTTTTCCACGTTTCTTTTGATTTAATTTAAATTTAATGCCATTTTCATTTCTTTTTCCATATTTCTCCTAATTGGACTCAAATACTACCCAATTTTAATTTTTTTTTCCACATTTCTCCCAATTGGACTCAAATATCAAGCAGTGATCAATCTCACTTCCTAACAAAAAGCCAGGTAAAAGAACCATCAATTTCAAATGGCACTTAGTTGTGAAACGGTTTACGTTTTTTTATATTTCAAAAAAGGTACTACGTTCGTTCCATTCCTCGGGTATCCTTTGAATCTGCTTCCGATTACAGTGAGATCCGAACATTCACAAGTAGTTGAATAAACATGTTTCAATTATCTCTAATTCAACATCGAATACCAAAATCGGCAGAAACGTTTACACACCCGTATCGTGTATAATAATACACTGGTCCTTCATATGGTTTGGTTTGATTTCTTTTGAATTTCTCTCAAAGCTACACAAAGGCTGTGTGCCCTAGCCGTCACTAATTTTGCAGTGTAAAACGAGAGAGAAGGCAAATAGTCATCATCACCCACCGCCAACTCTTGGGCTACTCTTTTACCAACGAATAGTGGGATTGACCGTTATTTTATATTCGCCCTCTACGGCTGAAAGGGCGAGCATGTTTGATGTGCAGGGATTCGAACCCGCTACCCTCAGATTACGAGTTGAGTACCTTAATCATCTTGCCATGCCGAGACCCTACTTCGCATGAGAAACATATCTTAATAACTTCTGCCTTACGTTACCAGATCAGCAGCAACGTCTGTGGACACTCTATATGTACTCATGTTTTGAATACTAGACATATTACAATGATTTAAATATTTTATTGCAACCAACGTCACTATGATTACTTCAACGCTATTTGGTTAGAAATATTTCCAGTTAACTCCAAACTCGAGCTGGTGGTCCGGCACCGGCCTACCCAGTTAATTAAGGTACTCGACTCGTAATCTGAGGGTCGCGGGTTCGAATCACGTCGCACCAACGATGCGTGGGTGGGAGCGTTATAATGTGACTCTCAACCCCACTATTCGTTGGTAAAAGAGTAGCCCAAGATTCGGCGGTGGGTGGTGATGACTAGCTACTTTCCTTCTACTCTTAAACTGCCAACTTAGGGACGACTAGCGCAAATAGCCCTCGTGTAGCTTTGCGCGAAATTTAAACCAAACCAAACCCTAGCTGAGAAAACACACTGAACTGAATAGATAACAGAAATCCTAGGAGATTGAGCACAACTGGGTCACAATAGCGAATCCTTACCAACTGTCACCAACCCTCTTCCCCTTTCCATTTCCTTAAGTGTAGCTTATCACATCCGACATCTTACTTTCTTGATCAATATGCAGAAAAAAACAGAAAATGAAAGAAAGAAAATAGCGTAATGCGAATTCCAGTAATAGCATAAATTTTATTTTATCTTGTTTCAAATTGTACGATGTGTTAGCTTCATTTTTCTGGACAATTCTCAGAATTAGTAATTCTAAAGACTCTAAAACAACCGTAAAATTAAAAAAAAGGCTTAGTGGAGATAAAATTGACGAATGCATCGAATGAACGGACTTAATTAATATTTTAAAGATAAAAAAGAAAAGAAATTTAATAATTTAATTTTCTGAGCAACAGTAGAGAATGAGATTTAGCAATAAAGGTTATTTAGTATTCAGAAAAGAGACTGGTAAGCCTAAACCGTTAGGCATACGTACTTCTTACGGTTAATTTTCTAATATTTTTTATTCCACTAAGATTTGTTATTCTTAAATGTATGTATAAATATAAATCAAGACAAAAGAATTTATATTTTTTTAAATAGCTGTAACAATGACGAAATTAAACTTTATACCAAACAGATTCTGAAAGGATCGACGGGTAACCTGAGGATCACGGGTTCGAATCCCCGTCACCCCAAACATGCTCACGCTTTCAGTCGTAAGGACGTTATAACGTGACGCACAATCCCATTATTCGTTGGTAAAAGAGTAGCCCAAGAGTTGGCGGTAGGTGGTGATGACTATTTACCTTCTCTTTTGGCTTACACTGCTAAATTAGGGACGGCTAGTGCAGATAGCCCTCGTGTAGCTTTCCACCAAATTCGAAATATGCCTTTCAGGCGTGGGAACGTTATAATGTGAGGGTCACTCCCACTATCCGCTGGTAAAAGAGTTGTCCAGGAGTTGACGGTGAGTGGTAATGAGTAGGCGCTTTCCTTCTAGACTTTCAATGCTAAATTAGGGACAGCTAGCGCATATAGCTCTCGTATAGTTTTGTGCGAAATTCAAAAAACTAACAAACAGATTCTGAAATATGTTTTTATAAAAGGCGATATAATTTCATCCAAAGTTAAACAGCTGTAAAAAACGAAGGAGATTAATAATCGGGAAGTTTTATATTCCATAGGTTATATATTTATTATTCCAGCTATATTCCATAGGTTATATGTTTATTATTCCAGTTATATTACATTTATATGATACAGCACTGTAGGTGCTTAATATATGTGTGCGATTTATTGTAGAAAGATTCTTGTTTAATGTTTAGCTTTACCGTTGATATTAAACTCACATTAAAGTTTATTAATTTAGCATACGATTCCAGTGTCCAACTTGTGTTCAAATACACCTGACTACTCTAGATGGCGCGTTTCTTTATCTTTGTATCTTTTGGTTACATTAGGTGGTTAATTCATCTTAAACTACCTGAAATTAAACTTCTAAAAATTGGTACTTTTTATTTTATTTTAAGTAATGGTCGCCATTCGTAATTATAGCAGCCTTTTCTTAATGTTCATAACATACGCAAGAGTGCCAAAAGGTATTGGCTAATAGATGAAGTATAATTAATTGCCACTTTGGATTTTAGAAGGATTTTCATCGGTGTTGTTAGATGCTCTCTATTTGTATGAAAAATTATCGGTAGGCCTAAAAGTGTCTGTACTTTTACAAATGGTTACCGTAACTTGTTCCATATGCATATGAACCAGGTTTAATACCGTTTTGGAATGCAAACAGTTTTTAACTAATGGGTTTACTGCATAGTTTATACAAATGACTAAAATCATCGAATTAATTAGACCGAAAGGTCCGATCTTGTTTAACCGTGATTAATAACCTTATATCTCGAAGCGCTTAAACGAAGTGAATTCTTTCCCACTGGTAATTATTCTAGGCCTTTAATTGTCATATGTAAGCACTTTCAACCATAATATATATATATATTTCACGGAAAGCATAGTGTCTCCTGTAAGTATATTAAAATAGTTCAAAATGAAATTATTAGTGACGGTGAAGATCAAATAAGAAGAATAAAATGGGTGAAAAAATTGTAATTTACAGATGCAGCAAACAATAGATATTGTTACTTACAACAATACGAATTATTAAATAAAGCAATTTATTATTACATAAAACGATACGTGTCATTAAAAAACGATTTGTTATTACATAAAATAATAGCTATTACTGTACTCAAAACATATAAAGTTCTATAAATAACAAAATATTGTGTTTCATTAGTCTATGCCACGTAAATCTTGTTAAGAGCCATCGCTTGCAATGGTCTTTCTTTAAAGTTACCTTTGAAATCTTATCTCACGACCCACTATGGTCAGTCGTGTGTACGTGATAATGTAACAGTCAATCCCTCTATTCATATGTAAAAGAATAGCCTAAGAGTTGGCAGGGGCTAGTGATGACGAGCTGCCGTCCCTCTGGTCTTAAACTGCTAAATTAGGGACGGTTAGTGCAGATAGCCCTCGTATAACTTTCGTAAAATTCAATAACAAACAAACAAAACAAACGTTTAATAAAAGCATTGGAAAGTGGATTTCAAACCGCTTTTCAGTAGATTTATTTAATGATAGCTTCAGTTTGTTTCTTCGTTTGTTTGTTATTAAGTACAAAGGGTATCTGTGCTCTGCCCACCACGGGTATCGAAACTCGGTTACTTGCAGTACAAATCCGCAAACAAACAATGGTGTCATTGGGGACCAGCAGCGTCAGAAAGAACGCTTACAACCGTGTTCTGGTTAGGTGACTGAACGACAGCGTTGGTAAGTAGGTTTAAAACCATGTTCTGATTGGTTTGTTTAATGGTAGTGTTTAAAAAGAGGGTTAAAATTGTGTTTCGTTCGATATTTAATTGCACAAAGTTAGTGTCAGAAAGAAGGGTTAAAAACGTGTTTGGTTAAATATTTTATAGCACAAAGTAGAAATAAAACCGTGAGAGGCTGGAAGAGTGGAAGTGTATTGTAAGAACGACGTTTCTAGAAGATATAAATAAATTTGATATTAAAACAACTTTTGAATAATATGTATTAAAGTATTCATAGTCGTTGGAGTGGCATTCTATATAAAAACAGTTGTCAATATTTGGCGTTATTAAAATTAAAATCAAAACGACTTATTTTAAAATTCAAACCTATGTATATTTCACTTAAAAAAGTGAGAGAATTCGATTTTTTGAAAGAGAACTTGTCAAAGCGACAAAGATAAGGAACAGTAAGATGAAATACACTCACAGAACTTGATTGTTTTCATGCATCGTGAACGTTTTTCTCAAACAAAAATTATTGTTTTCCGACTTTCTTTGATTCTATTTGCGTCTATAATGTTAAGCCTATATCTATAATGCCAAAGGGCCCGGCATGGCCAGGTAGTTAGAGTGGTCGATTCCTAACCTGAGAGTCACGGGTTCGAATCTTTGTCACAACAAACATTATCGTCCTTTCAGCCATGTGGACGTTATAATGTGGTGGTCAATCCAACTATTTGTTGGTAAACGAGTAGCCCAAGAGTTGGCTGTGTGTGGTAATGCCTTTAGTCTTGTACTACTAAATTATGGACGAATAGTGCAGATAGTCCTCGTGTAGCTTTCCGTGAACTTCTAAGACAAACAATATAATGCAAAAGTATCGTCTGCGTGTTAGTTAAAAAAACCCAACAGTTTTTGGTCTATCTAAACCCTTATCCTGGGAGCGCGAGACGCTACGTGCTCTTCCTGTCACTCTAATGATCTCTATAATATTTCGAAGGCACTCTTAAAGCAACCCTGGGAGGAACATGGAAACTTAACTTTGTATGTAAGCCCCCATATAATGCTCTGGGAGACATCTAGCTTCCTTTCTCTTTAATTTTTCATATCTGTAGATTTTAACCAATCTCGAGCAAACTTGGCATGTTTCCCTAAGGATCGTTCAGTCGGAGAGAGACGAGGGAAAAGTTGGACAATATTCTAATTTGTTGATACAGTCACATACAGACCATTCTAACCTTTTAATTTTATTATTAGCTCTTGTTAATTACGTCGGGAGACTGATAACTCATTCCTTGAATGTTATTTATTTAACTTGCAGGGTGAGGATTATTTCAACATATTGGTATTCTATTCAACCTTCCTCGAGTTATTTTACATCGACGTTCTCTAATGGTAAGTGAAAAGTCAAATCGATTTTACCAGTTTAAAAAGGGAACTTTTTAGAAGATTTTGTTAACTGCCTGAATAAAACTCATCCCGTGCCACCGGTGTGGTGTGGAGTAGTTGGCTGGGAGAGGGGAGGTAATGAAAAACAACAACAACTCTTCTTTAGGTTATAAACAAATAGTGAAACTCCCAATTTAAAATGTTTATTCCATAAACATTTAAATTATATCTTACAAGTGAAAACATTAAACAACAGACAGTGTAAACATTCTGAGTAGCTCTGTGTAAACTGTTAAGTAATGGTTAGCTCGTTATTACGTGCGTTGATAACAGAATTGAATGTATGTCTTAGTGACCACCAGGAAGTAATAGTACTACTTCTATAGTCTCTATGTAATAGTGCATCACTGTAAGTTCGGTATTTGTTTAAACTATATACAAAACACAGTACACCATTTCAAAATTTTATAGTTCTCTTTCTATCCTAAAGAGGTCGTCTACTTACGTCAAAGTCTCTGGTGAATGCCCTTAATTCGTTGGGTTGTCAATGAAATAAGTGTATATAATTAAATAAAATTAAAAAACGAGATATTTTCGATATTTTGTTAACTCTCGAAGTTTCTTAAATCTTGTTTTTTTATTTTTTCTCTAATGTTTTGACCGCATCGAGACCTCTCCATATTTGCACCACAAAAATGGCGAATGTATCAAAAACCCAAGTCAAAGAAATTTGAAAGTGACTTCGTTTTGTTGTGCTTTAGTTGAAGAGTTGTTTCAGTTGACAAAGGTAATAAGTTCGAGTGTTCTGATTTAAGTTACTTTCGTAATGCATCAGTCCAAAAGAATCCTGTTATATGGTACTCAAGGGAACAAACACTCATTATGGGTGTGGTTTAATTAAACGACCCAAATACCTTCAGTTCCTCACTTGAGACAAAACCTGAGTGTATGAATGCAGTACAATCCTATGGTTTCCGCGCATGTTTAACTGTATAGATTAAGTAACGATCTGCCTGTGTGTATGTAAGTTGTCAGAAGTATACCTTAAAGATTTGGATATTTGACTTCGGTGATCCATGCAAACGACATAGTTTGATTCAGTAAACACATGGCTTCGGTGTTAAAGCACTTTCAGTCCGTCAGTGGTTATTGGTGTGTACTATCCCCAGGGGAAGGGGCAACAGTTGGCTGCATTTCCAAGTCTAATGTGAACGAGAATTCGTTGTCAATGTGAAGCTTCATTCTCATTATCTTAAGAGACGCAGAAACAAAACATTTCAGCTTCTATTTTTCAATCTAATTCTTGCATAACGTAATAAAATCGCTGAATACCAAACATTACACGTGTACTATTGTGCTTATACATACTTTCAGTTGACCTCAGACCTCATTTTCTCGGATCAATAGGTGTAACCAACTCTCTTGTCTTAGGCTTGAGTTAACGTTAGTGTCTGAAATGTCGAAATTTTTGTTGACGACAACTAAGTGCCAACACTTTTGTTTACGAAACTTAAGTGTCGACATTTTTAGTCTCGCAACTGAAAGTTTCAAACTTTTGTTTTTGAAACTTAAGTGCCATCTTTTTGCTCGCGAAAGTTAAGTGTCGACATTTTGTTCACATAAATTAAGTAAACACCTGATGGGTATAGATCAAGATATGCCACGCCCTGAACATTCACAGCTATCAGTCCGTTTAAGTAAACAGTATTTCTACATCTTCAAATTAAATTTTGTCACGTCATCATACTGTACTTCGTAGACTTAAAGAAATTTTTCTTGTGAATTGGATGGCATGCAGTTGTTATTCTATTTACGCAAAAGCGCTCTTTGCTCAACGGGTCATAGGTTCTTTATAACAATAACGGTCAACTCCCACTATTCGATTAGCATGGCCCAGAAGTAGCTCTCTGATCTTTCGTCTGTCTGTTTTATATCTAGTGCAAATACAGCCCTTGTGTAGCTTTGCGCGAATTTTTTAAACAAACTTTCTTGTGTATATTTCCTATAAATCTTTAGGTCTACTTTCCAGTAATGTTCAAACTGCACCAAGCAAGCATACCAAGACAGTTGTTATTGTACTTGGGAAAACAATAGTTTGTGAATTACAGGTAATCTCATAAATAACTTAACCATGCAGTAAAACTTCAAGAATTCTATAAATTACTCTCAAAACCACTGCTTATTATCTATTTTTCAATGTAGATAAGAACAGGATCATAACAACTCAAGTTCCACAATTTATGCTATTAATTTTTCTTTACTTTGCTTTTCGGTTCCCCTCAGTTAACCTAATCTATATAACGAAATCGGTTCTACTAACGTAAAGCATTCTGTGTTAAAACGTTTCTTTCTATTCGGTAAGGTTCCCAATGTTAATTTTCCGTGTCTCCAACGTTATAATGAGATTACTGTTTTACTGTGTTGTGTGTTTCTCGATCTATAATCTAAAAATATTATTATTTTACTTATTCTGTGATTGCCGTACTCTAGTTATATTACTATTTTACTATGTTGTGTTTCTTTTGCTTTAAAAAGATTAATGTTTCACTGTATTGTGATTCACTTGCGGTACCAAAACTACTTAATGTTTTATTGTATTGTGTTTCTCTTGCTATAACTGGACTACTGTTTTACCGTATTGTGTTTCTCTTGCTATAACTGGACTGCTGTTTTACGGTATTGTGTTTCTTTTGCTCTAACTAGACTATTTTTTTACTGTATTGTGTTTCTCTTGCTCTAACAAGACTACTGTTTTACGGTATTGTGTTTCTTTTGCTCTAACTAGACTATTTTTTACTGTATTATGTTTCACTTGCTCTGTGCTCTGACTAAGCTATTGTTTTACAATATTGTATTTCTCGCGCTTTAATAATAAGATGAAGTGTAATAAGAAACCAAAATCAATGATATAAACAGAAAAATAATACTGCCAGTCTTTCAGTATAATTTATTTTGGTTTACAACAGTCAGGTAACAATCGATATATTGTTCAGTGAATTAGAATCTTCTTAGAAGATTATGTTTTTTCTATGAATGATGTAATTAAACATTTCACATAATTCCACAGCTCAAAACAACTTTAAAAACAATAATTTCTGGCATCAACATTTGTAAAGAGGTCTTCACTTACGTTTACTGGTTGAACATTGTGGAAAAAATAAATAAACAGACAAAAATGGGTGTCAACTAGTAACGTGGGAACGTAATACGAAATAATTCCGCGACTATCTAGCGTGGCGAAGCGATATCTTGTTACGTCATATGGCAGAAAACATTAGATACATAATATGAAATGAACAGATTGTAATTGCAATGTAATATAGTCTCTCCACTTTTTACAGATTTCACTTGTTCCTGCAGAACGTTACACGCATCACTTCACGATATCCAATCACTGCTTATAATATCTGACATAATATTACACAGAATTATAAATGATTTGGATTTGTGTGAGCACCAGGAAGTCAGCGATACATTTATGGATTTACAGCGCTAAAATCTACGGTAGAACGTAAATGAGCCATTGTGAAGCTTTGTGCTAAACACGTGAATAACAAGAAGTCCTCAATTTGTTTTGTAAAATGCACTTAGACATATCACAGATGAATGAAAGAGGCATTTGAAAATGTATGTAATTCTGTTAGGCCTAAAACTTAATTTGTATTAGGCCTAACAGAATTATATAAATTTTCAAATGCCTCTTTTATCATGCAAAGTTTAACACCTTGTTTGTTTGTTTTGGAATTTCGCACAAAGCTACTCGAGGGCTATCTGTGCTAGCAGTGTAAGACTAGAGGGAAGGCAGCTAGTCATCACCACCCACCGCCAACTCTTGGGCTACTCTTTTACCAACGAATAGTGGGATTGACTGTCACATTATACGCCCCCACGGCTGGGAGGGCGAGCATGTTTAGCGCGACGCGGGAGCGAACCCGCGACCCTCGGATTACGAGTCACACGCCTTACGCGCTTGGCCATGGCAGGCAAGTTTAACGTTATTAAGTTTTATCACTCTTACCGACTTATGTAATTTTCCTACTGTCATCAATGGGGAATATAAATAAAGATAAATTAGCAAATATGACTGATTAGCGATAAACAGAATTAGACAGGTACAATAAATGGCAGATACAAAAATTGTTTAATAAAAACCAAAGAATTTATTTCAAAAATTAAAAACACATATTTAGGCTTAGTTTTGCCCAGATTATTCAATACAAAGTCATTAAACCTACTTCAAATAAGTTTGCAAAAGTTAGAGATGTAATTTTAGCCCACAAATAGTTTCTGTTGAAAACATTATGAGAAAAGAACAAAGGGCTTATTATTTCTTGGAATACTTTTCAGCCAAGACTTGTAAGTACGTATGAAACAACCTACAAGCCTCACCTCTAAAAAGTGGGAGTACAAAATTAACCAAGCGACAACTGTTTTCACACTCATAAGGTGCACAATGACAGATAGATATGAAGTTGTTCAACCAAGAATGTACTAGTTAAAACACACTGTACATTGATAATATTTGAATAACATAAATAGCTGGCTTCGTTCCAAGATTTTTTACGATAAAAGAAAAATGAAAATAAAGAAATAATAATTTAATCTAAATTTTTAGGCTCGTAAAAATCGATTTGTTACCAAGCGGAATTTTGAAAGAATTCATGGTATTTCTATTAATAGTCAATATATTTCTTTCACACACGCAGAAATTTATATTTATTTTACATTTTATATAAGGTTGGAAGAAATTATTTTTAATGAGTACCCTGAAAGGTCAATCTCTCCCTTTATTACGAACATTACTCATTCTTGTGGACGTTGCACGCGTCACCGTACGATATCCAGTTACTGTTTATAAAATTCGGCTGTTCTTGGAGGGAATAAGGCTCGCCAGTATCACAAGTAAACAACACTAGGGGTTTAATTGTCTGTGTGTGTTTTTCTTGTAGCAAAGCCACATTGGACTATCTGCTCAGCCCACTAAGGGAATCGAACCCGTGATTATAGTGTTGTAAATCCGAAGACATATCGCTGTACTAGCGGCGGGCACTTAAGTGTTTCTCTTACAACGGCTTAGAGTACGGAAAATGTTTTGTAATGCTGTTTAGTTTCGAATCCGACTCTCAAGCTCTGAAATCTAGAACTCTCTTACTGGGCCAACCAGCGCCTTTCGTAGAAATATTACAATCACTCCTTTAAAAAAAAAGTGAGAAAATACTTAGGAAATTATACTGCGACTCAGTTTATTTTTCTACTTTATAACAGTTCACTTCCGGCAATATTCGACAATTACGCAACAGTTCGTTCAGTTTTGCTCCTTTATTAAAGTTCACTTCAAAGCACGTAGTTAGCCGTTGATAAAGAAAGAGTTCTCATTTGTATATATGAAGCAATACATATCAACATTACAAATACGCTTTACGACCAATATAGTTTCACAACAGCAAGAAAAATAAATTGTAGAAGTTATCCATGAACCTCTCCTTTGGATCTACCAGGATGAATCGCGATAAAACTTTCGAATCACGTTCATGTGAAAGGACACTCTATTGTATTTGTATGCGCGTGTCTACTTTTGTAGAGAATCAAATCACCCACCATATTTCTTCAGTCCATATTCATTTAAAAGCGGATACCACTTCTCAAAAATTGCAATAAAATATAAAAGATTTCTTTGTTTCCATAGTTTTCCACTTCACAATCTATTTCGAAATAGAAGAAAAAAACTAAAAAGAGTTTTCGAAAACATTTGAAAACGGCCGAAACGAGCTGTATTGATTGCTTATGTTCAAAGCAATGCGCGAGAAAAAAATGTTTGTCAGATTTTTTAATCCAATGTTTCTGCTCATTTATATATTATTATTTTTGCCTCTCCCTTTTAGTTAGATCCCCGGACTTACAGCTTGTATCCAGGTTTCGATACACCTGATGGGCATTCACGGATAGCCCAGTGCGTAGCTTTGTGCTTAATTAGTTTGTTTAAAATTTCGCGCAAAGCTTCTTAAGGCCTATCTACGCTAGCCATCTCTAATTTAGCAGCGTAAGACTAAAGGGAAGGTAGCTAGTCATCACCACCCATTGCCAACTATTGGGCTACTCTTTTACCAACGAAAAGTGTAATTGACCGCACATTATAACACCCTCATGTTTGAAATTGAGTTTCTGCATTTTCTTATAATACAAATTGCATCGACTACACATTCATCATGTCTTGTGATTGGTTACTGTAATATATAGCCCGTAGGTTAGAGGTGCTCGACTTACAAGCTGAGAGTGGCAGATTCGAGTACCTGTTACCGAACATGTTGGCCTTTTTTTTAGCTTTGGAGACGTTATAATGTGACGGTCAATCTCATTATTCATTGATGAAAGAGTAGTCCAACATTTGGCGGTATATGGCGTTGATTGGCTGCTTTCCCTCTAGTCGTTCTTTGGTAAATCATGAATATCCAGCGCAGATAGCCCTCATGCTGATTTGCGCAAATATCGAAACATAAGAGCTAACACGTGATGTTCTTGTGACATCTCTTTTGTCTTATTCTTGAAGTTCATGACCATTAAGTCAGATACAATGTCAACTTTTTCCCACAAGAAAATGGGAAAGTTTTCACACATACATATCTGTGATTTTAAGAATGTCAGAAGCTGAGCTACGTTAAAACAGAATGTTAATATTAGGCTTAGAAGACAGCTGCAGAAACTCATAGCTAGTTTAAATGTTTATGCAAAGCTGGAGAGAACTTCAAATTCTTACCATTACGATATTTGTTTAGGGAACGATTTGGTTTGGTTTTTTTGGAAATTCGCACAAAGCTACTCGAGGGCTATGTGTGCTAGCCGTCCCTAATTTTGCAGTGTAAGACTAGAGGGAAGGCAGCTAGTCATCACCACCCACCGCCAACTCTAGGGCTACTCTTTTACCAACGAATAGTGGGATTGACCGTCACATTATACACCCCCACGGCTGGGAGGGCGAGCATGTTTTAGCGCGACGCGGGCGCGAACCCGCGACCCTCGGATTACGAGTGCACGCCTTAACGCGCTCGGCCATGCCAGGCCTTAGGGAACGATACAAAGGACTCTATTGGAGTTACTGGGTAGTTTTAAAAATAATATTTTAGTTCTGACATGTTTGATGTTTCTTTTCATATAAGGTTAAGGAGAATTTAAATCTATAGGCTTAACACGTATTCCAAACTACTGTCATGTTACATACAGACTATGTATTCGAAGTAATTAAAAAAAAACAACCTTAAGTAGTTAGAGGGCGCTTTGTTCTACAATTGTTGGAAATTAGTAAAGCCACCAAGCGGTAACATTTAAATCAAACTTGCTCTTTGGTATGATTGCAATTTTTAACTGCACTTTCCCCTTTTAATCTCAAATGGAAAACTATGTGAAACTTCACTGAGAAAATGGCCAAATAAGGTATTGATTGATAGTTTCACTTCAAATTTAAATATATTAAAAAACTACAGTTCATGAAACTTAAACTGACTGCATGGAGTTAACTTTCCAACCACCTCCTACTAAGACTTATGAGCATATTACATAAGATTTAAGTCGATCAGATCGGTTTTGATTGAACAATATATTTAACTTTCTCTGAAATGACGCGAGGCCCGAATGTGCAATGGTTAAGCTTTCGAAGGTCATAGGAGCTATCTCAAACATCACGGCCCATCAACCTCAGTAACCACTATCAATCTTAATTCTGTAGCATGAAAAATAGCGAAAATGAGATAACAGTTCTGCCATTATGTGAGTGTTTTGGATTTGGAGGCCTGAAGAGATATCTGAAAGTTTTATAGTTATTTTTTTCTTACACACAGACTCAATCTCTAAGTAATATATTTCAAAATTAATACACTCTAAAACAAAAACGGTTTTTAAATTGTCACGTGTATTTAAGGCAAATATATGACGCCACTTTGTGTCGTGATTCATAACTGATTCTTGAAGTATTGTGTTTATGTTCCAGTGTTAAACAATTTCCAGTTATTTAACAAATTATACGACTAAGCCAAAAATATTCCTGTTTGGAAAAATTCGTATATCCTCTAGACTAAGATATATGTATGTTTAAATTCCCACGATTTGATGTTAGAATCAGTAAAACGCTTAATTTAATTAATTGTTGAGATAAAAATTATAAAAAAAATTTCATTCAGCGTGTAACAAGAACGAACATTAAATTAAAAACAGTTAGAGATCCAAGTTAGTACCCTTAAAAATGTTATTCGATGTGAGAACAAAAAGTCCTTATAAATTAATGCCCAACTTGTGGTTTGTTTGTTCGTTTTTTTTTAATTTCGCGCAAAGCTACACAAGGGCTATCTGCGCTAGCCGTATAAAATTAAACAGTGTAAGACTAGATGGAAGGCAGCTAGTCATCACCACCTACCATCAACACTTGGACTACTCTTTTACTAACGAATAGTGAGATTGACCGTCACATTATCACGCTTTTACAGCTACAGTACTACAGAGTCACCACCAGGTTTGTTTAACACACAGACACATACAGTATTACAAAGTCACCACAAGGTTTGTTTACAACACACACATACAGTATTACAGAGTCACCACAAGGTTTATTTACAACACACACATACAGTACTACAGAGTCACCACCAGGTTTGTTTAGCACACACACCCATATAGTATTACAGAGTCACCACCAAGTTTGTTTACAACACACACATACAGTATTACAGAGTCACCACCAGGTTTGTTTACAACACACACACATACAGTATTACAGAGTCACTACCAGGTTTGTTTAACACACACACACACATATAGTAGTAGAGAGTCACCACCAGGTTTGTTTACAACACACACATACAGTATTACAGAGTCACCACCAGGTTTGTTTACAACACACACATACACTATTACAGAGTCACCACCAGGTTTGTTTAACACACACACACATATAGTATTACAGAGTCACCACCAGCTTTGTTAAACACACACACATTACAGAGTCACCATCAGGTTTGTTTAACACACAGACACATACAGTATTAACAAAGTCACCACCAGGTTTGCTTGACACACACACATACAGTATTACAGAGTCACTACAAAGTTTGTTTAACACACACACACATATAGTATTACAGAGTCACCACCAGGTTTGCTTAACACACACACACATACAGTATTACAGAGTCACCACAAGGTTTGTTTACAACACACACATACAGTATTACAGAGTCACCACCAGGTCTGTTTAAAACACACACATGTACTATTACAGAGTCACCACAAGGTTTATTTACAACACACACATACAGTACTACAGAGTCACCACCAGGTTTGTTTAGCACACACACACATATAGTATTACAAAGTCACCACCAGGTTTGTTTAACACACACACACATATAGTATTACAGAGTGACCACCAGCTTTGTTAAACACACACACATACAGCATTACAGAGTCACTACAAAGTTTGTTTACAACACTCACATACAGTATTACAGAGTGACCACCGGGTTTGTTTAACACACACACATACAGTATTACAGTGTCACTACCAGGTTTGTTTACAACACTCACATACAGTATTACAGAGTGACCATCGGGTTTGTTTAACACACACACATACAGTATTACAGAGTCACTACCAGGTTTGTTTAACACAGAGACACATACAGTATTACAGTGTCACTACCAGGTTTGTTTACAACACTCACATACAGTATTACAGAGTGACCACCGGGTTTGTTTACAACACTCACATACAGTATTACAGAGTGACCACCGGGTTTGTTTAACACACACACATACAGTATTACAGAGTCACTACCAGGTTTGTTTACACGCTCTTACCCATGCACTTCATGGTTACGATTCTGATGAAAAATGCTTCTAGTTTTCGGAAAACTTAGAGTTTGTTTTTGCGGTCCCCAGCACACCACCCCATTGGTTCCTTCTTAGCTCAGTGATCCTTTCCATGATTGAAATGGTCGGCTGTTGTTCGTCTCTACTCAATGTAGGCCTCTTTATTAGAATCACTAAGAACTCCTTGGCTATCTTGTATTTTTGTGCTTATTTCTCGGAATATTTTAAATCGATTTGATGTTAAAATTCGTCTCACGTAGAAGGTTTTCTTGGCTTTTCTTCGAAACACTAAGGTTCTAACGATACATTGTTGAGGTCTGTTTTAACTTTGTAAAACAATAACTTGTGCACGTTTTATACTACTAAATCCTACTTCTTACATTTCTCAAGTATTTATATGATGTTGTTTATTGCAGCTACAATTCAACTAAATACATAAGCTAACGATAAAAAACAGAAGCGTGTATTAAAGTCTAGGTAGTGCATAATTAACGGTTCACATTAAGTTGTATTTAGAAAGTAAATTTGTTCACCTTAATTAGATAACGAGAGAAGAAAGGGGTAAGTGTTCCTGCAGGTTTTTATATCGTAGTAGATTAGTTAATATCTCGCTGGCTCAGACTTATCTGCCCCTCCTCTCTCTTCAGACATACATATGATTTTATAAATGTTATATTTTGTATTACTTACCAAATTTAATTTTTTGTATATTTACCCAGTGCATAAATCACATTAGTGGTGATATAAGCATCGCATTTAATCATCTTTGGAGTAAATGTGTTATATATAATCTAGTAGTTTGTATAGTAGATAGATTAGGTATAGTAGCTTGTGTGTTCAGAAACCCGTGGGAAATGTTTATAATGGAACAATTAATTTTAATGGCTATCGATAAAACACTGCATATGAGAACATCTCGAGCCCATTTCTGATGAGCGTATCCGCATTTATTTCTGAAATTCTATCATTTTACTACTTTGACAGCTTAGTTAGCTCAAACACTAAATGCAATGTTCTATTGGGACTGATGAATTAAAAAAATGAAAAAACAAACCAAGTGAAGGACTAACATATCAAATATGGTAGAGGTGAAAATTGTTAAACCTTCTTCGAATTCCTGATGGATTAATTGTGACAGGACTTGTTACAATACTGGAATACTACTCTTGTCAGTTTTTAAATAATGCTGTGCTTGCATTTGGTTTTTATTTGTTTTTATTATTTGTTATTAATCAAACGTCGACAAATTTTGTGTTATACTCAATAAAACGTTACTATTGCTCGTATCATATGAACTGCCTTTTTATAAAACTCGTAACAGCAGAAATATGATGTCAAATTGTTTCTTTTTTTTGTTGCCTTAACCAAAAATCTGAGCTTAAATTCCATGAAAACAAAAGTCAAGCTCATATAAATAATTTTAAAATATGTCAGGATATAATTAAAAGTTGTTGTTTTTTCGGTGTTTTCTAGAATGTCACATGTTACTTTTATTTAAACTTTACCAAATCTAAAACGTGCATTTTTTAAACATTGCTTTTAAGCAAGAGGTTAGAACAGAAGAACAAGACTGACTTAAAGAAGACACTAAATGTACTTATTATAAGAATGAGAAAGAAGATTTTCAGAAAGCAGAAACAAGTTAAAAAAGAACGAAACAAATTATTTTAGAACCAAAGACATTGGTTTCAACCCCTTAAATGCACCTAGTTTGTCTTCACGCAAGATTAAATTTCCACTCAGCTGGTTCGCTGATTCGGATATTCTGTCGCTGAACAATGTAACAGTTTCTGGGTCATATACCTAACATTAGGAACAAACATAGAAAGAATGATCTTAGTTTAGGCGAAGTTTCTCTACGCTAGTACTTAAACTATTTACTTCGGATGAGGTCCTTGTCGTCTCATAATTTAGATAAAATGTGTCAGTAAAGCCTGATGGATAATGTAAGGTTTTGGGTTTCTATAAAACCTTCGTAGTTTTATAGAATCATTTTCTAATTTACGTTAAGCATTCCACGTTCGTAATTCGAAAAAGGGAAAAAAAAACTTTACGTAAAAAAGAAACAAAAACAAACCGTTGTCTTAAAACTTAAAACGTTATATTTAAATTCAGTATTTTTTTATGTTTAACATATATAATGTTTTGAAAAAATGTGTTCAAAAGCGCAATGTATTAACCGGTTTGGATCTGGTGGTTAAAGCACTCGACTCGTAATCCGAGAGTCGCGGGTTCGAGTCCCCGTCACATCAAACATGCTCGCTCTTTCAGCCGTGGGGGCGTTATAATGAAATGGTAAGTCCCACTATTCGTTGGTAAAAGAGTAGCCCAAAAGTTGGCGGACGGTGGTGATGGCTAGCTGCCTTCTCTCTAGCTTTACACTGCTAACTTAGAGATGGCTAGCGCAGATAGCCCTCGTGTAGCTTTGCGATAAATTTAAAACAAACCAATCTTAAGTTTGCTTTCCACTAGCTTTTCAGTTTACAGATTAAAAAAAAAATCTCTCTTCCGGTAGGATACATTTTGACGATAGGGATCGCTTGCAATATGCGTATATATTATTTTAAAAAAAGTGAACACATACCTTTACGTGTATAAGGATGGTTGATCGCATGAGAAACAATTGCTCGAATGGCGAACTTAACGTTTCGGACGAAAAATTATAGAAAAATAAAAATGTTATAATTTACAATATATTAATATACTACGTGTTTTAAACAGTTTTAATACTGTTGATTTGAACTTACACACTGTTAAGTTCTAATAAAGGAAAGCGTACGGTAATAAGTCCAGTTTTTCAGACATATCAGAAGTCACAGTCCTTATGACCAAGAGATTTTTTAACTTTCTTAAAACTTGTCATCAGTAATTTTAAGAGTAATTTTAAAACGTAATAGAAATCGGACTCATTTGAAGTTAAAATATCACTAACTGTTCTTAGGCTACCAGTCCTGATGAACCCGCAAGGGCAAAAACAGTGGCTAAAATGGAAAGTAAGGGTAATTTATTGGTTACATATATAATTTTCAGAGGAAGTTTCTAGCAATTAAAACTATTTAAATTATCCTGTTTTCTCTGTTTACATATACAAGCTTTAGAGGAACTTTCTAACAATTAAAACTATTTAAACTATCCTGTTTCCCTGATTACGCATACGAGCTGTACCGAAAGCTATAAGGTGAAGCTGTTGAAACAGTAACCTGAACTTTCATGAATCTTGAATAAATATTTTCGAAGTCATGGGACCTGTGTGCATACATAATTATAAACATTTAAGCGGTCAACCAGTCTATATCTGTTTAATATCTTCTTTTTTGCTAAGTTTGGGTTCCACGATATTTTTCGTAGTTTTTATTTTAGATAACCAACAAAATGGATGTAATTGGAGATTCAGAACTCCTATTCTCTAATTGTGTCTCAAACAAAAAGCCAGGGAGATTACAATTTTCCTTTTGCTCCAAATCTTCTACAATGTGTCCTCCCAGTGGCATAGCGGTATGTCTGAAGAATTATGACTCTAAATTCCTGGTTTCGACACCTGTGGTGGGCATAGTACAGATAATCCATTGTGTAGCTTTGTGCTTAATGACAAAAGAAATCCACAGCATACAGAATGTAGGCACAGCAAAGTTGCAGATGTCACTCGGAACTGTTTACTTAATGTTTAACACACACAAAAACGGTCATTTTTAAAAGAATTGGTTTAGTTGTTTTAAGCGCAAAGTTCCGCTATGGGTTACTGCTCTCAGTCACCGCAGGGAATCGTAACCCAGATTTCAGCACTGTTAAGTCCGAAAACATACACTTAATCCTCCAGCGGAGGTTTTGTTACATACTTACGTATCTGGGCTTCACATAGCTAACCCTTCATATAATCTTGAATCTAACTGATTGTCTGCTCTTACGTAATACCAACAAAGTCGTTAGGCTTAGCTTGAGAAAGTAGAGAAAACTGACAGCATCATTTTGAAGTAACGTGTACGTGTGTAATCCTTGACAGCAGTCATATTAGTCCAGCTTTACATTGCTAACCCTACAAATATTCTAGAATCTAGTTGATTGCCTGCTCTTGTCTAATAAAAGCAAAGTCGTTAGGTTTAGTTTGAGGAAGTAGAGGAACTGATAGTATCATTTTGAAGTAACGTCTACGGATGTAATTCCCGTCACTAATATTATCAGTTCCTATAGATATTTGTACTCTTTATCATGCTAGCTTAATCTATAGTTATTGTTCCTCATAGTAAAGAAGCGAAAACAAAAGTAGGCTTACCTACTTCTTCTGATCTAGATACACTTTAAGTACCGAATAACGCTTATCCAGACGAGATAAACGTTTTAAAAGACAAAATACAACAGTGATGATTTAACTTTGTTTAATTATATTTAGCTTAAAACAGTATGTATGTGTGTGTGTGTGTAGAGAGAGAGAATTTGAATGAAATAGTGAATAATTAGTCAAAATGTAGATAAGTTCAAACAGAAAGGGTTCTGATTTTCCATTTCTCGATCTTTTAATTGTGATAGATTGGCTGTGGTTTAGTGTTTAGTGTGCCAAACTCCAGATTGCAAAGTCTAAGGTTCGAACCCGCGATGAGTTGCTCTTAATACGTTCGGTATTTTGCAATTATGTATGTATAATAAAAGTAACAATCAACCACTCTATTCTATTAACAGTATCTGTGTAGGCGGCGTATGCTGCTGACTGATTTCTCCTCCCTCCCCTAGCAGCAATTGTAAATTAGAAATAACTTTTCTTGAATCGTGTTGTCTTTGATTTGGCTGCTTATCTCGTATAAGGTTCAGTGTTCAAGTTGAAAATACTTATACTATACGAGTGATCGTTTTGAAGCAAGTGAAAGCCGTTGACTATCTTAAAAGGGACTATTACTTATAAACTCTACATCATCCAAGCTTTCAGTTCGCCTCTTGTCATTGGTGCAGATAAAGATGCAGGTATCGCAATGAAATATAAGAATAAAGCCAAGGATTAACTCTTACTTTCTGAAATTTTACAAACAAATATTCAAAATATTTCAGAACAACTATTCATTGTTATTCCATATCTCGACTGGAATTTAGTTCAGACGAATGTTTGTTTGTTTTGAATTTCGCGCAAAGCTACACGAGGGCTATCTGCACTGGCCGTCCCTAATTTAACAGTGTAAAACTAGAGGGAAGGCAACTAGTCATCACCACCCACCGCCAACTCTTGGGCTACTCTTTTACCAACGAATAGTGGGATTGACTGAGACATTATAACGCCCCCACGGCAGAAAGGGCAAACATGTTTGGCATGACGGGGATTCCAATCCGTGACTTTTGGGTTACAAGTCGTTGCAGACGAAGGTGTGTGTGTGTCTAGTTATAGTAAAGCCACATCGGGCTCTTTGCTGTGTCCGCAGAATCGAGCCTCTGAGTTTAGTTTTGTAGATTCGAAGACTTACCGCTGTCCCATCGGAGAATGGAGGTGAGTGTAGTGGGTTGGGGTATACACAAAGAAATGTAAGAACAAAGCTGGGGTTTAACACCTATATCCTGAAAGTTAAAAAAATGCTGTACGCCAGATATTTTGTGATTATTTTATCCTATTCTATTCTATATCTGAACTGGGGTTCAGGTTTATTTTAATCTTGGAGCAACAGTAACCTGTTCATCTTTTACTTCTGAGAGCTCACCCTTCAGTAAAATGGTGTACCTTACTAAGGAATACATCTATTCTTATTCACCCAGAAATAATGTTTGACAGATCTGGCATCAACTCGATCATAAGAAGTTTTTGTGGCCAGTGATAGATAAAGGCCATGCGTGGAGGTACGATTAAGATATTGCCGTAGACTTGTGTTAATTGGCTAGTTAACATAGTGTGTTCTTAACACTTATTTGATAACTGTTGACTACGTTGACTGCATCTTCTCAATGCATCTCAGAAAGCTTTTCTTGTTACTGGACTGCAAGCGAGTTCAGTTTTTTTATACAGCTCTCGTTAGTTCTAACTGGAAGAAAGTAAATCTGTTACATCCGGTAAAGTTCGTAAAAGGGTATCTAAAGTATCAAATACAGTCCAAGCTTTACATACCTTCTGATTGTGCATCTGTAAATAGTGGGCAGGAGATTGTCGTTCATGCTTACAGTAACGAGGTTGAGATACGGGAGAAGTATTGATTGTTAAGGACTTGTTCGTACAAATAAGAGAACCTAGTTCGTGGTGTAGCTCTCGTAATGTTTTAAGACCAATGACAACACAAAATGAGGTACTGGATAAAGCAAGTAAATTTCATAATTCAACATTATCCTGTTGTCAAGACGTATTGAACCTTTGTATATTCTGGCTCTACAGTTACGTATTAAATAAACTCTGTATCATAAAGATCTTAGCTCTGCAGTAAGTTATTTTCTGTAGTAAGTAAAAAAATAAAAATTAGAGGTCAACATATGTTTACGAACAAGCCTAAATCAACGTAATACAACACAGAACTGTGTTATAAGGCACTCGAATACAGATGATTAACAAATTTGTGGTAACAGGGTAATAACAAAGTTTTTACATTCTTTCTGATGCCTTAACTTAAGGTTCTTCTGGTATTGTCAAAATAAAGTTAAAACTATTAGGATATGGCACGTTAAGATGAATATGATATAAATACATCTCAATGAACAGAAGTTGAAAAGAACATTATACGGATTCAACACGTTAAGGTAAATGTAATATAAAGACATTTTAATGAGCAGATGCTCTAAAGATATAAATTTTCTTCTCTATGATGGTGACTCGGGTTCATTATCTAGATCCTTGCGTGTGAATTATCAGTGTGTAATTAAACATGTTATGTTCCCGAAACAAACAAAAAACATGTTGTAAGCGTGAATATTTTTTCAATTTCTTTTCAGTGAAACGGCAAAAAAATCGGTAACTTTATCTACGTTGTGATGTAAATGCTGTCACAGAATCACAAGCTTATAAAAATATTCTTTGAAAGTCAATATACTAGTGTAATGTACGTTATTAGATCATCGTAACAACATTTGTTAATAAAACTATTTATTATTTCTATTGCAGTAAGACCGTCACCAAGGTCCTTCAACCTTTTCACCGGTCATATCATTTTTCTATTCTAACCCTAACTTTTTAAGTATTCGCTTTATGTTTATATTATTACCAGTACTACAGCTAAAAGTACGTGTAATGAAACGTTTCTTTTATCAGAAGAAAAATAGTTTCACTCGTGGATTAAGCACATTCTTTCGTGAGCAATCGAAAGAAAGATTTACAAGTCAATATCATGGTTCAAGCATGTCGAAATATGCATTTTCATTACAAGCATAACGATAAGCAAGCAACTGCTAATTACATTACGTTCAATCATTTGCTTTCGTTTCAAAATCAAACTTTGATAAGATATTATGACTCGAAATGGAGTAAAATCTGACATTTCTTGATTAGATGTATTCTAAATCTGTAAAAGTAATTGAAATATCAGCCAATGAACTAACGTCTGATTCATATTTCCATACTAAATGAAACCAATCGAGTGGAAAATTATCATATAATAAAAACGATTCGTTTGGTTGCTTGGTTTCTTGTTAAGCTAAAGGTTATAAAACAGGTATCGGTAACTAAATTGTAGCATTATAAGCAGGCAGCTTCACCGCTGAGCCATTGAGTGGGAGAGGACATTAGAAAGCTGTTTTTGTTTGTTTCTTTTACGCAACGACATTTTTCATACCTTCTGACCTGTGGTCACCGTGAAGCTTCAGAGGTCTTCAACATGTCCTATAAAGGCTGAAAAGTTTGTTAATTTAATGATATTATTGTTTTCACAACCTCATTCTAATTTTCTCTTATTCTAATGTCATTAGGGCCTGTCATCGCCAAATTGTTAGAGTGCTTGTTGACTCGCAATCTGAGGGTGGCGAGCTCGAATCAACGTCACCAAACATATTTGCCTTTTCAGCCGTGGGGGCTTTATAAAGTGCGGCCAATTCTACTGTTCGTTGGCGGTGGGCAGTGTTGATTAGCATCGTTTCCCTCTGGTGTTTTAATGCTAAATTAGGGACGGCTATCTGAAGAAAAGGTGGACGCCAAGTGGTTAAATCAGCACCTAAAGTCCATTCTTTGGGCATTAGTTGCCTCGGGACTCAAAACGTCATCAGGGCTAAGTGTAGTTTAGTGGTTAGAGTATCGAACTCAAAATCCGAGTATTTATTTTTCAGTTTTCCGTTGTTTCAAAATAGTTCTCCAGTCTTAATTAAGTTCACATTTTGACAATTTCGATGTCTATTTTTCAAAATCGTCGATTTTTTTTCGGAATTGCCTTCCACTGGCTCTGCAGTAGGCTTACGGAAACGTAACCCTAAAAACATTAAGCTTCTACAGCCACAGTGAACAGCTAGTGCATTATGTACCTTAAATAGTTAATTTTTGTCGAGAAACTGAAAACATTTTAATAAAATAATATATTGGGTATTTGTAAATTGTCACACATCTAATACATTTCCCTGAAGTTCTTTTCAGTTGAAATTAAAATATGTTTTTCATACAGTTTTCAAAATATAACGAAGTAGCCGCCACACGAGAGGCGCAGAAAACTCTACTTGTGTGACACAAGGCCATGGGCGGCACAACGGAAAACATATGGTTGCGTGTGTTTACCTATTCACTCAGCTAATTACTAATGAAATTGTTCTGACCTCACAGAGCTTTGTTTAGATACCCAAGAATACAACGTACGTTTATTACGTCACTGGGACATTGCTGAAATATAGTTAAGCAGAACATGTTCCGCTAACCATCATCGAAATTGAATCTACGTAAAAAAAAGATATATAAACAGAGAGCATACATTGTTCCTAATGTACAGTACATGGACATTTTTAGACGTTACGATAAATCCACGATTTACTAAACAAGTTTCATACTCAATATAAACTTCAGAAGTTTGTAGAGGAAAATGAACTCTAGAGAAATTTGAATTATAAATATTGTTTTTTTGCGAAATTTGTAGACCATCACTATTTTGGCCCCCTGGTGGCACAATGGTATTTTTGCAGACTCGCACCGCTAGAAACCAGGTTTCAATACCTCATATTGGACAGAGCACAGAGAGCCCATTATGTAGCTTTGTGCTTAATTCTGAACAATCAATTAGTCACTATTTTTCATGCCTTTAAGCCTATTTTCTGTAAATATGCTCACACTTTATTAAGATATATCTATGTATATGAGGATCGGTCTGAGATACAAATCAGCGTATTGAAAATAAGTACTAGAAATAGTTTGTCTTCAAAAATTAAAATATACGAAAGGTGGATGAAAAGGTTTAGTAAACCTCCACCTTTACCCAACATGAATATTTATTAATTAAGTTTGATACATTTTGGTGCAGTAGGAATTACTCTTCACATTAGTTCAAAGGTCAACAGAAAACGTCAACCCTTCCAAGTTTAGGTCTCATAATATTTTTAATAGGTGGAGATAACGTACACAATTGTGTTATTGTTGAATGTTTATCCGTTAAGTTTGACTAATCTTGGTGAAGTAAGAATCACTCTTTATTTTAGTTCAAAGGTCAACAGAAAACGTCAACCGTTCAAAGTTTGGGTCTGCTAATACTTTTAACAGGTGGCGATAACGTACAGAATTATGTAATGTGTTTTGATTTCTTTGTGTGTTTATTGTTAAGCGCAGACTTGCACGATGGATTTGTGTGTTGTCTACCGCAGGTACTTAACTGATATTTTTGCATTTTTCTCGAGCTTATAACGCTGAGCCAATAAAGGTATATTGTGCACTTCATTTGATCATTATAGTTCCACAGTTAATACACAGGAGTCTCTTTGTTTGTTTTTGAATTTCGCGAATAAGCTACACGAGAACTATCTGTGTTAGTTGTCCCTAATTTAGTGGTGTAAGACTAGAAGGAAGGCATATCTCTAGTCATCACCACCCACCACCAACTCTAGGGTTACTCTTTTACCAACGAATAATGGGATTGATTGTCACGGTATAACGCCCCCATTGCTGAAAAAGCGAACATATTTGGTGAGACAGGAATTTGAACCCGCAACCCTCAGATTACGAGTCGAGTGCCCTAACCACCTGGACATGCCTGGCCTTTCTTTTTGGACTTTTCCATATAGTCGCTCATAAACTTTTGTATTTCGAGATTAATTCATTCTATATTTAAATTTCTTTTCACTACAGCAAGAAAAACAAGTTTTTCACAACAATGCCCTTCCAAATAACTGAGAGATTCCAAGAGTTTGGAATCACTAAATTATTTGGAAAGGCATTTTTAAGACATTTATTAAAATCGATTAAGATCGTCTGTCGAAACGTTGTCTGCCTTTTATTATTTACCTTTCACCAGTATTAGCCATTTTCTTCTATTTTCGGTTCTTATCACACTGTAGATGCACCTACTGCCTATTTATGGAACTGGTGTATAAAGATATTTCGTTGTTTTCGTCCTCCTGGTTTTCAGATATACAGTCAGTGGTGTGAAGACGATATTAAACAAACTATTGAAATGCGTTTGTTTTTGTGTTTTTTTCATAGATTTAACAAATATATTTTTTTAAAACTAAAGCTCGGATAAAAGTTTTAGTTTTTAAATGCGAAGAATAGCTTTTCCAGTCACTTATTCTCAGCCTGTCATAGCCAAGTGATTAAGGCATTCGACTCGTAATCTGAGGGTTGTGGGTTCAAATCCCCGCCATACCAAACATACTTGTCTTTTCAGCCATGGGAGTGCTATAATGTGACGCTCAGTACTTTCCCTTCGATGTGAATGAGATTGGATCCAGTTACCTATAAGATAATTTTCAACTCGTATCTGTTAAAATTTCGTCAGTTATCATGAAACCTACAACTTGCCATAAATCAGTGCAATGAAACGATTTAAACTGAACGCCCCCAATTGGCAAAGTGGTATGACTGCGGACTTGTATACTGCTGGAAACTAGATTTCGATACTAATGGTTGACAGAGCACAGATAGCTCATTGTGTACCTTTGTGCTTAATTCCAAAACAAACAATCATGCTAGAACATATTTTTAAATAATCCACAAAAATATTTTAAATTTTTATCATAACTAAGATGTAAAGGATAGGGAACCCGTGGACTTTGTAGATAATATAGAATAAAAACCAGCTTCAAATAGGTAACTAAAAGTTAACTAATTAACATCGTGTTACATAACATTTTGTCAGTAGCTCTAAACGACACATTTTCAAAAATAAATATGAATAGTGGGATTTACCACAATGCCTTACAAAACTAGATCGTTCCAAAAGCATAAGAGAGCGGAGGCCTAAATATGTTTTCATTGTTGTTTGTAACTGTGTAAACACATCACAGTAAAATCAAATTTGTCATTTTTATCCAAATTTATGCTACTAGAGCGTGGTATAAATGTTGTTTTTCTTTTATGGTGAAACATTCTTGGCATTTATACCGCACGCTAGAGGACGATGTGTAGCGGAAGACTTTCAAAACGTCGTCCTCCACATTTGTGTTTCCACAACAGACAGTTGTCATCCATTCTACAAAGTTTCATCATGAATACTCTGCCTAAACAATCTATCAAAGGTTTCTTTGTGTTATACTAATTTTATTGTATATATTTAAGCTTTTGTATAAATATTTTGTATATTTTTGGAAGTTTCGAAGTTTTATTCAAAAAGATTTCCTAAAAAAAACATCTGACGAAAAATGAAAACAACACGCTACCCCATGTTCCTTCAAATTTTATTATGAATTACAATTTTTAAGGCGTACTAATCCTATATTATAAGTTGCTGAATCTTCATTAACGACAAAGATTCTTGTATAATGAGGAGTGAAATAGAAACCAAAAGAAGGCTTAGCAGGCCTCATGTGGCGGGGAAAAACTGAACTACATGTAAAGCGAAGATACAATGACAACAGGATAATGAAATCAAATGACCCTTTATAACCGTTTATCGATTGAACTAAATTAGATTAATACGCCTAATACACGGGTTTAATGACCATGCCTGTACTTCTAGTGATCATTGTGCTCATAAACGATGACTGTGGTTTTGGTTTTGTTTCTTTTGCTAAGGACCTTAATATTCGAACGTACTTGGTCAGGCAATATGAGTGGATATGCAGAATAATACATGAAAAAGATGCGACTCATCTTAGTATTATTCTAACTTTTTATATAACCAGAAGCCCCCTTCTACTTAGCGTCACAGCAGAATGTCTGAGGACTTACAACGTTAGCAACCAAATTTCGACATGGAGAGTAGAGCACACATAACTCATTCTGTAGCTTTATGCTTAACTTAAATATATATATAACCAGAATACAATTAATAGAGACATTGTTTAAAATTAATCACAAAGCTACACAATGGGCTATCTGTGCGTTGCCCATCAAAACCCGGTTTTTAACGGTGTAAGTCCGCAGAAATGCTGCTGTGCCTTTTAGCAGCGAGAATGATGTTAATTAGAAGCAAAAATATGGAACCATAAAGTAGTTAACGATTAACGATACGAAACTGCATATTACTACGTTTAAGGCTATTATTTGAGGGATCATAAAACATGGTTGGAACCTTCCCGTTTAATTCACTTTGCCAAAATGATTCGCTGCTTCAGAACTTTAATTATTATTTTGAGTAAAGCCTCAAATATCGATGATACATTCATAATACTTGTCATAATTCAAGAGCTACATTAATCATAAAAATAAAAACTTATTCAGGCCTGCTAGGGGCAATGAGGCAGTTAAAAATACTAAAATCTTACGAACCTCAAAAATCAACATAATTTACCATTAAACAAGACGTTATAGTAATCCAACAAACCGTAGACATTAAAGCGAAATAGGTAAGCAAAGGTTTTATTGTAGCACAGAGACGTAACAATGCAATGTTATTTCATGTTAACCTTTCCAATAAGTCTTGAAAGGTTTGTTTCAGGAACGGTGTAAAAAATGTGTTCACAGTGACAATGTTTTGTCCGCGTTCTTTCTGTTACTTTTTTGCAGAGGTGACATAAAGTGAAGAAAACAATAGACGTAGCAACGTAACATTAGATTACTAATCTTAATTTGTTGTACTTGATTGGCTTCAAAAGTGCAAAAATTAAAAAAAGAGCTTGAAAATAAAACCATTCTTTATATTGACTTCACAAAACCAGTACATGAGTTAAATACGTGTACCATCCTTCAGTAACTTAAAGTAGTTAAACCAGTATATGAGGTAAGTACGTCTATCATCCTCCAATAACTTAAGGGGGTTAAACCAAGAAATGAGTTAAATACGTGTGGCATCCGTCAGTAACTTAAAGTGGTTAAATCAGTACATGAGGTAAGTTCGAGTAACATCCTTTAATAACTTATGGCGGTTAAAACATTCTTTAAATAAATAATCTGTTGCGCCATTGATCCATATAAAAAGAGAAAATATGAGGAAAGCAAAATCTAGCAATATAGTTCACTATAGATGAACCCTGGACACAAGACGCGAATAGGATGACCAGACCTTGGCACAATGGCTTAAGAAAAACAAAGTTAAATTGAAAGTCGGTCAAGCTCCCGGTGACTCAGCGAAATGTCTGCGGACTTACAACGCTAAAAACCGGGTTTCGATACCTGTGATGGGCAGGGCACAGATAGCCTATTGTGTAGCTTTGTGCTTAATTCAAAACAACAACAGCAAATCAATCAAACAATTAGATGGTAAAGCAGGATACAACTAGAAGAGAGAGAACAAAATGGACAAATGAACCGTAAAAAAATCAATAATAACAGTGGACATGAGTAAATAAACTTAACAATTTCAGCAAATAATAACTTTAAAAGAAAGTCAAGTTGATTGATTCGATATAGACTTCAGAATTTAAGCAAAGATGGACCTTGAATGAAATAAATAGTAAAGCAGTTTGAATGAATAATAATTTAATAATTCATACGAATATGAACCGTGGATGAAACAGTATACAGGAGATTCAGGGAGATAAATGACAGACACGTCAATTGAGGATCAAACAGGGTTAAAGAGCCAAACAGATAAAAGCCGAATGGAAAAACAAAAACCAGAGTGAATTAGTTTAAACAACACAAAGGCTGGTGAAACGAATAAATATGTTAACAAAACGTTGGTAAAGAAGTAAATAGCGAGCACGATTAACAGGTAACCACTATATTGATATTCACGCTTTGGTTTATGGTTATAAAATGAAATTTTACGACGTGTTGATACAATAGGTTGTCTTGATGCATTTTTAAATATTTTACCTAAGTTTAATTTTAATGAAGAAAATTCATAAGTATTTATTCTATCTACACAAAAGCAGGCTTCACCCTGGAGGAATCTCTAAAAATCAATCTGGAAAAATAAAAGGAGAGAAGGAAATCGAATTGTTCAAACGAATGGTCCAATGTGTATTTAGAAAGCGATCTCTGATATTTTTCTCTCTCCAGATATCACCTAATTAAATGCAAACTCAATTCAAACCAGTCTTACTTCTTCGATATGCATCACCAGAAGGTTCTACCTCTTTTCTCCCCTACACAAACTTTCGTTTCTTAAATTTTCTACTTCACTAGAACCAGTCATCGCTTCATTTGGCTATATAAACTAAGTACGAGGTCTCAGTTTGTGGTACCTGCGCTAGTTTAAGGCCTTAGGATATTTTCTGCTAGAGGACCACGAAACCAGTACACATCCCTTAAAATCAATATTAATTAAGGTAATACGTATATATTTATATATAACACTAAACTTTTAAGAACACCGAATTATACTTGTGACCTACTTATTTATTGGAACATGCATTGACGAAGAAAAACGCATAGTTTCGTTCTAAAATAATTTATCAAATGGATGTGTAGTCCATTAAAAGGGAATTATTTTTGTGCTACTTTAGGCTTAACGATGATAATAGGTTAATTAAGTTCTTGGGTGAATATTCGAAGGCTGCATTGTCTTCTTATTGAAGCAGAAAACTACACTAACAAAGAAAGTATCTGAAACAGAATGTCAGATGAATCCAAATTACATTCTTAAACGGTAAACTTCATGTGTACCACAGAAATAAAGCTTCATTGGAAACAGTCATTCCAAAACCTATGAACTTCATTAACAATGGAAGACAGTAAATGTAGTTTCAGCTAACAGCAATTAGTTCTAGCTTGCTAGTTTTAATTTATGTCTCATCTCTTGGATTCAAGAATTCAATTTTTAATAGATTTAGCTGAAGCCATCTAGTGATTGGAAATTGTAAAAATAAAAGCCCTGTTAATTATTTTACAACTATAAATATTTTCCATCATCCATTTCATGTAGTGCTTGGAGGGTTAGTTATAAACCAACAAAATTTCGAGTAATTTTTAAATATCATTTGAAGAGCTTAGTTTTCTGGCTTTAGTTATCCGTGTATGTGGTATAATGTTACAGAATGCTTCATAAGTAATCAGAACACGTAAAGTTAGTAAAAGTAAAGCTTCTCTGAATAAATGAATTCAGTTAATTTTATATTTTAATTTTAAACATATACCTTGTTTGTTTGTTTGTTTGTTTTGAATTTCTCACAACGCTACACAAGGGCTATCTGCGCTAGCCGTCCCTAATTTAGCAATGAAAGACTAGAGGGAAGGCAGCTAGTCATCACTATCCACCACCAACTCTTAAGTTACTCTTTTACCAGCAAATAGTGGAATTGACCGTCACTTTACAACGCCCCCACAGCAGAAAGGGCAAGCATAAACAGGTTTACAAATTAGCAATATTTTATTTCATATCTACGCTTCTTTATGAACTTACAGCGATATTTCTTAGGCCACTGCAAACTCTGTACATAAAGGTTTACAAGTTGCTATTTTAATTTAAAGTTTATTTGTTTGTTGTTAAGCGCAATGACAAAAAAGGGCTACCTGTTCTGCTCCCATCATAGTTATGTAAACCCAATTTTTTATTGATACAAGTAATCAGACTTATAGCTGAGCCACTGGGAGGGTTGGGACGGAAGGGGGTAATTTGTTTATTTGTTTGTTTTAGAATTTCGCGAAAAGATACACGATGGCTATCTGCGCTAGCCTTATCTAGTTTAGTAGTGTAAGACTAGAGGGAATGCAGCTAGTCATCACAAACCTACCGCCAACTCTTGGGCTACTCTTTTACCAACGAATAGTGAGATTCACCGTCACATTATACGGCTGAAGGTGCGAGCATGTTTGGTGCGAAGGGGATTCGAATCCACGACCTTCAGATTACGAGTCGAACGCCTTAACCCACCTGGCCATGCCGGGCCAGCGGGGATAATTTAAGGAAAATATTGTAAATAAATCGCATTAGTACGATAATTCCCTTCCGCTAGATGATGTTGGGTAAACAACATATATTAAGCTTTGTTCATTCAGAATTAAGCACAAAGCCACAGAATGGGCTACCTGTGCTCTGCCCACCACAGGTATCGAAACCCCGCTTTTAGAGGTGAACTATAGCGCTGTGCCCTTGGGAAGACAACTATTAAGCATCAATATTTAGTTATCAACTTTCAAACCATAACCATATGGTATATGTTTTATGGAAACGTAAACTTTAGTATCGTTTCCTTTGAGAGAAATAACAAGAAAAAGAAAGACGTGTGCTGTCCAAGATTACATCACAACAATTATGTCAGAGTTGTAAATACTACGCACATGTCATATACCTTTGAAGTGTCTGTCCGAATGTCAGCAAATATCTTCACCGTAAAAAATGCGTACATCAACCAAAACCATAAATATAATCAAATTATTTTCAAAAAACATCAAATACTTACATATTTATAATATTCAAATAAACTAATATATAAATAGTTATTATTGAAAAAAATATCATTGACCAGATAATTGAATTCTCAGCTGTCTTCTTTAAAAAATCACCCTAAGTTCCAGCAAACGAGTTCGTGAAATTATAAAACAATTACCTTCCACTTGATAACATATTTCAGCAAATGCATGCATTTACCCTTTTATATCAGTTATCACTTATTTTCCTTTTCTTGAATTGCTCAACCCCCTTTTATATCAGTTATCACTTATTTTCCTTTTCTTCGATTGCTCAGCCCCCAGTGGCACAGTAGTATATATGCTGACTAACAAAGCTAGAAACCAAGTTTAGATACCCGTGGTAGGCAGAGTACAGATAGCCAATTTTGTAGTTTTTTGCTTAACTTCAAATAATTTCTTCTGAGGCCAGTTTGTTGGTATTAAATCGTATTAATACTTGTATTCGATTTTAGTAAACGCGAATATCATTATGATTACTTTTCTCTCCAGTTCTTTCAGTTCTGATAACAAGAATATTACAATTATACGTGGTTTGGTTTGTTCTGAATTTCGCGCAAATCTACTCGAGGGCTATCTGCGCTAGCCGTCCCTAATTTAGTAGTGTAAGACATTGTTAACCTAAAGATGACGTAAGAAGGCCAAAACGTTGCTCAGTATTTTATACCCACACCGCTATGACGTTTGACTCTAATTCTCTGGATGTTCAATGCAGAATAAAGATGCTTTTACTGTTCATACACTGAGCTAGGAAGAAAATGTTGTTCATTTTCCAGAAAGATCTAGCACTATTATTTATTTAATAAACCAAGAATGAAATAAATGTATTACAATCGTTTTTAGTAAAATAAATTGCATGTTAAGTATCCATCCTAATTATGTGGATATTGATATATCTGGTTATTTGTGTCAGGATTTTGAAGTATACGTGAGTTGGGTTTCTTCTGTTTGAGCTTGCTGGCTATAAATTCGAATAATAAACGGTTTGTTTGTTTTAAATGTAGTTGTGTATTTGAAAATTACTTCTTGGTATATATTGAATATTTTTTGTTAAATGATTTAATTTGATTAAAAGTCATAAATATGTCAAAGCTTTAAGTTGTGTTTTTTCCTTATTCATGTTATTGGTTTGTTTGTTTAATGAATTTCGTCCTTAATTTAGCAATGTAAGACTAGAGGAAAGGAAACAGTCATCACCACTTACTGCCAACTCTTAATCTACTATTTTATCAACGAATAGTGAGATTAATCGTAACATTATAACGCTTTCACGGCTGAAAGGGCGAGCATGTTTGGTGTGACGGGGATTCGAACCCGCGACCTTCAGATTACGAGTCAAGCGCCTTAACCATCTGGCCACACCGAGCCAATTATGCGTCTTATTGCTCCATTTTTAATATTGCGTCATAAGTAGTTACGTGAATGTTTTTTCACTGTCTCAAAAAAAGAAAACTGCTATAGGAGTTACAATGCCTTTAAACTTATAACAACCCATTTTTACGTGTAAATAATTTAGCTTTAATCATGCACAGTTATTTTCTTTGTGTTTGCTTTTTCGCAAAGTTAACTCGCTTTTTAGGGCGTCATGTGTTACGTTTTTTCTCCAAGTTCGAAACTTCTTCAGACGTCTTACGCACAGTTACATACAGAAAATGATATATTGCAAGCATCCACCAATAGGCACAAACGTCAAACAGTTCATTTATAAAAGATTAATATCATAATTACCGTGTAAACAACTTTAGACAGTTCTTTGCTTGAAAATAAAGCATATTATTGTCTTAATTAAAATAGCTTTTTTTACACAAAATATCTGACTTTCTGAAACAGCTTTTAGGTATTTTTTTAATATTCTATTTGCAATCTCTTCGTAATGACTTTCTAAAGTTTTTAAAGTGAAACTCGC
This sequence comes from Carcinoscorpius rotundicauda, assembly GCA_011833715.1. Classification (NCBI taxonomy): domain Eukaryota; kingdom Metazoa; phylum Arthropoda; class Merostomata; order Xiphosura; family Limulidae; genus Carcinoscorpius; species Carcinoscorpius rotundicauda. The sequence goes on along the minus strand of CM022403.1, from coordinate 4,364,042 downwards.
GCTCTCCAACGATTTTTCAAATCTGCTCATACAATTATCACATTTTTGTAAAATGTCAACCAGTTGTAATTAAATATACAAAAATACTAGATTTATTTCCGCAGGGCCCTCCCCTCGAATGTGTTCTGTTTCAAGGGTAAAGAAAACCAAAATTAAGAGTAACAGTTACTTGCTTTTGAAGCTCATAGGTCATGCTGTGTTGCAGCCTATTGAGTACACAATTTCTCTCGTTATTCCTGGCATGCGCTCGTTTTACTAACATTAAGACAATAAAACTTTTAACGTAATTTTCTTGTTTACAGACAAATAACAGACTATAGACTATTGTATTGTGGTGTGAGTAGTTGAAACAGGTATCCCCATCAGGTAGTTTTAGGATTCCTTTCCAGGAAATAAACTCATAAACATAATCAGAAGTACTTTTTCTGGAAAAAGTAATTGAGAATTTAAAGAACTTCATTGTTTAATGTAGACTTGTGACATTTCGATACGACCTGACTTTGATTTCGAGTTTGAAAGAATTTCAAACCCGTGCATGTTAAGCATTCTGAACACTTACTAAACTGGTCCCTTCAAACCGTTGTGAAACGGCATTCTCACCACCAGGGGGAGAAGATAACAATCAGAGCGCTTTTTATTATTAAACATTCAAGAAGTTTTTAAACATTGTTAATGCGCCTAAACAATACTGGATTGTTAAGAATAAATAACCAGGCGAACAAAAAAGAAGTAATACATCTATGTCTACTGAACGTTTCTCATAGTAATTAGTTTATTTTCATTAAAGATTAGAAAATATTCTTCTGTACGATAAAGATGCCGTTGAGTTAAAACCATAATTTCTTTACTAGCAAAGAAGCAGCCAATAGAATCGTTGAAAATTACAGACTCCAAGCAACATAATAACAAGACAAAATTCAACATCAATCATGTAGAAATAAGCCACATTCCAGTACCATCTTGATAGTCAGGTTCCTAAGTAAAAGCATTGTGTTCAATTAACGCTACGCTAGTTGCTAATTTTACGATACATTCCGCAGGACAACATGTCTGGCATATTTAGTAAAATAATTCAACGAAAGGACATAAAGGACATATAAGGAAAATGGTTGTTTTAAGATGAAAACAGTGATCTTAACACTAAATTAGGTCATCAGAATAGTAGTGGATGTACTTATCACTAATGTGGGATGATATCAGCACACGGGGTGCCTCCAGCACTAGTATAAGAAACGAGCACAGGGTGATTCTAACACTAGGTTAAGATATCAACATACGAAGTGTGATTAGGATATCATCACACAGAGTGACTCTAACACTGTTGCAAGAATTATCCTTGTACTGTTAATGTATATTAGGGTTAAAATCAGCCTTGTACCGTTTGTATATGTTAGGGTTAAAATCATTTTTATACTGTTAATGTATGTTAGGGGTAGAATCATCCTTTTACTGTTAATGGAAAGAACACGCCTGTTGTATCGTTTGATTCCTTTTCTAACGGATTTGATATCAATGTACAATATTCTTGTTATATTACTTGCTCATTAATAAAGCTAAATAAAAATCAGGTAATATACTTCGCTGACATTTTAGCTACGATGAAACAGCTCTAGCTTTGTTACTTTTTCTTTTACTGTGACTGTTTACTTTTATCCCTATAACGAGACAAGACTAGATCAAAAGATCATAAATTATTTACCAAACAAAAATGCACTCAAGGAAAATAGAAATACGTTGTTTACGTAGGTGAATTGTTTATTTTAGATTGTTTTCTAATTCTAATCAAAACAATGTTTCTCTTTTTTCATTCTAATTCTTTTCAGATAAGTTTATGTTAGTCTTCTTTCACGAGCAGTTTCTTTATTACTTTGTTATGAACAAACACGAGACTGACTAATAACCTTTCCTCAGACCAATAGTACAAACAACAATAAACTGTTTCTACCTAATTTTGTTTTAACTCGAAGATGAAGCAATGTTATTTCTGATTCTCGAATTATTAATTTTCCAAAAAGAGTATTTATCGAACACTGCGCATGCGCAGTGTCTAAAGAAAAGAAATGTATACTTATAGGTTTCCTTAGACAAAGAAAAGTCCCCCTTTTTAAAATGTTGTTAATTCGTTACATGTTTTATTAGATAACAGAAAAGCATGTAAAACTATATGTTTTTAGAACACACTCTACAAGATCTGCTCAGATATGATCTCAAATCAAAAATTTTCGTCCTGGCTTTCATAAATACCAGAATTTTTCGTGACTTTGTTACATTTTCTCACAATAAATGCTGTGCATGTGCTGTAGTTTCTTACGCCTTCTTATTGAAATTAGCCTACAAAATTACCAAACAAGTTTCTCTGCAGTTGTAGAGTCGTTGAAAGATATCTTAGAAATAAGATAATTGATATTATGGTATATTCAGGTTAATCACCTGATGTCGTTTAGATTGGAAATTTATGGGCTGAGTTAAACCGATCGCAAGCCAAACACAGAAGACGAACTTTTTCAAATCCTCAAATAAAGATGGCTGTCAGTCACTCAGAAATATTTGCAGAAACTCATTGAAAGCGTGTCACGTCCAAAGGAATGCTAATTAAATATCAGCTTGTGAAACTGGTTTGTGTTATTTTGAGTCTCATTTTCACTTTCAGCCGTGTGGGCATTATAATGTGACTGTTAACCACACTATTCGTTGGTAAAAGAGTAGCCCAAGAATTGGCGCTTGGTGGTGATGACACTGTCAAATTAGAGACGACTAGTGCAAATAGCCCACCTGTAGCATTGTGCGAAACATAAAAACTAAACGAGCAAACACTGTTCTTCTCGTCAAATAATTCGATAAAATCTACCTAAAGTCTTATAAAAGAAACCTGTTTATCTAATGTTCCTCTTTATCATGTAAATTTTACTTTATTTACGATTATATTTGCGTATGTAGAAAAGATATGCAATAGTATAATTAACTTAGTCTGCCGTTGTTAAAGAGCACGTGAAATATTGTAAAATAGAACGAATTATCTTAGAAGTTTAGCCCTAGGCTTTTATCCACTTTTCTTGCTATGTTTTCTCTCTAGAACCAAAACTCTTTCGTGTAAGTACTCGAGTTTCTCATCTTAAGATGCTTTGCAATGCTAATCTATAATGACATCAATTAATGGTGAGTTATTAGGGTGCAATTAATTTATAACATTTAGTATAAGAAAATTAGCTTAACGAGTTACTTGTCACTGCTTATAGGTTTAACGATTATTCTTAACAGTGTTAAAATAGATCTATAGCTATACATAGAAGTAACATGGAGGATACTGACTCAAAACGAATTCATGGAATCGATGCATCCTGACTTAGAAAAGCTCTAAAAAATTCTTAAGTTATCACATTCAAAAAACCTTAATCTACTAACACGTAAGCATCTTAAAGGTGTTTCAAGAGAACGTGCTATAGTTTGGCTGATTTCTTTACAGTTGCAACCTTTTTATCTCCTGGAAGACGTTAAAGTCCGAGTTTATAAATAATAACTTATTTTAATACTTTAATTTTTCTACGTAATACTTATGAAAGATGATTTGCCAAAATTATTTAAGGATTCAAATAACAGCCGTAACTTACAGTAACGTCTTAAGATATACTTCAGGCTCAAAGTATTGGATTATTGCAGTGAATAAGAACGTCACTAGAAGAAAGTCTATTCATATGAAGAATAAAGATTTATTGTTTGTTAAATATCAGTTTATTAAAACATTGCTAAAATTTTCGTTTCTTATTCTCTTCTTTTGACTACATGCAGTTTGTTTTTCTTTATTTTACAAAGGTTATTTCTTACGTTTTATTTAAGCAGCTGGTATTATTATACGGAAATGTGGTTGTTGTTGTTTTTAATCTCTGTAAACTTCAAGGAAATTCCTCCTAGTGCTTCAACTACGAGACTATGAAAGTTTTACTTTAACTCAGAAATATGACTTTAGCTGTTAGTATATTCTTATTATGGAGATTATTTTGCATTGGTAGTTCAGTATATGGAGTTAGGACTAACTTTAATCTTATAAGCTGGCTGAACCACGTAAAATATTAACAGGTTTAAGGCATAACATATCGTTATCGGTGATGGTATCCAACAGATGAAATAATGCGTTCTGATTTTTATAAGTAAGAATTAATAAACGTATACTTATTTAATTATACTCATTACCAGATTAATTTTCAGATTTGCTCTAAGTTGATAGCTTGGTTTAATCATAATTTAATATTATTGAGCAGTTAAAGTCTATTTTAATTCATATACAGATTTCAAGTGTTAAATGTTTTAGTCAAAAAGTACCAAGCAGGAATGCATGCATGAAAAAGTAAGGAAATAGGGTAGAAATTGACGGGTAACTCTACAACGCTTGGTGGCTTTTGACACAGTACAAACATAAAGTGAGTGTGGTCATCTCTCAAAGGTAATATCATAATTAGAAAATAGACATAGAGAATTTAAGTTGCCCACGTTTTTTGTTTTTTTTTTTTATCCAGATGACGTTGCTACAGGCCAATCATGTAGCACGTGCACATAAGTAATCATGCACCCGCACATGATATCAGAGCGGATTATTGCTTGGTGATTCACAGGGCGTGCTCGTAATCACAGAATATGGCTACTAGTGTATTGTTAGTTCGTTAGTTGTGCTGCAAAATGATAACTATTATTGCCACAGTCATAAGTAAAACTAAGAAAAACGCTTTAGCCAGTCATGCACATTTAGATTTGCATGAAATGAAGGCATGAAAGACGTGTCTTTACAACAATATTAGTCAGCTAGACTGACAAACTTATGATTTTGTTACAGCGGTAAGTATACAGATTTACAACACTAAAATCAGAGATTCGAACCTCCTTGATGGACTTAGCAGACAGCACGATCTGGCTTTGCTATAAGAAAACATACATACTTTAAGTACTATCATATTTATGATACCTATTGCTTTCAGCTCATTTATAGACCTCATAAAATAAATACTTGAATAGCATCTTTTGTATGTGCAATAAATGTCTTTCTTTTTAATCGAATATCTCAATTTTTTTTTAAAAAATGCGCTAGAACGCAGTGGAGCGCGTTTGATATTACGGATAATACTATGCATGACTACCCTAATAATCTCGAATGCAAGGCAGTTTTTCTCGTGGAAATTGGTACACTTCTCCCATTACGTTACTATTCCAGCCATCACTTTCTTCTTTTATCCACAAGAGCTCATACTCCATTATATGAATGGAAATGTTATATATTTCAGCTTGATTTGTTCTTTTTGCTGAATTTTCTCTTCATTTTATACCTTCCGAGAGAATGAACATAACCTTGTATGTCTAATCCTCACAAGTGCAAATAAATATCCTCATATTTCGATAGTATTTTCCGCCATCATTCTCTTTTATATTCTACGATTATAATATTGTTGTTTGGGGTAGAAACAAAAGCGTTACTGTTCTATAGATACGTCTATAAAAACTGTGTAGCAGCTAATAAAAGGACGGTCATGTGGCACGATATTAGTTAGAAGTCAAAACAACATATGGCAAGGCTCTCCTTTCTTTAGTTTTTGGAATATGTTACATAAGCGTATCCAATAATCGATCAAACAACAACTTAGTCGTTTATCATTGGACATTCTGATCTTCATTGATCCTATTGTGACGTAAGCATCTGATGTAAGATTGTTCTCAAAAATAGATATTTACATGTTTGCGCTTTCCTTATCGCATGTAATATAATCCATCACAGACAAGACTAAAGGTCTGGGTAACAGTCAGGTGGCTAACATTAGTGTTTATGCTATCGCGTCATTTTCAGTAAAAATATTAAAATTCAAGGGTCAAGATTGGCTTGGTTTTCTTTGAATTTTGCGCAAAGCTACATGTAAGCTATTTGCGCTAGCCGTCCCTAATTTAGCAGTGTAAGACTAGAGGGAAGACAGCTAGTCATAACCACCCACCGCCAACTCTTGGACTATTCTTACTAACGAATAGTGAGATTGGCCGTCACTTTATAACACCCCACGGCTGAAAGGGCGAACATGTTTGATATGACGGTGGTTCAAACCAGCGACCCAGGGATTACGAGTAGAGTGCCTTAACCACCCAATCATACCGGACCCAAGGGTCAAGAAAAGGTGTTTAAAAATATGAAGGTACAACAAATCCCTTATCATGATCTATCTGTTTTCCAAGCTTATTTACAGCCTACGGGAGTTCTGAAGTGTTCTAGACTTCAAAGGAGTTTAATTAGCTTCAAGCAGATTACTCATTTCGTGTCTAATTGTTTTTATTTCATTTTGAAACCAACGTTGTCTGGGGAAAATCATTGACCTGAAATGGGGTTGTATGATCACTTCCCATTGAAATGTCAATTAACCAAGGCTGTGATAACTCCGGCCAAAATGAAATAAATGAAGAGTCAGTTTTTGTAGGAGTTAAGTGTTTTACCCAACGTATATTTAGTTACATTTCTTCAGTAATTTTGTAGAATGTCCAAAATTGTTTTCTTCTGTTTTGTTACATAAAATGTGTTACATATAAGTATATACTAAAGCTACCATGTACTCTAGAAAAACTTAGAATACAAAAAAGAGGGGCATTTTATTTGGAAGATCTAATAAAAATATATTTAAGGTTTTCAAAAATATATATATATATTTTATTTTTTGTATTTCTTTACAATTTTTATTTGAAATTAACCTCACGAGACAAACATATATAAAAGCAGCAGGTATAACCACCTCTCTTATGAAGAGTACGTTGAGTATATCTGTGTCTTGGCCTGGCATAGCCACATAGTTAAAGCATTCGACTCGAATTCTGAGGGTCGTGAGTTCAAATCCCCATCATACCAAACATGTTTTCCCTTTCAGCCGTGTGGACGTTATAATGTTACGGCCAATTCCACTGTTCGTTTTTAAAAGAGTAGCTCAAGAGTTGGCGGTGGGTGGAGATGACTTGCTGCCTTCCCTCTAGTCTTACGTTGCCAAATCAGGGACGGCTAGCGCAGATAGCCCTCGTGTAGCTTTTCGCGAAATTCGAAAACAAACAAACTGTGTCTAATTAACAAACACGTTATGTCTTATCGAAACATTATTTTGAAAACATTATAGAGACTTTAAAACACAGTATAACTTCTAAAGGCATTTTGAAATACGTTACATCAAATTTAAAACATGTACCTTACTTTGGCTTTAGTGTACTTTGTCCCAATTTGTGACACTTATGTTTATGTCCGTCATGCCATTTGTTGTTGCTTTTTATTCCCGTAATTCATAAATTATTTTCATAAATGCTATGTGTAGTAACAATATCACACCAAAATATGTGCAGTTTATTGATATAAGTAAAGGACTTGGACTTGTTAACTTTACAGGTATATCGCAAAGTTAATAGTTGAATTACTAATTACACATTTTGCTAAATTATTTACCAGCAGTAAATTGCTAGAACGTCCCTAATAATAATATATCAGTATCGAAACAGTGATGCTGGCAATAATGTTGTAACACTGGAAGTATTCCCACTAGTTACTACAGGAGTTTCGGGCGTATTTAACACAGAAAATATGTACTTTCTGCCATTTGCTCTTGATCAGTTTTAGTGTTATGTTTTACTTATTTCCCAGGATGATAGGTAAGATAAAAAAAAACAATCAACCAATGTGATCCGACATGTGACCTCAGCATAAGTGAACGGTACATAATAAAGTTGGTTTTCCTTTCTGTTTCTCAACGCTTGGTCTTTACTACGATCGTTGTGGGTAGGATGAACAGTTTATTTTGTTTTTAATTTTGTGCAAAGCTACACAAGGGCTATCTGCGCTAACCCTCCCTAATTTGACAGTGTAAGACTAGAGAGAAGGCAGCTAGTCATCACTATCCACCACCAATTCTTAGGGCTGCTCTTTTACCAACGAATAGTGGGATTGACCATCACGTTATAATAATCGCATGGCGGCTAAAAGGGCGAGCATCTTTGGTGTGACGGGGATTCGAACCCAGGACCCTCAGATTACGAATCGAGTCCTTTAACCCCCTTGTTCATGCCCGATAATAAGAAGCTTTAGTTAAAGTCATAGACTCTGGTCATTAAAACTAGGTATAGAAGTTGGGTACAAATAAATAAGCATGAACTGAAATTCAGTTAAGATCAGCTTTCCGTCCAAATTATGAGTACACTGTATATTCCAGCGATGGATACTGGTTTTTCAGATTACAGTATAATATCAAATGTTTTTATGCCATGAATTTGTCAGTATGTTACATCATAAATATTCCATCAAATACTGTATTTCATATGAACAGAGAAAGTCCTCTGCCAGTAATTTTACTAGAAATCAGTCAGAATATAATTTACATAATGTCTTTCACAGGTGGAGGAAAGAGTTGCAAATTGGGTAGATTGATACTCTTGAAGATTGTACAGTTACATAATTTACAGTTGCTATGTAACATAAACACATCTTTACATTGTCCTTGCCAGGAATGACAAAAGCATACCGTACCACAAGCGGCAATAATCAGGGTAAGGGTCTGATTCTTCAAATTAGATCAATAATCGGAAGTCACGACCATCCATTTTATCCTGTTTCACGTTGTCCATACCAAGGATTAGCGGATCTCTTGATATTATACACAAAACTTAGCACAAACTAAATGTTAGAGAAACGTCTGTTTGTGATTCTCAAACTCGATATTTAAAATAATATAATAACATATATCTTGAAAAACACAAATTAAACTTTTGTTTCTATTTGGAAAGAAATATAGTAATGCGTTTGATGTGAAACATAAATTAAAGTTATGTTTCTAATTGGAAAGAACTATAATAACGTGTTTGATGCAAAACACAAATTAAACTTGTGTTTTTTTCATAAACAGTTGTATGAAGTCAATGAATACCATTGTAAGGTCAGTAATACACTTTCATGGTTTCGTTCCGCATCTAGATCCATTTACGATTTGCTTCTGGCCTTCTAGCTCATCATTTGGGAAGTTTACATCTATAACGACTGTCATTTATAATACAAAAACAAATAAAACCATTCATATTAACAACCGTTATAAAAATAACAGAACATTTTCACTACTTCTTACACATACGTATCCGTAGACATACCAATTATTTTGTACAAGTTAAAACTATGGAAATAAATAACTTCCAAAACTTAAAAACACAACGGCGCCACTGTTAATTCTACTTCATCAATCATGCTGAAAGTTCGCCCACTCATTTACATATTATAGAAATTTGGTGGCGCGTACTACACTTAATATGTATGCAGAAAACTTGTTTCTTTTTAACCATTGTTTTTAATTCTTTTTTTCTCCTGTAGGGAATAACATGTAACAGTCACATATTAAGGCACATCTTCCCTGAAAGAAACATAATTTTTTTTGTTATATTGCGCGTAATAAAAATATTTAAAAAAAATATGAGTAATCAATGAAAAAAATAACCTCGCAGTTGTAAAGATAAAATATAAAAATTGAAATAAGATAAAATTTAGCTGAACCAAATATCGTAAAATTTGCATGGTGTGATGAGATGTATTTTTAATTTTATTTTTTGCCGCGTGGCGTCCGATATAAAGGATGTATAACTACATCTTAATCAGTGAAAAGTACAGAGACTCTTTAAAGAGATACTGTTTTTTAAACTATAAATTACCTCAAAACATTTTTATTTTCAATTCACCAACGTGTTTCCCAACAAAAGATATCGAAAAGGTCATTTGTAACTCCATGTTTTCAGCATTATTGATTGCATCACGAAATATGGGGTCCGGAAGAGCTTAAGTCGTTTACTATTATTATTATTTTAATTATTAAAGAGCATCATTTGTTGTTTGTTTGCTATAATTGTTTAATTTCGCTGCAAAACTACTGAACGACTACCTATCAGTGACCCGACATGGTGGTTAGAGTTGTCGGCTCGTAATCTGAGGGTCGCGGGCTCAAATCTCTGTCACACTAAACATGCTCTTCTTTTTAGTCGTGTAAGTATTATAATCTGAAGGTCAATCCCATTATTCCTTGGTAAGAGAGTAGCCCAATAGTTGGCGGTGGATGGTGATGACCAACTGCCTTCCCTCTAGTTTTACTACAGCGCAGATAGCCCTCGAGCAGCTTTACGCGAAATTCAAAACAAACAATGCTAATACAACGTCAGCGTCTTGCTTTCAATATGCACACCACATATAAAACGAGATATCGCACAGTTTCGAACATTTTTTCCACCCAGACTATAGTAAAATAACAATAAACAAAACACAACTTTAAAATAAATACTCAAATATAAACATTGGTAATTGAAGCCAGTGCATGGCCATGAAAAACATGGAGTCTACGTTGAAACGTCAGAACATTTAAAATCTGTCAATGTTTTCAAAGACTATAGAATACCCTGAATTAAAGATGTTTTTTAACCTGTATCTGGTTTAACGTTGCTTCTTATTTTTAATATTTCCATTATAGTCAAGTGCTACTATAACAGGATCATAGGAATATATATATATATATATATATTTATACATATAGTAAAGACCTGAAGCAAACCTTATGATTCTATATTGTTGTCGTCAAATGTTAATATTTATATTAAGATATTTATACATTTGTAAATCTGATCAGTTTCTTTGCCATAAGCTGCGGGAATCGAATATCTTCCATTTCATCATGCTTTACTTGTTATAAGTATCTGTAATGCGGATAAGCACGAAGAAATGTGTTTATTGAATCATGATTCACTTTGACTTCAGGTCACGTTCATATGCCTCTTACTGTAATTCAAAAAGTGAAGTAGTGATGCCACTCCACTGTTAAGATGAAATACTTATTTCATATGCCCTGTATATATATAGTGTATTCGATGTTATAGTGAATAGAAAACGTTTAAGGGTTTTGTCGGGGTCCAAGATAGCACGATCCATCAACTTGCTTGATTATCATGCAGGATAAAAATAGTGATAAAATCTTTGGTCGAACAAATTAAACAAACGATACTTAGATAGATTATCTAGCAATAAAATCATACTTTATTAACTTGGACAGAAAAAGATCACCTCGTACACCAGGTAACCTTGGATAGGATAAAATCACCTCATACCACCAGATTAATGTGGATAGAATAAGGTCACCTCATACACCAGATAAGCTTAGATAGGATAAAGTAATCAAATACACCAGATAAGCTTAGATAGGATAAGTTCGCCTCATACACCAGATAAGATTAGATAGGATAAAATCATCTTATACCACCAGATTAATGTGGATAGGATAAGGTCACCTCATACACCAGATAAGCTTAGATAGGATAAGGTCACCTCATACACCAGATAACTTTAGATAGGATAAGGTCATCACATACACCAGATAATCTTGGATAATATAAGGTCACCTCAATCATCAGATTAGCTTAGATTGGATAAATTGCATGCTGTTAATTGTCTTGGCCTAAATTCGAACACTCGATGAATTCCCTGTTCTCCATCACACCCAGTAACGAACTAGTTATACTTACCTTTCACTGTTGAACACTGGAAAAGTAAAGTTATGTTATTCTTAACACTGTCTGTCGTCAAACTGAGTTTACTACGAGACAATTCTATTGAGATAAATAAAAAAACGAACTACATCTCTAGAATGTTTCTTTATTAGCCTAATATTTCGCTATAACAGCTTTTCCAGGATATTCTACAAGACCACTTGTCCCAAAATGCAATACCAGGAAATGCACAGCGATATTAGAAAAACTAGAGAAAAGCACTGATGGCTAGACGACACAATACCATTTGTCAATATCCTAAAAAGTCAGTACTCCAGTTGAAACTAAGTTAGAAAGCTTTTATATGTTAATCGATCATTTATACATGTGTCTAAACGGCTCGAATGATATTAAGCAAATACGAAACATTTTTTTTTTAATTTCAAATGTATAATGAGCCACAGATCTTATGTCTGACATTATTTTCATATGATCAAAACATTTTAAAGATGAATCTTAATAATAGATCAACATCTGACATCGTTCCTATTTAGTTTCAACTGAATTAATGAACTCATACAAAATCACTGCTTCCAACGATTTAATTTGTTTCCAGTTTCGCGCAAAGCTATTCAGGCGTTATCTGTTTGTCATTTATCAAAGGTAAGACAGGTAGTCAACACTACCCACTGTCAACTCTTGCTTTACTCTTTCACTAACGAACAGTGGGGCTGATCGTCACATAATATAACGGCTGTAAAGGCGAGAATATTCGGAGATGGGGATTCGAACACTAAAATCCTAAAGACGTTATAACAAAATATTGACTCTATAGAGATATGTTCTAGACATATATGTCACTGCGTTTTTATCTCAATAGAAGTATATAAAGTCATACTTCATATATGAACCTAGATTAAAGAACCGATAAATATAAGCCTACATTTGTTCTCCTATATCAATAGGTCATCAAAACGTTACATGAAAATGATTCCTCTTGATATTAAACGTGACTGCAAATATAAATAATAGCTTTATAACATCAAACTTCAAGATCCCTGCCCCGGTATGGTCAGGTGGGTTAAGGCGTTCGACTCGTAATCTGAGGGTTGCGGTTTCGAATCATCGCCACACCAAACATGTTCGCCCTTTCAGCCGTGAGGGTGTTATAATGTTAGGTCAATCCCATTATTCGTTGGTAAAAGAGTAGCCTAAGAGTTGGCGGTGAGTGGTGATGACTAGCTGCCTTCCCTCTTGTCTTAAATTGTTAAATTAGGGGTGGCTAGCGCAGATATCCCCTGTGTAGCTTTGCTCGAACTTAAAAACAAATAAATCAAGATCCCAGTGGCTTTAAAGGCACAAAATCTACAAAATTATAATGAAAAGGATGATCAATATATATTCAGATTTTTCTATGTCCATGTGATTAATCTTTAGAGTTTTTTTCTTTTCATTAATACTTATAAACTTGTAACATCCTTCTAATTCGATTTTGGACTCCAATATATTCGAATAACAAATCGTGCACTTGTCTAAGAAACAGCATTCAAATGTACTATTTTTCTTCTTTTCTTTTGTAGCCTGAACATGTTCGCCCGTTTAGCCGTGGATGATGTTATGTTGTTACGGTAAATCCCACTATTCGTTTGTAAATGAATAGCTCAAGTGTTCGCGATGAGCAATGATGACTAGTTGTCTTCCCTCTGATCTCGCATTGTTGACTTTGTCTAACTCACTTTAGTTGCACGTATACTACTGTTGGAAATTTAGCCAACAATTTTAAAAACAAGACAAATGGTAATGGTGCATAATAACTTTTACACTCAACAATTAAATTTTCATACAAAACTGCAGTTGCTTGGTTTGAATTTCGCGCAAAGCTACACGAAAGCCATTTGCGATATCCAGTCCTAGTTTAGCAATGTAAGACTAGACGGAAGACAGCTAGTCATCATAATCCACTGCCAACTCTTGGGCTATTTTTTTACCAGCGAATAATGGGATTGACCGTCACATAATAAAGCCCTCACGGCTGAAATAGTGAGAATGTTTTTTAGGACTACTGGTATGGGTATTATCACTTTTACTAATAAAGCAGAGAACAACGTTTCGACCTTCTTAGGTCATCTTCAGGTTAATAAAGAGAAAGATTGTAACTGACCCTTGCCGAGCATATGCTTTAGGGACTAGAGTGTAAACGTGTAAGGGACTGTAGAGGACTTTGCAGCTAGATGTAGTATTCATTAGTAAAAGTATTAATACCCATATCAGCCGTTCTGAGATACATATTTGCTTCAAGTGGGTCATTACAAAAGAGTGAGAATTCTTGATGAAACGGAGTTGTGAACTCGCGACCCTCAAATAGCTTGTCCAGCACCCTAAGCACCTGGCCATGCTGGGCCAGGATAATGCTGATATTACACATTCAGTTTAACTTTAGCGTGTCTACTGTTAGGATATTGTACAAAATATCTCAACATGTTTAATATATTTGAACTTAACAGAAGTATCATTCACATATTTTCTGTTAATTGTAAAGAACGTTTTTGTAGCCATGGTGAAGTGAGGACAAACTGAACCATGAGTGAGCGAATGTCTGTTTAATTCAATCTAAACAAATTGAGGAAATTACAGTGAAATATATTAAAAGAAAAGTTTTTTCAGGCATGAAACTGAAGGCCTGCGCAAATGAAACGTATGCAAGCTATGCCCCCCTCCCATATGCAATACTTAATGGCCCTGTATCTGTGAGTAGTTTTCGATGGCTCGAATCCAAAACAACAAGAGATTATTTAACCCCCAACATCAATATATACTTCAGTCACATTTTCGGAACTAGTAGTTACAAAACTATAACCACCAAATCTTACCTTCTTGGTCAATTTTGAAGAGCCCAGTGCCTTCTTCCATTTTCAAAAAATATTGTACACTGTCTTCTGTTTCTCTGTGATACAAGTCATTTGCTCTAACTTGCATAACAAAGGTTCCTTCCGGTTGATTTTCACTTACTGTTCCCATGACAACCCGTTCCTTAAACATCAGAGTATGTTGCTTTTCGTTCACATCTTCTACTTCCACCAAGAGTACAGCACTAGATGAAAGGGTGGGGGCACCTAAGTCGCGGGCCTCGACAGTTAAGTTATAAATCTGCTGTTTCTCATAATCTAGTGCGCGATTTAATCTGACAAAACCCGTGTCTCTATCAATGTTAAACATGTCTAGTTCATCGTTAACTATTTCATAAAATACAATTCCACCATCACCCGAGTCCGGATCATTAGCAGATAGGCTCATTACTACAGTGCCTATCGGAATATCTTCACGTAACTTGGCCAAATACTGTCCAATTGGAAATCTGGGGGGGTTGTCGTTGATATCACGAATCTGAACAGAAATACCAACTCTGGAATAAAGGCTCCCCTCGGGGCTGGAATCGGATACCTGCGCTTCCAGTTCGTAACGCTTAATCCTTTCTCTGTCTAAAATTCTTTGAACGAATAATGTTCCCGAGTACCTGTCAATATAGAAGTCCTGACTGTTGGACACCAGTGAGAACGACAACTGCCCATTTGATCCAGAATCTACGTCAAAGGCTCTAAGCTTTGCTAAAATCGTTCCGTTTGGTGAGTCTTCGGGTACTGTGAAATCGTAAAATGGTTTGTCAAATGCAGGTGCATTATCATTAACGTCTTCCACAATCACTTCAATGACCAAAGATGCAGTTTGCGGCGGTTGACCGAGGTCTAATACTGAAATATTGAGGGCGTACCGTGTTGTCCTTTCATGATCAAGATCGCTGACGAGTATAAGCTTCCCAGAATGCATTTCAACTTGAAAGCAGTTATCTTCGTCTCCATTAGAGATGACGTACACTAGCTCCCCGTTATAGCCATGATCTAAGTCTTCTGCAGAGATTACCAGCAGCTCTGTGTTGATTGGCATACTCTCTTTTACATTGATTTCTTTTGGTAAGTCATTGCAGAACCGAGGACTATGGAGGTTATCGCCGTATCTCGATGGTGTGGCTTCCGTGACGTCATCAGGGCTACCTTGATTGTTTTCTTCAGCAAGACTGATTTGCTCCTTCAATCTTTCTGTGATACCATCATCTCTACATTCAACCACTGCATCCTTGTTTGCCAGTCTAGGATACTGTACTGGATCGACCACTTCAATTATTATGCCCATAACATCTGCGTGGTGCTGTCCATCTGTGGCTGATACGTTCACAACCTTTCCTGTGAATTCCTGTTGGCTAAGGTCACAGTTTAATGTCAATATTCCAGTGGTAGCGTGTACATGAAAACAATTGTTGTGGTCATAAGAAAGCATCTTGTACGTTACTGTACTACCAGCATCGAAGTCTATGGCAGACAGAGTTAAAATTTCCGTGTGGAGGGAAGCCGTTTTTGAAACGTAGCCAATACAGTCTACTTTCTCGAACTGTGGTCTGTGGTCGTTCACATCCGTGACCAGAACTCTTACTAAAAGCTCAGATTGTCTTCGGAAAGGAAGACCCCAATCAGATGCTCGTACCTTCAAAAGGTATTCTTTTCGCATGGTCTCAAAATCTAAGACTTCTGTGGTCTTTATCTGGCCAGTAAAATGGTCCACCATGAAGGGCAGAAAGTTAAGATTGGCTAGATGGTATGACACATACCCATTGTCACCATCATCGAGGTCATAAGCATGAGCTGTGTATACCACACTCCCAGTGGGTTTATTTTCTTCAAAGTTGATGGTTATGAAAGATGACGAGTTGAAAACAGGATTATTGTCGTTGTTATCTAATATTTCAATATGGACTGTTGCAAATCCTTTTCTTTTAGGTCCATCACTGCTTTGATCTTGGGCGCTTATTGTCAACAAATGATAGGGCTTCTTTTCCCAATCCAGTAGCTTTTTAGTAGCTATTAAACCAGTTTTATGGTTTATCGTAAAGAACTGAAACTTATTACCTTCTTCTATCTTATAGAATATTTCTGAATTTTCGTCACTATCTGAATGTTTTGCTTTTACAAAAATGACAGGTGTATTAACAGGAGCAACCTCCTCCACAGCTGTTTTATAGTGAGTCATGTCGAAAATCAGATATCGGTCATCATAGTGAGGAACCTTTAAACATACAGTCCTTACAGAAAATTTTGGTGGAATGCCTTTGTCAGTGGCCTTCAGAGTAAGATTAAATTGATTAGTTATACTCGCTTCATGTAAATTTTCGGAAATACTAATAGTGAATTCATCTGGTTGCTGTCCATTAGAGATGTGAAAATATTCCAGTGGATCTCCATCTATGATTTCTAAGGAGCGAATCTGTCCATTCACACCTCGATCTTTATCCACCACGCGAACAATGGCATAAACGTGTAAGAGATTTTTTTTAAGGATGACTGGAAGTTTGATGACGTCAATATCGGGGGGATACTGGTTTACAGCATTTACCACAACCTTCAAAGACGCAGCATTTCTCCTCACAATGACCCCTACATCAGGTTTGGGCCCTCTGTCTTGAGCAAGAACAGTCAAGTCGTAGCAAGATTGTTTCTCTACGTCTAATGGGCGAGTCAAGGTGATAATCCCTGTAGTAGGATGAATAGCGAATTGAAATGTTTGGTTTTGGAAACTGTAATAAATTTCCCCATTGATCCCAACGTCAGGGTCTTCTGCGTTGATTTTCGCGATACTCTGATGCAATGGGGTGTCTTCTGAAACGGAAATCATATAAGAAGAGGGATAAAACAAAGGAGTAACGTCATTGGTGTCTACTATTTGAACATGTACCTCAGTTTTAACACTGTAATTAACATTTTTTAAAGTGTTTGAGCTAATTGTAGCTTTGACTTGTAACGTGTAAGAATCTTTAGACTCTCTGTTCAAGGACACTTGAACTTTTGTACTCGTTCTGATGTGGAGGAACCAGAAGTTACCAACATGCTGGTCTTCAGCCACGAAGAACTTTTTCTCATTCCCAGTTTCAATATGGTACTCCACTTGAAGTAAAGGGTCGAAGATGAAAATTCCCATTTTTTTAGTGGGAGTGACATAGACTTTTCCCACTGGATTTTCTGGAATGGTAACGTTGTACACATCTCTAGTAAAGTGGAATGATATATCATCCCCAAGCACAAAACTTAAAATCCATAGCGTCTGTAAACACCAAATGATCTTAATTTCCCCTCTACTAATTGATCTAGACCTCTGTTTACGCCACATCATGAAAGGCGAATTGAATTTTACGTACGAAACATTGTCTGTTGTCCCAAGTAGCAAAAGAAAACAATGGATTCAGCCATTAAGATTGTGCCTGTTAAAAAGAAAAAAATAAGATTGTTATTTTTCATCTCAGTATCATATTCTCTGTAAAACATGTTGTCATGATAAACATGCTAAGTGAACTGGATCGTGTATTATCATGAATAACATTATCGTCTTAATTAGATTGTGCCTGACATGATTTTTTACTTTTCGAATCTTAAAGTAATGTGAGGAAAAGAAATTCAATATTAACCAGTTATCGCATTTCTTTTGTTCTTGTACTTATTACTGAGTTAATTTTATTAAATTCCAAACAAATACACAGTGAGTTATAAAAGGGAATAAAATTAAAAGTAATTTCTGATAATCTAACACACACACACATGCATGTGGTTTGGCATGGCAAAGTGGTTAAAGCGCTTGGCTTGTAATCCGAGAGTCGCGGGTTTAAATCCACGTCATATCAAACATGCTAAGCGTTATAATGTGACGGTAAATCCCACTATTCGTTGGTAAAAGTGTAGCCCAAGAGTTGGCGGTGGGTGATGATGACTGATTGGCTTCCCTCTAGTCTTTTACTGCAAAATTAGGTACGGCAAGCTCAGATAGCTTTGCGCGAAATTCAAAACAAAACAAACCAGTTCACGAAAACTATCTTTACTTATCGTCTCGTGATGCATTTAGTGGAAGGACTATAAACAGGTTAAATTCGCTTAAAGATGTTGTTTAATCTGCTGATATTATTTTCTCAGATCTTATCATAAATAGCTAAAATAAGCCAGCACAAACTCAACTGTAACAAGGATTTTGTGTTTAAAAGGTTTAGATAGGTAGTTAGTATAAACTTAAGCCTAATTTTAAAATACTACGTGGTGTTAATGACTTGAACTTTTTTAATCTTACCGATAAATTATCTCAAAACCGTGTTTAATTTGGATAGAAAAGTACAGAAAAAACACCCACAGCCAATCCGTTTGTTGCATTCAGCACCTTAATATTTTAGTAAAAAGGTTCAGAAGTCCTAGCATTGTGTCAGTCTACGATAGCGTCCTGGACAAAATGTAATACTACATACATCTATACAGATGAATTGAATTGTTCACGCAAAACGTCGGAGAAACGAAATGTGTTCCATAAACTAAAACACGAATCAATACAATCTTATTAACAAGAAAGTCAGGAATGTTTGTTAACAATAGATTTGTGTTACCACACCTATTGCTCTGTGTTGAAGACAAGAGCTGCAATATATATATGTATATATACAATGACGTTTCCAAGAAAATGTTGATAACTTCTTCTTACAAGCAACGTTCTGGTCTGAAATGTTTTGTTTCTTACGTATTATTGTTATGTTTACATATAGATTTTACGCTTTATAGAACACAAGAGAAAAGTACTTACAATAATAAGTAAAAAACTAATTCGGTTTTCAAAAATCGACTGTTTCTTCTAATTC
This sequence comes from Carcinoscorpius rotundicauda, assembly GCA_011833715.1. Taxonomy (NCBI): domain Eukaryota; kingdom Metazoa; phylum Arthropoda; class Merostomata; order Xiphosura; family Limulidae; genus Carcinoscorpius; species Carcinoscorpius rotundicauda. The sequence goes on along the minus strand of CM022403.1, from coordinate 4,344,829 downwards.
TTCAATTGTATGTCAGCCAACTGTTTTCTGCAAAACATATCAACACGCTCAATATGAAGAAAAAGTAACAAAGAATATGAGATTTCGGATATAAAGTATAACTGGTAAAACACAATCGTTTTTAATGCATACTCGTCACTAGCGAAAGATATCGAACTGTTGTTTCGTCTTCGTTTCTTTACAATCATACATTATTTTCTTATTATAATTTATGATCTACAAGAAGTGTGCTTTTTCTTATAGCAAAACCACATTAAGCTATCTGCTGAGCTCACCGAGGGGAATAAAAACTCTGCTTTTAGCGTGACCAATAAGGAAACATACATTAAACTATATATAACAAAACAGCAAATATAACATTAAAGAACAAGGATATCATATGTCATTCAACATTTTGTATTAAATACCCATCACGAGTACGCGTAATTAATACACCCAGAACGATTGCGTATAAACATCATCCTATAATGGAACTATTGCTTGTATGATATAATAAAATCTTTTTTATTACCGATGTGCAATTTTCAACTTTGCGAATTTTTTATCCTGTATGCATGTGGATTTGCAATAGGGCTCACGATTTTCCTATTTCGCCTTCATTTCTCATCACGGAGAACCTTATTCTTCTTTAATCTCAGGGTGCAGATATGACGTTATAATACGTCACATGCGAATCTAATAAACTGACGCCATGGAAAATTGGCTAGTATGCAATAATATACTAAGCTTTGAGGGATAAGAGGTCAACTTAATGCTGGTACTCGTTAAATAAAATTGTCACTGTGGTTGGTTGTTTTAACTTTCGCGCAAAGCTACACGAGAGCTACCTGCACTAGCCGTTCCTAATTTAGCAGTGTAAGACTAGAGGGACTGCAGCTAGTCATCACCATCCGCCGGCAACTCTTAGGCTACTTTTTAAACAACAAATAGTGGGATTGACCGTCACATTATAATACCTCCACAGCTGAAAAGGCGAGCACGTTTGGTGTGACAAGAGCTCAAATCTCCGACCTTCAGGTTACGAGTAGAGAGCCCTAACCATCTGACCATGCAGGACCAAAAATGTCAGCACAAAAAAGCGCTCGCTACTGAACATTATTGCACAAGGTTATTGATATGAATATTAGATCGTTTGATATATTTTACAAGCAAAGTTATATGGTGATGAGCTACTTTCTCTGTCTTTATCAGGCTCATCTCCTAATTTGCGTCTACTGTGTTTTACAGTTCCTTGCGTTTCACACAAGTGAAATTTGTGGTTCCAATAATAAATAAACAACACCGTCTGAGCTGGTAAGTCCCACTGAGGCTAATGAAGTGACTTATTTAGCCTAACGTAATTATATATCTATTTGGTTTTTGTTATTTGTGTTTTTATCTCGTGATAGTGTATAAGATTAATCCACTAAGGTTCTCACTTGCGAAAGTGGGAGCGTCTAATATTACATGAGTTGTGTAGAGTTGTTAATTATAAGACAGCTAAACAGAGAACCATAATTTTCTGAGCACGCACACACATATAGACGATTAATATCTATATTTCACAAAGTGAAGACACCCATGGGTTGATGGGGGGGTGAAGAAATATGAGAAGTATATACTGAAAACTGGCAACCGGTGATATTTAAGATGTATTGGACCTAAGGGTCATTGGAGCTATGCTGTTCAGCATGATCACCTACATCTACACTGACCCTTGTTTGTGCGCCCTCTAAGGGGACGTTCGTTAGTTGTAAGAGATGACAAGTAAGTGTTAGATCCGTATAAGTAGCTCCAAGCGTTTTCATAAGCAACTGTCAGATAACATCAGAGTAATTAGAACTACAAAAGCTAACTAGTCAGAATATTCCTGACTGCTTATTTAGGAAGACACTCATCGCCAAGATGGCACAGTAGGATCCTGTTATTTTAGTTTTCACTAAACTTTCAAATCTAATCAACCTGGCGTGACTTAATAGTTAGGGGCGCTCGATTCGCAATCTGTGGTTCGCGAGCTCGAATCTTCATCACACCGAACATGTTCTCCCTTTCAGCCGTGGGGTGGGGGCATTATATAATGTGATAGCCAATCCCATTGGTGAAAGAGTAGCTCAAAAGTTAGAGACTAGCTACCTTCTTCCTAAATTACGAACGGTTAGTGCGAATAGCTTTGCGCGGAGTTCAAAGTAAATACACAAATCTAATGAAAAATACTTTTTTTTAGAGTAACTCAGTAATTATACTAGCAGAAAGTGAATGGACACTTTCTAAATCGCCTCGTTTGAGATCATTGTATTAGTGGAAACTTTCTTTGCGAGGTTTCATAGAATTCTAGAAGCTTCGTCTTTTAAGTACAGTGCAATTTTAGTGCAGCTTAATCCAGGAAAAAAAATATTGTGCTATTGTTTGTAGAACCATCTTTACACTAATACACTTCACTTAATTAATTCTGTCTAAAAAAAAAGACAACCTTTCTTCTTTTATCGTTTAACGTCATCAAGACATCAATAGTATATTTAATCTTCTTCAAACGTGTAATAAAGAAACACAAGAAAACATGAGTGAGGCTACTTTCGCAAGTTCATCTCAGTTTCTTCTGGGAGTGAATGACACTGTTGGTAAATTTCAGTAATTTTCTTAGCAAAATAACGAATCTTTTATCTCAATAACAAAAAAAACCTCAGTGTATACAACCTGACTAATCAGAGATGATGAGTTATTTAGTTCGATATAGGTCTTTACGAATTAGCAATCTCACAATTTAAGTATAGGTTTTATATCGTGAATTGAGCGAATGTATTAAAAGTATTATGGAACAATAGCATAAAGATAAATCACACTGATAAGAAAAAATGTATCTTTGTTAACAGTGTGATTTTTTATTCCAGGTTGCCAGCAATAATAATTTGTTTATTATATGCTCTTTCATTATGATGGACTATACGCAGATTTTTTGTTAACGTTATTACCAAGAATTTATGACACCAAAGTTTTGTCCCCGTTGATATTTGTCAGAAGTTGCTTACGTTTCTTTGGTTTGCTTTTTAATGTCGCACAAAGCTACACGAGGGCTATCTGCGCTATCCGTCTCTAATTTTGCAGTGTAAGACAAGAGAGAAGGCAAATAGTCATCACTACCCACCGACAACTTTTGCACTACTCTTTTACCAACGAATATTTGTATCGACATTAATATTATAGCGCCTCCACGGCTAAAAAGTGGAATATGTTTGGTGTAACGGAGATTCGAACTCGCGACTCTCGGATTACGAGTCGAGTGTCTTAACCACCTGGTCTTGCCAATGCCCTACTTTGTATGAGAAACATATCTTAATAACTTCTGCCTTACGTTACCAGATCAGCAGCAACGTCTGTGGACACTCTATATGTACTCATGTTTTGAATACCAGACATAGTACAATGGTTTAAATATTTTATTGCAACCAACATCACTATGGTTACTTCAACGCCCCTTGGTTAGAAATATTTTCAGTTAACTTCGAACCCTAGCTGAAGACTCGCCATGCCCAGTTGGTTAAGGTACTCGACTCGTAATCTGAGGATCGCAGGTTCGAATCACGGCGCACCAAACATACTTACTCTTTCAGCCGAGATTGGGAGCGTTATAATGTGACTCTCAATCCCACTATTCGTGGGTAAAAGAGCAGCTCAAGATTTGGAGAAGGGTGGTGATGAGTAGGTGCCTTCCTCTAGTCTTACAATGCTAAATTAGGAACGATTAGCGCAGATAGCTCTCGTGTAGCTTTGCGAAATTCCATAAACAAACAAACAGTTTATTTCTGTATGTTATTCAAATTAACAACTTTTGACGGCTATATTTTTAATTCTTAAGTGGTATGTATAGTACGTTTTTACTTTTTGAGTATGAATTTTTTTTATTTTTCATTTTACTCTGTTTACAAACTAGTTTGCCAACAACTAATTCTTTTCTATACATTATGAGCTAAGAACGGTAAAAGAGCTTCTCTTATAAGAGTAAAAGTTCTTAAACAGTGACACATATTTCTATAATGAAAGCAGTTTGTGAACATGGTACTGTATTCTTATAAAACGATGTATTACAAAAATGAAACTTATGTTACCTTCGTTCTAGAGATCAATTAAAAACCTTTAGGAACTTATACATCAAAGGTGTAGCTTGTGCGTCAATCTTTAAATTAGCGAATGGTCAATTAGTTCCTACGTTAAGGTTGTTATACAGTAAAGGTTATTTTATTAAAAAAACATTTATCAGTTTGTTAACGAAGTGTTATAACCAATAGAATTTGTTCTTCTTAGAAATGGACGAAGAGATATATATAATGTCAATATTTTAGTTCCTCGTGTTTTAAACCAATAAGCATTAGGTAAAAGATTAATTAATTAAGTCAGTTAATTAGCCTTACATTTTGGCAAGTTTCCACTGCAATGGAATCTACGATTATAGTCTTTCCCAGGAAATCCATTCTTTCCAAATTAAAATCAATAAAGAAAGTATCACCGTGGACTAATATAAAGAAAATTATTAGATGTATCATGTTTAAATGTTTCACTTCATCAAACGGGAACATTGATGATTGAAATGGTATTATTTCACGTAAGAATTTTTTTTTCAGGAGGGCTTATTACAGTCTTTTAATATCCGCAAAAATTGTAGATTTGGGGGTATCTTTCGTGGGTAAAAGAGTAGCCTAGGAGTTGGCTGTAGATGGTGATGACTAGGTCCCTTCCCTCTAGTCTTACAATGCTAAATTAGGGACAACTAGTGCAGATAGCCCTCGAATTGTTCTCTTTATCAGTGCAGATTTATTCTAATGAATAAAAAAGTAAAAGTGTGTCCGACACGTCACAGTAACCGAAGTATTAAATGTGTAATATTTACACCATCCCAGCAGTGTTGTGTGAAAATGCACTTTGTAATTGTGTTTCAGCTACATAGATGTGACTTTTGCACTTTATAATATACCAGAGGAGGTTGTTATGTCAGTAGCTGCAACGTATATGATAAAATAAGTGTAATAACACATCGATTACTTCATGACTTGAAATACAATTGTTCAAATATTGATCTATTCCAGCTATTCTACTTATTGTCTATCATACATTAAAGCTGGAAATAAGTTACACTAGCTAAACGACTGTCTTTCTTTGTCTTATTTCTTTCTTTCTGTTTTTTCTTTTCAGTTAAAGATAAATATTTATTTGTTGTTTTTTTTGTTTTTTTTCATACGATCCGATGTAATGTTGTGCATTTTCTTTGGACTCCTGCCGTGCTTACTAGAGGGCGTGGACAACGAGTGAGAGTTTACACTTGGAAGAATAACGTTATGTTCCATTTAGTTGAACTGGTTTGATTTGTATCTTGCGAACTGGAAGGCCTTGATAGAGGGTTTATCTCCACTGCCGTACGTGTCCTACTTTCACAGTGGCGTTCCAGATCACTGTGTCCTCTCAGCAGAACGTTAAATAATTATCTTATAAGTTTCAAAATGATATTTAGATTTGAAAACACACATTTTTCGTAATAAGTTGAAATGTTTTTCTTTTATTTTTCACAATTTTCAGTTGATATAATGGTGATAGATTGAAACAACCAACCACACAGTTATATTAATTTTAACATGTTAAACAGCAGCTAACACGATTTCATCTTTCTTCCTTCTATTTCCCTGATAGAACAGCGGTAAGTCATCTGATTTACACTGCTAAATTTAGGGGTTCGATTTCCCTCTGTGGACACAACAGATAGACTTTCTAAGATATTTCAAAATACTTTCAGATAAGTTAAAAACACCGGAGTATTTTGTTTATTTATTTTAATGGGAAGCTAAGCAATAAGTTAACAGCGTTCTGCCCACTATCAGAAATCAAACCTTGGATTTTACGTGTTGAAATACGTGTATGTTAGCGAGTAGTTACGGTAATCAATGACAGCAAACCAGAGTTCAGACTAGTCTAGATTCTTACGTAATGAGGCCGAGCATTGAATGCTGATTATAATGCTCGACTGGCATCATTCGGGTCGAAGGTTCTAATTCCCAACATCGACCATCCCATGAGTCTTATAATGTAACGGTCAATCCCATTAATCATTGGTAAAAAAAAAAAGGTGGTGGGTGGTGTTGACTCTCTGCTTTCCCTTTCGTCTCTTACTTTGAAATTAGAGACGGCTAACACATATAGCGCTTGTGTAGCTTTGCCCTAAATTCAAGCCAAACTTACCTAATGTGGAACCGAAATGAGAAAAAGAATTAGGCCATTTATGAATGAACTTAAAATTATATTTTTAGATAATTCAAATGCATATTGAAGGAACAACTTCTATGTACCAGTGACATAATGGTATGTCTGCGGACTCACAACACTAGAAACCAGGGTTTGATACCCGTGGTGGTCAGAATACAGGTAGCCCATTGTGTACCTTTGTGCTTCTTTACAAACAAACAAAATCTATTTAGATTGGTTTTGTTTTTCTTTGTTAATTAAAGTATTGTATTTCTTATTTTTCACAAGTTCTACGTTTTTTATTTTTTATTATTTTTAGATGTATTTTATTCGCAGGTTTCATTGCTGTAGGGTTTTGTTTGTTTGTTTGCTTTTTCTTTTTTGTTTTATTTTCATGATTTTTCCACTTAACGTTAAACAAAAATAGAAAATTACAATAAACAGATAGATTGATGCAATCCGTGTACATTTTAGCATATATCCAGAAACATCTTATTTTACAAATGATTTTATGGAGACTCGCTTCAAAATTAGAATTTCTAAGAAATAAATTAAAAATTAAAACTATATAGATATCGAAAGACAACTCTTTCTTTTTTACAAAGTTCTCAGTAATTCAATATTTTCTCTACATTTGTAGAGTATTTCAAAAAGTAGCGACTTTATTTTGTTTTCTTAATTTTCTCGACATTAGGGAGTTCCCAACTAGATAGAAGTAGTATCTTGAACTACAATCCAATTCATAAATACTGTCAATCTTTTCAAAAATATTATTAAAGTAAGAGTCGATACAAATTATACGCCTTCAGTAAGCTCAAAACGAATTTTGTATCCTTACGTGTTGGACGTTATGGCTGTTTTATCTTGTTCTGTATTGTTACATATTTTACGTTTTTAATCTTGTCCTGTATTATTATATGTTATACGTTATGTCTGTTTTATATTGTTCTGTATTGTCACATCTTGTACGTTATGTCTTTTTCCTTGATCTGTATTGTTACATGTTGTACTTTATGTCTCTTTTATCTTGTTCTGTATTGTTACATGTTGTCTTTTTACCTTGTTTTATATTGTTACATATTGTACGTTGTGTGTTTTTTATCTTGTTCTGTACTACTACATGTTATACGTTATGTCTTTTTTCTTCTGTATTGTAGCATATTGTACGTTATGTCTTTTTTCTTCTTCTGTATTGTAACCTATTGTAAGTTTTGTCTTTTCTCCTGTTCTGAATTGTTGTATGTTGTGTGTTATGTCTCTTTTCCTTGTTCTGTAGTGTTAGATTATTTACTTTATCAGTAGTGTCTTTTTATCTTGTTCTGTATTATTACATATTGTATGTCTTTTATTGTATTTTTCTCTTTTTCTGTATTATTACATATTGTATGTTTTTTATTGTATTTTTCTCATTTCCCATATTCCACATATATTATTTTATTTTTTTAAAAGCAACATAAAATTCCACAAGTGGAGGCCAACGTCTTCTCTTTTATCAAGCAGGCTTACTAAACCCACTGTTGCATCTTAATGTAACATAAAGAAAATTGAAAATCTATAATCGATATATATCTTAATTATATAAGCTTGGCCTATTAGTTAGCGTACCTGAATTGTGAATCTGAGAGTTCACGGTTTGGGTCCCGTTTCACCCGATGACTGTGAGTGCTCTATAAGAGTCAATGCCAAATCCTAGTTCTTAGCCGAACATTTCTTTCTTTTTCAGAACAAAACTATATTCTGCCCGCTATAGATATCAAACCCTAAGCTTTAGCGTTGTAACTGTTAGACTTACTGCTGAGTCACCAGAGGCTAGTCTCACAAGAAAAGCCCAAGATGAAACGGCTGGTACTGTTGGCTAGTTGCCTTCCCTTTAGCTCATAAGTTCAAAACAAGGGACGGTATTAAATAGGTACTCCTTAAATAGTTTTGTGTTAAATTTCAATACAAATATAATACAGTATTTATAAAACCAAAACAAAATCAAGTATACAGTAATAATGTTTCTGTAGATTATTATTTTATAAGAAGACTTGTTTATGGTCTCCAAAGATGTGCAAAATCAAATAAAAATGTGAATCATTCAACTAAATCTTTCAATTCTGTATTTTCTCATTTTTGTTTAATTCAGGCAATTTTCGAACAATTAGATCGACTGATGTACATCAATATAAACATTACAATGCAATAAAAATACCTCTAATAATATAAACATTACAATGCTATAAAATACCTCCAATGATTTACACATTAGAATGCTATAAAACTACCTCTAAAAATACAAACATTACAATTCTATAAAAATACCTCCAATAATACAAACATTACAATTCTATAAAAATACCTCCAATAATATAAACATTACAATGCTATAAAAATACCTCCAATAATATTAATATGATTATGCTAAAAGAACATCTAAACATAAGATATAATCGAATCTTGTGATTCATACAGTATAAATTGTTAAATGTTTTAGTTTGATGTTTTTTATTGTTGTTTCAATAAGTAAATAAAGGTGCAGTTACATCGCACAACTGCTTGCGGTTTCATCAGAAATCATGGCCAAGCATGGCCAGGTGGTTAGAGTGTTCGACTCGTAAACCAAGGGTAGTGGGTACGAATCCCCGTCACACCAAATATGCTCGCCCCTTTCAGCTATGGAGGCCTTATAATGTTACGGTTATTACCACTATTCGTTGGTAAAAGAGTAGCCTAAGAGTTGGCGGTGGGTGGTGATGACTAGCTGCCTTCCCTCTAGTCTTACACTACTAAATAAGGGACGGCTAGAGCAGATAACGCTGAATAGCTTTGCGCGAAATTCAAAAATAAACAAACAAATTAATAGAAATTCCGTCCCTCGTGGCTCAACGTTCTTGTTTTAAAAACCTTTAAATTCCAATGATTCTGGAACTTAAAAAAAAAACAGGGTAGAGAAAAGGGAAAATTGGACAAATTCTGCCTGGAAAACTGTTTGATAGTTGAAAGGGAAAAGAATTGGACAAGCTCTGCCTGGAAAACTGTTTGATAGTTGAAAAAAATTGGACAATCTCTGCCTGGAAAACTGTTTGATAGTTTCTGAGACTCTAGAATGAATTTTGAGAAAGGATTGCGAACGGTGTTGTTACTATATCTTTAAACCGACCAAATTGATGAGATTGCAATGACATTTATTTAAAGAAGAGTTGTTGTTATTTTCAAGCATAAAACTGAAAGCACGTGCAAGCTATTGTCCCCTCCCCATTTGCTATAGTTAACGCTCCTTATTTCTCTGAGCATTATTCGATGGCTTGTATCCAAAACAACAGAAGATCAAACATTGTTTTGTTTGTTTTGGAATTTCGCACAAAGCCACTCGAGGGCTATCTGTGCTAGCCGTCCCTAATTTAGCAGTGTAAGACTAGAGAGAAGGCAGCTAGTCATCACCACCCACCGCCAACTCTTAGGCTACTCTTTTACCAACGAAAAGTGAGATAGACCGTCACATTATACACCCCCACGGCTGGGAGGGCGAGCATGTTTAGCGCGACGCGGGCGCGAACCCGCGACCCTCGGATTGCGAGTGCACGCCTTAACGCGCTCAAACAACCCAACATCAATATACACTTGAGTTATAATGTTATTGTTTGTCAATACATTTACTTGGGATTGGAGAGTTTTCTGAGCCTTCCCATTCTTCTTAGTCTTTGTGATAATAAAAAAGAAAAAAATGATATCAACGCTCAGCTTCCTCGGAAGTTACAACACACGATTGCGTTTTTACCGCATCTAAAACTCGCACAATTACATTTGCAAAAGTAAAATGCAACGAATGGACGTTTGTGTACATAAAAACACTGTTCATTCACTTTAGCAGATATAAGGCTCAGAAATGTCGTGCTTCATGATTGTTTGTTTATGATTAAGCACAGAGCTACGCAAATGAGATATTTGTGCTCTGCTCACCACGATTACCGAAACCCTGTTTCTAGCGTTGTAACTCCGCAGAAGTGCCACTGTACCACTGGCGGTTGGGGTGGCAAAGTTTCAAGATTATTTGTTTTTTATTGTTTGTTTATTTGTTTAGACTTTTACGCAAGACTACACAAGGGCTATATGCACTAGCCATTCCTGACTTAGCAGTATAAGACTAGAGGGAAGGCAGCTACTCATCACTACCCACCACCAACTCTTTGGCAACTCTTTTCACAAAAAAATGGTAGGACTGACCATTACATTATAACTCCTCAAGGCTGAAAGAGCAAGTGTGTTTGGTGTTACGGGGATTCGAACCAGAGACCCTCAGATTACGAGCCAAGTTTAAAGAAGCAGTTACAAATGAGTGGCATTCTAAAAAGTAATTGTATCATAACTTCATTTTCTTTTAAATGTCTGTATATTATATTATTATAGTAATACAAGACAGCTCATTATGCTGGTAAGAGTTCTGGGACAAGCTGGAAACTTCAAAGATAACGTAAGAATGCAATGTGTTATGTGAATCTGCATGTGTAGACTCTGGCAAGAAATATTTCGTATAATGAAATAACATGCAGCACTTTCACCTTCTATTAACTTTTTGAGCTTTGGACTCTGTTTATTTGCAATAAAACTATCAGCGAAATTTGTGTTATATTATTAACAATGTGATGTGCATATTATTTACAGCGCCTCCCAGTGGCACAGCGGTACATCTGCGGAATTACAAAGCTAAAATCCGGGTTTCAATACTCATGATGGCTAAAGCACAGAGAGCCCATTGTGTAGCTTTGGGCTTAATTGCAATCAAACAAGCTATTTATAATATTTTATTTCTTTATAACAACTAACGTTATAGATTAGTTTTTTTAATTAATTACAACTAACTCAACAAAAGCCCACAGTAGCACGTTTGCGGACTTACCCTGCTAGAATCTGAGTTTCGTTACCCGTAGTAAGCAGAACACAAATAACACTTTGTATAGCTATGCGTTTAACTAGAAACAAATAGGCAATTTCAACAACAAAAAAAGTATATATGTTTTACAAGATAGCGGAAACTGTAGATAAACCATTTTAAACCAGGCTACAGCGTTCCAAATCAATTTGTAAGCTTCGAAAACATTTACAAAAAGAAAAAAATATGAGAGTACAATTCTTATAAGATTTCTGGTACCAAGAGTATATGACAAAATATATTTTCTTTTTTTTCGTTCGTCGGTCTGTACACATAAAAATATTGCTTTGCCAGTCCTACATATGTATATATATTATCTATTACCTCTTAATCTTTAAAGCACCGATGTGCAGTGCATTATGTGTCACGTGATCTTTATGCTTGGGGCGCTACAATCGAAAGCATTTGACACGTGGCCTAACCAGGCAGAACCACTCGAGTTTTTTTATTTGCTTTTTTGTTAATGGTGGTATGTTTTTCTCTCGAAACACCTTACGTTGCACTATTACAAATATGTTGTTGTTTACAAATGGTAATTTTTAATATAGTCTACGTTTTTGTAAAGACATTACTAAAAGTTTTAGTGATATTAGAACAAAACAAAAAACAAACGTCGATTGAGCTGTTTGTGGTATTTCTCTCCGTCTAACTATCAGTGAAGTAACTCCATTCACTTTCACCTCCAATTTCAATATATGGTAAAAAAAAAAAAAAAGTCTACCTTACGAGGGCCCGGCATGGCCAAGTGTGTTAAAGCGTTCGAGTCGTAATCCGAGGGTGACGGGTTCGAATCCTGGTTGCATCAAACATGCTGGCCCTTTCAGCAATGGGGGCGTTATAATGTGACGGTCAATCCCACTAGTCGTTAGTAAAAAAGTAGCCCAAGAATTGACGGTGGGTGGTGATGACTAGCTGCTTTCCCTCTAGTTTTACACTGCTAAATTAGAGACGGCTAGTGCAGATAGCCCTCGAGTAGCTTTGCGCGAAATTCAAAAACAAATCTACCTTACGAATTTAGAACGATCTCGAGCACTAGTTTGTAACGTCTTCAAACAAATCTGAAAAGAGATGCAAAATCGACCGAAAACAGTTAGTTCTTCTTAGTGACAAAGGAAACGTCATATATGTTCTCATTTTCTACAGCTGACCTCCAGCTAAGTCCGGTAAGTCTGGAGAATTATAACATTAAAAACCGAGTTTCGATACCCGTAGTGGGTGCTTTACACATAGTTTATTGTGGAGTTTTAGGATTAGTAACAATTAAGTTAATAAATAAGATCTGTAGAAGTGAAACTTAACAGCCAACATTTTCCCTCTTTTATTTAACATATTACAATGGTTTCCATTTTGTGGTAACTATAACGACAAAATATTACAATGGTTTCCATATAATGGTAACTATAACGACTTAATATCTCAAAAGGCTATAAATAAAGCACGAAAGTGTCGAAATTAATTTGCAAAGAGAAATACAATATAATTCCGATGGCAAGCTCAAACAACGTTCGTTTGTTTGAAATCAAAGCCACACTGGACTATATGCTATGTCTACCTTGGGGAATCGAATTCCGGGTTTTAGAGTTGTAAAGATATAAGCTTACTGTTGCCCCTCCTGGGAATTCCAAAGAGTGTTTATTAGATATTTTTGTTAAACAGATTCGGCATTCTTCCATGAACAGGTAGGAAAAGTAAGTCCCTGGGTGCGTCAAAAGAGTAACAGTCAAATTCAATTCTTCTTCTTCCGTTAGAGTAGCCCAATAGCTGACGATAGATAGGTGATGCTGACAACTGTTTTCCATCTAGTTCGCCAATTCGTGTAGCTTTCTGCGAAATTCGACAAGCAACAACTGTCTCAACCGGTTTCTTTTCTCATGGTCACATGGCTGGATTGAGACACCTTTTGTGCGTGTTTTTTGTTGGGCTTTTTTTTGCGAGGAAGGTTCGACCTTCATCAAAAACCCTGGTCAAATATGAGCATAAATACGTGTGTGTGTGTGTGTGTGTCTCACATTCAATGGACTATTCCAGTATAACGAATAGAACCACACCAAACCTGTAAAAGATTTCCTGTCCTGCTTTGTAACAGAAGTCGACAACGGCGTTTACTCATGACGAATATAATAGCAACACAAGTTTTTCCCTTCAGTTATTAAAGCTAATAAAGAAAATTCACTTATATCCAGGAAACAAGCTTGAAGTGATTCTCGGGCAGACGTTAATAAATAATGCACCAAAGACACTGCTTTATCGGACGTGTTTCTTGGTGAACTTACGTTTCTTGAACATTTTTTTTATTAGATTTTTGTTTTGTAGATTTTACTGCACATTAAATATGCTCTGTATCCTCATACTGGAAGAGACATTTTCTTTTTATAATTCTGACATTTTTATAAAATCTTTCTCGCAAATAAATATATATATACTTCTTACTTAATATTTTTTGTTTCCTGAACTTTACAGTATTATCACTAAATCTCAAAAGTGTATACAAATGTAAATAGACTAGAGAACAACATGAAATATATTACTATTGTGAACCAACTCTCAAATCTTTCTATTGATTAGTTTCTACATCAATGCCTCTTAGCTTAGAATATCTTATACATGCAGTATTTGTTGATACTCATTTTTTTAAAAGCCACTGCCCCCCTAGTGGCTCAGCGGTATGCTTGCGGACTTACAACACTAAAAACCGGGTTTAGATACCCGTGGTGGGCAGAGCACAGATAACAATCAGTGATGTCGAGAAACCCACTTGTTGAGAATTTTATATGCAAAAAACGGCTCGTTTGGGTTCAGAAAATATTTTAAATAGAAGAGCGAACAACGTTTCAACCTTCTTCGGTCATCGTCATCGTTGTTCGCTCTTCTATTTAAAATATTTCCTGAACCCAAACGAGCCGTTTTTTGCATATAAAATTCAGAGCACAGATAGCCCATTGCGTTGCTTTGTGCTTAATTCAAAACAACAACAACAAAAATGCACAAAAATGAATGTAGTATTCACAGCAGTTATAAAAAATAATAAGCTAAAATAGGCCCGGCATGGCCATTTGGTAAAAGCATTCGATTCTGAAAGTCGCGGTTTCGAATCCCCGTCACACCAAACATGGTTGCCCTTTCAGCCGTGGGAGAATTATAATGTGATGATCAATCCTACTATTCGTTGGTAAAGGAATAATCCAAGAGTTGGGGGTGAAGACTGGATGCCTTCCCTATAGTCTTACACTGCAAAATTAGGAACGGTTAGCGCAGATAGCCCTCATGTAGCTTTAAGAAAAAAACAAAACAAACCAAGAGCTGGAATAAATTTATTCATTTTTAAGTTTTAGTGAAACAAAAAGTTTTGTTTGAATTTCGTGTAAACTTTCATCAAGTCTATCTGTGCTATTCGTTCCTAACTTGGCAGCGATAGATTGATACATAGGCAACGAGTATACTCCACCCACCAACAACTCTTCAGATACTCTTTTTACCAATGAAAAATGGATTTCACCGTCACATTATATTGCCCTCAGTGGTCCGAAAATTGTCCTTACCACTAAGCCTAACCAAGCCTCCCGAAGAACACTTTTTGGTATGTTTTATGCCTCTTCACTCTTGCTTCCTTTCTACATATGGAGCCATTCAGTGCGAACCTATACCGCTAGAAACCGGGTTTCGATACCCGTGGTTGGCACAGTGCAGATAGTCCTTTGTGTAGCTTTGTGCTCAATAATATACAAACACCTACACATAAATAGAAATTACTTCCGTTTACACTCCATGTAAAAACATATTTTTATGATATCTTAAATGTAATATATCACTTAAGTAATTTTGTAGATGTCTTAACGGAAAAGTCCGTGTAAGAAGAACAAAAGTAGCCATGACGACAACACTGACCAATAAACGAACCTTATCTATTCCATAATTTTTAGGCCCAACTAATGTTGCGAGATATATACTTCTCTGTCCACGGGTTTGGCTCAGAATCAAAACACCGTTATTGCGTGATCAGTGACTTTATTTTCTGACTAGTTTCGCGTGCATTTGTGAAATTAAACATGGATAAGTAATTAACAAAATGTTGGAAGTCCAGTTTCAAAGCGTCTACTAATATAATAATATAATATAATACTAATATAATATAATACTAATATAATAATATAGCATAATACTAATATGATAATATAGCATAATACTAATATAATAATATAGCATAATACTAATATAGTAATATAGCATAATACTAATATAATAATATAACATAATACTAATATAATAATATAACATAATACTAATATAATAATATAACATAATACTGACATAATAATATAACACAATACTAATATAATAATATAACATAATACTAATATAAATACAAAATGAAATTTTCATCTTGTAGTTGCACTTCACAAAATTTGGAATGATTGCATAAAATTAAAGGTGAGAAAACTTTCTAATATTAAATTAAACATTAGCAATAAAATCTAGTTTAAGTTTAAGTATGTAGATTGGATTGACAGTTCACTGGAATTATGTTCCATATATTATAATAACTGAGAAGTTTAGCTGAAGTCTTCATTGAAAACCATAAGGGAATCCTCAATAGCCATGGCATTTCAAATTCTATTGGCAGAATTAGAGTAAATTAATCTATTAGACATTGTGCGTGTTTAAATACAACAGTCAAAAGGATTTGATCTCTTGCGTTCAAAAGTGTAATTAAGTCTCAATCGGTCCATAAATGACGGAGTCATGAACTAAAAGTTTGTACTTGTAAATCTCAGAGACACTTCACGATGTGCCGAGACTAAAAATTGATACATGATAGAAATTGAGCAAAAAACAAGTAAAGAGATAGAACTTTGATTGTTCGATATGGAAATGAGTTCACATATGTGTTGCATTTTAAATTGTAAGCGAAATCTGCAACAAAGATTTTCTTTGTTTTAAACTTCGTGTAAACCTACACGATGGCCGTATGAATTAGCTGTCCCTAACATACATAATAAGATAGACTAGAGGGAAGGCAGATGGTCAACGTCACACTCACCGCCAACTCTTGAGCTACTCTTTTACCAACGAAGGGATTGAGCGTCACATTATAATGTCCCTACGGCTGAAAGAGCGAGAACATACAGTGACGAGTCAAGCACTCTATCCACCAGTCAATGCCAAGCCTTAAATATATACATAAAGCTCAGTTTTAGCTGCATGGAAACATAGAACAATGGCTTGAAAATGTCTAAGAAAATAGAAAAAAATTATGAATTGGCTTTATTAAAATAATTTTAAATCAAAATAGCCATTATTTAAGTAAAATCCGACCTTATAATTTTTAAGTGTCATTATTAAATGACTTCTAATTAACACCAACTTCAGACAAGAGAAAGCAATATACTTAAAGCAAAACTAAAAAATAATTTGGTCATCAGTACAACTAATTAAGTATAATCTAACTAACCACCATTTCCAATAAATATTGAAAAGAAGACAAACTTTGGGTTGGGAAAGCCTTTGATTTTTTTTCTTTTCAAATATTCTGAAGTAAGAAATCAATGAACAGTCGAGAGCTTAAGAAAGTGTCCTCTCTATGCTATTGAGAGGTTAAGTTATAAACAGTGCTATATATATATATATATATGAATACGTAGTAGTGAGAGTTTTTTTCAATAAACAGTATAAGTTATATGTTTATAGTATTTTCACTGCTTTAAGCCTGTTGGAAAAGTGTTAAATGATAACTAAATTTATAATTTTCAATTATTTGAAAACCAGCTGTGATTTATAGAAAAAAAGAAAAAGAAAAAAGTTATAATTTAGACTTGGTTTCAGATGTTTAATTAATTGATAAGGTATAATTTACAGCAATTTTATTTCGTTTTCTGATGAGCAAATAATACCGGTTCGTTCTTTTTTATCACAGAAATTTAGTAAAATAAGTGTTTTAAGTTTATTGTAAATATTAGATTAATTTCCGTTGTTCAGTTGGAGATGCTTTTTGATTTTAGCCGCTAGGTGGCGCTCCATGAACCAATTCAAACCTCAATCAGTGATGTCGAGAAACCCACTTGTTGAGAATTTTATATCCAAAAACGGCTCGTTTTGGGTTCAGAAAATAGGAGTATATTAGTAAACAACGAACGAACGCCAAGGAATTTGAATGGAGACTTTTACTTGGAAACAAACATTTTATTACGTAATCAAGGTTTAAAAGTGACTTTCAGCGAAGTGTGTGGATATTTAGATTTTAAAACGTTTAAAAATACTTAATGAACATTTTAACATTTTATAAGTATCTACAAGTTTTCCTGAAAGTCATCTTTAAAACGGTTATTGCACCTTCAATTTCTTTCAAGGTGAAAGATGCGATTCAAATAACAGTTGGTTATATGTTGTATATACGTACTTGTAAAAGAAATAATATTGGTTTCACGGGACACCACCTAGCGGTTCGAATGAAAGAACATCTCATACTCAAAGATCAAAGTCCTTATAGAGCACGAATACTTCAACAACATGTTTCCCGCTGGTACAGCAGTAAGTCTACGGATTTAAAACGCTAAAATCTGGAGTTTGATTTCCTCTAGGTAACTTCAGCAGATAGCGTTTTTGTGTTTTTTCTTATAGCAAAGCCACATAGGGCTACCTTCTGAGCCCACCGAGGGGAATCGATTTTAACGTTACAAATACGTATACTTACCGCTGTACTAGTGGGGACTGCTTCAGGAGATAGACCAATATGGCTTTGCTTTAAGAAAATACACACACACTCTCAACAACATGTATAACAAGATATGTTGCGATAAAAGCTTCAGAATTATCTGCTTAATTAACAGAAAACTATAAAACATGGCGGATAAAAGAAGCATTATAACTTACACGATTTAATGGTAATTAGATAGCATTGTATTTGACTTCTCAAATAATTCTAAAACAACTTCTATCTCCACAATATAAGAGATACTTTCTGTGTGTACACTAAATACTGATGTAGATCTGTGTATTTTAGGGCATGCTCGTCTTTCAGTTGTAAATGGATGTTGTTATGTGATGCTCGATCTCATTATTTGATTAGAACAAAGATTTCCTTAATCGTTAGCGAACGGCGGTGTTTGTTATAGGCAGGGTCCAATGGTCTATCACATGTAAACTGAAAGTGCAAAGAGTTATTGAATAACGTCGTGTAAACTCTGCCAAAACAAAAGAACAAAATATCCAGTTTTACTGCAAAATTGAACTGTTTTACGTTATAATATCTATAGGATGAAAATTATTTTAAAAAGCCGTTAGGGGACATAACGATTTGTAATGAAAATATAGTATCGTGTCGTATCAATGTTATTGAAAGAAATATTTGGTTATAAGTCTTAAAATTTTGCAAGCAATGTTTTGGATGTATTGTTTGTTTCTGAATCAGTGACAACACATAGGCCATAATTGTTCATCTCCATTTCCCAAACACTCCGCCCACCCCTCAATAACGATATTTAAGCTGTTCAAAAATAACAAAAACTATAAGTAACGAATGGAGGCCCAGCATGGCCAGGTGAGTTAAAACGTTCGACTCGTAATCTGAGGGTCGCGGGTTCGAATCCACACCACACTAAACGTGCTCGCATTTTCAGCCGTGGGAGCGATATAATGTGAGGGTAAATCTCACTATTCGTTGGTAAAAAAGTAGCCCCTAGAATTGGTGGTGGATGATGATGACTAGCTGTCTTCTGTCTAGTCTTACACCGCTAAATTAGGGAAGGCTAGCACAGATAGCTTTGTGTAGCGAATGGGAGCCCCGCTATGTTTATCTTTCAAATTGATAATATTTTCGAAATCATGAATCCCTAACCTAATTCCCATTACCAATTATTCGCGAGAAAACAATTCTTTGACTGACTCATGAGGAGAGACCATGGTGTTGGTGGTGGTACATAATGTTTCTGGTAAGAATGATTACGACAAAACATATAGAAACAGCCTGATCCTAGTTACGGAAATGTCAGAAAGGCACAAATTACAACCAGACGTCCTCAAGTAAAACTACCAAAAACAAAAATACCAATGCGTTTCTATGCAACGTTGCTTACTATTCGTCTGGTTTGTCGAACGATTGCTTTTGATGGCGAGTGACGAGAGATAACGCTGTTGAAACAAGTTGCTGGTATCCTGAGGAGAATATGGAATTTTTGTCACGTGTCTACAAATTGGTGAAACATGAACTACAGGTCTCAATTGTTTCAAGGAGTGTCATAATTTGTCACTGCCAGCAATGTAACGGAACTTGGTACTAATTTCCTAAAATGCTTAGGGTGAAATTCGTTTAATTTTTCAACAGTAAAATCCAGGGTTCGATTTCCCTAAGCCGGCATGGTCACGTGGTTAAGGCGCTTTACTAGCAGTCTGAAGGTTGCGAGTTCGAATTCCCGTTCCACCAAAAACGATCTCCTTTTCAACTGTGGGGTCATTATAATGTTCAGCTCAATCCCACTATTCGTTGGTAAAAGAGCAATCTGAGAGTTGGCGATGGGTAGTGAGGACCAGATGCCTTCCCTCTCGTCTTTCAATGCTAAATTAAGGACGGCCAGCGCGAATAGCTCTCGTGTGGCTTTGCGCGAAATTCAAAAAACCCAAAGAAATCAGTTCCCAGTTAAAGACGGACAGCAGATAGCCTGTTGTGTAGCTTTGCTCTAAAACAAACAAATAAAAGTCAAACTATAGAATTCTGACAGTTTATTCAAGTAAGTTCTAGAAAGCTCCTACCCCTTTCTAACTCGTAACCTTACATCCGTAATCCTTTGAAGTAAGTTTGTGATTTCTTTGTGTACATACACAAAAAGTATCAAACACTAATTGTACTCTGTTGTACTCACAGCGATTAAATTATTTGGATTGGTAGACTTCAAAGTCGTTCCTCGGGTCATGTTAAACGCAGCAATTCGACTCGACAAATATCGACTTCTCTTTTAATCGTCATTATCCTGAAGCTGTGTGACTTACGTTAGCAATTTATCGTAATGAAACACGTGGAAAGTGTTCATGTTCGAATACATATTGAAATCAAACCCATAATTCCGCAACTCTATGATGGCAAATAATAGTATATACTGAACGTACGATGGTGGCGGTAAATCAAGAAAAAAGCGTACAGCCTTGCAGTAAATAACTTTCAAACTACATTTGGAGTCCTTTGTTTGTTTTGAATTTCGCATAAAGCTGCACAAGGGCGATCTGTGCTAGCCGTCCCTAATTTAGCAGTGTAAGACTAGAGGGAAGGCAACTAGTTATCATCACCCACTGCCAACTCTTTGGCTTGTCGTTTTACCAACGAATATGGGGTAATTCGTCACATTAAAAAACTCTCACGGCTGAAAGAGCGAGCATGTTTGGTGTGACGGGAGTTTCAACCTGCGAACCTCACATTACCAGTCGAGCGCCTTAACCACTTGGCCATGCCGGTTCTATTTAAAGTTGTTCCACGTTACACACAAGGTGAGAAAAAAAAATCTCACCTGATGTTATGTAAATATCATGTAAATGTTGTGTAAACGACAACTATGTCGTGTTGTGTTTGAATTTCCATATCTATTATTTATATTTCCATATTTATATTATTGTTTTGAAATTTAAACCAATAACATATGTTGTTATTCATTTATAATAACATTTAGAATTAATTAAAATTCATTTAGAATTAATCATTTAGAAATTTCTAGAATTAGGTAAATTAATCATATGGCAGCCTGGTGTTTAGACGACGAGTCTCGTGCAAAAACAGACATGCGCAGATTACTCTGGAACTCTGTGGAAGTTACGCGATTGTTGGAGAACACAGTAAGCCTACTAGTATATAAACAGACGGCGATGCGAGAAGAGTCAGTCATTCGTTTTTATTTGATTCAAGAAAAAGTGTCTTCGTTTGAGAAAATTTAAACGTTTGCTGTGTGTTTATTCAACTTGAATTTGTGACTGGAGTTAGATCTAAAAAAGCTGTGATTTTATTTCGTCAATCTTTACGATTCATTCGAATTACTAGTTATACTGTAGGTCAACACGTGTAGGACTGTTTAGGGGAGACCGAGCAAATTGAAAGACAACAAATTTGAGACATTCGTCGAAAACATCGTAAAAAGAACTTCGTCAAATTTATTGAACTGTGAATTGTTTCTGGACTTCTCCATTCAAACTTCGGAATTTCTTCGTGGGACCAAATTCACACTCTAGACTGGAATTTTGGATTTCTGATCTGGAATTTTGAACTTTCATTCTCGATCATTATATTGGATACAGGCCAGTACCATTTTGTATTGTAATTAATTTTGAAGGTTTAAACTTAATATCTGTCATTGTTATTATATAATTTATGTTATATCTGTTACATATATAATAGTTTATTGTAATAAATTATACAAACTGTTATCTGTGTCTTTCTGTTGCGTTTGGTCCACATAAAACATAAAAAACGTAACACCTGATAAACAATTTCCTTTACCATAGTGATTTCTTTTATACTAGATGTGCAAGCATAATTCTATAAATATCAAGTAGCCCCCTTCCCCCAGTAGTACAAAGGCAATTCTTAAAGCTTGTTACGCCAGAAAATATGTTTCAATATCCGTGGTGGACACAGTACAAATAGCCTATTGTGTAGTTTTTATGTTTAACAAGAAATAACCAAACAACTAACAACCACAATTACGGGCTCAATTCCCATACGTGGAGAGTAAGAAACTGTGAAGCAAACTCCAAACGTAAAATGTAGATTGTCTTACTGCTTGTTTCTCCTTTGTTTGAAAACAAATGTTGTATTGCCTAGTGACGTTGGCTCGGCATGAACAGGTGGTTAAGCACTCTACTCGTAATCCGAGAGTCACGGGTTCAAATCCCCTTACACCAAACATGGTTGCCCTTTCAGCCATAAGGGCGTTATAATGTTACAGTCAATCCCACTATTCGTTGGTAAAAGAGTAGCCTAAGAGTTTGCAGTGAGTGGCGATAACTAGTTGCCTTTACTCTAGCCTTACACTGCTAAATTACGTCCGGTTAGCGCAGATTGTCCTTGCTTAGGTTTGGGAGAAATTCGAAATAAACAAACAGTCTGTGTTTTATTTTAAACTACCTTAAAATTAAAGTGTAGCGAATATGTGTGTGTGTGTTCTTTGTAAATTAATATTTTGTCTTACTTGCATTAATCTACCCTTGTACTCATTTTATACAATATAAAATGAAATATTTTTCGAATTTCAGGCTCAGTGAAACATTTTACTTTTGAAATTGAACATGGCTTTAAACAAGTGAACAATTGTATTTTTAATTAATTGAACAACAGATTAATTTGAACATGGCTTTAAACAAGTGAACAATTGTATTTTTAATTAATTGAACAACAGATTAATTTGAACATGGCTTTAAACAAGTGAACAATTGTATTTTTAATTAATTGAACAACAGATTAATTTAAGTAAACATTAATCGTAGTTGAAATAAAAATAAAAGTTAATTTTTGGAAATCATAAATCATTAGATACTGTACAGTTTTCATTTGAGGTAATAAGTCTTATTATTTATTCGTTTTTAACTTCATTAAATTAACTCTACGAACACGTTTCAAAAATAATTTCGGATCCAGACCTCACACACAAACACAAAACAAAGTATGTATTGATGTCTTCCAAATACATCGACTTAGGTTATTAAACCTAAAGACTAGAGGCCTCCCAGTTGCATATCTGCAGACCTATACTTCGATATCTGTGGTGGGCAGAGCACAAATAGCCATTTGGATAGCTCTTCGTTTAATAACAAATAACAACATAAACTAAACGTACAATTAGTATGTTACACTATAGTTACCCTCCAGTAGTTTGTAACGCTGGGAACTTCATTTCGACGCCAGCTGTGAGCAAAGCACAGGTAGCCCATTGTGTAGTTTTATGAGTAAAAACAGTACAAAACACACTATTGTGACAAAAATTCAAATAACAATTACAAAAAAGTAGCAGAAATGTGGACTAAATATTGTATTATAGTGATAAAAATATTACTTTACAGTGGCAGAAGTGTATAGAAAACTGTTAAATTATAGTAACACGAATATACACTATAAGTACATAACTTTGATAGAAATGTACCCTAACTATTGGATTATCGTTAGAGAAACACTAAGTTACAGTGGCAGAAATACAAACTAAATATTGCATTACAGTGACCAAAATTTGTGACACACAGTGAGAAATTTGTAATTTATTCTTCTCTTTGGTTTGGTTTGGTTTGTTTTGAATTTCGCGCAAAGCTACACGAGGGCTATCTGTATTAGCCGTCCGTAATTTTCAATTTAAGATTAGATGGAAGGCAGCTAGTCATCACCACCCACCGCCAACTCTTGGGCTACTCTTTTACCAGCGAATAGTAGGATTGACCGTCACGTTATAACACTCCGCGGCTGAAAGGGGAGCATGTTTGGTATGATGGGGATTCAAACCCTCAACCCTCGGACTATAAATCAAGTGCCTTAACCACTTGGCCGTGCCGGGGCCCCTCTCTTTGGTTAAACTGTGATTTGTAGAGATCCCCGAATATTTCTTTCGCTCTATAATTTATATAACATGCAAAAAAGAACTGGAAAAATAAAAGATAAAATTTACCTGCTCTATAAATAAGAAAGTGTAGGAAGACATGTGATGAAACAAAAGCCCTTAAAATTAAAAAATATATACAATAATAATAAGATTTTCAGAGAAATAAGTTTAATTTCTCGCGATAAAATGTGTAAGTGGCAAACCTGAAGGAGCAGTTTAAACAATATATTTGAGTAATCGCCAAGAGTGTTAATCCAATAAATAAACTATCTAATAAAAACTGTCAGGACGATCTGACAGTTTCCTGTTTCTACCGAACGTGATTTAATGTTATATTTATTGCCCACAAATAAGATATTTTACACTACTATATAAATGTATGTATATATATATATATATAAAACTATCTGAGAACCATATATGTTGTAAAGTTGGTTGACTTCATTTTTAGTCGTTTTAAACTTTCTTTTTATTATAGCTTTGATACTGAAGATAACAGATGGCGCCTCGCTTATAACATAACATGAATAATGCATACTAAATATGTACAAAGGAAATTAATCAGTGTGATCTTATCATTATTTTGAACTAAGCACATAATAATCGATGGTGTAAACTTGCGTGATTAGAAGCCTAGATTACTGTTTGACAGACTGCTAACCCTGTAATGAAGTGTATTTTACTAAGAAACATGTTAGTGCATTCCTTTTAACGATTTAATTCAGGTTACTACCATCACTCTTCGAATTTTTCTCTTACAAGTTCAAAAATATATATCCTCACCTGATAACCTCCGCTATGAGGTACTGATATCGTTCGATGTGTCTAAGTTGAAGGGGAAAACATTAAAGCCTTCGTGCACGGGCCAGTTAGATGGATGTGTTTGATTCGAAAAAGTCACATCCAAAAACAGAAGTTTTCAAACTTTGTGTTTCACGAACAAATATTCATGTTTTTCTTTGTTTGTTTAACGAACTGTTTCACTTCATATACTATTCAGAAATGTATTTGTGATTTAAAACGCAATGCTTTCAGTATAACTTCACGGTTACTGGTAATTTAAAGGAAGTCCGTCCACTAGTCTTATTCGCTTCGTGTTATATTAGATAATAGCTCAGGGTTTGGTGTGGATTATCACGTGATGCGAGTGTTCGAAACACGTGCTTGCTTTTGTCAGCTTTCCGAAAATGATATTTTATCGACAATATTATGGAACAGAGTCTATAACAATCTTTCCGCAAACGCAGGAGCAAAATTGTATCTGTACATTGACACAGTTGACAACATAGAACGGTGTGTGTCGTGTTTTCCGCTATGCTACTTTTACAGCGTTAAATTAAAATAAAAGTTTGAAAAAAAAATAATTTTATAAATACACTAATAAGCAAATCATCTTATCCAAGCCATCATAATAAAATACGTTATTAATTTTTGGATTAGTCATGTTTTCACAATATTTTTCATATTTCTTTACAATCGAAACCGAATGTTGTGTTAG
The DNA here is from genome assembly GCA_011833715.1 of Carcinoscorpius rotundicauda. NCBI lineage: Eukaryota > Metazoa > Arthropoda > Merostomata > Xiphosura > Limulidae > Carcinoscorpius > Carcinoscorpius rotundicauda. Next base: position 4,319,658 of record CM022403.1, on the reverse strand, counting down.
TTGAATCAGGTAAATGTTAAATTCTTATTTTTATGAATCACCAAAAGATATACCCGTCTCCCATTTATAGCCATAACCTCTAAAGATGTGAGATTCTGATAAGAAGGACCTGTCAAAAGCAGTGGACGCCCATATGGAGAGGGCCGTTAACGTTCCGACCGGATCGGCTGAATGTACCGTGATGAATAGTGGGGATTCTTTATCAAAAGAACCGCTGTCGGTAATGCATGAACCCTAGAAAATAAAGTGACAGAAGTTTATTTGTGTTGCTTAGCACTAGCTCAACTTGTAATAAGAAACTAGGATATGCACAGGGACGACAGCCTCACACTCACACTTGTTGTTTGAAGTCTTAATCAAAGTTTTTGGTCTCTATAACATTTCAGAGTCTAACTGGACTAACTATTTTTGAACGAAATACGAACGTTTTCGCCATTTGGAATTCTAATATGATGTTTAATTTTTCATTTTGATGAAACACAAGTTATAATGTTAACCTTTGTGAAAACTTTTAAGAATGTTTTTTTCTTGTGTTACGAATAACCAGCTATATGCCATCATTCACCCCTTTTACTTTTTATTTCTCTTCCAAGAGCAACCTGTTAAACGAACCAGTTTATAGGACATATCACATAATGTGAATGTTAGAAGAACCAGGATCTTGAATATAGCATATTGATGTGAATGTTAAAAGTACCGGTTTTTTGGTTATAGCACATGTCTGAACGTTAGAAGAACCAGTTTGTTGGTTATACCACGTAATGGAAATGCTAATAGAGCCAGTCTCTTGGTTATAGCACATAATAGAAATGTTAGAAGAACCAGTTTATTGGTTATAGCACATGATAGGAATGTTAGAAGAACCAGTCTGTTGGTCACATCACCTTAAGGGAATGTTAAAGCAACCAATCTCTCGGTTATAGCACATGATGATAATGTTAAAAGAACCAGTCTGTTGGTCATATCACAAGATGGTAATGTTAGAAGAACAAGTCTCTTGGTCATATCACGATATGACAATGAGTAGAACTAACCAGTCAACATCACCAAGAGCTAAATGTTAACGTTTTTTTATGTTGACTGGATACATATACACCCTGTCTAAACAACGGTCACAAAAATTACTAGTCAAAGGACAAAACATGCGTGAGATTAACATTTGTGGTTTTCAGATAAACGAAACCAATGTAGTTCAAAATAAACGTGCACTAAAAGAAATCATTAAAAAAGGTTTAATTTCCAGTCCTACGGTTTCTATATTCATGTTTGGAGCATCTAGACGGTTACACAATATAATAGATTTATTTTTAAATCATTCTTTGACTATTATAGTTTCCAGCGATTCAGATAAGTTTTAAAATTTTGCGACAAATAAAATGATGCGTTTGTTAAACAAACACTTAAATTAAATTTGCTTCGTATGTGAAACCGTTTAAACACTCGCTTCCGTTTCCTCTTTACTGTGTTAACCTAGTAAAATTATTTCCGCTAGGAGGTGACACAAGCATAATATCGGTTTAAACAAGTTTCACAGTCGGAGTAGACGTCGATTGCTTTCGCTCGAGTGTTTGAAAGAAAAGAATGAAACGTGTATTATGGTGTCTGAAAATTCGCTTTTGTCTGTGTTATTCTACACAGCTGTGAATTCTTTAAAACTGGTGCACGAGATATTACAACGTATCTTTCTAACTTGTGTTACCTCTTAATAGCAAGGGAAGTTAAAACCAGCATAAGAATATCTTGTCTTCGTACTAATCACCCAAGACCATATAGATTATAGATAAGAAAAAATTAAGGTACTGGCGTTAATATCTAATGACATCTTGTTTTCAAGTTCACTTGATAACTGCTTAATTTCAAAAGAAAATACCAAAATAATGCTTTTGATCAAAGCTTATTTTTAGGAAATAAATATTATAAGTTTCATAACAAGCAACCAGTTTCAGACCAGCAGGCATGTTGATACCACAAGCTTGATTAAAAGTTTTATCTTTATGATCCCATGACGGATCCAAGTATGATTACAATAGAGACCAAATTCTTTGTGATCCCATAAGGGACATGGCTAAGTATCATTACATGGAGACCAAATTCTTTGTGATCCCATAAGGGACATAGCTAAGTATCATTACATGGAGACCAAATTCTTTGTGATCCCACGAGGGACATAGCTAAGTATCATTACATGGAGACCAAATTATTTGTGATCCCATAAGGGACATAGCTAAGTATCATTACATGGAGACCAAATTCTTTGTGATCCCATAAGGGACATAGCTAAGTATCATTACATGGAGACCAAATTATTTGTGATCCCACGAGGGACATAGCTAAGTATCATTACATGGAGACCAAATTCTTTGTGATCCCACGAGGGACATAGCTAAGTATCATTACATGGAGACCAAATTCTTTGTGATCCCATAAGGGACATAGCTAAGTATCATTACATGGAGACCAAATTCTTTGTGATCCCACGAGGGACATGGCTAAGTATAAATACAATAAAAACCAAAGTCTTTGTGAATCTAGGAGAGACATGGCTAAGCAACAGCGTTTTTTAAATTCACGAAACATTGAAGAGTAATGCCAATTAACAACATTTCATTTGGAATAATACTCCCCCCCAAAAAAAACTCGTAAAGACAACATTTGAACATAATAAAGATGTTTGATGTTTGATTGTTTCAAAGAGGGGTATCCAGGTTGTGCGTGGGATGTTGTCTGTCCAGGTGGTTTATGAATTGTGAATTGTATCTTGAGATGTTGTCTGTCCAGGTGGTTTGCGAATTGTAAATTGTATCGTGTGAGATGTTGTCTATCCAGGTGGTCTGCAAGTTGTAAATTGTATCCTGAGATGTTGTCTGTCCAGGTGGTCTGCGAATTGTAAATTATATCGTGGGATGTTGTCTGTCCAGGTTGCCTGTTAAGGTGGTAGGTGGATTATTGAAACTTCTCTTTAGTGTGTATCTGTGTCAACATATCTGAGTCAAAGTTTAGGATGGAATGCGGCTGTTTTCGTTTGAAGAACAAGTCACTGAGTACTGTTGACAGAGGTTATCTGTTGGCTAATTCTTGCTGCTGTTGATAGTTTTAATTAGTCAGTGTTCATACTGAGGGTGTGAAATCTGTATGTTAACTAAAATCACTAACCATCTCATGTAAACAACAAATTGGAAGACCTGAATTACTTAAGGTTAAACTACCTATCAATACCATTAGTTGTGGAATATTAACTCAAAAAACAGAAGTAAACAGAAAATACATGTTAGATCAAATATAAATAAGCAAACGGTACAGAACAGCATTAACAAACCACTATTAAGAGAACGGATAATATAAGAAACAACGTAGAATCCATCAAAATTAATACAATTATTTAAACTTTGTAGTTGCACACACACAAAAGATTTAAAGAAATTGTCATAAAAAACTGGATTCGCTTTTTGTTTCTCAAAAACAGAAACTTTCGAATAAAATACACATAATAAACTTAAGTAAGCGGTCATAAATAGGACATGAAGAAAGTTTACCAAGTCAAGAACCTAAAACCTCACTAACACAACAAAGAGTTCATACTAGACATATTTACAATAATCTAAGACACTGTCTATCAGAAGGTGAAACAGAACTTGGAATAAAAATAAAGTCCAGAAACGTAAGCTCCAATACAGTAGCATTCCAAAGGAAAAGAAAAGATTGTCCATGGAAACTTGAAGAGAGGCAACACCATCAGAATTCTACCAGCAGACAAAGAAAATGTCGTTGTAATATAAAGTGACTGAGGAATACCATCATATCCCAGTCACTACTCGTTTGCTTGCTCGAGGGATTTCTATGCTAACCCCGCCATCCAAAATTTTGAGTGGTTAGCTAGAGAAAAGGTGGCTAGTCAATACCACTCATCGCGACCTGTTTGACCACTCTAGTCAAGTAGAGAAATTTGACAGTCACCCTTATAAATCGTCCACAGACCCATAAGAACAAACAGCGATATTTGTATCGATAACGACATGAGATCACTGTTAATAGGCTAAAAACTTTCAGATATTATGATCTCAGTTCACTTTGCAGAGATTAAATAAGGAACAGCGATGACCTTACAAAGCCACACTGTTTAACTTTGACCTATCAAATCACTTACTAACGCAACCATCTGACAACCTCTACAATAATAGAACTCATAACATTGTGTTCCAACATAATTTATTTCCAAGTAGAAGATAAACCTTACCAACAACAAGGCCTGGATATGGGTTCACCCTCTATCAACGGTACCCATTGCCTCTTTATGTAACATTTCAAAATCAGCATCATGAAGACCTAAGATTTCACTTACATACGTTCACCATATATTAGTAATAGTATAGTCATTAACACTACATATATTCTTCAAGAACTTACGGATCAGCTGAACAGCAACATTATAAAATACAAATCACAATGGAACCAGAAAAAGAAAACTATTCCTTAACGTGATGGTTACCAAAATACGAACCTCATGTACCACAGTGGTTTGATTTACTGTTGGACCACTTGTCAGCAGTATTAAGCCTGGTTTCCAGAACTTACAAGAATCGTAATATTGAAGAATGTAAAAAAGATGAAAGAAAAAACGTCACTGCGATGCCCCTTATTAATGGATGTCCTAACATTTGATAAAGAATATATACACAGAGAAAAAAACAGGAAAAAAGTTACAGACAGGTGGCTAGATTCACCTATATCAGAGGTCCCTCTGAAAACATACAAAGTACACGTAAACAAAATAAAGACATAATACTATCTAAAGGCCACAACACAATACCATCAAAGTCAGTACACACTAAACCAAGTAAAGACTCAAAGGAAACAAAAAAAAACACCTTTCACAGCGTCCTCTGGGAACATGAATTCCAATATGTTGTGGAAACGGAAAGAACAACAAAAGTTAGAATTCTGAAACACAGTAGAAGTACAAGAATTTTTCGGTAATAATGATTTCTCTGTCACAGCCCGTCGTGTCAGAGAGTAAGGCTACGAGGTAACATAGAATAACACTGAAATAAAAAGACACGAAACGAACAGAACAAAGATAAAGATAAAAGAAGACTTCTGCACCTAATCGCTTTACAACACGCTTAAAAATCTAAATTAGAAGTAAGAAAAACCTAGATAACTCTGAAAATATTCAAATAATTAGTTGATTTAAGTTTCAACTGGGGCTACCCAAATCGAGTAAATAATGGGCAAGACTTTCACCAAGGAAACCCAGGATCGAATCCTGATCTCTGCCAGAAAATTCCAGGGGAAATAATTTATCAGACTTTCATAAGTATAAAGCGTAGGACTGACCATTAGTCGCTTCATTACTGACACACAAATAGTCCTAATTGGGCATTCTCAAGTCGGCTGATATGGGTATTAGTACTTTAATTAAAATAACGTACTAATACCCATACCAGCCGTCATGAGAATACATTTTTTATTCATGTGAGTTTCTCGTCATCACAAAGTCCTTACCGTAATTTATTTGAATACGACGGCAGATCAGTAGTTGAAACATAGACTGGAAACTAGTTAGTAACGTGTGACTGGTTATACAGTATAACTTCAGCGTCGTGTTGGTTACGAACCGTAGCAACGATAGACTTTTTCTTCTCTGCTATCCAGTCAACGTTACAAACATAAATAAAGGTATGAGATGATTTGATTCCAACGGGATGTTTAAAAACATATGAAATTACTGTTGGGATTACGTTTGTTCGTTTGAAATTAAGCACAAGGCTACAGGCTGGGCGATCTGTGCTTTGCTCACCACAGGTGTCGAGACCTGGCTTTCAGCGTTGTTAATCTGCTATGCCACTAGGAGGCTGGGTTTAAGCAGAAAGTATTGAAGCTTAGCTACAATGTGACGGTTAATCCCACTATTCGTCAGTAAAAGAGTAGCCCAAGAGTTGGAGGTGGATGGTGATGACTAGCAAGCTACCTTCCCTCTAGTCTTGCGTTGCTAAATTGGGGACTGCTGGCGCAGATAGCTCTTGTGTAGTTTTTTGCGAAATTCCATACAAACCAATCTTTCTCAGAGCACACGTTAATAATATATTTAATTGAACTTATAGGCTTAAGTACAAATTATATTTCATGTAGATATGTGTATTCTTTAACATTCTTATAGTAAAAAATGCCATATTTCTTACTAAGTGTATCTGGACACACCTACTTTGTAAATCGGGGGGATATCATAATGTCATGTTTTGTACTATTTATATCTGGACATATCTGTTTTGTAAATAAGGGGAATGTATAAACGAGAAAGCATTGGTGTACGTTCCTTTTATTTCGAATAAACATTTTATTGTGTTAGCTGTTTAATTACGAAAACGGGGATTAAATACATATTTTCAACTACGTTTTCTCTCACGTTACGATTGTACACTTCTTTTAGCACAAAATAATAAGAAACAAAGGCCTTAAAAACTCAGGCTTGGCTATTAAGAAAAGTAACAGTGCCGTGTCACTTGTAACGTTCCAACAAAATAAGTTAGTAATGGGAAAACTTTCCCTGTTTATAATCCTCATATTTCACTTACATGCTTCAACATGGTATCTACAATGCTCCAAGGCAGTCGTGCCTACCGAGAGGGAACAGCAAATGCAATGTATATCATGTTAATCATTACCGTAAATCTTCATAAGTCTCTTTCATATTACAGGAGAGCTTATCACCACGTCTGAGATTTCTTCTCGGTGATTTGGTACTTCAGCGCTGGGCTAATATTTATTGAAATAACATTTTAAAAAGTGTACATTTCGACAAACGTTATAGAATTCAATAACCCTGATGGGAATGGTAGAAGCTATGAAAACACAGAAAGAAAAAGACCATAGTTCATCAGTTTCACTGTAATGTTACATATGTCTGGGTGAATTTGATATGTGCAAATTAAAAACGGTTTGGATAAGACATTTATTCAGTCTAATAAAGAAAATCAATTTTTAAGTCAAAATTACGTTTGAGCTGGTCCGCTAAGCCTAATACTTCTAAGTCATTTTACGGCGAAACTGTTATTCTCAAATAGAAGCTCTTTATTAAGTTTAGTTGTCACAGTACTTATCAGTTTGTCTTTAATAAGAATTTTTATGTTTGTATGGTAACGTTATCTGACTGTTTGTGTTTAGCAAGAATTTTTGTTAAGTAACATTTACCTGTGTTTAATAAGGATTTTCAGGTCTGTCAGATAATATTATCTGTCTGTCTGTGTTTAATGAGAAAAGCTTTACACTTCTACTCGATCATTATTTCATAAAAAACACCAATAAACAATGTGATATAATTTATTGATTGATACATTTGTTTTAAAATTTAGTGTGATGCAATATGTGTTAAAAGTTAGTCAAAAATTTTCATATTGAGTTTCCCCTACATTTTTGTAGATGGTGGTAGCAGGTGATTACTACACCCAGACTATCAATACAATGGTTTATGCTCAAATGTTGTTTCCGTAAAAACTTGCTCTCCCCGTTGGGATCGTAGGTGCGTTATAAGAGTGACATAAGCTCCCAGTATTCGATCAAACGAGAATAGATGAACAGTTAACGATCGGAGTCACTGACAAGATGCCTACCAATTCAGTCTGCTTTAACATTCGCACCACTATACAGTAGCGTGTTATCTGTCAGTCAGTCAGTAGGCACTAAAATGATGTAACATAAAGCACATTTAGCTTCACAGTTTATTCTGTCACGACATTAGTAATACGTGCGCATATAATGAATCACGAGAAGAGTTATACACTCTGTAGGCAAAAACACAGCATGGCATACGGACTTCGAAAGCAAGAAATAAAAGTATTTATTACCCTTAATTTTCGTCGTATTTACTTTCGAAACAAAACACTTTCGCCTTACGGAAGTATATCAAGTATACGTTATTTATTTTCTAAATTGTGTACCTATATTTATCCCTCAATATGCCTTTGCATATGTTTATATATTTACCTGTTTTTACCTGTTTCTATAATATGCCTATAAAGCTATAAAGTTATCCATATATCAAATTTTTATGCTCTCTTTGCATAGACGTACATATATTTATCAATTATGGCTGAATACCTGTGTTAGTCTTCCCCGGTTTTCTGATTGTAAACAACACTGCTATGTGTTGTTTCTTGTTTTTAATTTCATCCTTTATAATTATAGTTTGTCAGTTTCGTTTACTCTGGGCTGTTTTATTTTTACGTGAGGAACTATAGAGAATCTTATAATTCCCTAATTTTTATTAATAAACACACCCATATGAGTAGTATCTGCTATACAATAGTCATAATTTTGGTTTTCCTTATTACAATAGCACTGACACCAAAAAGCATACTAGCTACAATACATATATATATATATAGAGAGAGCCGACAACCACAAGATTACATGGCACATAGATGCTGTTATATGCAAAAACGGCTGTTCTGGGCCCAGAACAGCCGTTTTTGCATATAAAAGTTCTCAACAAGTGGGTTTCTCGACATCACTGATCATAGATGCTGTATAGAGAGAGTCGCCAAACAAAAGATTACATGGCACATAGGTGCTGTATAGAGAGAGCCGACTACCACAAGATTACATGGCACATAGGTGCTGTATAGAGAGAGCCGACAACCACAAGATTGCATGGCACATAGGTGCTTATAGAGAAAGCCGACTACCACAAGATTACATGGCACATAGGTGCTTATAGAGAAAGCCGACTACCACAAGATTACATGGCACATAGGTGCTTATAGAGAAAGCCGACTACCACAAGATTGCATGGCACATAGGTGCTGTATAGAGAGAGCTGACAACCACAAGATCACATGGCACATAGGTGCTGTATGGAGGGAGCCGACAACCACAATATTTTAATTAAGAACCCATTTCTTGTGTCAAATTAGTGGACATTTTATTTTTCTGTCGACTGATTTTTGTTTGTACTGCAACTTATGCTCGAAGGTCATTTACGTAGTGGACGTAACATTTACTGACAGAATCAACAGGACGTTTTCACTAATACTGAATCCCTTTATATAAGTGCTGTTCTGTTATAACAAACGCTAGAGGGCAGGTTATCCATAAGGTCTTAGTATTGTGATGATCTTGGTTTAGATTGTGTGAAGTTTCTTTTTTTTTGTAGTGAAATGGATATGAGTCAACATAATAGTAACTGTCTTTTGCTTGTTGTATGTTCATGTAACAACTTCGCAGGACATGTCTTTTGTTTGTTGTATGTTCGTGTAACAACTTCGCAGGACGTGTATTTTGCTTGTTGTATGTTCATGTAACAACTTCGCAGGACATGTCTTTTGTTTATTGTATGTTCGTGTAACAACTTCGCAGGACGTGTATTTTGCTTGTTGTATGTTCGTGTAACAACTTCGCAGGAAGTGTCTTTTGTTTGTTGTATGTTCGTGTAACAACTTCGCAGGACGTGTCTTTTGTTTGTTGTATGTTCGTGTAACAACTTCGCAGGACGTGGATAGATCGTTACTAAAATTGGTTTGAAGGTTCATTAGGTCCATGCGGAGGCGAATACGTACAAATTTTCAGTTTTACATTTTGCGTTTTTTTTAATGGGCGTTTTAACAGTTTCTTTACCACTACTTCACTTCCCGTGCATGGATCTTCACAAATTTAGTATTGTTTCTCTAACTGTCTGTCGATTCCTCTGTCAACCTAGGTCTCTTCATTTGTCTATCGATCTGTAAGTTCTCATATGAATTGATATATAAATATTTGTCTGTGTATATATATATATATATACCTGAAAAAAGGCGAATTTCTTTGTTTATATATTCAGCTGTCTCTAAATGTGTTTTACTATCTTTATATCTCTCCATTATTTCTTGGCACGTGTGTAGAAGCCCATGCTCTAATACACGAACCTCATTATGTGAAAGGCTATCTTGACTAAAAGAAGGAAGAAAAAAAACCGCTCCATGATTACACGGCTCTATTTAATGGAAAGATTTCTTTCTGTCGCTTACCAACCTCATATATCTAGAGTCGTTGAGGTGTATAGTCACAGTTCAACAACTGCGAGATACGGGGTTTTGAAAGGGCAGCGATATGCCTCTTAAACGATGTGTTTGTCTGAAGCCGAGACGTTAACCCTGTCTGTTAATTAATCAACCAACAAAAGCAATGAAAACAATAACATTTATATTTATTACGTTACTAGCACATTTACTGTTTCGTTTTAAGATCACTTTCTGATTTCTCCAAAAGAGGGTCAAAGGTAGCCTTGGAAGAATCACTCTTTTAACCATTTACATCTCTGTACAGTAACGTGTTGTTTTTCAGTCAGTCAGTAGACAATAAAATGCCGTCTCATAAAAGAAGCTAAAAGTTGCACTTAGTACTCCCATACCATAAGTAAAACGCATGCGTATCATGTGTCCTTAGAAAAATTATGAACTCTGTAGGCTACAGCACAGCATGACATATGAACTTGAAAAGTAAAAAAAAAAAAAAAAGTTAATATTAATTTTGCTTTTATTCACCCTTGAAACAAAACATTTTCATGAACCCCATGGAAGAGCATCTTAGATTAACTATTATTTTATTATAAGTTACAGCTGTTACTAGAGTAAGGAAAATATTTTTGAAGCAGACACGACGTTTCGCTGGACTCAGCACATAGCCCGATGTGGCTTTGCTACAAGAAAATACACACACACGACGTGGCAATCACTGTGTACTTAAAAATGATATTATCAGCCATCAAAACGTCGTACCCGTTTCAAATAGTTTTTGTTACTGTAAGAGCTGTAACTTGTAAAATAATAACTCGAACATTATTAAATAGCGAAATATAAAAGTTTCGAACTTTATATATATAAATACACATAAAAATATATAATAGCAGTCACTGGATTTCAGAGAAAAAACTTTTCGGTATATTCATATTATTCGATTTCGGTTGAATGGTTTCCACGCACCATGAAACCATTATACACGTGAATGAAATTACAATACCGTCATCTAAGCTGTAAACTTCATTTAATCTACATTTACTTAACACTGTGAGCCCGGCATGGCCAAGTGGTTAAGGCACTTGACTCGTAATGTAAGGTCGTGGGTTATAATTCTCGTCATACCAAACTTACTCATCCTTTCAGCTGTGGTGGCGTTATAATGTGACGGTCAATCCCACTATTTGTTGGTAAAAGAATAGCCCAAGAGTTGGTGGTGAGTGGTGAAAACTAGCTGCCTTTTCTCTAATCTTACACTGTTAAATTATGGATAGCCTTCGTGTAGCTTTGCGCGAAATTTAAAAACAAACAAACTTTACGATGTTGGTCATGTGAGTGGAAAGGGTTAGTGGACATATTTTTCTGGGTTGATTCCATATGATTCTCTTTGTCATATTAGAAAAGTACTTATAAAACAGAGTCCTATAGCTCGTTACACTGAAATCATATCTTTAATTACTGCAGCTGCAGGATAAATTCGAATTCTTATCTCATAAAAAAGCATTTATATATATTTTATAATTGTAAACTTTAGTGTAAATAGAAAAAAACAGATGGCGTGCACTTTCAGAGTTAGTTCTCACTCTTCCGAACAATAACACGTACTACACCAAACTCTCTTTCTGTAAACAGTCCATTTGCTAGAAGCATTGTTTATTTTCATCGCGATTCAATTATCATACGAAAACTAACAAACTAACAGAAGATACTGAACAGCCGAATAACATCGCAGGCTTTGTACGCACGTGTCAACATTAGCTAAAATAAAGTCGCTAATGATAGCAACTGAGGCGTGCAATGATGAAGAAGGTTTTCAATACATATGTGGTTACTAGTTCCTTCTATTTCGTGAGAGTATTTGTTAACCCTGCTTAGAAAGATGAAAACCTGCAGAGGTATAATAATGATGGAAGAAGAACTACATTATTGGTAACGAAGTAATAACTGTGTTAAGTCATCACAGCTTTTGTCTAGCTCACAAGAGGGCCACCTTTAGAATGACCATTAAATAAATTAATACGCTCGAAATTTTTCGTTGTGAAATTGGTTTCGCAAAACTCCTTGAGCGCGGTACATGTGGTGTTTTTAAAAGAGTTATGTTCTTTCTTTTACAGTGGGAATCAAACCCAGGATGTAAGTCCGTGAATTTACAGTTGAGCTACCGGAAGACATGTTTAAATTGGAGAATCTGACGCTCAATAATTATATTAGTACCAGCATGGCCAAGTGGTTAAGGCACTCGACTCGTAATCCAAAGTTCGCGAGTTCAAATTCCCGTCTCAAAAAACACGCTCGCCCTTATAATCCTGGAAGCGTTGTAATGTGGTGGTCAATCCCACTATCTATTGGTAAAAGGGTAGTCCAAGAGTTGGTGGTGAATGGTGACGACTAGTTAGTTACCTTCCCTCTAGTCTTAGAGTGTTAAAATAGGGACAGCTAGCACAGATAGCACTCGTGTAGCTGTGCGCGAAATTCAAAAACAAAGAAACAAACAAAACGATCAATATTTACATAAAGTGACAAAAATATTTTTTTCCTAGAATATGATTGTAAAGGTTAGTTAGGGGTTGGTTGATAAGCGCGAAGCTACATGCGAGTATCGAAAACTCAATTCTTGGCATCGTAATCATGTCTATTCCTCCATTGGCACAGTGGTATGTATGCGGATTTATACTGCTAGAAACTATGTTTCGATAGAGATGATGTATAGCTTTGTGCTTCATGACAACAAACCAACTGCTGAGCCATTGGGGTAAAGACACTTGTTAAAATCACATCTAAAACATGTTTTAAATAAAGTTACAAAATGTACCCAAATATTCGAAATATTTTTTTAAAAAAACACACACTACATTAACATACGTTTCAATCTGTTTTTAATCAAATTCTTCTATTGCTATACTGTATCAACCACTTTATTTATCAAGGTCTTCAACATTCCTTATGTGGTTTCCAATATTTCCATTAACAGCAGTTTTCTATCGCGTGAAAGGAAAAGAATTCTATGATCCAAATTATTTCTAGGTTGCAGTTTTAAAGGAATTTCGGTTGTACGTGGAACGTAAGCAAAAGAACGAAAAATTAAATATCTAGTTCAGGCCTTAAAGGATGAAATAACTGATCATGTATTAACGAAAACACTAAAAAGTTTTATGAAAGCTGTTTGACTATTGTGGGGGCTAGCGTGGCCAGAGGGTTAAGGTACTCGACTTCTAATCTGAGGGTCGCGGTTTCGCATCCCCGTCCCACCAAACATGTTCGCCCTTTCAGCCGTGGGGACGTTATAACGTTACGATCAATCCCACTATTTGTTGGTAAAAGAGTAGACCAAAAGTTGGCGGTGGATGGTGATGACTAGGTGCCTTCCCTCTAGTCTTATACTGCTAAATTAGAGACGGCTAGCACAGATAGGCCTCGAGTAGCTTTCCACGAAGTTCAAAACAAACAAATTGACTGTTGTGATCACACGATGAAGTCCGCATTTTTTACTCATCCACAGGCTGTAAACGACAGTTCTAATTTGCCAGTTTTTTGTTTCCAAATCGAATACGCTTTCTTTGAATTAACTCAAGATGAGTCAGACAAATGTTGATCATTCACCCAAAAAAATTTAACATAAAACATTTATTAGAGCCCTTCAACAATTTACATTTCAACATAAATAAATCTATTTTTTTTTAAATTTCGCAAAGCTACACGAGTGCTATCTGAGCTAGCCGTCCCTAATTTAGCAATGTGAGACTAGAGGGAAGGCAGCTAGTCATCACCATCCACCGACAACTTATGGGCTATTCTTTTACAAACGAATAGCGGGTTTGACCATCACATTATAACACCCTCACGGCTCAAAGGGCGAGCATGTTCAGTGTGACGTTGATTCGAATCTTCAATCCTCAGATTACGAGTCGAGTGCCTTATCCTCCTGGCTATGCCGGACAATAAATAACTGTTATTGTTTATTATTACTATTTTGTATATATATACATATATATATATAGAAAAACCTAAGTCTACAGAGTGACCCAAAACAAATAGGATTCTGAAATATATCTAAAAATAGATTTTCTGATAGCAATTCCTGTCCAGATAACACATGGTAGAAAACTTATCTGATCATGTTAACTTGTGCTGCTGTTGTTCCAGCTAATTGCAAATCACAGACTGTATTTATGGTACATTAGAGATATTGTTTTCAATAAATTAGAGGCGCTACCATCTTTCACATTAACCTAAACTTCAACATACGGAAACAATAGAGACCTTCTTGCCACTATCAGTTTCATTTATTTAATATTTACCTATATTAGTCTGAAAAAAGTATTTTTTAATGTGAAACGTTTTATCAAAGGTCCGATTCCTTCTGCTGAAAACATTTTTTTTATTATTTCTAAGTTCCAGCCAATTATTTATAACACCAAAACAATCTGGCTTTGCGAGTACTGAGAAAGTTGATTTAGTTATCATTACAAAACTTATTGTCGCAGAAAAGGATGGTTATAACAAATGTATTACACCATGACACCAATAAAGTTCTGATATGCGTCCAATTAAAGTTATAAAATCGTATCCTTTTGCCAGATGTCAGCCAAAAGGACAATCATATCTTCAACCAAGTACCAACCCCATTATTTTTTAGTCTTACTTCTTGAACGGATAAAGGACTTTCGAATTCATCACTACTGGACTTACTGAACTGGTGTTTCACAAAGAGCTACGCCTTAAAATATGTTGTCACTAAATCATGCTATTCGTTGATTGTGAGATGAAATTACTCTATGGTGTTGATGTTTGTTGGACGATAAGAAATAAAAAAACACTGTAAATAAAATCAACCTCTCCTTGTTGTGGATATATTTACATACGACATGCATCTGGTGTCCAATCCTGTTGATCACTTCAGATACAGCAGTAATAAATAGATTAGTTTCAACCCTCTGTTTTTGTCTTCTTACCGTTTCCCTAAGTGATGCAAAAAATATTGTTGCTGAAACCTAATTTAATGGAAAATAAAATTACATAAAGGACGTAAAATGATGTTAAAAGTCGATTCTTATGATGTATTGAAGAGATTAAACTTAGAAAGTCCCCACACAAACTATAAAATAATGTTAAAGATAAGTTCTTGTAATGTTCTTCGAGAGATTAAACTCAGACATATCGTGTATAAGGCACTCGACTCGTAATTTGAGGGTCGCGAGTTCGAATACCCGTCACACGAAACATGCTCGCCCTTTCAGCTGTGGGGGCGTTATAAAGAACGGACAGTCCCACTATTCTTTGAAAAAAGAGTATCTCAAGCATTGGCGGTTGGTGGTGATCACTAGTTGCCTTCCCTCTAGTCTTACACTACTAAATTAGAACGGCTAGAGCAGACAGCTCTCGTGTAGCGTTGCGCGAAATTCAAAACACAAACTATAGAATGGAGGTAAAAAGAATATACTGTGATGGTTGTGACCACGATACTTCACATTATCCAATAATATTGAAACTAGTAGAGTTCTTCCGTAAATAATGTTAGTATATGTGTGTGTCTATATATTTATATTTATATTTATATTTATATATACATGACGGAAGAGAAAAGTTTCATCAAATTGTTGTTAATCAACATCAAACTTAATGAAGAAAAGAAAAAACAAAACTTTTGTTTTCAAACTTTGCTTTCTTCAAAACGATGATGAGATAGACACACGCGAACACTGGTACTTTTGCATTTAAACTTCACATTTATTTTATATTCTAAGATTATATCTTTTCCTTAGATGGCAGCAAGAGGTTAATGGAATTGCACGATTTGTTTGTTGTTGTTTTTTTTAATTAAAGCACAAAACTACGTTATGGGCTTTCTGTGCTCTAAATACCAGGGGTATCTAAACCCGGTTTCTAACGTTGCAAGTCCACAAACATACAGCTCTGCCACTAGGGGAGCAAATTATTAGAAAAACAATAATAAGTAAAGAAAGAATGGCTTCTCGTTTTAGGTTTCTCGCAGTTTGTTAGTGATAGACCTAAGGAACGACAGAGCTCTGTGAGTTGGAAGTGATTTATTTTAGTGCATTACGTAAAACGTATTGGCAGACACATTCTGACAAATATGTCTGTTCATCTTCGCCAAAAAACACGAAAAGAAAATCCTTTTACAGAACGGTTATCGGATTTCTGGATCTAGGAGAAATAGAAATTAATTTTCTGATCAGAAGAAACGGTTTTCTGTTGCAATTGTTATGTAATTAAGTACAGTGTTAGGCCTGCCTTTCTCGACTTCAGTTTGTTCGAGTTAAATAATGTTATGGATAATTAAACGAGCTGACAATTTAGTCGAGGCTTTAAATGATTTGCATAATTATAACTAGGACAAAGTACAGTTCATTACGACTGTGTACTTGATTGAATTAATTTGCTAGCAGATTCTAAGAAATTAGTTAAAGTTCTTCGTTCACCTTTCAGTAACGCAAAATCAGTTCAGTAGACGGACCACCAAAGTTGAATAAACTATCAATATAATGCTGAATTAAACAAAATCAGTAAATACACCTATTATGGAAGATAACACTGCATATTTAATGGCTGGAGCGTCCAAAAACACCCAAGAGATAAATGTGTTTCAATCACCAACATTGTTTTATCATTTCGTAGATGACAGGAAATTCTGTTACTGACTTTGTAAAACCAACATGTCGTTTTCTTCTGTAGAAAGGCCCGGCATGGTCAGGTGGTTAAGGTGTTCGACTCGTAACCTGAGGGTAGAAGGCTTGAATTTCCGTCACGTTTAAATTTCTACTGACAAACCAATCATAGGATTGATTCCTAATTTGTTGAATTGCGCATAAAGCTAGGGTGCGGTCACTTAAGCTTCCCGTCCTAAATTTTTGAAGCGTTTGTTTGTTTGTTTTGAATTTCGCGCAAAGCTAGATGAGAGCAATTTGCGCTAGTTGTGCCTAATTTGATAGTGTAAGACTAGATTTAAGGCAAATAGTCATCACCACTCACCGCCAACTCTTATGCTACTCCTTTTCCGAAGAATACTGGGATTGACGTGACATAATAACGCCCCAACGGCTGAAAGGATAAGCATGTTTGGTGCGACGATGATTCGAACCCGCGATCATCAGATTACGAGTTGTGCGCCTTAACCACCTGGCCATACCGGGCTGCTTTTTGAAGAGATAATAGACTAGAGAAAAGACAAACAGCCAACATCCTCCTCGGACATCTTTATTTTGGCTTCCCTTTACTAACGAAAATTTGGATTGGCGATATTTTGGTGATGGGATTCAAACCCGCAACTTGTACATTGTGAGTCGATTGCCTTAAACATCAGGGCATGTTTGGCCTCCAACGACAGAAAGACCTTAAACTGTGTTTCTTGATAGCAGAAAAATTATCTGTTCACACTGACCATCACATCTCAATTTAATTGTTATCTGTTTACATTGACCACCACATCTCAATTTAATTGTCATCTGTTTACATTGACCATCACATCTCAATTTAATTGTTATCTGTTTACATTGACCACCACATCTCAATTTAATTATCTGTTTACATTGACCACCACATCTCAATTTAATTGTTATCTGTTTACATTGACCACCACATCTCAATTTAATTGTTATCTGTTTACACTGACCACCACATCTCAATTTAATTATTATCTGTTTACATTGACCACCACATCTCAATTTAATTGAACCTGTAGCGTTCGTTCGAAATCTAATTCGATGTTTTCTTATTCTAGTCTACATGCGATAGAAATAAACTTATTTCATAAGTGTAATTTATGTAAATAGTTAATTTTGCAAATGAGCTAAAGAATTTTGTAAATGTTACAAAATAAACATAATTTATATGTTTGTACATTATGCTTTTGTTGCTTATTTGTTAAATTGGTGACGCTTCCAATTTGCATTAATTACTGTATAACATTTGCATTGTTTGAAATCAATAAACAAAATATTTGTGTTTTTGAATACAAATCAAAAATTAGAAACTAAACAACCAGGGCATTTCATAATACACGTATGGCGGTATATGGCGATATTCGAACCTTAAGAACAGATAATGAAAACGTCCCAAATTAGCAGTATAAGACTAGAGGGAAAGCAGCTAGTCATCACCCTCCGTCGCCGACCCTTGAAGCTACTCTTTTTACCAAGAAATAATGGGATTGACCGTCACATTATAGCGCTATCACAGCTGAAAGGGCGAGCATGTTTGGTGTGATGGGATTCGAACTCAAGACCGTCGAATTGCGAATTGAGTGCCTAACCACATGGCCATGCCGAGCTTCTTACTGTTCTATTCCTCATACAGAAACATGTCACTGTTTCTTCGTTTCGTATCATCTATACATGAGCCAAAGTATAAGTTGTCAGTTATTATGATATAAGAGTTTAACATTCGTTGTGGCATTTCAGACTTTGTCTTATCGCCTTTGGTAGGTCAATGCTGGCATCTTTTTTCACTCATATTTGTCATTATGTAAATTTTAAGCCTTGTCGCAGTTTTATGTAATACTTATTATTTCGATAAAATTCGTTATTACTGGAGCCTCGTTCTTTCCAATGGTTAGGAAAGACTCGTAAATGAAATACTTTCAAAAACGTAATATTTTGATAATCGCTAAAATTCGGGGCTCAATTTTTCGCAGTAGATACACTACACAGCCTGATGTGATTTTGCTCTAAAACAAATAGATTTTCTACTAGCCTGTGCATTTTTATTTATGGTTTAATTTCTCCAATTACTTTGTGATTAAATCGTACCCTTCGATAATTATTTCTATAATGTTAAAAATGATGACTTGTAAGAATTAGTGACAGAATAACGCGACGGACCTTCACTCAGAACCAACAAAAATGACAAGAAGAGTGGATGATAAATTATACGTGTAGTTTTGACAAGAACACTATGTTTGTTTGTTGTTGTTTAGTTCTGGATAAAAAACACTGCTTCTTAACTGTTATTGTAATTTCAAACGTTTTTTCTCTTTCGTGTGTTGACTTCAATAAAAGGATTGTTATTACCCAAAAATAACGGGTCTCCTCCATCAAAATCAAACCTGCACTTTACAGAGCTGTCTTCCATAACAACGAATATTCATCGTTAACTTGCGTTAACTTCGCTTCCTTTATTGTTTTTACTATTGTTGCTACTTAATGTGGGACTAATACCATGCAGTAGTCTGTTTTTAAATGTCTAATAATTTATTTCATTCCAACTTAAAGACTAAAATTTACTCATATGGAAGATTTGTTTGTTTAAAATTTCCCTCAAAGCTAGCCGTCCCTAATTTATCTAGTGTAAGACAAGATAAAAGGCAGTTAGTCATCACCGCCCACCGCCAACTCTTGGGATACTCTTTTATCAACGAATAACGGGATTGACTGCAATATTATAACGCCCTCACGGCTGAAAGAAATGAGCGTCTTTGGTGAGACATGGATTCGAACCAACAACTTTAGATTGTGAGTCGAGCGCCCTAACCACCTGGCCATGTCGGGACCTCTCATATGGAAGAACTAGTACCCTGAAAGATCGTAAAGGAATCATTTTAATCAAATTTAACTTATAAGCTTATAATTTTAAGTATTGGATATTCCTCCTCTTTTCCACTCATTTTGAGGGGGAGGGAGTGCTGTTAATATTTTATCTACTTCCTTTAATCAACTCTAAACTTTTCTCTACGTTTTTATGCTAATTTTGTGCTGTTACTTTAACATTTTAATTCGTTAGATTGTTATTTGGAACACAAAATTCCACTAGGCTAAATAGTATCCTTTATAGACTATCATTGCTGGACTTACCATAGTTTCGTATTATTACGATAAGTATAACCAACGCATCTTTGTTGGCCTCCAGATGTTACAGAAATAACAGTTCGTAAACTATTAAACTGACTTGATATTACAAGTCAAGAACCAAGCAATCACGAAACAGAAGCAAATATAAGGAAAAGTGTACATTCATTTACAATAATTAAATTAGTAAGAATTGGGTCGATATATTTGTTGAGGGAATCAAATAATACCAGAAACCATGGCAACTGTTTCTCTCGAGAAATGATTCAAATATCATGGCACGAAACATTGGTTTCATAGGTTGTCTAACACTGTTGTTGTTTTTTACACCTTGCTCTTTGGTATAACACACTTATATATTATTTTATTATTTACACTGAGATGAGTAGTAATTATTGAAAGAAGGCTTACAATATATATGGTAAAGATAAAACCAAGCAAAATAGCATGAAACATATAATTTTCATCAAAGTAATCAAGACTCAGTGTATAATAATAAATTGAAGAAATTGTTTTGACACATCACCAAAATCACAAGTGAAGCTCCCTATACAATCTACTGCCCAAAGTCAATTTACCTCAGTAGATTAATAGTGTTTTCACTTATGTTGAGATTCTTCCATCCAATGTTGACAGTATGGGATCATAGATCCACACCAGACTCACGTTCACCTTCCCAACTGTTAGGTGGAAAGACAGAAAAGATACTGTAGATTTGACTCAAAAAACTTCTAACGATTCAATCAATAAACAAAATTACATCGATCAGTTTTTAATCGAGTAAAGACTGTTTTGACAGCGTAAAAACTTCGTTTGATGTGTCACATTTATATTTACGAACATGCAGATACGTATTAGTAGTCTGTTTATCTGTGGTTAAGCACAGGACTACATAATGTGCTCTGCTCACCATAGTAATCGAAACGCGGTTTCCAGTATTGTAAATCCTTAAACATGTCGCTGTTTCACTGAGGAGGGGGAAAAGAGGGGTATTAGTAGTCTAACTAGAGTGGCAGTGGAGGATCAGTGGAAAAGCAGTGGGCTTATAATGGTAGAAATTAGGTTTCGATACCTGCGCTGGCAAAACCTAAATAATCCATTGTGTACTTTGTATCATGTCATCCCATAGGTAATATCAGGAAATTTAATTCAGAAAGTGCATCATCATTTCTGTCTTTGTAGAAAACTTTGATGACTAAAATATGTACAGTCATGTGAAAACGTTAGGATACCCTATGAAAGTCTGTGAATTTTTGTAACATTTTTGGATATATAGATAATTACAGAAATATAACTAAACAATTAAAACTGAAGAAAAGACTTTTCAAGATCTTCTGTAAATGTAATCCTACAAAAATGCACATTCCAACAGAGGAAAAAGTCAGAACACCCTACCCCCTAATTGCTAGTGTTACCCCCTTCGGCTAAAATAACTGCAGTGAGACGCTTCTTGTAGCCATCTACCAGTCTCTGACATCGGTCTGAAGAAAGTGTGTCCCACTCCTCAATGCAGAATTCTGTCTGCTGTGAGATATTTGAGGGGTTTCTTGCATTACAGCCCGTTTCAAGTCACCCCACAGCATCTCAATGGGATTAAGATCTGTCCTTTGACTTGGCCATTCCAGGACTCTCCATTTCTTAGTTTTCAGCCAGTTCTTGGTGAATTTACTGGTATGATTTTGGGTCATTGTCGTGTTGCAGGGTCCAGTTCCGCTATAGCTTTAATTTTCTTACAGATGGTCTCACACAATCCTCAAGCACTCTCTGATACACAGTAGAATTCATGGTGGATTCTATGATTGTAAGTTGTCCAGGTCCTGCTGAAGCAAAGCAGCTCCAAACCATGACATTTCACAGTTGGTATGAGGTTCTTTTCCTGGAATGCTGTATTTGGTATACGCCAAATTTCCTCTGTTCTGATACCCAAATAATTCAATTTTGGACTCACTGTCCAAAGAACATTATTTCGGAAGTCCTGATCTTTGTCTACATTCTCTTCAACAAACTTCAGTCTGGCCTTGATATTTCTCTTAGAGAGCAAAAGTTTCCTCCTTGCACACCTCCCATGCAAGTTAAACTTGTACAGTCTCTTTCTGATTGTAGAGGCATGCACTTTCATATCAACAGTAGCCAGATACTGCTGTAGGTCTCGTGATGACATGTTAGGGTGTTTAGAGACCTCTTTTAGCATCTTGCGGTCTGCTCTTGGGGTGAACTTGATTGGACGACCAAACTTGGGCATGTTAGCAGTTGTTTTGAAAGCCCTCCACTTGTTGACTATTTTCCGGACAGTGAAATGGCTGATTTCAAAATCTTTTGAGATCTTTTAAATTCGTTACTAGACTCATAAGCTGCTACAGCTTTTTTTCTGAAGGCCTCAGACAGCTGTTTTGCTGTCACCATAGTGCTCACTTTCACTTCAACAGTCAGGAGCACACCAAACTAAATGTCTGAGGTTTAAATAGGGCAAGCCTCATTCAAAATACTGAGTAATGATGTTCTAATACTGTGCACCTCGTGTGATATACCTGTGTGTGAATTAAGCCTTAAGTGGAAATAAATTTTGGGGTGTCCTAATTTGTTCCTCAGTTAGAATATGCATTTTTGTAGAATTACACTTACAGAAGATCTTGAAAAGTCTTTTCTTCAGTTTTAATTGTTTAGTTGTATTCCTATAAACTCCCAGTATTGTTAAAATTGAGATTAAATATCTATATATCCAAAAATGTTACAAAAATACACAGACTTTCATAGGGTGTCCTAACTTTTTCACATAACTGTAGTAGGACGTGTATAAAAATGTTCAGACAAATAAATCAAACTCACCCAACTCCACTTTTTCAAATAACTAATCAAATAAACCCTTATGAAGATGGATGTGTCCGAGAAACACATTAGGCATATAATGCTTCAAAAGTTTAAAAAAGGCAATAATGCAGCAGTAAATACACGAAACATTCAGGGTGTTTATGATGCGAAGTCTCTTAATGAAAGAAAATGTCAAGGGTGGTTTCAGAAGCTCAAATTAGGTGACTCCAACTTAAGTAATGCGCCATGTTCAGGTCGTCCTGCTGAATTTAATGGTGACTTGCTGCTGGCTGCACTTGATGAAGATTGTGCTGTAACAATTGAAAAACTAGCATAGAAACTTAGTTTAACCTATTCATCAGTTCACCGTCATCTGCAACAGCTTGGAAATATGTCAAAAGTTGGAAAATGGGTATCCCATGATTTGAAAAAAGTCAACCTCAGAGCAAGAGTGAGCATTTGCACTTTCCTGCACTCTCGTAAACGTAAATTACCTTTCTGGGACAAGTAAGTAACTGGAGATAAAAAATGGATATTTTATAAAAATGTTAAGCACTGTAGACCATGGCTCAGTGCAGGTGAACTAGCTAAAACACAGCCCAAAATGGACCTTCATTCTAGGAAAGTCTTGTTAAGCGTTTGGTGGGATATTGTTGGTGTGATGTACTTTGAGTTACTGCTACTCAGTGTAATAATTATATCAGACTTCTACTCTCAACAGTTAGAGTGCTTGAATGTTGCACTGAAATAAAAGAAGCCTGCTTTGATCAATCGAAAAGGTGTTGTTTTACGCCAGAATAATTCATGACCCCTACAGCAAGGACCACATCTGTAAAGACTGAACAGCTAGACTGGGAAAAACTTCCACATTCTCCTTATTCTCCAGAACTTGCCCCATCTCATTATCAAATATTCCAAAATTTGCAGAGCTATCTCAATGGAAAAGAGCTTGGCACACAGGAATTTGTCAACACTACCCTATCTACGTTCTTTTCCTTCAAACTCCAAGAATTTTATAGAAGTGTCATTCAGAAGCTTGTGAATCAAACCAACATTCTATACACTCTATCGGCAGAGAACAGATAGTCCATTGTGTATTTTCGGGTTCTAAAGCTAACTAATTAACAATTGTTAAAAAGATTTATAAATATTTGCACTTCTAATTGTCATAAATTAAATAACCAGTTTAACTAAATTCATTTTGCAATTTGATAGGTCACACCTTAAATAAATAACAGAATTTAATAATTTCAGTTTACACTTTTACTAAATTTTACCATGTGTTGTTTTATTGAGCGATAAATATATTAAGTACAAAACTGTGTTTAATATGTAACTACTTAGTGAACAACAACCTATTATGGACGATTAGCCTACAAGTGGCACAGTGTTATGTCAGCGGTTTTTTATTTTGTTTATTTTTTAATTTCGCACAGAGCAACACAAGGGCTATCTGCGCTAGCTGTTCCTAATTTAGCAGTGTAAGACTACAGGGAAGGCAGCTAGTCATTACCAACCACCGCCAACTCTTGGGCTACTCTTTTATCAACGAATAGTGGGATTGACCGTAACGTTATAACGCCCCTATGACTGAAAAGGTGAAAATGTTTGGTGTGACAAGCTGATAATAGCACGTTTATATGGTTTTACGACATAAATATCTATATTTGTATCTTCGAAGAATTGAACTTTTCGATAAAAATAAACGTCCTATATATTATTATACAAGATTAAACAAAGTTGTTTAACAGAATGTTTAGTGTAATAGTGTCATATCCTGGACATACAAAACCGGTTTTTGATACATGTGGTAGACGTAGCACAGATAGCCCATTGTGTAGTTTCGTGCTCGTATTCACATAAACAAAACAAACAGTATTTCTATAAATGTTATTCATCAACCGGTTCTCATCATTCATAAGAATAAAATGCAGTACAATGAAAATGTGATTTCGGGGTATGCAACCTTTGACCTCTTCTGTCATATAACCTTGATCTTGGAAAAGTAAAACGTAATGTAAAGCGAAGACTTCGTTCCATTAAGTAACTGATCTAGATTTAGCTTCCTTTCAAAAAAGAAGGCCTTCCTAAATGTTTCCTGACTTCAATTCTACATGCACAATGGATCAGATTTGAAAGTCATTGGCGAAATTTCTTGTTAGCATGCTTAGCTTATTTTGCTGACACAAACATAACTGAAAAAAACAAACCCGAAGAACGATCATTCAATTTATGCGCACGCACATAAACGAGCATTTCTCAAATACCCTGTTTACACACAAGTTGCTCCGTCATCTCGTTTATTTCAAAATGTCTAATACACGTAACTAACTTACACGAAACAGTAATGTACATCGCGAGCCAAGTTCTATTGACTTCCACAGATCGCTGAATAATTGGGAAAGTAACTTGGTATTTACTACAAAACCGCAGTAAATTTGCGCCACTTTTGATAATACAAATACACCTATTTACTGCAGACTGGTACAAATGTTTCTTCTTATTCTCTGAAAAAACGAAAAGAAAATATCTGAAAATAATTTCATGACGCGTTGTAGAAAGCCATCTAAGTTTTCAGTGGAACTATATGAACAGTAAATTTTCACGCAATATACATATAGATATGAGTAAACAGTTGGTCAAACTGCTTAACATACACATTTTATTTAATTACACCTATTTTTTTCTTTAATATTATTATTATTACCCTTAATTTTACCACAGTTTATCCTAACACTGTTGAGCTATAAATCATTGATTGATTTTGGCTCACGCTCCATATTTTCGAACATTTATCCCAGTTTATTTGTTTGTTTTATTAACTATACAAACGACATGAATGTTAAATCAGTTTATGCTGTGTTCGTTTCATTCAAATATTATGAAGGGATGGAGAATTACGTCATGCTAATGACCATTTGAAACATTGAAAATTGGGTAATTTAGTGCTTAAAACAACTCAAATTCGTTTTATAAAATGAAAGACACGTGTATTATCTGTAAAGCCACTTCAACAGTCTAACAAACATTAATAACAGGAATATAGTAAAATACAGGTCTATTATGTATGAAGCTACTTCAACAGTTGAATAGACACTAATAATCGGAACGTTGTAAAACACAATTTATTTATTATCTATGAAGCCACTTTAACAGTCTAACAGACATTAATAACAGGAATGGGGTAAAATACAGATTTATATATACAACAAACCCATTCCAACCTCTTCCCACCTGAGAGCCATGATATGTTCCGTTTTAGTCTGTTTCAGTATTCCCTGGTGGCAGAGTTTTTGTATTATGTATTTGTGTTTTATTTTTTGAGAATTACTTTAAGATCATAGTTTTATAAATAATCATAAAGTCAAAATATATATTTATGTTTTACCTTCATGCTTCACGAGGGTCGCTATTTGCATCTTGAGAACCGCTGATTTTGTGAGAGCAAATTGTATAAAATTGATTGATCGTTTGAAATTAAGCACAAAACTGCACAATGGGCTGTCTCTGCTCTGCCCACCACAGGTATCGAAACTTGGTTTCTAGCGATGTAAATTCGCAGATATGCCGCTGTGCCACTAGGGGGAGAGCAAAAGTGTATAAAAACTAGCATACAGTGAAAACTCCATTGACTAAAATTTACTCCTGTTTTGATAACGTCACTTCCAGTTAATATTTTCAACGAATGTTTAGTTTATTTTCTTAACATTATTACAACAGTCAGATTTTAGAATTCATAGTCAGTCTGGTGAACCCTCTGGTGGTACTGACACTCTGAGCTATACACATCATCATGGAGCAATAACCCTATAGGCCGCCAGACAAGAACTCTTGTACAAAACTAAAACCAATGCATTGAATATAAAACCTGTTTGATCAGCCGTTGGTTATCAAGCCAGAAATGTATTGTGACAACAAACTCTCGAAACAGAAATACCAAAGCAACGAAAAATGTCATTCGTGATTCCTTCGTGATAAATGTGTTTAGTCACAAAAACATGAATTATTTCATGTTATCGTAGATTAATTTAATTTCATGTAAAACTGGACCAGCCGTGATAGTTTTTGTAGCTTCACAACTTTATCATCCTAAACTAATTCAAATTTCGCCACAAAATATCTTTTTAGTTTATTAAGTTTATCCATCATGACACCGATTAATTTTTACGGTATCACATATTCTTTACTTCGAACAAAACAGCTGCGTATGGCTGCTTAGAGTCAAACCAAAGACAAATTAAACATTTGAAAACATATTTTTTTTGTTATCGTGTGAGAGACAATTCTTTAAAAACACATATGCAAATGTTCGTATTTGCATATTTTAATAGAAGTTTGTTCGATTTCAAAGTTCTCTGAACACATATTGTTAAGTAACCTGATTTCTATTCAATACGTATCCTAATTAATTTTAGATACATGAATAACTCAAAATAAAGAAAATATTACGTTTAGAATTATCTCTGGAATAATAAGTTTGTTTTACGTAAATTCACTGAGAAACTATAATTATATCGTTTACTGCAAAATTTCAGGAATAAAAATCTATTGTACTTTTTTATTTGTTCAGAAACTTATTATTTCATAATAAAGCGTAAAAACGTCACCCCGTGTTACTTTATAGTACTATTACCTCTAAAATAAGTATATTTTTATGCACAGCAACTAGAGCTGTATATGTACCTGAAATTCCCTGTATAAAAAAAAGTTTATTCTACTTTCTATGCTGTCAAAATAACCAGATCACTTTATCCTGCTTTTTTTACAGTCAAAGTAGCCAGATCACTTTATCCTGCTTTCCATATATTCAAAGTAATCAGATAACTTTATCACGCTCACCGCACAGTCAAAGTACTGATTACTAGCACCTAAACTCCTGGCCAACCTAGCACGTTTTGTCAGATAAGTCGACAAAGTTAAATAAAGGAAAGCTAATTTGTTGAGTCAAAGTGAACGAGGATATGAAAAACTTGTGAATCACGTTGAAAAAAATAAAAGTTACTATTGGCTGCCCAAGTCGATACGAGAAGCAGTGTTCTGACACCTTTTAACTGTACAGAGAACTTAACCATAACTGTCTAAAAGAAAGTTTGAAAAAGCTGACAGAAGTGTCTGAGCGTGGCAAACGTTCATTTCGTGTAAAAGTGTTGGAAGCTATCTTTTCAATAACTCCATTCAATGCGACATCTTGTGAATGGGCACCACCTTAAAGATCCGTTCAGCAGGATTCTAATGAATGTTGGTTCTTTGAAAAGTAAAACCAGAAAAATGTGACCGGTACATCAGCCCGGGTGATGCTTGATATCGTCAGGTGTGGTCATCACTTGAATTTCCACTACTGACGATGTGTTTCATCTGGTAATAAGGGCACTTCACTCAGCCTTGAGTGATGTCTGAACACCGATGTGGAAGCAGAGGAGTAAATATTTTGCAAGAAGTTGTTCTGTGCCATTTGTGAAGAACTATAACGTGAATGTTATAGAATGAAGTACTGACATGAACGATTTCCCGTGGATATCAAAATATCTTAAATGGATACTTCTAAGGGCTATAATGGAGTCCTTGCATCAGCATTTCAAGCTATATATCTATCAAACAAAAACGTAAGAAAAAGATTCCTCGAACAAAATGACAATAACAGTGTCTTGAAATGATCCACCCAGAACCAAGATCTCTTTGGTGCCACGACCTTCTAGCTACCAACAACGGTTGAGTAGTAAACTTAATCGTATACCTGATGGAAAAGTTTCTGATTAAAAGGCTGTTATTCCGTAACATTGTGTTCATTCTACAAGTTAAATGTTTTATTTTTTCTTTCAAATACAATTTTTACTGGTATTATTTTGGTTTTGTTATTACGTTGACAACTAGTCGTTATGAACAAAACCTGGATGTTCGTGAATTAAGCCTAATTATGCATATATTGTTCCTGTATTTTATTTTCAGTTTGGTTAGTAGTCAGTCTCTGTTAGAAAATTCTGTATATATACAGATATATGAAAATCAACGTAACTTTCAATTGGCGTCATCATTTATCTGTAGGGCTCCACATTTACTAGATTCTATACATAAAACTGAGGAATATAGGAAACACTGGTGCTGGAATTGCACATTAGATTTCACTCGGAATGGTTAAAAAAGTTTTCAGTGTTTACTTTTGTGTCAAACTGTAGCAGTTGTTACACTTTACAGTTTTTAGACATACAAAAAATATTAACACATGCACGTACCAGGTAAAAAAAAATATGCAGTTGTATTTTACATTATATGTGTGTGTGTGTGTGTGCGCGCGTGGGGTAGGAAAGTTTAACTTTAACTTATCTCTATTTAGCCTCCTTTTGGTGACCCGGCATGGCCAAGTGGTTAGGACGCTTGACTCGTAATCTGAGGTTCACAGGCCCGAGCCCCTCCTTCTACCAGCCGTCGAGAGCGTTATAACAGGACGACCAATCTCACTATTTGTCGGTAAAAAAGTAACTCAGGAGATATCAGGGGGTGGTGATAAGTAACTACCTTCCCTTTAGTCTTACACTGTTAAATTAGGGACGGCTGGCGCAGATAGTTTCATGTAGCTTCTCGCAAAATTCAAACAAACTTTTTTTAAAACACTATTTAGATAAAGTTGTGATAGGTGTAGTTATGTATAAACCAGTAAAAAGTTTTCTTAAGTGGTATCTGACCTTCACACAGACTGATTTGGAAACAAAATTGTTACGGTCTTCGATTCCAAGTTACGTATTCCACGGAACAGAAAAATAAAAAAATAACCTTATTTCTCAAACTAAAGAATCATCAATAAATGTGGCTTCATTCATGTTGAATGTAATAAATTAAACGTATAAACAAGCATATTATCGACTCCAGCTTGTAAAGAATATAGTCCCCAGTTAGCTTTCGACGTGCCAGTTCGACTCAAACTCGTAATGAACGTAGTTCCAATTAAGTTTCAGTTTTGTTAATTCACAGGATTTGAAAAAAACATTTTTTTTTAGTAGTAGTAACGTATAAGTAAAGGTGAATAACCCACGTTTAGGAACAAACTGAGGAAGAGAATTATTAGAACTTTCAAAGCCTTTTTCTTAAAACTAGTTCTATAAACTGAAACAGCCATTTGTAGTTTAAATTTTGATGGCGAATAACAATAACAATAAAATCGTCTTTGCTGAGCATTAAAGTCAGTTCAGCAAATAAGAACAAGTTCAGAGCTAACAGACGAATCTAGTGAGTTTTGGTCAGCTACAAACGTTCATCAGATCTAGTAAGTATCAACAGAAAACGTTTTGGTCAGTTACAAACTTACTTGGTGGCTGTTATCAGATCTAACAAGTATAGACAGTAGACTTTTTGATTAACTTCAAACTTACTTGATGGCTATTATCAGACCTAGCAAGCATAAACAGTAAACGTTTTGGTTAGTTACAAACTTACTTGATGGCTGTTAACAGACCTAATAAATATAAACAGTAAATGTTTTGGCCAGCTACAAAATTACTTGTAGGTTGTTATCGGATCTAGAAAGTATTCACAGAAAACGTTTTGGTTAGTTCTAAGATTAAAAAGTGACTGGTAGTGAATCTGTTTGTAGAAAAATCTTGGTTATTGAATTAAAACTATTGTATTTAATTTTATGACATCCACGTGTACTACAGACTTGTTAAATTCAAAGGTCAAAAATGTTTCTCAGTAAGTATTAGATAATATAATATTTATTTGGTTTTGAAAACAACCAGAAACCAAAACGATTTTTTCTCAAATTCTTTTTGTGCTTCAAAACGACCTCAATGTAAGGTCACTGCAATAACCTAGAATATAAGTTTATAATTTTGTATATTATTTGAAGATAGTTGACTCCCAGTATGTAGTAATGTTCTAAATGTCAGTATCGATACGGTTTTTTTAAAAAAAGGATGTGATTTCCAGTGTGCAATAAAGATTAATAACGTCTCTTTCTCCAAACACATGTCCAGCAGTTTTGACTCCAAAACGTAATATACTAAAACCATCCACAAGGGGTTATGACGTCACAGAACTTTTACTCGTGTATCAACGAAAATAATGAACTAACTAAGATGCTAACTCGCGCGGGAAAACACTTATAAGTTATCGATTCACTTTTAACAATGTCACAAGAGTGATGCATATCTCACGCCAAGCAGCTCGTATTTCTTTCGGAGCCATATAACAATATTAGATACAATATAAAAATATGTTTATGACTTGAAATTGAAACGGTCAATAAAGTTGAGCGGAGCATGCGTGAAAACACTGACTATAGACAACATTCTGAAATATTAAAACTCTGTGTACTTGCGCGCAAGTAGGCTTTACAGCGAAACGTCCACATTTCCTAGAAATCCGTTTGAGGGTGTCTATTCAGGGAAGTATCTGTTGTGGCATGTAGCCGAGACAAATACTGGGAGTTAACCATTGGAAAACGGTGTCAGCGAGTTTTACAGAGAACGTGGAGTTACAGCTATACAACGTTTAACACCGTAAGGACCACAAATGCGTCACTTCT
The DNA here is from genome assembly GCA_011833715.1 of Carcinoscorpius rotundicauda. Lineage (NCBI taxonomy): Eukaryota > Metazoa > Arthropoda > Merostomata > Xiphosura > Limulidae > Carcinoscorpius > Carcinoscorpius rotundicauda. The sequence goes on along the minus strand of CM022403.1, from coordinate 4,288,546 downwards.
ACAGTGTTTTTGTCTATATATCTCAAATGATGAGTGACGGAATGAATGTGTGAGCGAGAAAATGGCACTTAAAAGTGAACCATTCTGTGAAATTTAAGCTACTGTCAAATCAGCGAATTGCTTTTGTTTCATTATCCATTCTCGTGAAAAGTCCACAACTTCGTTTCCAAACATCGAAAACTCGCTAGTAGAACTGGTTTAGAAAAACAATCCTGAACATTCACGAAAAACATTATAGATGTATAATAAACAGAAACAAGTAATTTATTTTCTTTAGGACTGAGATAATTTTTGGTTTAATATCCCCAAAGCAACATTTCGGTTTTCTTTTATTTCTGTCATTTATTTGCTTTATCTAAACACGTTCAACTTCCAGGGAATGTTTAGTACTCGCTACTTGCTAAAGCAACAAAGATAAAAATAACCAATGGAAGGTTTGGTGTTTTTATAGAATGTTATTTCTTTTTACTGCTGTTGTTGTCATTGAGTATGTTTAGAATTTCAAATTTAGCTCTAAACACTTTTCTGTATTCAAGGCAAAAAAACAGAATGCTAAGTTTTCTATTCAGCTGCATTGTACAGTAATTTTTTAGCTTGAAATAAAACGGCGATAAAGTAGTAGTAATTTTTATAAAGTGCATATTTTGCAAATACAAGCAGCAAAAAAAAGTGCGCTACTGTTATAAAAAGATGCCTCATTAATTGTGTGGCAAAAGTATGAACTTTTTAATTAAACATATTTTACTAGTGTAAAATAAAAGTTGTATAATTTGTATATACCTTTAAGGTCTCTCCGAATAAAAGTGAACGTAAGCAGATATTGAAACAATATTTTAAAACGACCACTCCACGTGTAAATTGAGGTTTATTTGAAGAGCTATTTTGTTGTTTTCGTCGTCAGACGTAGTATCTACTCACGTGATAGAAAGTTCTTGAACGAGCCTGAAATCTCGTGAGATTACGTAAGCTTCAATTTCTGTGTGAAGAGCAAATTCGAAAAGACCTTTCTGCTTGGTGTATTTATTAGCACAAGTAAAACATGGACAATTAAGTAATATGCACATAGAAGTCAGTAAATAAATGTTTAATGAATGCACTAGACGAGTATAACTAGACATACAGAAATATATTCTCAAACTTCTAGTTAAGTAAACCTCATATGCCTTAACTACAATTAATTTTAAATATTTAATGACTAAAACTGCACTTTCGTCTTCATTTTTGAATATTCAATGTTAAGTGACAAATAGTTTGAGATAGATAGTTTTACATTTAGGTTATCGATATAATGGTTTTTGATAGATTTTTGGGTGTGTATTTTTGCTCTCTATTATATGGTAGTATATGTTTACTAGTGCCTTTGTGTAAGCCCCCCAGTGGCTCAGCGGTATGTCTGCGGACTTACACGCTAAAATCCGGGTTTCGATACCCGTGGTGGGCAGAGCTCAGATAGCCCATTGTGTAGCTTGCCCCCCAGTGGCTCAGCGGTATGTCTGCGGACTTGCACGCTAAAATCCGGGTTTCGATACCCGTGGTGGGCAGAGCACAGATAGCCCATTGTGTAGCTTTGTGCTTAATTCAAAACAACAACAACAACAGCCTTTGTGTAAAATATATATATATATAGTTTGTTATAAATAAAAACAAAAATTAAAAAACTCTGCAATAATTGAAATGGTTCCCAGGGTACAAACTATAATGGGAGATGTAAAACGTATCTTAGGTTTTGGAGGTGCCTGTGAAAGTAAGACCCACACTGTGGTGGGGATACACCTTCTATCAGTCTTAACTTCGTTCACCAGTCTCACGAAAAGAAATAAAATAAAGAAATCGCAGTAAAAATAAAAACAATATAAACATAAATTGGAAATAAAAATTAGGAGAGCGAGACGTTAGTGCTCAAGCCCACAACGTATCACATTTATATCATCCTTCACTGTTTGCAGACAGTCGTGGGAAGATGACTGCTCTCCAAAGTAAATAAGAAGCATTAAAAATTAAATGAAAGAATACATTAAAAAGAAAAGAAAATACTACCGTTTGGGGGTAAATAAGTTAAATAAACTTATCTCCTAAAGTTAGCATTCCAGCCCCCATTATGGTAGCAAGACATTAAATAGTAGCTCAGAAGACGGATTATTATGAATCTCAACCAGTTATCTAAACTCACTAGTATAACTTTTAACCACATATTTAATCTACTGTAACTATCAATCCTCATACTCCAAACAAGTCCTTATATAAGGTAAGGTGTTCATCCGTATAAAGTAAGGCAAAGCTGTTTAATGACTTTATTCACACTCTCCTAATTTTTTTTTCTAATTTATGTTTATATTATTTTTATTTTGTTGCTATTTCTTTATTTTATTTTTTTTATGTGAGACTGGTGAACGAAGTTAAGACTGATTGAAGGTGTATCCCCACCACAGTCACCTTCAAAACCTAGGGTAATTTTATATCCCACATTACTGCATGAAGCCTGGAAATCCTTTCAATTTGTGTAGTGTTTTTGTTTGTTTGTTTGTTTCAGCTTGGTTAGGTTTATAATAAACTAACATTAGTCAGAGGTTTGGATTTGCCATTTTTAACACGGTCCTTCTTTTTTATTTTGCTTAACTCTTTAGTATTATTATTCTATATATATATACATATATTTGTACTATCTATGAATAAATATCCCAGAATAAAAGGTTTCTTTTGCTTCCTTCTGAATTTTACGATACTTTCGGGAATGTTTTGTTGCAAATTGTACTGTACGATTTCTTCTTCACGTTTTATATGTAATACAATCGGATCAGTTCTATGAAAGTACGGAAATTTCTCTTGCCAATGAGAGACGTGATTTATTTTGTAACATCCATTAATCAGAGATATGTAGACCTTACAAACATCTGCAATATTTAATTTTTAAAGGAAATATTCTACAGTTTTCTGTTTCTACATCAAATAGTCTTCAATCTTTTTTAATTTTTGTCTACCGTAATTTTGTTTCTCAACTGTATCGGATTCCACCTTTTTTTTTCTTAAGCAAGTTTCTGCCATCTTTAGTCCTAGCGTATTACTATATAAGTAACTAATTTTTTTAATAATTTAAAAAAACAGCCATGTACCATCATCTCCTTGTAAAATAAAGCTATGGATACCTTTTGTTTGTTCACTAAGTAATTCATCAACTATTTTTTGTTCCTAAAGTAAACAACTGAAACCTTTTCTATACTAAATCATTAAAATATTTAGTTCTTACAGTAAATCATTAAAATCCTTTCTTCTTAAAGTAAACCGTTAAAATCCTTTGTTCTTAAAGTAAACCGTTAAAATCCTTTGTTCTTAAAGTAAACCGTTAAAATCCTTCTTCTTAAATTTGTCCCTAAATTAAACGACTACTTTTTCTCTCTAAAATAAATCATCAACCATCAGCTTCTACTAAAATAGACATTAATGTCTTTTGTTCCTAAAGCAACCAATCCAAGAACTTGTTTTACAGTAAACCATTAATGTTTTTGTTTTCTAAATATACCACTAGAATTTCTTTTTGTTTTTGTTTCTTTAAATTGCCTGAAGATGGCGGGTTAGTTTTAGTTAAAACGTTTTGATAGATTAAAAAAACTGTATAGCTGATCACGATATTTAATTTAATCTTGGAAGAATATACAAATGTGTGTCCAACAATCACCCTGACATTTTAAAGGTTTCTACTGTCAATCTTACGATTTAAACCGAAAAATTCCCGCGCTGTGGACAACAGTTAACTTGACCATTTTCCTAAAAGTATAAATATTTCAGCATTTCTCTGCATGTGCAATTTACAAATACTAACTCCTTTCCGGGTTTCTGTTAGTCGACTTTACACACGTTATTATATCATTTCAAATCTTTTAGTGGATATTTGAGATTCTTGTTTACCACGCATGTCGTTAAACATTTACGCAATAAATATTTAATCAGTATGTCTGTACTGTCCTCGATAAGAGCTCTAAGCCTAACTGAAAAATCTCTGAAGTTGATCCTATTGATTTGGGCAGTGACTAAAAGGACAGCCTTCCAGTTTTGGTTCTTTTAATTCTTTATATATATATATATATATATAGTGTCTTAATGATTTCTTGAAAATCTCCCTGATCATATAGATGTCCGCGTTTATAAATGTAATGTTTCTGTTAATGTTAATTCCCCAAGTAGTTTGAAAAACATGATTAATATTTATAGTAAGTACTTTGCATGTGGTTTTATGACAAAACGACATCTTTCAACACAGTAATTCAGCCTAACTTCAAATGTATCTTTGTATCTGTAACTGAATTAAATCAAAATTAGAATTACCACACACTACGTCCTTTAGCCGGGCATGGCCACGTGGTTAAGGCACTCGACTCGTAATCCGAGGCTCACAGTTCGAATCCCTGTCGCATCAAACATGATCGCCCTTTGAGCCATGGGGGAGTTATAATGTTACGTTCAATTCAACTATTCTTTGGTAAAAGAGCAACCCAAGAGTTGGCAGTGGGTGGTAATGATGAGCTGTCTTCCATCTAGTCTTATTGTGCTAAATTATGAACGACTAGCACAGATATCCCTCGTGTAGCTTTGCGCAAAATTCAAAACTAGGTGGGTTTTAAATTGTTTTATTTATGAGTTAAAAACTCAAAACATTTTATTGCTATTAATCAACACAAAATATTCATTTTATATTTAATCCTACATTTGCCTTGTTTATTAAAATTATTCCTTTTTTTAATCAACCCCCTACTAACAATATCGGTCTACCCCTATCTTTGTGTTAATAGTAAATATATTTGCAATAATTGATTTTCTGATTTTCTCGAAGAAAGGGGTGTTTTTGTGAGTCACTACACAGTCCAAAAATGAGGGAAGGGCACTGAAATAGAAACCTTTACGAAATTTCTGAAACGTTGAGTTAGGTCATCTTGGGTAGCCTGTAAGGAAAGTTTGGTCGTTCTTATTACTTCTTAGAACTACATATCTGCCCCCCTTCCCCATTGGCTCAGCAGTAAGTCTGAAAGCTTACAACGTTAGAAAAGTTGCTTTCGATACCCTTTGTGAGCACAACACAGATAGCCCATTGTGTAGTTTTGTGTGTTTATCAGTAAACAAACAAATATGTACCACTAGAACGAAAGCAAAGAAACATTCTCATTTTGTTTCGGAGGCAAATTTTTTCAAGGCACTAGTTACAGATTAGTTTTACATATACATTTAAAAGTAGAAAGTTCGGGGTTAAGTAACCAACTATAAACGGGAATTGGAGTCACTGTGTGTAAGAGGCGGGCAAACTTGCTTCCTTCCCAAAGATCGCTGTGAGTAAGGAGAGTAAAATATATATACAGGGATGAGCATAAGGGGACAATCAAGGGACACTCACCCCCTTAATGCTTATGGATGTTTTCATTATGGTAGCTGTAACCATACATGTGTTGATATGGTTAAAATGTGTATATATATATATATATATAATGTATGTTTGACGGCCATTCCGCATCAGGGACTGGGAGAGAACTTATGTTGTTTCAAGAAGCCAACAGAATGCGACTCATCGCAAATTGAGTTTTTGTACATTGAATACAGTCAAAATACGAGAACTGCGGGCGTCTAATGTGTAACCAAAATTATCACGTGATCTACGAGTGGTGCTTACACTTGATAAGCATCTACGTGACCCAGCATACACTTAAGGTCATATAATGCTGTAAGCAGATAAGTGCCCACGTAACAATATCGCAGAAACTGGGGACGTACAACGTGAAGATGTACATACTAGGTGGTTAGGGTGCTTGACTCCCAATCTGTGGTACGAATCCCCTTTCTACCAAACATGATCACCCCAGATGAAACTTTGTAGAATGGACGGCAAAACAGCCTTTTGTGGAGTCACTGACCTGAAGACGAAAGACTGAAGAGGTTCGAAACGTTGTAATCTATACTTGTGTCTTCACAACAGGCAGTAGCCGTCCATTTTACAAAGTTTCATCATGAATACTTTGCCAAAACAATCTATCAAAGGATGCTAACCTCATTTTAGTCGTGGAAACGTAATAATGTTTCGTCAGTTCCACTATGTGCTGGTTAAAGAGTATCCCAGTTGTGTTTGTAGTGGGTTGTGATGACTAGCTGCCTTCCCTCTAGTCTTACACTGTTAAATTAGGGGCGGCTAGCGCAGATAGCTCTCGTGCAGCTTTGTGTGAAATTCAAAATAAATCAAACCAAACTAAACAGTTTTGAAAACAATATAAAAATATATAATTTCTATCAACAGAAACAAAAATACGCTAGAAAATACTAATAATTTTCACATTTTTACTAAATATTAATTACTATTTTGAACGAAGTAAAGAGTATTTAAATTGATTAATAAACAAGTTACATTCAAATAAAACCCACAAGAGACATACTAACACACTTTGGTGAACGTAATGTGCAAATGTGAATATATACTAAACCTACAACGTATACAAAACATTCACAGTGTTGGCAAAAATTTAGACTGAGAAGGAGATATTCTTTACAAGAATACTAAACAAAAAAATAAGCACCGAATTTCATTTCTTTCATGCTAAAATCCCCAGTATATATCAATGTGACGTACAAGGTTAATAATAACATTCGACCAATTACTCAGTGTAACGCAACTGTAAATAATAACACTTGACCAATAAGAGAAGAGTATCAAATCTTAGTGTGACGTAAACGGTGAAAGAGTAATACTCAACCAATGACACGAATTTATCAATTCTTATCCAATGTGACGTATAAGATGAAATAACACCGAACCAATGAGAGAAGTGTATAAGTTCTAGTGGAAGAGAAGTAGCCATTACAATACGAAAACAATTCCAAGATAGCATTAAAAGTAGGAAAAATATATATATGTATGTAATTAGTTTTACTTCAGACTGGAAACTGTAGAGAAACTGTATGGTTTGTTTGTGCAATGCCTTAATACACAATAGTGCAATACAAACCTATTTTAATAATACATCGTTCTCTAGCTTCGTTTTCGCAGAATGAAAACTAGTTCTAATTAAGGCTTTGTAGCACAACTTACAAAAATATATGTTGTCACATATAACACAAGAAGTGGCTGTTCTTTGATTGTTCAAATATAATCACCCAGGCGCTTTAAAGGCCTCGGTTCGCGTAATTTAAAATTAAATCTTAACGTTAACCGGTCTTCGCTGACAAATTCATTCAATACGCTCGAGCAAATAGTGTTAAGAACAAAATACTGCATATGTCAAGAGAGTAAACAGCTATCAGTTGTTTGTCTTTTGTAAACATGTTTACTAAAGATTGTGCATTTTCTATATTAACAAACATCGACTCTTCCTTCTATAATATCAACATATGATTACTTAACATTTGGACACAATCCTATACCTTATTAAAATACAGCAAGATTGCAACTTTTCCTTTTGAATCTATTTTACCACATACACAGAGTGACCTGCTTAGTAACTATCTGGTTCGAGGTTATAAACGCCAGACGTAACGTGACGTCACCATTTTCCGACCCGTGATTTATATCCTAACATCTCACAAACTAAAATGTCAAGTTAACTCAGAGCTATTTATTTTCCGTTTTATTTAAACAGTTTTATACGAAGAGAAAGATGCTGTGTCTACCATGAGGAATTGAACCCCGGATTTAATAATTATAAAACCGTTATAATTATGCTTACCGTTGATGAAGAGCTATACCAAGTGCTGATTAGTTTTGAAAGTTATTCTTTTGCTTATTAATGAACAAAAAAAATAACTATATAACGTTTTACGTTAAGTTATGGTGACTGTTAATTTCCTGTTCCTCCGCGTAGTCTAGAAATTTACATCTTAATGTAAATAGACTTAGACCTCTATAGCCCCACACATAGTACACACATTTCCACATTTAATGAATTATAATTATCTCTCCGCAACAAGCGGATATTTTTAAATGTTTTCATTCAAATTGCATGTCCCAGCGTCTCTCTAGAATGGCCTTTTAATACTTTTTACAATAAATATTAATTAATATCTTCATTAGTATTTTGACAATTGTCTTTGTGAAACGTTTAGCCTACTCTGTTACAATACACCCAAGTCCTTTAAGTCGTTGATTTTTTAGTACTTTAATAATTGGATGTTGCGTTTACTTGTAAAGTTCTTGCATTAAGTGTAACTATTTATTTTACGTGTTTGTGTTTGTTTTCTCTCGAAGATAAATTTAAATCCAACTCAACGATTATCTACTGAGGCAACTTCTCAGCAACGAAACTAACATAACGAGCTTCTCATTCGCGCATTAACAAATAGAGTGGATGAGCTTGAAGTACGTCTGCGCTTCAAAAATCCGAGAAAGAAAATAAACCCTCAGAAAAATACATTTAAGATTTTAATTTCAAGACATACTGGGGTTCCTAAAACATCTTATGGGAAAGAAGTGAGGTTTCTCGACACATTAAGTTCTAAGAAGAAAATGTTGTTGTTGTGATTGCAACATGTCCTTGACGTCACGAAATGGACTTTTCTTTTCCACGAGCCTTTGCATTCGCAATCAGTGTTGTGTTATTTTCGATATAGTAAAAGAACTCAACGCCAAGTACTGTATCTAATAAGATAAACTGGAATTTACAGTCAATAAAACAATTGTATTTGCTTTCCATTTTTTATGCCTACGTATTAAATACGTCATACAAATACGTTGAAATTAGCAATCAGTAATGTATGTGCGTGTGTCTTTTTTACGATCAATCTAAAAACGTAGGAATTTACATAGGAAACTGTGTGTTTTCCCTTTGCGTTGACAAGATATTTTTTACAATGGTAGACCCGTTTGTATAATAATTTATTTTTAAGTTCTATGCCATACAAAACTTCACCAGCATTATCATACATGTTGGACCAAACCAAGAACAATTAATATTTAAAACAGTATATTAGAAGTAGCAGTTCGACAACCTCACCCAATGATTTATACTTTTCACAAGAATCGACATAAACCTACAGATTTTACTGAATTTCTTGTCACAAACAAAATTGTGAGGCACAGAAAACAACGACATATTTGTGTTATCACATTTTTTTATAAATTATACACGACAACTAATTACAATATTCTTTGAACCTAAACTTTTTGCGCATGCATTTGACAAGTCCAAATGCTTAACCCGTGAATAAACCAAAATATTCATTCATTTTAATGTGTTGCTAATTTTAATACCAGTGCTGGTAACGCTGAAAGACGCACAATTACGAATGTTAATTATCCGTTTCTTAACTGTAGATCAAAACGCTCATTTAGGATATACAAAACAAAAAGCCGGTTTTGTTAGCTTGTGAATGCATAATGTAGCAAGAATCACGAACATAGAGAACCTTAGAGGGATCCTTATAATGGTATTACATACAAGCTTTCGCCTTTCTCTACGTAATATGGTAGTACGAAGGATAGTCAGTACATCGAGATACAACTAGGTTTCAAGTCAAAATAAATTTTTCAAATAAGGTTCCATCTAACTGGGCTTTTGATTTGTTTGTTTGGTTCGTTGGTTTTGAATTTCTCGCAAAGTTACACCAGGGCTACCTGCGCTAGCCGTCCCTAATTCAGCAGTGTAAGACTAGAGGGAAGCTAGTCATTACCACCCACAGCCAACTCTTAGGCTTGTCTATTACCAAGGAATAGTGCAATTGGTAATAAGCTTATAACGCCTTCACAGCTAAAAAAGAGAGCATGTTTGGTGTGACGGGGATTCGAGCTCACGATCTTCAAGTTACGAGTAGAGCGCCCTAACCGTCTGGTCACACCGGGCCTTTGAAAACTGTAGATGTAAAACTTATTCAAGAATGTTAATCCCAAAGTAACCACCACAGAAATTCACATGCTTGAACGACAGTAACACGTTTGTGATATCAAACTCATATAAGAAACTTTTTTTTTTTCATTTTGGAATCTTAGTTTCCACGGTAAATGTCTGCTCTAATTGTCATCTCATCAGATAATAACGACCCTGCATGGCCAGGTGGTTAAGGCATTCGACTCGTAATCTGAGGGTTCAGATCCCCGTCAAACCAAATATGCTCACCCTATTAGCCGTGGGGACGTTAAAATGTGACGGTCAATCCCACTATTCGTTGGTAAAAGAGTAGCCCAAGAGTTAGCGGTGGGTGGTGATGACTAGCTGCCTTCCCTCTAGTCTTACACTGCTAAATAGATAGTATAGGGTATAGGGTAGCGTAGATAGCCCTCGAGTAGCTTTGAGCGAAATTAGGAAAAACAAACATTAAATAATAAACGCCGAAACATATTAATTATTGAAGTAATTAGGGAGATTATAAGAGCTCAGCTTCTCGACATGACAAATATCATATCTTACCTATGCATTTAGTCGATAATATTCCCTTGATATCACGATATTGTTTTATCTCGATCATCAATAACCTGCATACAGCAAACGTCGTTAGTGAGCTAGAAAAAAAATCATCAATCCCAAGAGAAATCGGTGAATAAAAGAGAAACCAGAAGAGGCTTGTTCTGTTATTTGTTTGTTTGTTTTTATTCAAGCACGTGAAATCAAGCTCTACCAAAAATAAATAAATAAACCAGTAGAACCATTTTTGTTTGAGTAAATTTCTAACGACCCCCGAAGGATCAATGAAAGTGAATCCACTGAAAACTTTCACTGCTCTCAATTTAGGCTCTTGAAAAGCAGTAAAACATCAAAATAACTTTAGTATTTGGGGTTATATTTTTTTATAGTGCTCAGCAACGTGTGGATCGGAACAATCGGCATAATATCTAACCAGGAACGTCATTTTGACGTCGGTTTGTTGTTCAGAAGTAATGAAATGCCACCGAAACTTTATTAGATTTGGGAGGTGTATGTAATAGGCCTTCCAATGTAAAATATTTGTTTTAGAGTAAAAGCACATTTGGTTATCTGCTGTTAAAATGTGCACTAAGAAGTGTCGTCCTTATATGCCAGATGGATTGTGGAAAGCATGCAGGGAAGAGAGCTAGGCTTTAGAGAAGAAGAATTAACGATGCAGCCTTTCACAGTATAAACCACGTTAGAGGATTATTGTTAAAATGCACGTTTGTCAGACAGAGCATGACCGAACGTGTTATTGACAAAATGATTCTGTGAGACTCCAAAATCTATGTATTATCGTTGTGTGTTTGTGCTTTTGTTTACACGCTGACTCCTCCCGCGAATTTGGGTCAAGCAGAACCAAACTTGGCAGGAGAACTGGATGTGACCTGAGTGAGTCTTATTTATATGGAGTAACTTCTACCAGAGTTAAAAATACCACTGAAAGGTCAGCAAAGCATGATGATGAGCAAGGAGTATGTTTTAATGGCCACTCAACAAGAATATTGCACCAAACGTAATGTTCCCGACCAGTTTGGAGATCCTGGATACGCAATTGTTTTAAACTGTGCTAATATTTCCATTAACAAGTTAGTAGGACGTAAATCGGCAAACATCCTCAATTACCACTGGCGAATGTCTGAATGGTACATATCCCCCTTAAGATAGTGAAAGAGCATCCATCTATAGTAAATATTAGTGTTAACGGCGGAGAATATTTGGTACTATGTGACCTCTATAAACCATAAGGGTGCGTGGAAGAGGACTTTGAACTCTATGTTGAGCGAGAGTATTTTTATGCTATTTTCTCTAACAAAACGTACACAACCCATTGTGGTGAATTTGGATTTAAAATGTAAAATACTTTACCTAAATGATCCTATAAGCGAAATAACAACGTGCGATGACCGACACGCGTGATGGCAGTGGCAGATTAAAAGCCACAATATTATAGTTAAAGTTAGAGCAGTTTGTAAGTTATTAAATATATATATATATATAAAAGTTGTTAACTAACCACATAAAGTAATTATCAGCCAATAACCAATGTTTCCTACGGTCGCCAAATATTCCATTATCATGCAATTAGTTGATCAGGCGATTAATCTTATAACATATACATATCAAACGTAATTGCCTTTAAAATCAATGACACAGTTTAAAAGTAAACAAATATGTTATTGTTTGCTTCTGAGTTAATCTGGATGTTTTACTAAAGTGTCATAACATTGGGCTCTGTCATAATTAACATACATTGTTTTTACTTTGTTTTGTTTCTTATTAAGTTCCAACGTTAACTCATCAAAAGACTCAACTGAGAAGATAAATTTATTTATAAAAATTATTAAAATTCCCACATCATCTTACTAAGTTCATTAAGCACCACTAGATTAAGCGAACTTTTTGTTATCATAATTCAATTCTATCCTGGAATGCTCAGAGGAAATCTTTAACAGTTCCAGAATGGTGAACCTACACTTCTTTCACAGGAACTTAATGTTTATCGTTTCTTCCTTTGTTTTGCTTTGGAAAAAAAGGGGATAAAAACTGTACTATTAAGTTTCGTATTGGTAAGCATAAAAAATATTAAAATATCCGGGTGCCTCATGGCCAAGTGGTAAGGGACGTTTGACTCACAATCTGAAAGTCATGGGTTCGAATACCTCTTCCAATAAATATGCTCGCTCTTTCAGCTGTAATGTGTTTTAATGTGGCTATAAATCTCACTATCCGTTGGTAAACGAATAGCCCAGGAGTTGACGGTGGGTGATGAGAATGGCTACCTTACCTTTCACTGCTAAATTAGAGACGCCTAGCGTTGTTAGCCCTCACGTGAAATTCAGAAACAAATAAATTATTTTCAATAAAATTTCTGTATTTACAAACGATAATAATTTCATAATATCTTCACATTATTTCAATAGATCAAAACCGTAAGTTAGAACGATTTCTCACACCATAAAAGAGCGGTTAGTTAACCGAACTAAATAAAATCACCAACTATTGAGCATTGTCACTTAATTACACATTTATTGCGAAATTAATGTATATCTCATTTTAATGTATTGATTGGTTTGTTTTTAATTTCGCGCAAAGCTACTCGAGGGCTATCTGTGCTAGCCGTCCCTAATTTAGCAGTGTAAAAGTAGAGAGAAGGCAGCTAGCCATCACCACCGTCCGCCAACTCTTGGGCTACTCTTTTACCAACGAATAATTGGATTAACCATCACATTATATCGTTCACCACGGATAAAAAGGCATTTTTGGTGTGACTGGGATTCGAACCCGCGACCCTTAGATTGTGAGTTGAGCACCCTACGCATCTGGCCATCATGGGCTATGAATCAAACGTTAACTCATTTAAAGATTAAAAAGCATTTCTTTTTTTTTGGAACATCTCGGATATTTAACTTGAAAGTATCCATAGTAGCTTGGCGGTAAGTCTAAAAGCTTATAACGTTAAAAATCGAGTTTCGATACCTGTGGTTAGTACGCACAGAGAGTAAATCCATTGTATAGCTTTGCGCTTAGCTACGAAGAAACAAACAGACTGTTTAGAATAGGGAAGGCATCTAGTCATCACCACCCACAGCCAACTCTTGAGCTATACTTTTACCAACTATTAGTGGGATTGACTGTCACAGTATAACGCACCCACGGCTAAAAGGGTGAACTTGTTTGGAGCGACGGGGATTCTAACCCGTGACCCTCAAATTTCGACTTCAGTGCCTTAACAATGGCCATGCCGGGCCCTAATGTATTGAGTTCTCATGTTGTCCTTGACAGCCTAAAAAGCTATTCGCACCTACTATTTATTTTTACTTATATATAATTTAATTTAGTCACGATATTTCTTTTAAGATTACTTAAGTTTTGTAAAATGAGTTTTTTAAAAGAAATTTTCCTATTCAATTTACTGGTTTCTTTAAAGAAAATTTTGGAAAATAAAACTCAAAATGCAAGAAAAACGTTACCGGAGAGAGAGACACGATGTGATGAAGAAGTGAATTAATTCAGCACGTGCGTTACTTCTACGGCGCACTTTTTTAAAATTCTGGAATTTGGAACATTTACGGTTCGAAAGCGTCAACAGTAGCTTCATTCACTAAAGTCTGGACATACCTTTACAACTAGCAGACCACCTGTCTTGGTTGTTTTCGCCTCAAGCAGTTGAAAAACTCATCATTCAAGGTCAGGAACTTGCTCCTCAAACTCGCTTATTTACAAAAACTCACACAAGAGTGAGCCACCTCGTATGCTAACAAAACCATATGCTAGTAAGATATTTTACCCAACTCAAGGTAACAACGACTAAATAAAACTTATTTCGAAGACCTTAACACTCCTTTGTTTCATCAGATTTACCGGTAAGACTGGTAACTAATTAGATATTTCTATCTCTAGATTCTCCATGACAAAGTCTTTTAGATTTAAATTTGTGATGAAAACTCGGATGTTACCTACATCAGTCTAGATAACTCCTACCGCACGTGTTCTCGCAACGCGGCACGCGCTTAATGCCGATGTTGCCTGTGTATTGAAAGGTTTCTCCCACTCGAACGGCATCATGGGAAGGAGATGAAAACTTATGCGCCGCTTGGTGGCTTTCAGTCCATCCTAACCAAGAAACGAACAGAGACAAAAAACAAAAAAGAGCATCCTATTGTGGCCTTAAAGCTTAAAGTTTAATTTACGTTTGCTAGTACAGTAACAATTAGTGTAGACTAAAGCAATAGCATTTTCACAAATACTGTTTATTTATTACTTCTATAAACATTTATTGCTTTAACTGTGGCCTGGCATGGCCGAGCGCGTTAAGGCGTGCACTCGTAATCCGAGGGTCGCGGGTTCGCGCCCCCGTCGCGCTAAATATGCTCGCCCTCCCAGCCGTGGGGGTGTATAATGTGACGGTCAATCCCACTATTCGTTTGTAAAAGAGTAGCCCAAGAGTTGGCGGTGGGTGGTGATGACTAGCTGCCTTCCCTCTAGTCTTACACTGCAAAATTAGGGACGGCTAGCACAGATAGCCCTCGAGTAGCTTTGTGCGAAATTCCAAAAACAAACAAACAAACAAACAGCTTTAACTGTAGGTGTCCCAACATGGAAAATTACAAATGTTTTATCAATTTTCAAAGTTGGTTTTGAATTTCGCTCAAAGCTATTCCAGGGCTATCTTCAATAGCCGTCCCTAATTTAGCAGTGTAAGACTAGAAGAAAGGCAGCTAGTCATCACCACCCACCGCCAACTCTTGGACTACTCTTTTACCAACGAATAGTTGGATTGACTGTCACATGATAATGCCCCCACGGCTGAAAGAGCAAACATGTTTGGTGTGACGAAACTTCGAAGCCGCGACCCTTATATTACGAGTCGAGTTCCTTAACCTCCTGTCCATGCTGGGCCCTTTCCCAAAGCTATGGCAACAGTTACGTTTAAATTACGTGTTTCTAAAGTTATGGCAAAATTAACTTGTTGATTAACGTTTCCTAACTTCTCGATCGAATTTTATTTCTTTTCTTTTTAGCAAACAAACAAAATTCCGAAAATCTATGGTTCGTTACCCGTTGCTACAAAATCATGCTGCGAAATGAGGTGTATGGTATCAGATTGACGGCTAAATTCCAAAATTAGATTAGGGTAACTCAAGACCTGGCGGCAGGTGCTGTTTGTTCTTGGAATTTTGCACAAAGCTACTCGAGGGATATCTGTGCTAGCCGTCCCTAATTTAGCAGTGTAAAACTAGAGGGAAGGCAGCTAGTCATCACCACCCACCACCAACTCTTGGGCTACTCTTTTACCAACGAAAAGTGGGATTGACCGTCACATTATACACCCCCACGGCTGAGAGGGCGAGCATGTTTAGCGCGAACCCGCGACCCTCGGATTACGAGCGCACGCCTTAACGCGCTCGGCCATGCCCGGCCTTGCAGGTGCTGTTTAGCAGCTGCATCCTCTCTGGTACTCAGTGCAAAAACAGGATCGGTC
Source organism: Carcinoscorpius rotundicauda (assembly GCA_011833715.1). Lineage (NCBI taxonomy): Eukaryota > Metazoa > Arthropoda > Merostomata > Xiphosura > Limulidae > Carcinoscorpius > Carcinoscorpius rotundicauda. Next base: position 4,272,697 of record CM022403.1, on the reverse strand, counting down.
AGAGAAACTTGTCTTAGTGAAGGTTTACAAAGAATTCAGAAATATACAAAGGATGAAGCGAAAACTAAAAATTGTCCATTCACTATAGTGTTTATCTCGACCCACATCAAAGACAATTCCAATTACCTTATATATTAACCTTTACAATTACATCTTCACATAATATTTTCAAGATATTTGAAGTAATAAATTTCATTTCTTCTTGGCATTAGTCTTAATCACGCACACGATGAAAATAATTTTAAGCAATCTATGATAAAACACGCACTACAGTATTTTAAAAGGTAAATAAGTTTTTCTTTAAATGACTAAATATTTTAATCTGAACAAAAGGTTGTATTTATTTAATAGATAACTGCGTGATATTTAAATTAACAAACCTTTCTTTATAAAGGCTTTATATAATATTTATTTTGTTTATTTTTTGTGTTTATTTTACTGTTTTTAAAAATAGATTCAATTTTGAAGAATAAAAGAAGTAAGAGCAACACTTTCGACAAATGAAAACTAATTTTCTTACAGTTATTAACTGTACTTTCAGAAATGCATAGCATTGGTCGTAAATAAACGAGGTAAAAAAAATAATATGTTCGAATAAACGTGTATTCACATAAGTGGGTATAACAAATACGTAAGTGTGTGTGTGTTTTCGAGAGGAATTTTATTTACTAAACATAAACTCGATTTCCGTGTCTTTCTATGTTTATTTTTATACCCAATAAGAAGGAACAACATAGGATTCGTTTGTTTTGAATTTTGCGGAAAGCTACCCCTGGGTTATCTGCGCTAGCCGTCCATAATTTGGCAGTGTAAGACAAGAGGGAAGGCACTTAGTCATCACCACCCACCGCCAACTCTTGGGCTACTTTTTTACCAATGAATAGTGGGATTGACCGTCACATTATAACGCTCTCACGGCTGAAAGGGCGAGGATGTTTGGTGTGACGAGGATTCGAAGCCGTGACCCTCAGATTAAGAGTCGGGTGCCTTAACCACTAACCATGCTGAGCCGAATTACACTGGACAAAAAGATTGATGAGACCTAATAATCCAAAAGACCTAAAAAGTTCCATTTCTGAGAAATACCATTAAAAATATCAACAGTTTTGTGATGATGGTGGTGTTTTTGTGTTTCCAAAATACGCAGAGGATACAATATAAGATGTTAAAACAAAATAATGAAATAAAATTAGTAATTAATATATTACGGTTGGTTACTAAAGGTTAATACGAATGATTTTTGTACCAGTGAATCCTTGGACCTGATGCCCATGTTTATTGGACCACCATAATGCAAATTTAATTTTTCGACCAAGTTTCGAACGGTAATTGCTAGGCATACTTATTTACGTGTAAATCAATGCCAAATTTGGAGTCCATTTTCTGGAAAACTATAGAAAAATGCCCTTGCTAAATACCTGAGTTTCTTAAAGGTTTGGGTAAAGAGTTTTATCTTTGAAACGATTTGTTTGGTATCTCTTACAAGCGGCCTGGCATGGTCAGGTTGTTAAGGCACTCGACTCTGAGGATCGCGGATTCGAATTCCCGTCACACAAAACATGCTCGCCCCTTTCTGCCGTGGGGGCATTATAATGTTTCGGTCAATCCCACTATTCATTGGCAAAAGAGTAGCTGAAGAGTCAGCGGTGGATGGTGATGACTAAATGTCTTCCCTCTAGTCTTACACTGCTAAATATGGGACGGCTAGCGCAAATAGCCCTCGTGTAGCTTTGCGCGAAATACAAAAAAAACAAACTCTTAAAAGTCTCTGCGACTAGCGGCTTGGTAGGAGTTTTACGAAACACACATATAAAACCAATGAATCTTATTTAAAACATTACCCATCGGCGGTAGGTAAGCTGTAATTTTATGGGCTTACAATGCTAGAATCCGAGGTTTGAGTCCCGGTGGTGGGCACAAAATCCGTTGCGTGACTTTGCCCAAATAAACCAACAAAAGTGATAAGTAAATATTTGTGACAAGCATGAAATGTTTAGCCTTTATGAATTAAATTTATGTATTGATTGTGTTTGTAAGTTTTATGTCAAATCTTAAATAGCAACAATCTCAGTCGTTATTCTGTAAAATCAAGAACAACCCAAATATGGCCAATCTGATCGGAGCTAGATTATAAAATGTTCTCATTCATGATTTTGATTATGTGTTTTCAATTTTGCGCAAAGCTTCTCGAAGGCCGTCTGCATTAGCCCTCCTTAATTTAGTAGTGCGAGAATAGAGAAAAAAACAAACCTAGTCGTCATCACCCACCGCGACTTTTTGGGCTACTAAACAAACAGTGGGATTGGGCAACACTTTATTACACCCCCAGGATTGAAAGGGTGAACATGTTCTGTATGACGAGAATTCGAACCCTCCATCCTTGGATTACAAGTCAGCCATCTGGCCATGTCGGGCCATTTATGGTTTCAACAGCTGAAAATTTCTAATGAAACAATTCACGGAACCCAAAACGAGCCGTTTTTGCATATAAAATTCTCAACAAGTGGGTTTCTCGACATCACTGATGAGTATTATCGAATAATAAAATAAGATTTAAGTGTAAAAACGTATTTACACAAAACAAAGGAACAAAAAAACTATTTACTTAACAACAATAACAGTTAAATAAAACGATCGTGTAGATATGTATGTATATACATAAAACATGTCCCAATATCAAACAATGTTCGTCAAAATATTGGATTTCCTACACATATCTGATGCGTTCATCTCCAAGTTTCCATCGCAATAACTTCTATTTTTATTCTATTTAAACATAAGTCGTTTAGAGACGTAAGCAAATTAAATACCATGCTTTCGTTGATATTTGTTTATAAAAAACCTATTCGGTGCTCATTTTTTTCTATCGATTCTTTCGTCAAACATACGTTTTTCACGTTTCAATTGGTTACTTTTATTTTATTTCTTCAAAGCCCACCTTGCGGGAACAAATGGTACAGAATCGTCTATCAAACATACGTTTAGTGCATTACTATTGGTCACTTTTCTTTTACTTCTTCAATGCCTATTTTGCAGGAACAAATGGCACAGCATCGTCTATCAAACATACGTTTAGTCCATTACTATTGGTCACTTTTATTTTACTTCTTCAATGCCAATCTTTCAAGAAGAAATGGCACAGAATCGTTTATCAAACATACGTTTAGTGCATTACTATTAGTCACGTTAGTTTCCAACTTATTCAATATTAACCTTTCAGAAACAAATGGTTTCTGAACGAGTACTGAAAATTCAAATCCGAACAAAATGTTTAAAAATAATGCATCTTAAATATTTTACGCTAATCAAGTATTTTGTTAAAGGAAATTACGAATTTTTTTCTGTTAAATAATAACGCATCGCATACATCGCACATTGACACTCGCACCTACAATTAGGTCACTGACAAGATCCTTTGTATACCAAACAAAGAGCACATCATGAGTCACATAACATCACTTTAAAACGATTTGAGCTTTCTGCATGGGTGTCTACTTGGTTTGAAGTGTAGTAGGTAGCAAATTTCCCATTATAGAGCTCTATCCCACACACACACGCACACCATCTGAGATATTAGGTTCTGGTTTTGTTTCTTCTTATACTCATTATTCCAGAGAAGCACATTTTTGTACAATGAAGATGAAAGTAACACCATAATATTTGCAGTTTGTACGTAGTTCATTCACTTTTGATCATTAGTTATATCGCTCTATTTATAAATACAAATAAAAAAACAAACTTTTCCAGAAATGGAGTAATAACAGAGACATACAGTATGTTAGAACGTTAACGTTTAAGGGAAATTAATTAAATTACACTTATTTGTTATTGAATAATTATTTAAGGTGCTATATGCTAATTTTTGCCTGTGTTATTATGGAGGGTTAATACAAATGCAATATCTTCCATCTCGTTTGCAATGTTTTTGAAGCAATGATATTAACCATCACAATATTTACTTTTTTAAAGTTTTTTTTTATTTATTTACTTGTTGTTTTTAATGCAGTGATTCACTAGATATGGGAAGATCGTTTTTATAACCAAGTTCTAAATACAGCAAGGTTCCTACTGCTAAATTTATTGTTTATCCATTACTGTCTGGTAATCCTTGTTTCGCCCTGTACTTTAGTTTTCTATAGCAAAACCAAACTTCTGTAAAAAAGCTGACTTCCGGGGGTAACGATAACACTGTTTGAACAACAATTATGATTTTTTTTACTCACTCCTAATTAATAATAACACTAATAAATTCTATTTCAACCTGTTATCTCCAAGTCAAATTATTTATCACGATTTTTTTGTTTTTGATTATCATTAATAAAAACGAAAGAAAAGAGTGAAGAACTAGAAATTCAAACATTTTCCTATGATATAAACATCCCAGTAGTTATTACTCAGTCATTAGATAGATATTGTTACAAAAGGAAACACTGTATGGTGTTGTACAGTTCTGATTAACTTGTAGAGAAGTTATGTAACTTCATGATTAATGAAAGGTTATCTTAAAACATGAAAAGTTGCTTCCCTTACATGTAACTCCAAAAAAGCAAAAAGACACATTTGTATGTATTTTTGAATAGATCAAGCAAATCTTCATGCCAAATTAAGTGATGATCTATGAACGAGGGACGAAGTAGTGACAAAAAACACACAAGCCAGAATGCCATAAAAACCGTAAGATTCAATATTTAAAACTAAAGTTTTGTGTGTAGCTTTCCTTAAAGCCAATAAACCTCCAAGAAGAATTTGGTGAAGTTCTACGTAGAGAAGTAGTTGTGAAAAATGCAAAAAACGTCCACAAAAATCCCAAACAGTAAAATTCAATGTATTTTCGAACGAACCTCTATACCAGTTTTACTGAATACTCATCCAAACCCTGTGTAGTAGGGTTCGTTTAAGAATACATTGAATTTTTCAGTTGTATTTAAATGAAAATACAACAGATTTACCGTTCTACGTTTATTTTTGTGCCAATGTTTGTTTCAGCATATTTTTCCTTTTTGCATGTAACGTATATTCTTAATTATCTATAATGCAAGTCTTGCCTGTTCTTGAAATTTGTAGAAGGTTTATGAGTGTGAAAATCAACAATGTATTAGTTGTGTCTGAAACACTAGTGATTTACTGTACTGTTGCCAAGCGAAATTTGGTGAATGTTCTGGAGTCTCCCGTGATTAGTATATAAAAACCAACGCGCGGAGAGACAAATAGTATTATAATTATTGAACAGCTACAGTCAATGTGCTACAGGTCTAGAAAGGTACAATTGTGATTAACCCCTATTAATTGGAAAACAACAGAATTGAAACAGCAACGTTTGCGGATTTTGAACATACGAAAACTTCAGTGAATTAACCTCAAATGTTGCTATTATTGCTTGTAAAACTCTGGTATATAAACCTTCATTTCTAATAACTATTAGTAATAACCGTTATTATAAAATATACTGCTTATTTTTATTTGTATGTTAAAATTTATTTGTTTATTGTATGTTAAAAATGAAAATTGTATTATCAGTTTGTTGGCAAATAACATAAATTTTACATACACTGCTAGCCAAAGTCTTAAGGCTAATGAACATAAAGAAAAAAATATGCATTTTACGTTGTTAGACTCATCCACTTATTTGAAAAGAGCTTCGAAAGATGAAAATAAGAAAAAGGAAAATAAAAAAATTTAAAAATTTAGCATTCAATAGGAAAAATATGAACACTTTAAAATTAGCCTAAATAATAGCTGGTCAAAACTTTAAGGCCATAGTGAAATGAACCGTTAATCGGTAAACACGTAACAAATTTAGTCATTTGTGCTCAAGCATTAGCATTGTCAACATCTCATACTGACATCTCCTATGTCATATCGGATAAAAACATGGCAAAGACTAAAAAGTTGACAAGAGTTTGAACGTGGCAGAATTGTCGAGCTGCAAAAGCAGACATTGCTGTCTCAATGTGCCATCGATGGTGAGATTGGGCGTTGTAAAACTGCTGTTGCAAATTTCTTTAAAGAACCTGAGGGATACGAAACGAGAATTTCAAGTGGTCGGCCCAAGAAAATCTCGCCGGCGTTGAGCAGGACGATTCGATGGGTTGTCCGGCAAGACACCAGCCAATCGTCGAACCAGATTAAAACTCTTACGGACGCAAAATGCAGCTCAAGAACAATAAAACGGCATCTACGAGAGAAAGGTTTTAAAAACCGTAAATGTCTTCAAAGGCCACGCCTCCTTCCACACAACAAACAGCTTGGTTAAACTTTGCTGAAAAGCACAAAAAAGTGGAAGAAGGCTTTGTTCTCTGATGAGAAACAATTCAACCTGAATGGTCCAGATGGCCTCCAACGTTACTGGCACTATAATGATATCCTATCGGACATCCGAGACATTTTCTACACGACACAGTGGAGAAGGTTCCATCATGATCTGAGGTGCTTTCTCCTTCCATGGAACAATAGAGCTTTAAGTTATACATGGACGTCAAACAGCAGCTGCCTACATTGGCATGTTGGAGAGAGCATCTTTATTGACTGAAGACCCTCGCTTGAGTCGAAATGACTGGATCTTTCAGCAGGACAACGCTGCAATCCATAATGCCCGCAGGACAAAGGACATTTTCATGGCGAATAACATGATATTTTTGGTCCATCCAGCGTTATCGCCCGAACTGAACCCCATTGAAAATGTTTGGGGATGGATGGCAAGAGAATTCTATTAAAATGGTCGTCAATTCCAAACAGTGCATGATCTTTGTGAAGCCATCTTCACCACTTGAAATAACATTCCAGCCAGCCTTTTGCAAACGCTTAAATCGACCATGCCAAAGCATGGTATCAAACGTTAGTACGTTTATTTCTCTTTAAATTTAAAAAAATATCCCTTTTGCGTTTCTTGTTTTGAAGAGTTTTTTTTGTTATGAATTAAGCACAAAGCTACACAATGGGCTATCTGTGCTCTGCCCACCACGGGTGTCGAAACCCGGATTTTAGCGTGTAAGTCCGCAGACATACCGCTGAGCCACTGGGGGGCGTTTTGAAGAGTATATTATATTTTACTTCATAACGAACTGATGGTTGATGTTAAAATGTAAAACCACACAGTCGGCTATATATGCTCTGTCCATGGTATATAAAAACCGACGCGCTGAAAGACAAATAGTATTATTATTATTATTATTGGACAGGTACAGTCAGTGAGCTGTAGGCCAAGGAATTTACAAATCAAACTGCTGACCCACCAAGGATAAGAACAGACAGAACAATTAAATTTATGTCACAGTTACTGTGCAATGTCTGTAACTAATTTTTATCCTTTAACCCTAAGAAGGTGTTGTTGTTTATTACTCTATCTTGGTTGTTTGGTTTGGTGTTTGAAGGTGCAAAGCAACTAGGCTATCTGCACCTCCTCTCTCTTGTCGAAACACAAAAAGATAATTACTACCTAACATAAAATAACCAAATCGTCATTTAATGATGTCTGTATAAAATAATACATTTACATTTCAAAATAAACAAGACATGAAACTTATTTGAACATAATTTATTATTATTATACTTCTGTATGCTCACTATAAATTCAGGATGACCATCTTCCTGGAATTTGTTTTCACTTGAAAATGATTTGAAAACCTTGGTGAACTTTTTGAAATTATTTCAGATTATAGTCACTTGTTCATATACCTTGTAAATTTCGATATATTTTCTGTGTGTGTGTGTGTGTGTGTTCGTGTGCCTTAAGCTTAAGACATCTAAAATATAAGTTTGTGTTTAGAAGACTGTTGTCCCTTGATAGGACAGCGGTAGGTTTATGGACTTACAGAGTCAACATCCTGGTCTCGATTCCATGCAATGGACGCAGTAGATAGATTTCGTTCTCCAACAAACAAGGGCCCGGCATGGCCAAGCGTGTTAAGGCGTGCGACTCGTAATCTGAGGATCGCGGTTTCGCATCCCGGTCGCGCCAAACATGCTCGCCTTTTCAGACTTGAGGGCGTTCTAATGTCACGATCAATCCCACTATTCGTTGGTAAAAGAGTAGCCCAAGAGTTGGCGGTGGGTGGTGATGACTAGCTGCCTTCCTTATAGTCTTACACTGCTAAATTAGGGACGACTAGCACAGATAGCCCTCGAGTAGCTTTGTGCGAAATTAAAAAACAAACTGTTTTTGTTTGTTTTTAATAGCATAACTGCTCCTAAACGTATAATTGAATTGGTTGTCACATTTATAACTTCCTCACATTTTAAGATGTGAAATGTTTTGAGTAACATATAACGATTCGAACCCTCCATCTTGGAATTGGTAGAACGACACACTAATTAGTGGACTATACCCAAACCTAAACTCTTAAGACCAAAACAAAAAGTGCAGTAGAGTAGTAGCGTAGTGTGTCTCGCTCCTGGTGGCCAACTCTGGTATTATTTAGGGGTGACCGAGTAAGAATAACAGCAGATAATAGTGCTATGTCAAATGACTGAATAGTCAAAAAGAAGAATTGAAACTAATGAAATTGCTGTGTAGTAAGAGATAGCATCTTATGTTTAGAAGACCCTAAAATCTCCCCTTATAAGTTACTTAGCGGAAATTTACACGAAACCCTAAGAAAGAAACTGATATAAACAGCGCAAATTCGCTGAATCTTGAAGTGGGGTCATAGACTAACACCAATAGACTTGATATAATGTGCCAATTTCATGGAATTCTCCAAAAAGAATAAATGCTACCAAAAACATTTACAATACATATGCCACCAATAAGCCAGTCATGGAAACTTAAAAACTTGACGTCTTTGTTACGAGCATACAGTGGAAAAGTTAGAACACCCTATGAAAGCCTGTGTATTTTTGTAAAATGTTTGGATATATAGATATTTAATCTCAATTTTAACAATACTGAGAGATTATAAGAATATAACTAAACAATTAAAACTGAAGAAAAGACTTTTCAAGATCTTCTGTAAATGTAATTCTACAAAAATGCATATTCCAACTGAGGAAAAAGTTGGGACACCCTACCCCCTAATAGCTAGTGTTACCCCCTTTGGCTGAAATAACTGCAGTGAGGCGCTTCTTGTAGCCATCTACCAGTCCCTGACATCAAGCTGAAGAAAGTTTGCTTCACTCCTCAATGCAGAATTCTTTCAGCTGTGAGATGTTTGAGGGGTTTCTTGCAATAAAGCCCGTTTCAAATCACCCCACAGCATCTCAATAAGATTAAGATCTGGGCTTTGACTCGGCCATTCCAGGACTCTCCATTTCTTAGTTTTCAGCCAGTTCTTGGTGAATTTACTGGTATGTTTTGGGTCATTGTCGTGTTGCAGGGTCCAGTTCCGCTTTAGCTTTAATTTTCTTACAGATGGTCTCACACGATCTTCAAGCACCCTTTGATATACAGTAAAATTCATGGTGGATTCTATGATCGTGAGCTGTCCAGGTCCTGCTGTAGCAAAGCAGCCCCAAACCATGACACTTCCTCCTCCATGCTTCACAGTTGTATGAGGTTCTTTTCCTGGAATGCTGTATTTGGTTTACGCCAAACATATCCTCTGTTCTAGTGTCCAAATAATTCAGTTTTGGACTTTTCTGCTCAAAGAACATTATTCCAGAAATCCTGGTCTTTGTCTATATTCTCTCTAACAAACTTCAGTCTGGCCTTGATGTTTCTCTTAGAGAGCGAAGGTTTCTCCTTGCACACCTCCCAAGCAAGTTAAACATGTGCAGTCTCTTTCTGATTGTAGAGGCATGCATTTTCACATAAACTGTAGCCAGATTCTACTGTAGGTCTCGTGATGACATGTTGGGGTGTTTAGAGACCTCTTTTAGCATCTTGCGGTCTGCTCTCGGGGTGAACTTGCTTGGACGACCAGACTTGGGCATATTGTCAGTTGCTCTGAAAGCCCTCCACTTGTGGACTATTTTCAGGACAGTGGAATGGCTAATTTCAAAATCTTTTGGGATTTTTTTAAAATCCCTTATCACAATCATAAGCTGCTACAATTTTCTTTCTGAAGACCTCAGACAGCTCTTTTACTCTCACCATGGTGCTCACTCTCACTTCAACAGTCAGGAGCACACCAAACTAAATGTCTGAGATTTAAATAGGGCAAGCTTCATTCAAAATGATGAGTAACGATCTTCTAATCATGTGCACCTGGTGTGATACACCTGTGTTTGAGTTGAGCCATTTTAAGTGGAAATAAATGTGGGAGGTGTCCTAACTTTTTCTTCAGTTAAAATATGCATTTTTGTAGAATTACACATACAGAAAATCTTGAAAAGTCCTTTCTTCAGTTTTAACTGTTTAGCTGTATTCTTATAATCTCTAGATATTGTTAAAATTGAGATTAAATATCTATATATTAAAAAATCTTACAAAAATACACAGGCTTTTATTGGGCGTCCTAACTTTTTCATATGGCTGTACGTTTCATTGTAAGCCCTTGTCGTCTACATTAGAAAACGTTAAATTATTTATAATATAAAACATTATTAGTTGCTCACATCTATAAAAATATAAATAAGAAACATGAAATTAAAAGTACCTCTTTTTATAAAATATTTAACGAGTTTATTTTTGATATCCCTTTTGTTCCGTTTGGTATTGTCCGGCATGACCAGGTAGTTAAGGTACTCGACTCGTAATCTCAGGGTCTCGAGTTCCAATCCCTATCACACAAAACATGCTCACCATTTCAGCTGTGGGGGCGTTATAATGTTACGGTCATTCCCACTATTCGTTGGTAAAAGAGTAGCTCAAGAGTTGACAGTGTGTGGTGATGACTAGCTGCCTTCCCTCTAGTCTTACACTGCTTGGGCCGTGTAGCTTTGTGCAATATTCAAAACAAACAGTCTGGTATAGCTATATATACGTGATTACGAACATGCTAATAACGTCGACGATTTGTGAACATGCTATTTGGATACCCCTAGCCTTTTCTTGGTATCAGTAATGCAGTTTTCTAATGTTTTATCTCATTAAACTTGTATTAACTTCTCAGTCTTTTAAAAATATCTACAGAATGTATATAACTCAATAAAATATGTTAGATTATTATAAGTCGAGCGTTATCCAATAACCATGCTCTATCATTCTTCTCGCTTCAAGTATTTGTAATTTTTCACCATTCAATAACGAAGTCTGTCTTAACCAAGGACAATCAACGTTGATAACTAACAATAGTATTTTAAGCACATAATTTCCAAACACATGGGTGTCTAAGTTACCTTTATAAACTCGCCATGTCCCCCGATGGGACAACGGTAAGTCTCGAATTTACAACATTAAAATTAGGGATTCGATTCCTCTCTGTGGACACAGAAGAAAACCATATGTAGCTTTGCAATAAGAAAACAACGACGATGACCGAAGAAGGTCGAAACGTTATTCACTCCTCTACGTAAAAAAAAAAAAAAAATTCTCAACCCAAACGAGTTGTTTGATTGTCATGAAATACAAAGCAAAACAAGGGGCTAATTATACTCTGCCCAGCAGAAGTTTTGTGACCATAATTTTACCATCTTAATTCCCCAGACTTACTTCTGAGCCGCAGATGATAGGGAGAAAGCTTACCCGAGACTGTAAATTTTACAGTTCTTAAGACACACCGTTTCAGATCATAAACAGACAGATCTTACTCATGTGAAGTTAGAGCCGTTCAAGGTATATCAACAAACATAAGGATGAAAGTAATTTAATATTCGCACAATAGTAAAATATTTAACATAAAACGATATATTTTCATGTTACTTTGATAAATGAAGGTCATATTGCTGAACCAGTCTGACATAGTATATGTTTATATTTGAGTTAGATAATCGTGTATATTTGAAGATAGCCAGCTATAAATCTTTGCGCCTCACACCGAAAAGAAACAATGATTAAAGTCAAAGGAAAATCTTAAACAACAAAGACAAAAATTCGTTAGTGGCGAAGTAGTGCAAACTATACTGTTTTACCAAACTTCACACTGTTTGGTACAAAGTTTTAAAACTCACTTTTCTATTTCAGTCGGATTTTTGAAATCATAAGTTGCAAACATTAAAAACCTCTTTGATAAAAATCCGGTTGCGGTTTATACAAATAAATAATGTATTAATAAATAACAATCCAAAACGACATTCTTGTCGTCCAATGGTTTTTACATTTGGTTTGGTTTATTTATTTTTGCGTAAAGCTACTCAAGAGCTGATTGAGTGAGCCGTCACTAATTTACAAATAACAGACCAGAAAGAAGGCAGCTAGTCATCACTCTTGGGTTATTCTTCACCAGTGGGATTGGCCATGACATTATAACGGCAGCACGGCTTGAATCCATGACCCCACGAATGGGATTGGTGGATAAAAAAATTACACAATTTATATGAGATGTTAAAGGTTAAAAGGGTCCAGGCTAAACAGATGGTTAAGGCGCTCGACGCAAAATCTGAAGATCGCGGGTTCGAATCCCCCACCACCAAATACAATCGCCCTTTCAGCCGATAGGTTAAGACATTGTTATGTGAAGGTCAATCCCATTACTATTTGGTAAAAAGTAGCCCAAGAGTTGGCGGTAGATGGCAACAATTAGCTGCGTTTCCTTCTTGTCTTACACTGTTGAATTAATGACAACTAGCATTGTGCGAAATTCAAAACAAACAAATAAATCAGTTGTTTCAGCTTATAACGCAAAATAATCAGGTTTCGATACCTGTGATGAGTAGAACACAACAACGAACAAAATCTCTAAGCTAATTACTTTGTCCTTATTGATGCATGTATTTTTTTAAAATTTAGTTTAACTTCAATTTTAATGCCCCCCAGTGGCTCAGCGGTATGTCTGCGCTAAAATCCAGGTTTCGATACCTGTGGTGGGCAGAGCACAGATAGCCCATTGTGTAGCTTTGTGCTTAATTCAAAACAACAACAACATCAATTTTATTTGGATTTCTTTTCCAATCGCATACTAAAAGGAAAATTTATATTGTATCACACATTTTAATAGCTTGCTGTTAGCTTCGGCCCGGAATGGCCAGGTGGGTTAAGACGTTCGTCTCGTAATCTGAGGGTCGCGAGTTCGAATCCCCGTCGCACCAAAAATGTTTGCCCTTTCAGCCGTGGGGGCGTTATAATGTAACGGTTAATCTCATTATTCGTTAGTAAAAGAGTAGCCCAAGAGTTGGCGGTGAGTGGTGATGACTAGCTGCCTTCCCTCGTCTTGCACTGCTAAATTATGGACGGCTAGAGCAAATAGCCCTCGTGTAGCTTTGCGCTGTGTCTATTGCGGGGAATCAAACCCCGAATTTTAGTGTGGTAAAGTCCGTACAACTGAGAACCCAAGCTAAGAAACTATCATGAAAATGACAAATCTTCTCTGAGTGTTTTCGATACAGATGTGTTAGCGCTTAGTTTACGACCTTTAAACGCAAAAATCCGAGGTTCGGTCACTGGCAAAGAACGAAAAAAACTATAGACATTTATATCTTTAAAGGATCGACCATCCTCAAATCATGACTATTCAAAACAAACGTTCACATTACTGTTTTCATTGTTACTTTTATTCATAATATTTCAATAAAGCACAATGCTAAGCGTTAAAAATATCTAACTTAATTAACTCTTCTATTGGAGACAAGAAATCTTTTTGTACCTTTCAGGAACATAAATTATAAAAACAAAGATAAGAATATAAAACTCAAATTTATACTATAGTTTTATTTACGGCTACATAATTACAATTTTTTTGCAATTCGCCACTGATTTTTATACACATATACGCGAGTGTTTTTGTTTCTAAAAACTGCTGGATTTCTTCTAATCAACCACAAACTTCTTTATTAACTAAATATAATCTTTATTTAGTACATAGCATCTTTGTTAAGCACGTGGCATCTTTATTAACTATATACCATCTTTGTTAAATACACATTATCTTTGTTAGCTACATCTCATCTTTGTTACGTATATAGCATCTTTATTAAATAAATATAATCTTTGTAAAGTACATAGCATCTTTTTTAACTATACAGTATTGTTGTTAACAACATCGCATCTCTGCCACAACATGACATCTTGGTTAACTACATGGTCCCCTTATTAACAATACGGAATCTTTTTTAACCACATAGAGTCCATTTTAATTATACCTAATCCTTGTATAAACCATTACAACTTTGTTAATTATATTGTATCTTTGTTAACTAGCGAACCTGTGAGCCTATGGTCCACATTTACACTACAAAACAAATGTAATAACTGAACTACTATATTGCACTTTTTCAGTCTAATTATCATTACCGCTATAACGGAAATTGAATTTATTTAACCAAATTACGAACGGTAATTAGTAAGCCCACTTATTTACGTATTCTAATGTAAGTCAATGCCAAATTTGGGGTCCACTTTCAGGTAATCCCCGTATAAATGTTTTTGCGAAATATTCAGGTTCTTTACGGGGTTGGATGAAAAGTTCTATATTTTTGCAAACCTCGAAATAAAAGTTTTATTGAGCAGCATTTGAAAATTGGAGAGGCTTGTAGTTTAGGAGAAGCAGTTTTGGGAAAGTCCCTAAGTTTCCCAAGGAATGTGGTGGAAATATTTTATCTTTATGCCAACCCCTGCACCTACACAGTTATTTTTAATATAATTTTATTATATTAATTTAACTGCATTTTATACATTCAAATCCTGGACCTGGTATGACTTGGTGGTTTAGGAATTCTACAAGCACTTTGAAGGTTGCGAGTTCGAATCCTGTTACCGAGAATACACTCCCTTCAGCTTTTGTGGTATTATAATATGACGGTCAGTTTCACTGTTTGTTATTAAAAGTATCCAAAACTTGGAGACGGATGGTGTTGACTAGACGCTTTCCTACCAGTCTACCACTTCAGAATTAGGGACAACTATTGCTATTGGGAGTAATTTTAAAGTTTGCAAATTTATGTGCTACAGTTGGCCAGACTTTCAATTTTGTCGCTTTAATTTGAATCCTGAAATATTAGGTGTCATAGTACTGTCCAATTAGGCTTTTTACGTGATCAAAATAAACCAGTACACTGTACATAAATCTGATGTCAGACTGTAGCTTATCTGTTTATTCAGAGTAAACTTCTCACGTCCAGTGTTCCAGAACGCATATATTTAAATTAATAACAATCAAAAATACGTGGAAACTAGTCTAAATATTTATTTATTAACTGGAGCATCCGTTCTCTGAACGGAAGTTATGTAAGTTCATGATCAACGAAAGGTTATCTTAGGACAAGAAAAGCTGCTTCCCTTTTGTGCATTGGTATAAAAAGAGACCCATAAAAACTGCAAATTTCAAAATGTAAAACCGCAAATTTGCATATATCTCCGAATTCACTCAAAAAAATCTTTGTGGCAAATTTGGTGAAGATCCATAAGCAGTGAGGGAAGTAGTGCTACAAAAATCATAAACGACTATATAAATCGCCAAATTCAAAACCTGAGTTTTGTATATAGATGCTGCAAGGTCCTAATGGAACTCTTATTACCAAATCTGTTGAAGACCCATCCACACTCTGCGAGGTAGTTGCGTGGACATGCTGTAGACAATACTATTATATTTATATACACCAGCTGGGATGTCCGTGCCTTAGATGGACGTTATATAAATTAATGATTAATGAAGATTATCTTAGGACATTAAAGTTCTTTCCTTTATACATACTTTAAAAAATCACGAATACCTATATTTCTATAGGTGGCACCAGTGCATTAAATCTCGGTGTTTTCTAATCATGATGTCATATCTGCACCCTGAAAATGGAGAAAAATAAAGTTCTCCGTGACATGAGACGGAGACGAAACAGTAAAATCGTGACCCCTATTGCAAATCTACATACACACAGGATACAAATTTCGCAAAGTTCGGAGTTGCACAAAGCATAATAAAAAAAAAAATCTAGTATCATTAAAGCAGGAGTTCCATTATAGTATGTTAAGCCTCTTGATTGCTGGCTACATCTATGAAATATAAATTATGATGTATTGATTATTTACTGTATCCAAGATATCCTGTAATTCGCTGGTGAGAGTTCATATTATTTGTTTTGTTACTTTGCGCTTACGTCGATTAAAAGAATAATTTTCAGATTTTCTAAATGTCTTCCTTAAGATACACCAAAGGAGGAAGGCTCTAAAATCCAAAAATCATAATTAAATATTTATATATTTGTACTCATAAATCAGCAGCAAGTGTAATGTGTCAAACCAAATGACATTAGGGAAAAATCAACAGCTCATATGCCTTAACGTTGATTATGTACTGAATGTTGAGATAAAACTTTACTTTCACTGTTGCTCTTTTGATAATTCTAATAAACTATTAAAATAAATTTTAAAAAATTATGGTAATCTGATTTGTAGAGATACAATTTAGGGTTTAGTTTGCAGTTAAGAAAATGGTAATAAAATAATGGTAGGGGGTGGTGTCGATTGTCTGTTTTCTAAAATTTAGCGGGGACGCTAGATGTTGTTAGTATAGCGAAGAAATGTTTGAGCAATGGCGGACAAATAGAAAATGGTCATTTCTAGGGGGGTGGGGAAGGGAGAAGGTAAATAAACCGGACGTTGAAAGAAAACGTAACGAAAGTCAAGGTATTAGGGTAGAAAGTGAGATAATTTAAGAAATGACACAAGGGACTTTGTCATAAAAAAAACAAGAAACTGTAGTAAATCGATGAACGATCTGAACTTATATAACTTGAAGTGTTTTTTTAACCTTAGCTACTTCTCAATAGCACAATCTTCGATTTAAACTACTCCTAAATATACCTAGGTTGAGATCTCTTTCACTGATATGCATTTATTATCAACCTAATCACGTTAAGTGAGATAGATGGTTTTCTAAAAGGTTTTAAAAAACAACCAATCACGATCTAATGACAGTCGTAATTCTCAGACACTCTGGCGGAAACCGAGTGCTGATGATTTCGAATGGCTGAGAATGATAGATATTGAAGACACACGCACGCACAAAAAGATATTTAGAAATAGAATTACAAAAACATATTAAAGTTAAACGAAAAAAAGGAAGTAAATTTAAAATGAATCAACTGAAGTTGATTCCGTTTCTGCATTTTCAAGAAGATTTTTGTGGGACTCAAAAGATGGGTCACTTTCAGGGTAAAAGAAGCGTGAAAAAACAAAAACTGGATCATTTTGTAGTCAGCACCATTAGTGTATCAATTAACAAAATCAAAACTTAGCGATATGTCTGCCGACTTACAACGCTGGAAACCTGGTTTTCGATACCCATGGTGGGCAGACGAGCACAGATATTTCATTGTGTAGCTTTTCACTTATCTTTGAAAGAAACAAAAAAACGAAAAATTCAGAGTTTTGAATAGTTTAGAATAATTTTTACTTTACACATCCATTCTATTTTGAATTTCGCACTGAGTAGAGTGGAGGGCTAACAGCCGTCCCTAATTTAGCACTGGCAAACTAAGCCAATGGCTCCAAACTGACGGTTTCGCAAAGGTAGTACTATTTCAATAAGGAAATAAGGTTTTAATATTGCTATTTTTTATATTTCACACTCAGTTTTATGCATATTTTATTTGATAGTGAAAAAATGGGGAAGGCGTTAATGATTATTAGTTAATAAAAACAGATTTTGTTTAAGATAGACGGAATTTTTCAAAAACCTGGGATCTGTGGGGGAGAATAAATATACTCGAGGTCTGTGGCAGTAAAACGGTTTAGGGAACCACTAAACTAGAGGGAAGGCAGACAACTAACACCATCCACAGCCAAATATTTGACTACTCTTAGCAACTAATTGCGGGTTTTGACCATTACATTATAATGCCCCCGTAGCTGAAAGGGGAAGATCGTGAAGCGTTCCAACCGCCACCATGCTATGTCAGACCATTATTTGTTTATGTAGTAGTTATTTACGATACTTCCACTTGTAAATAATTGTGTGTGACACTTCCACTTCTAAAACATTCTGTGTGATACTTCCGCTTACAAATAATTGTGTGACACTTCCACTTGTAGATAATTATTTGTGATACTTCCACTTCTAAATAATTCTGTGTGACACTTTCATTTGTAAATAATTGTATGTTATACTTCCACTTCAAAGTAATTGTGTGTGATACTTCTACTTGCAAATAATTGTTTGTGATACTTCCACTTGAAAGTGACTGTGTGTGGTATTTCCACTTCTAAATAATTGCTTGTGATACTTCCATTTCTAAATAATTGTATGTGATACTTCAACTTGCAAATAATTGTGTGTGATACTTCCACTTGTATATAATTATTTGTGATACTTCTACTTGAAAGTGACTGTGTGTGGTATTTCCACTTCTAAATAATTGCTTGTGATACTTCCATTTCTAAATAATTGTATGTGATACTTCAACTTGCAAATAATTGTGTGTGATACTTCCACTTGTAGATAATTATTTGTGATACTTCTACTTGAAAGTAATTGTGTGTGATACTTTCGTTTGCAAATAACTGTGTGATAGTTCCACTTGTACATAAAAGTCTGTAATATTTCTACTTGTAAATAATCATTTGTGATACTTCCACTTGTAAATTATTGTATGTGATACTTCCACTTCTAAAAATTCTGTATGATACTTCTGCTTACAAATAATTGCGTGTGATACTTCCACTTGTAGATAATTTCGTTTGTAAATAATTGTCTGTAATACTTCCACTTGTAAATAATTGTTTGTGATACTTCCACCTGTGAACAATTGTGTGTGATACTTCCACTTGTTAGTAATTGTTGTGATACTTCTACTTGTAAATAATTGTTAGTGATACTTCCATCTGTAAATAATTGTTTGTAATACTGTAAAACCGCATCTCGAGTTTATTTGCTAATTTTCAGAAACCTTAAAGCTACTCCAGTTTTCATGATCTAACCCCTCTTTTTGACAACTTAACCTGAATAGCTATTAGATTAATAGTATCTGGGTCGTTACTTAATTACAGAGCGGTACAAAAAAGTTACACTTGAAAAATTATTTGTGTTTTGTTTTTCTCTCACATTTAGAATAGAGAGGAAATCATGTTGTATCAATCAACGTTAGACGAAAAATTTTTGTTTCTAATATTGTACTATTGATACTATAGCAAAGCTAGCTTTTCCTTGTAACTTTTATAATCAATAGAAAAGAAAGATTTCTCCAAGTGTATAGTTTTTGTAATAAATGGGATTTCCCTAAATAACATCCATTTGTCTTCACATGACAATCGAACACAAAACTATGAAATAAACACATCTTAATGTGTTTTAATAATAGCTGAAATCGTAAATTTACATTACATCTTCTTATATTGACATAATTCTAAAAAACAGAGCCTAATTGTTTATCTTTATAAATCTTATAATTGCTGTGAGTGAATTTTGTGGTTTCTACGTAAAATTTTTACTTTTTTATGTGTCAATTAATCTTGACATGAGGCTCCAAATAAAACTAAGCGTTGACTTTTATCTGTAGCTAAACGATATATCTGAAGCCATCCTTGCTTTTAAGCAATAAGAAATAGTAAAGGCAACCAGTCAGCATCACTCTCGTTACCATATGGAATTAACTGTCACTCTTATAACACAATTATTGCTTAAAGTACATGACATATTTCTGATTCCGCTCGTAATCGAATCCCGTTTGCTACTTCCGAAATCCAGACCTTTACCATACAGTAAAATTTTTGACCCCAAACAGTGGAGTGACTTATCGCTCAAATACAACGCGTTTATTGTTAATTTTATGTTATTTTATTTTTACTGGTCAATCTTTCGTGGTCTAAAATTTTTGAACTGTGCATCCAAACATCAGACAATACGAAGATTTGGAAGAGTTCAATAAACTTCATATTCGTGATAAAATATCACTTAAATTGCAGATGACTGTTTGTTTTCACACTCGGATTTCAAATCAGAAGTGAGTAAAATATAGGCCTAGTTTCAAATGTTACAAAGTATTATGCCTATCTGAATTATTGTTTGTTTTGAATTTCGCACAAAGCTAATCGAGATCTATCTGCGCTAACTGTCCCTAATTTAGCAGTCTAAGGCCAGAAGGAGGTAACTAGTCATCATCACCCACTACAAACTCTTGGACTACTCCTTTACTAACAAATACTGGGACTGACTAACACATTATAACACCCCCACAGCAGAAAGGGAGATAATTTTTGGTGTAAAAGGAATTCAAACCAGCGAATTACAAGTCGAGTGCCTTAACCACCTGGCCATGCCGGGCCCATTTCGATTCTAATGCTTTGTCAACTTCCAGTATTTAAATCGAAATGTTGTATTGTTTATTTTGGATGCGTGCATGTGTGTTTTCTTATAGCACTATATGCTGTGTCCACCGAGAGGAATTGAACCCCTGATTTTAACGTCGTAAATTCGACGGGCGGGGGGCTTATTTTAGGGTTGAAATGTTTCGTACAAAAGAAAGAACTTGAACCGTTTGATTTCAAATATCTAATCTGCAAGTGCTCAGAAGGAAAACAAAAACACTACATTTTTTCGACATTCCAAAGAATACTTCAATATACACTTTAATATATACTTCAATGTACACCTCAATGCACACCTCAGTGTATACTTCAATGTATACTTCGATATATATTTCCTCTGATACAAATTTAATTTTATTGATCATTTTTATTTGTAATTCAGCATAAAGCTATTTAATGGACCAGCGAAACAACGGATATCAAAACCTGGATTCTTCCATGGTAAGTCGGCAAACATACCACTGTATCACTAGGAGGCGTTAATGATTATACTCACAACAAGAAGAAAATGAAGAATATCAGAGCTTTCTACAACAAATTTTTTATTGTTTTCAAATATTTTAATCCGTGTGTTGTGAAATAATAGGGAATTCACAACAGCCACGGCACTTGAACTTCATTTTGGAGGCCCTGCATGGCCAGGTATTTAAGCCAATCGACTCGTAATCTGAGGTCGCAGCTTCGAATCCCCGTTATACCAAACATGCTCGACAATCCAGCCGTGGGGGCGTTATAATGTGATGGTCAATTATGCTATTTATTGGTAAATAACTAACCCAAGAGTTGGCGGTTGGTGATATGACTAGCTGTCTTTCCTCTAGTCTTGCACTGCAAAATTATAGACGGCTAGTGTAGACAGCCCTTGTGTCGCTTTGCGCGAAATTCAAAATAAACAAACAAACTTCTTTCAGCCAGGACAAGAGCAAATTAATCTATGAGCCTTTTTACTTTTATTTTTTATTAGTTATATATTTGTGTCCAGGATTACTAAGCGTGGGGCGGGTGAACACATGATTCGATTTTATTACTCATCAGTACCTCCACCAACCTACCTTCACATTGACATTCTTTTAAGCGGGATTGGAGGTCATGGACTTGAACAAATACAACAATCGAAAGTGCTTGACCTCCTGAGTCCCAAACTATAACTAGATCTCAAATCAGTAAATAGATGACGGCGCTATGAGCTAAAAGTTTTTACTCGAAATCTCAGAGCCATGCTATGAACCGTTTTGCCGTGGCAAAAATATACACATATAACAAAATACTCAATTATGAATACATTAAAGATGATGTAATTCAAAAATCAGATACTTTCTTTTTAGATAAAATACACATTTTCTTCTTTATATTATATAACTTTATATCCTATCAAAAACGATTGGTCAAGTACTACTACCCCTCACCCCAGAGTATACTCTAACCTCACATTTCACAGCTGACTGAAATAAATAAGCTTGACCAATAAAAAGGCTGAAAGTGCAGTAAACGTCAGTAAATTTCTTTGTGAGCCAATCAAAATTAAGATAATTCATGAAATGAAATCGTGGTGTGTTAATAAAATATTTATTGATAAAAATAAGTTAGGTTAATAACGTCTTATATATAGAAAAACCAGAAGATTCTAATAATGGTTTCTATGTTGTTTTGCTTAGCAACAAAGATATAACTTAATATTGTATCTCAGAACGGCAAGTTAACCTGAGGATGGCCAAAGAAGGTCGAAACTGTAAAAACATTTGTTGATTTTTGTAAATTTAAGATATCGATTGATTAAATAGGTTTGTTTTTATTTAAAAACGTTGACGACATAAGATAAAATAGTTTAATGCAAAAACTATTTAAATTTACAATTAAATCGATACTATTAATTTCATGATAAATTTTATACAGTTGGCTTCAGTTTGACGGTCCCATACCAGATCTTTACTTTAGGCTTATTGTATCAACATTCACTACACTTACAAGTTTCCACGGCATCCCTTCTTCTTCACGGCTTATTTGCACTCCTGTCACTAAAACTGTAATGAGCAGAAAGTTATGCATTTTGGTTTCAATGACTCCTCCTTTTTCAAGAAATAAAGTGTTTGTTTGTTTCTGAATTTTGCCGAAAGCTACACGAGAGATATCTGCGCTATCTATCCCTAATTTAGCAGTGTAAGTCAAGAGAGAAGGCAACTAGTCGTCATCGCCCACCGACAACGTTTGGGCTATTATTTTATCAACAAATAGTGGGATTGACCGTCACATTATAACGCCATCATGGCTAAAAAGGAATGTATGTTTGGTGTGATGGGGATTCAAATCTGCGACCCTCAGATTACGAGTTGAGTGCCCTAACCCTTGGCTATGCCAGGTCCTTCCTCTGGATTTTGCATAATTTGAATTGTTGCGAAAAACTTGCTTTGTAAGTTCTATATTATATATAAATAAATTGCACGATTGTATAATTAAACAGACGCTCCTGTATTACTATTGGCTTAACTACAAAAGATGGACCTCCCCCACACAAAAAGTAATTGACCCCCTACATTAATTTCCGTGTAATTGCAGTTACGATTCTCTTTAATTCAAACGTATTAAGCTGTATGTCTCTCCCCTTGTTCCCGGCATGGCCAGGTGGTTATGGCACTCGACTCGTAATCCGAGGGTTGCGGGTTCGAATCACCGTCAACTAAACATGCTCGCCCTATAAGCCGTAAGGTCATTAAATGTGACTGTTAATTCCACTATTTGTTGGTAAAAGAATAGCCCAAACGTTGGCGGTGGGTGGTGATGACTAGCTGTCTTCCCTCTAGTTTTACGCTGCTAAATGAGGGACGTGTGGCTTAGCGCGAAATTCAAAACAAAACAAAAATAAAGAAAAACCTTGTCAGCAGTTCTTAAGTTTGCCAACTCCCCGACTGTCCCTCACCCCACAATTATGGAAGCACAGTTACTGCACTGTATATAGCTTAATTCCAATTTCTGAGGTTTAACCTTTAGCTAAAACAAGACTTAAAAACAAGTTTACTTCTTACTTGAAACTTAGGTATGATGTCATCTATATATAGCTTGGTATTCTTTAACAACAGACCTATCCTTCTGTAATTTTATTTCAAAAACTTACAAAATTCCCTTATATACCGATAGGTTGTTTGTCAAAGAAGATTGGTCTTAACCGCCTTGAACTAGCATATTAAGAAAACGATGACTTTCTAGTCACAGCCAGTTTAAAGCTGTCACTT
This sequence comes from Carcinoscorpius rotundicauda, assembly GCA_011833715.1. Taxonomy (NCBI): domain Eukaryota; kingdom Metazoa; phylum Arthropoda; class Merostomata; order Xiphosura; family Limulidae; genus Carcinoscorpius; species Carcinoscorpius rotundicauda. Next base: position 4,249,201 of record CM022403.1, on the reverse strand, counting down.
TAGCTTATTTGTCTCTAACAACTTCTACTTTGACCTTCTTGGATTACTCGCTAGCCTGCCACGTGAGAATACAAGGTGGTCAATTAGCAATAACTTTTATCTGAATGGTGAAGACCAGTAAAAGCGTATGGGTTCCACAACAGTTTTGTTCCTTTCAAACAATACAGTTGGCGAGCTTCAATCTTTTCGAGACGCCTTTCATTCGGATAAACAGAGAGACCATAGCAAAGTGTGTCCAATAATTCGTGTAAAAGACCGCCTGTTTGTTGCAGGCAGTAAGTGTACCGGAAATCTGGCAAATAAAGAAATATGTGCTTATTATTAACTCTACCTTTTTACGCTTCTCTTTGTTGTTTGTTTGTTTTATCAACAACACCCAAACTCAGTCTTTAACTGAATTATTTTTCCACTCATCAGTCCCTCTCGTTAGTAAATGTACGGATTTACAACGCTAAAGCCCGGCATGGCCAGGTGGTTAAGGCACTCGACTCGTAGTTCGTGGGTCGCGGGTTCGAATCCCAGTTTCACCAAACATGCTCGCCTTTTCAGCCGTAGGGACGTTATATTGTGGTCGATCAATCCCACTATTCGATAGTAAGAGAAGCCCAAGAGTCGGTGGCGGGTAGTAATGACTAGCTGCATTCCCTCTAGTCTTACACTGCTAAATTAGGGACAGCTAGCGCAGATAGCCCTCGTGTAGCTTGGTGCGAAATTTAAAACAAACCAAACCAAACACAACGCTAAAATCAGGGGTTCGATTCCCCTCGGTGGGCTCAGCAGATAGCCTGATGTGACTTTGCTATAGCCCCCAGTGGCTCAGCGGTTTGTCTGCGGACTTACACGCTAAAATCCGGGTTTCGATACCCGTGGTGGGCAGAGCACAGATAGCCCATTGTGTAGCTTTGTGCTTAATTCAAAAACAACAACAACGACTTTGCTATAAGAAACCCCCCACACACACTCCACTGATCAAAAATGATTTGATTACTTCCCCCTACAATTATTTCATAATTACACTGGTGATATGCCTGCGTTCACTTTATAAGCCCGAATACCTAAGCACAAATAATATCACACCAGTAATACTCTACGCTCAAATACAAAACCTAATGTCGCGTGTTACAATATAAAATTGTAGGTTACAAAAACAAACGATAAATAAATGATACAGATGAGAAGTAAGAATAAATAAGTACGGTCTGTTCTGCATTAGAAACATTATTAAATAAACTTCCTCAACTGATAATACAATATCCCTATCAGAGAAAAACGAATAAAAGTTATTGTATTATCCAAATGATATTTACTATGCAAATTAAATGAAAATTACGAGAAAGTATCTGAGAAAATCCATTAAAATATTTATATTTTTAGTATGTTGTAATAATAATTTTGTATAAATAATATACAGAGGATGATAACCTTAGTCTTGATTTATTTAATTTAAAAATTCATGCCTAAAGATATTTGAAAATGCAGCTTCTTAAATATAAAAAAAGCGAAAGCTAGAAAGAAAATACCGTTATTTCAACTATCCAGACTTTGTCACGAAACCAGCCAGATGAAATATATATGTATTTGTTGTATTCCAATTCGTCATGCGGGTAAACATCGTAACGTCTCTTTGTCAAAATAATGAAAAGAGACAACAGTTTTTATCAGAAGTCGAGTTTTTTTGTTACTGTTGTTATCGCTTGTTTTTGTTGCTGTATTTTTAACTCGTTATTTCTTACATGCTGCATTAAGCTGTAAACCGCAAAATAAGTTTTTCTCAAAGCCTTGGTGAAGCACAGTAATAATGCAAAACTTGAACCATTTTGTTTTTTCTATTTCCGAATTTAGAAACGAATAAATTGAATTATATTAGTAGAGCTTATTTTTGAATTTCGTGCAAAGCTGCACAAGGGCTATGTGCGCTAGTCGACCCCAATTTAGCATTGTAAGGCGAGAGGGAAGGCAACTAGTCATCACCACCCGCCATCAACTCTTGAGCTGCCCTTTTACCATCGAATAGTGGGAATGACCGTGATGTTATAACGCCCTCACAGCTAAATGGACGAGCATGTTTGGTGTGACGAGGATCCGAACCCGCGACCTTTATATTATCTTTGTATGACGAGCAGACTGCTCTAGCCACTCGGCCATTCTCGGCCTGGCTATTCATTTACCAACGTATAATGGGAATGACCGTTGCATTTTTAATACCCCCATGGCTGAAAGAGGGAACACGTTTGGTGATGGGGATTCCAACCCACAAATTGTAAGCCGTCATTAATAGTGACTTTTAAAACTAAACTAAGAAACTAAACATTGATTTAATTGTTATACAATATTTGTCTTTATTTTTCTCTCTTTGTGATGCACCAGCTGTGCCAGAAATAATAACTATACCAAGATGAAGTGTTTTGTTTTGATAGTTGTGTTATTATCATTTCTCTGTTGACATTATGAACAATCACGAGTTTAAAATCTGTTAAACATCTTTCATATCTACTACCACAATGTTCTACTGCTAATAAAATCTTTGCATAATGATTTCATGCAAGATTTTGTCATTTGTTATTTCAGACGTTTCACGAATCTTTACAATTTTCAAATACTTTTCAGTTTGACTTTCAACACGTAGTAAAATAATTTAAAAGTCACTATTCCTCAAATTGGTTATCTAAGATTGATTTGATCATGTACCAATAAACCGTTAGCAAACCAATAATAATTATGACTTGATATCTCCTCGTATGATTCTAAAAGTTGTTTCATATTTAGGGCATTGGACTTGACATTTCATCTTACTGATCCTAAGATACTCCTTCATTGACAACTCGTCCTACGAATTTTGATATATTAAATATATATGATATATATATATCATATGAAAATAAAAATCATTTAAATGTGTTATCTAAAATTCCAATTGTTAAGCATCTCAAAGTAAAAAGGCCTAACATATGTGATGTAACTCAACTAGAATGAAGACTTTTTTCACATTCCTCTCAATTTGTCCATCTCGGATTCAAATTCAGTAATGTAGGAAAAAAATTATTTTTAAATCTATATTTCTTCTACCAAAAATCAATACAAAAAACAACATCTTTCCTTCAATACTAAAACTATTCAGTTGAACTAGATGGTGTGAAAAAGAAGGTTTTCTTTGTAAGACAATACAAGTTGCGGTTTAGATGCAGAAAAACTTGAGAAAGATTGGAAACCAATAGGCTTAACATTTGTGATAAAAATCACGTAAACTCTGGACGTTTTGATTTTGGTTTTTTTTAACATATCCTCACAAATGTAACCAGAGTTTAGCAGCACATTTTTCTTCTGGAGATATTCATTCTTTTTTATTTCTTCCTTTTTTTCTTTCTTGGAGCACGCATAGTCTAGTTTTATAGGGAAAGTATAAACGGGACGTTTTATTAGAACCATCATATGAAACTCGTAACTTAAATCAATACCTTATAAAAATAAAACTGACCAAAAGTCAGGTTTACATGTAATTTCTAATGTTTGGTCACAACAAGAAAGGAATAATAAATGATTGACATTTTCTTTGATTTCTGGTTTTGTTTGGTGTGCTTTGAATTTCGCGTAAAGCTACACGAGGCGTATCTGTGCTAGCCGTCCCTAATTTAGCAGAATAAGACTAGGAGGAAGGCAGCTTGTCATCACCACCTACTGTCAACTCTTGGGCTACTCTTTTACCAACTAATAGTGGGATTGACCGTCACGTTATAACGCCCCCACTTCTGAAAGGGCGAGCGTGTTTAGTGTGACGGAAATTCGAAGCCGCGACTCACAGACTGCGAGTCGAGTGCCCTAACCACCAGGCCATTTTGGGCAAATGAGTTCGATTTCTAGCTCAGTCATTTATGTTTATTTACTCAATTTCTCTTGGTGATTTTCTGGATGATAATTATTAAAGTTAATCTAATAAAAACATTACTGGCGCAATCTGTATCCTTTAATACCCAAACTTTTACAACTATTTGTGTTTTCGGTATTATTTTTGTTTCAGTTCTTTCTCTATAATTTTTAACTTAACCTATTTCTCTCATATTGCAAGCCTTTGTTTAAAAGCTGTGATCCGAATGAGTTTGAAACACGTATCGGTATTATGAAAAACTCTTAAGTGGAAGTACGTGTGTTTTCTTATAGCAAAGCCATCTTGGGTTATCTGCTGAGTCCACCGAGGGCAATCGAGCCCCTGATTTTAGGTTAAGTGAAAGCAAAGGAGAGTGTTTTATAATATGTCAACCATCTGCTATATCCAGTGTTTTACCTCATTATTAAGACTCACCAGACCGATTAGGATAAGACCGACACAGTAGTGGTTTAGATGCTATATTATTATATATTTTGTTTTTACGCTCTTTATTTGTTTTTCTTATGTTTACATTAACTTCACTGTCACCCACAAGAACTGGAGAACCAGTAAGCTGAACCTTCTTATACTAAAACGTGGCATCAGCTTATATTTCATGTCAACAGAGGAAACAATGATTTAAAACTACAGAAAATATTTGTCTTATTTTGAACAAATATAAACATCTAATATAGAAGTTAGGATAATGCACGTGTCTGTCGTTGCCTCGTTAAGCTGTCTTACCAACAGTAAGTTCCCTTGTTCTCCACGTTGTTTATTAAAGCAATTAACAAAGATGACGTGTGCGTTTACATTAAAATAAACAGTGTAAGGTCAGGTGGTTAAGGCACTCGACTCATAATCTGAAGGTCTCGGGTTCGAATCCCTGTCACACCAAACATGCTAGCCCTTTCAATGGTGGGGCATTATAATGTAACGGTCAATTCCACCATTGGCTGGTAAAAGAGTAGCCTAAGATTCAGAAGAGGGTGGTAATGACTAGTTGCCTTCCCTCTAGTCTTGCACTGCTAAATTAGTAATGTCTTCTACACAGTAACAAACTAATTTGTAAAAAAAAAGGAAAACTATTATACAAAATTTAATAAACATAATTTGGGGAAATTTACAAAGTTTCGTGCTCTTTGTTCTATTTGCCTTTCAAGTTTAGCTCCGTTACAGCTGTAAGAGGTTTGCTTTCCTCGCGACTTCAGGTCATTTGAGGTCATAGATGTTTGTTTTATTTTCCACCAGGAAATTAGCTATAATCTCAGCCTGCAACACAGTGTTTTCTATATTCTGGAGAATCGTTTACTTGGGTTAACAACTTGACTGACTCGGATAAACTATTGCAAACGATAAACTGAACACCTCATAAATTTCTTAAAGTTGCGACTTACGAGTATTTCAACGAATACTTCGATATTCTGACAGTGTGCGTCTTCAAACGCTCCTCTGGTGAACTTGTTCAACGATTTATGTGTTTACTGAGTGGCTTTTAAATATACTGCTGTACGTGTGCCATTCTAAAAACAATAAACAACTGCTGGTAAACCTTACTTCTCTGACCGCATGAGTTGAGAAGAGCGAAGTTCCTCTTCCTGTATCAGATGGTGAAACTGTGTTGTTTACATCAAGACCTCCACTAACCAGATGGATGCAAGATGTGCGCGTGCTCCCCCAATTCTTTATGATACCTTCGGAAACAGCAATCCAATAAAAGTCTTTTTCACTTGGTAAAGCCTTAACGAATTAAGAAGTTACGCTAGATTCTGTTCAAAACTTATTTATTATAAAAATGTGTTTAACTGGATATTTAGTTGCTCGAAAATACATTTTATAGTTAAAACGTGACTACGTAAAGATAGTAATAATAAAAAGTGCTGATAAGACTCAATTTTAACTACGTTAGGACTAACCTATTGGATTTAGGTGCTTCGTTGAGTGACCATTTCCATCTGATAGTTGGTAATTAGAATATTTGTTACAAAAACCAGTGTTTCTCAATCCAAAAGTTTTCTCATCTTACGATACTAAATATTTTTCGCGGGCAAGCCAAATTTCTTATTATCTCTCTCTCCGAACATTTGTAAAAGAATGCTATAAATCTTCCATCCAAGGTTAAGGCATATTTATATCAAATTCATATGATTTCATGTATGAGTTCAAGAATGATGGCCATTTCTCTTTCCTTACTGTTGTTTTTCTGTCATGAAGCAAACATACTACTGAACCAATGAGGGACTTTTTCAATGCATTCCTCCATAAAGAGTGCTGAAGCTCTCCCTGCGATATAAAATACTTTTGTTTGGCCTTCTCCACACTGTGTGAAATGCTGTGTTGCAAAAAATTATAATCAAGTTTTTAAGGTACGGACGTGGCTCCATTTATGAAAGTGGTTAGAAGTACCTTACGTCTAATATAATAAACGCTCAATAACAGTAAAAATATGGGGTGGTGGAGTTTTTGAATCCCCAATAATTTGTCACTTTTTCCGAACTATCATTTCACAAAGTTCGGTTGAGATAGACCCAGCGACCTACAAGTAGTTAGATTACAAACAAACGCCGATTTTTGTTCTTTATATATAGCTTGGAGTGATCTTTAGTATGTTAGATGGATATGAAATACCATACTAGGAGCTTGGTTTGGTCTGAATTACATGTGCAGTACCATAACATCCCGTTATGTATTTGTTTTGTGAACAATTTACAATTCCTCTCTACTTCAACAACCAGTACATTATACTTTATTCTCTTCTTTTAAAAGCCCTGTCAAGAGTTTGTCTTTTGCTGTCGATACTCACTTTATCATTTACATAGAATATTCTTAATCTGCTTACTTGTAAAGGGGTTATTAACATAAACAGAACAATTCAAATCTTTATATTTCCGTAAAAGAAAAAGTGTTGTAGTGATAATTAGAACAGTAACCCTTTAAAAAAAGAGGTAAAATATATTGAATCATAGAACTTAAAGATTGATTTGTTTTGAATTTCGCGCAAAGCTACACGAGGGCTATCTGCACTAGCCGTCCATAATTTAGTAGTGTAAGACTAGAGGGGAGGCAGCTAGTCATCACCACCTACTGCCAACTCTTGGGCTACTATTTTTACCAACGAATAGTGGGATTGACCGTCACATTATAACGCTCCCACAGATGAAAGGACGAGCAGATTTGGTGTGACAGGGATTCGAACTCGCAACCCTGAGATTACGAGTCGAATGCGTTAACCACCTGGTCACCCTAGGCCAGAAGTTAAAGAAAGGGGCAATATATTTTTACAATAGTAAAGGCTCCGAATTGTTTCTCTATGGCTCTGGTCTATTAAAAAAATTATTAAAAACAAATGTCATAAAGATTTACTAACCCTTGCTTTGGAATTATATTTTTCAAAACTTTTAAGAAACGCATTAATTAATTATTTGATCGTCATGTTTTTCGATGGATATCAAACATTCCGCAAACAGTAGAAATACTTCTTATTTACTGGGAATTGACTACATGGACTTTTTCTAACAGTTTTATCAGATTCCTTTATCTTCCTGACCTTAGCTGCAATGTTAGATTGTTTGATGTTTGTAATAGGGCACAAAAAATTGTTGATGGAATCTCACAGTAATTGGCGAAGAGAAAAATAACTTTATGATAGCTGTGCCTAAAATTGCCCTATGGACATTCGCCTATTTCTGACACCAGCTTTGTCAGGAATCTCCACGAAATATCTATGTTGTAGTGATTTTCAGAATATTTAGCAAATGACTGTAAGAGGTTCACGGAATATTTACTTAGGGAAATACTTGGCGATTATAGATATGGGGAACGTTGTGCGAAATTACAATATGAATTTCTATTTAGATATATTCAATGTTATTTATTACAAATTTTAAACACCTTATTTCAGAATCATTTAATGACTTTTAACGTTTTAAGTCCACATAAGTATGCTGTGCCATTAAGAGTGGGGATTATATTGTTTTTTTGTTTTTATTTATCATCCTCATAAATATTATGAGTGTCACATTTTTTATTAATATTGCATTTAATAATAAATGAGAGGTCATTCATGGGTTACAGAAGGCTTTTCCAGTAATTACACTTTAGTAAACTTTTCTCTATATATCACTTCTTCGTTTCATTTATCTCCATTTCCACTTCATCCACTGTCGATTCGATTTATTCTGCTCATCAATATATCACCAGGAACTCTGAAAAGAGGCCAATGGCACACCTCGATAACTTCGATTTCTGTTTTCCACACTTGCCCTTGTAAAAAAAATAACAGACAGGGATTAAGGGTTAACTTCTACCTTCTCATAGTTTTGTATAACTGTTTATCAAAAAATACTAGAAACAGAAGTCTACAAACTACCATGGTCTGAATTATTTGCATATGAAGCCTTGAAAATACCTAGAGAGAAAGAAAAAATTCATGCTTAAGATATATTTAAGGTATATTTGTTTCTGGAACTTATATGTTCAAAATATACATAATGTATGTGTTGCAAAAGTAAGTGCACAATTTTGCAAAAATCTGTATTCCATTTAATAGAATATTATGAGTTTTTTGTTGTTTTTTTGAGACACATTGTAATTTACCGTGGTACTTAAATATATTGTTTTTATTATTATTGCAAAGCAAATATCACTCTCTAACAAAAGTATCCATTTATTTTTCTCTCTGTACGATAATGTAAGGTTTTCTAAATTACACTTAAATCAATATTAACCAAATCCATCACTGTTCAAGTCCTGGTTTTATCAATCAGAAAAATAAATCGATATGAAATAAACGCACAAACATCTGGACACAATAATAAATTTCGACATGAATATGCTATTTCTGGAAACTGTCTTTATAACTTATTTTGTTTATCGTTAAGCATAAAGCAATGGTGTGTCCAAAATAGGAACCAAAACTCAATATATAGCGTTATAATTTCTCACACTTACCACTGTGCCACTGGGTGGTGGGGTAAATAGGGGCTTTTTTTAAACAAATGTTTTCTTAAACACATTCGATATTTGAAAAAGTGCATACTTTGTTTACTGCCACACTTTTTACATCAAATGATTTAATATACATCAAAGTGTTTGGAAAAAACTTATTAAGCTCCCTCATTGACTCAGCGGTACGTCCTAGAATTTATAACGCTAAAAATCTGATTTTGATACCTGTGGTAGACACAGCACAAACAGACAACCCTTTGTATTGATTTGCGATTTGCACAGCACAACAAACAAAACCTAAATAACGTGCTGCCATCTAGTAGATTATTATGGAACAAAATGCACAAATAAAACTAGTATTGCAGGACGAATGATTTCAGCTGACTTCTTTCTGCACAAGGAGGGGATAAAAATTTTGTCAGGTTCGTGTATGTTTGATGAATAGCTTCAGAGACAATATCAAATGACACATTTCGTACCAGTACTGTACAAAATTGCTCCTGAATCAATGAACTGTAGATTTCTCTAACACATTAAGATGTGTTTTTTACATCTTTTCAGCTTAAATATGCAAAATATAAGTTTTAGGCGATTGTTTAGAAATCTATTATTTGCCCGTTTTGTGTGTCTAAGTTGCTCAGCATCAAACCAAAATCCAGGTCACCAGAATAAAACCATACACTTTGACTTTACTTGTATTTGAACCCTTACTGAAGATAAGGAACAGATTATGGAATATTAAGACTGTGTATCATTTTCAGGATTCGTATGGAAATAACAAAGTTGTTACTGTCGAAAGAAATATTTAATATTTTACACTAATCATTTTGTTAAGCGGAATTCGACAGCAAATAACTTGGTAACTAACGGCCACAGTGATACAATGTAATATTTCAAGTAACTTGATAACAAAGCACCACAATGACAAAAATCTTTCAATTAACTTCGTAACTCAGCGCCACATTGGTACAACGTAATATTTCAAGTAAGTTGGTAACTAAGCACCACAGTGGCAACAGAGAATCTTTTAATTAGCTTCATATCTAGTACCACAGCAACAAAACATTTATTATTTTTGCTTCATATCTAGTACCACAGCAACAAAACATTTATTTTTGCTTTATATCTAGTACCACAGTGACAGAACATTTATTATTTTTGCTTCATATCTAGTACCACAGTGACAGAACATTTATTATTTTTGCTTCATATCTAGTACCACAGTGACAGAATATTTATTATTTTTGCTTCATATCTAGTACCACAGTGACAGAATATTTATTATTTTTGCTTCATATCTAGTACCACAGTGACAGAATATTTATTATTTTTGCTTTATATCTAGTACCACAGTGACAGAACATTTATTATTTTTGCTTCATATCTAGTACCACAGTGACAGAATATTTATTATTTTTGCTTCATATCTAGTACCACAGTGACAGAATATTTATTATTTTTGCTTCATATCTAGTACCACAGTGACAGAACATTTAGGATTTTTCATTGTGTAACTCTGGAGCTTATAATCATTATTTTTCTATAATTAGGGAATGCGAGCCAAAAACGCATACAGTGACACTCAATAAAACCTGATCACACTCTAAACCCTTGTGCAAATTAATTGAAACAAGACGGAAAATTACGATTTTTTCAAGTTTTTGCGTTTTATTTCTGAGAATCCAAAAATTACTCACAAATTAATATATGATATGACCGCCTTTATTTTTCAGAAGATCATTAATCCAATTTGGCATCGATTTCACGAGTTAACTGCAATCTTTACTAATTTTTGGATCGAGGTATCACACCTCAATTATGGCTTCAATTAGCATATCTTTCGTAGTACAGCCTTTTTCCCCGAAGTCTTTCTTTACAAATCGCCCAAATATTTTCAACAAGATTTAAGTCCGGTGAGTTTCCAGTCCAGCACCTTTATTCGTGTTTTGGTCATAAAATCCTTCACAAGTTTCGACGTGTGGCACGGAGCCAGATCTTGCTAAACAATGCCAGATCCATCTGGAAATCTCTTTTCAATTCTGGAACGACTCTTCTCTGCAAAATTTCGATGTACTGTGATCCTTGCATCATACCTTCTACGATATGTAAGTCTTCAACACCATATTAGCTGAAAAACTCCAAAACATCTTCTTCAAGGATGTTTTACGAACTAATTGATGTGAGATTCTCGAAGTTTCTCCCCTGGAGATCTGCGAACATGCAGATTTCTTTGACCCTGTACAAATAAATGAGTTTCATCACTGAATATCACCTTCCTCCACTGTTCTTCCGTCCAGTTCTTGTATTTCAGACCCCATTGATACCGTTTTTTCTTCATTGAGTTGGTAAGAAGTTTTTTGACTGGTCTCCTTGACCTTCTAACGTAATTTCAAATATCGTAATATTCCTCAAAATTTCGTCATATATCCCCAAAATAGATTGACCATACTGCAAAACACAGCTAATGACGCCGTCTCAGTGAAAAAATGACTATTAAAGAAAATCAGTGGGTCTAGCGAGCCTACACCAGCCTCCATGCTGAAAATATTGTAAAATGACCATTTGTTTCAATTAACTTGCACAAGGGTATACAAAGTTTTAATTTTCGAAAGCTCTCATTAATTATCATATTCTACAGCGTTTTATACTACATTATTCTATTTCTCGTGCATCACGTTAGATCGAGAAACAAGAATGTCTGGATTGTAGATGTTAAGAGAATCGCATTTCGTATCTCACACAAATTATTGGGATTATATATCAGTGCTTTGTAAAAGTGACAGTCAAATTTCGCTGTTTGCTTAGACGATAGTAGTCAAGATTTGGCGGTGGGTTCTGCGGACTAGTTGCCTTTCATCTACTTTTTGAGTTCGAAATTGCCCTTGCGTAGCTTTTCGCAAATATTTTAAAATAAGCAAATGTTGTCCACGTAACTACATCACATGGTTTGGATGGACCTTCATTAAAATTAGTATGGAGGCTAGTTAGGTACATGTGTGTGTATTGGAGGGTGGAGTACATACACTTTACAGTTCTGCAGTTTTTGTATGGAAGTTCATTTGGCTCATGAAAAGACACGTGCAAAGTGTCAGTTTTGCAGGTGTCTTATGGAAGTTTTTTCTTACGTTTATCGTCAGAACTTTGCACCATGTTAATGGATCTTCACTGAACTTATTATGAAGTTCGTTAGACATATGCGGAGATACATTAAATTTTGCAGTTTCATCAATTTGTGTTTTATAGTTTGTATCATCGTTTTTTTTACAATTACATATAAGGGAAGCAACTCTTTCTACCCTAAGATAACCTTTCAAAAACAATGAACCAATGTAACTTCCGTTCATGGTACCCCAACTGGTTACGACTGACATTACAAATTCAAACAACCAGCCTTTATTTCAGCTCCTCACTGGATCCGTTACATCTGGAGGCATAAAACACTTAAAATCGGGCTCGCTACTCATAGTGGATACAGATAAGCCTATTATGTGGTTATGCGCTTAACAACAAACAAAAAACAAGAATTAGTTGAACTAGGCGGTTTCCCATGGCACCAGTGCATTAGACCCGCGTGTGACGTATTCATGACGTAACATCTGTACCCTGAGAATGAAGAAAAACAAATAAAGTTCTCCATGACAGGAAATGGAGGCCAAAGGGAAAATAACGACCCCTATTCCAAATTTACATGCACACAGGATAAAAATTTCGCGAAGCTGGGAGTTGCACATCGCGTAATTAAACTATTTTTCCGGTATCATATAAGCAAGAGTTCCATTATAGAATGATTCATTAAGCCGGTTTAACAAGTGACCTATGACTTTGTTATTGTTTTTAATGAAGTTAAGCACAAAGCTACACAATGGACTATTTGTGCTCTGCCCACAACTGGTATCCAGTTTTTAGTTGTGCCACTTAGAAATAATTTCATTATTGCACAGTCTTCACATCTATAACAAATGTTAGTTTCACAGCTGACAACACAGTAGCATATCCGCGGATTAGTAAATGATTTTTACTGTAAATAATCATAACAATGGGATTATTTACTTCCATCCTCCTTGGAATATTTATTTGTTCTTATGAACGTGCAATCCATTGCACAATGAAAATATATCCAAGAGGATCAATGGTAAATAAATGTATTTATTATTATCCAATACAATAACAGTAACTCGTAAAGAGGCACAGTCGTTTATTTGTTTTTGAATTTCGCACAAAGCTACTTGAGGGCTATCTGTGCTAGCCGTCCCTAATTTAGCAGTGTAAGAGTAGAGGGAAGGCAGCTAGTCATCACCACCCACCGCCAACTCTTGGGCTACTCTTTTACCAACGAATAGTGAGATTGACCGTCACATTATACGCCCCCACGGCTGGGAGGGCGAGCATGTTTAGCGCGAACCCGCGACCCTCGGATTAGGAGTCACACGCCTTACGCGCTCGGCCATGGACACGGTCGTCTTTATACGAATTTTATGATTAATTTAAGTATCTCATTTTTCCATATTAGACAAATGTGGTGAAAACAGTATACTTTGATATATTTTTTGCTTTTTATTCTCTTATAAAAACACTAATTGTAGAATAATCAGCATGATTTAGCTCAACCAGTTATAAGCAATAAAAAGAAAGAACTTTAATATATTTTCAACAGTTTTACGTCTCCAAAAGATTTTCTGTCCTTTTTCTTTTAAATGAAGCCATATCATTCAAAGATGTTTAGTCCGATTGTCGGAACTAGAGTTTGTTTATGGTACTTTAGATATGTAGCGCTATCCGGTGGGAATGTTTTCATCACTTATAAATAATATTCTTAATTTTCTTTACTGGAATTCGGTTCCTGTTTTGGACCAGTAAAAGGTCAGGTTCACCGTTGACCTCTTCCTGGAATCGTTATTTTGTTACACTGTTACTGAACCCGAGGAAACAACCTTCGTTACATTGTTGTAGTATTTCTCACGCTATGTTGAATTTTGTCCATTGTCCGCGGTTTTAATTAACATACCTCCTCCTGTTACGTCCTATTTTGGGAATAATATTAACTTGTGTATTTACACTAGATTCACTTATGTATGAGTTCTCTATTAGTCCGTGTTCACAATACAGTTCTGGTTAGCAGTTGTATACAACCACATACATAACACTATTTTTACATACAAATCCCTTTAAATATAGAGCTACGTTTGTGTCAAGGGTTCAGTTACCCCATCATTCTTTGGCCTGTAAGTTTCTTATTTGTTAATATACAGACAGAAAAGGTACTTAGGACTTTGTTTATCATGTGTTATGTAACTCTTTAGTTCATTCATCAGTTATATTTATTAATATTTTTCTTATAATATTGAAGCTAGTTATCCTGGAGTCTGTCTAATAGAGTTGGTAGGTTTAATAGTTGTGTAAAAATACTGAATTTGTTGACCGTGGAACTCTGCACATTTTTGTTAAAATATAGTTTTGTATTTGCTATAGTTTGTTGATACATTTATTTAATCACGTTACACAGACATAGTCTACGACCAGTCTTATATATGTTTTTTTTTGTAAACTGCCAACATGTTTTCTGATAAAGTTACTTGGTTGTTACCAGTCAGATTTCTATAAACACCTTTCTTTTTTTCTTATATTTGTAACTTTATTAGGTCAACACGCCTTCTATAAACAACTTTCTTTTAATTTGTAATTTTATTATTAATTATTGATAAAGATTATTGTCCTACTTCTCAATGTATATCACACAGAATTAAAAACATAAACACTCTCTATTAATTGGCGTCCTCGGAACCTCCAGTCACGTGGCCCCACATTACCGCTCTGCGTGAACTCTATATGCTAGAAAACACCACGCATTATACAGTTTTTGCCATTAACGTGTCTTCCCAATTAACAGTGGCCACGCAAACATTTTTTGTAAAATAACACCTTGAAATCTTAATTTCATTACACATGCAGTGAAACAAGAATTTACTCGTCTCCTTTTATCACATTCCACATATTTTTATTTTATTTCGAGCAAAGCTTACACAAGAGAATCTGGTCATCATAACCAACTGCCAATTCTTGAGTTACTCTTTTACCACCGCATAGCAGAATTGGTGGTCAGGTTATAATGCCCCATGTCTGAAAAGGGCGATCATGTTTGGTGTAACGGAGATTCAAACCCTCGACTCTCAGATCACGAGTTGAGTGTTCTAACCACCGAAAACTAGTATCATTTACAAAATAAAATTTATATTAATCCACATTGTGTTTATGAATTATTCTTTCCACAAATTCCTCCAATAATGTTGAAGCTAGAACAGCTACAGGGGCAGGTAAATTCGTAGTGGTCCAAATCTCTTTATATATTTATATATGGTGTTCAAAGAATCTGAAACCATAGGCACTTCAACGAGAGTTACAGCATGTGTTCCACGTATTGTCTTTTTTATTTGAAATTAATTTCGATACGTATTTTAAAGATGGCTGGTATGGATACTAAAAGTAATTAAAATACACCACAAAATAACGTTTCGACCTTCTTAGGTCATCTTCAGGTTAACAAAGAGAGTTTATAACTGACCTTTCTTATGGACAAAGGTGTGAACGGGTGCGAGATATAATTTTGGATATGGTATTTCTTTCCATGGTCTTTCAACACGGTGAAACATATTCCAGAAAAAATAATGCATGAGTGTCAAGTTCGGAGATCTTAAGAACCATTTTTGAGAACATTTCCCAATTCAATGTCTTGGAAAGATGTTATTCAACCAAGCTTTAACGTTTAAAAAGTTACATATCATCTCTGTTTCCATACTTTTTGTGCCTTGTATAAGCCATAGCCCGTGCCTAAATATTTTGGGCACCAAAAAAGTTATTCAGTCCCACGAAGAGCAATATATTGAGTTCCATGAACATTTATCAGAGCAGGGGATCATCCTAGCAACTTAGCAATGCTCAGTTTCTCGTTTGATCTGGAGTGTTCATTCTAAGTTCTATTTACCTTTCCTAAGATAACTCTTCATGTTGAAAATATTTTGTTGCCTTTAGCAAGTGAAGAGTTAAGTGTGTCAAAAAATGTTACAAAAATAAGAAGTAAAATACTGAATAGCGAAATTGGTGTGTGTGAAAGTGTGGAAATTTCCTTTTGTTATATGCGAATCATTTTAACCGACTGTTACACTTTTAAATCAGCTTTTAACCATTTAATTGGATCACCCGAGTCAAATACACAGCCATTCTCGTTGTCCACATTTCTTGTTTAGAATTGTCTTCAAAAGCTTTCTTATTATTTTGCCGATACACCTTAACAGAATAGTGTTCCTTCGCGTTTTTTTTTAGAATTAACACAAAGCTACACAGGAACTATCTGTGCCAGCCAGTCCTAATTTTGAAGCAGTAAATGGAAAGCAACTAGTCGACTGACATGCTCCCAATCTTGTGAAGCTGTATAATGGAGTTTGTTAACACAGTGCTAATACTAATAGATTGAGCAATAAACAAATCTTTAACTCTAGTTATTTACACTTTCCTTTATCACACAGTTCCAGTTTCATTACATTCACCACTAGGTGGTAAACAGTTCGCAGACAAGAACATGCAAAGCTAAGATCCACGTCATTTTCAAGTACTAAAAAGCATGTGGAGAATAAATGTATTAAACTGCATTTACTAATTCACACCCCAGAGTAAAGTCAAACAGAGAATAAGATATACGTATATGGGAGAGTCTAATGATGAATAAACTTGAACCAATATTGAATGGTCTAACGAGATTTGGCCATCCTCCTTATGACGCTACCAAGATCCCAATCTAAGTAACCTTACTTACACAGTCAAGACGTTTTCTGTTGTTTTGGAATTAAGCACAAAGCTACACAATAAACTATGTGTGCTCTGTCTGATTTTTAGCGTTACAAGTCCACAGACACACTGCTCAATCTAGAACTTTGTACCATATGTCTTTTCACTATTTTATCTGTTGTTTCCAGACGCATTTTGATGGAAGCTTTGCCACTTCATTTTACTGTGTCACATTAAAAACATAACTCTATAGGCCGAGTTAGGCCTAATGGTTATCAATTTAGACTCTATCTTATGAGCCATGGTTTGAGTCCCACTGTCTCAAAATCTAATCATTACAAAAGTGACTGTAAAATATCATTTCCTTAGAGTAGCTCAAAAGTAGCACTGAGTGCAACGACCAGTCTTTCCTTTTAATCTGTTGTTCAATTAAACAGTTTGTGCAGGCAGCCCTTATAATGATTTATATCAGACCTACTTGTTTTTCTGCTTCCATGTTTTTAAGCACAAAAAACATGTTATTTTAGTCTCACTGTTTACCCACTATTGATTCATTGCGGTTTGAACTATCACTTGTTTCAAAACCTCAGTATTTTAACAAAGCAAATTATTTATCTACATGCCTGTAAATTATTATAGCAAAATATGACATTAACTGTGGCTATAAGATATTTTGGCAAAACAAGCTACTTTTTTTGTTAGATTTTACACAAGCCTACTTGAGGGGTAACTTACACTAGCAATCTCTAGTCCTGAAGTGACAGACTAAAAGGAAGGCAACAACTCTGTCACACTGAAAAGTGGAAATTTTACTATTATTTTTTGAATGCATACACAGCCCCAAAGTGTGAAGCATAATTTAGGTTTTAGCAGTAACAGGCCACGAACCACTGAACGTCAACTCTACAGACTAGCACATTCACCACTGGGCCATGCTTGGCTTACAATTTATTAATTTGTGTTTATGAGCAATTCTGGTTAAATAGATTATTAACTTGTGTATCTAACATATCCAGAAAAAACATTACTAATTAATATGCTATTAAATATTATTCTAGCAAAATGTCCTAATAACTTGTATGTCAATAAAGTGTTACAACAAAGTGACTGTTAAATGAATATACAATAAAAATAATTGTTCTAGTCAAGTGAATTCTTCATTTCACATTGGGAAATTGATGATTTTTGCACATGTCGTATAGTTGTTTACATGAAATACATTTATATTACAAAATATATAAAGACTGACACAAAAACATGCTTTATGCCATATAAGGACGATGCTTCGTTAGTTCTACACACTGAACATGTAGTACATAAAAATATTTCACTTTATTTTAAATCTCTGTAAAACAATTAAGTAGGTTGACAATAAATACACTAATATACAAAAGATTTGATAAAAAACTCATTCAGCAACAGAATTCCATAGTAATATAAACCTCATTATAAATGATGATAGAAATGCAATTATACTAACAACAAATAATATGAAAGAAAAGCTTAGTCAACAATGTACAGTGAATTAGTTTTATGCTTTCTTAGTCAACAATGTACAGTGAATTAGTTTTATGCTTTCTTGGTCAACAATGTACAGTGAATTAGTTTTATGCTTTCTTAGTCAACAATGTACAGTGAATTAGTTTTTATGCTTTCTTAGTCAACAATGTACAGTGAATTAGTTTTATGCTTTCTGATGAAAGTTATTAAAAAAATACTGACCAATTCTAGCATCTAAGTAGCTTTAATATTTAAAATGAAATTATCACTCCAGAAAAAGAAATGCCTGGAAAAACATCAAATGTGGGTGTCTATCAATATCATACAACATTAATTCTTAATACACTTTCACTAAAACATTTATCAAAAACACTACATTTTAACAAGCAAAAACAAAAATATTGTGTACAAATTTTAAAATAGAAATAATTCAAATATTAGATATTTAATAAAAAAGTATGTATGATGGTAACATAATTAAACCCATTATATTTACTGAGCCCCAGAGTTTCAAATGTAAACTGTATGGTTAATTTTCAGTACAATATTCAAGTACTGAATGAGAAACCAAGTTGTACCTAAACATTACACTACACATTAGCAATAACATTGATATTGTAAAGTTTTACAAGTGTTATAAATTGATTTATTGTCATAGAATTAGCTCAGATGTTTGAAATAAGGTTTTAATGGTGAAATGGCTCATAACTGACTTGATTTAGATTCTTGTCAGGTTTCTTTACAAAATACAATATCCAAATCCTTTCACCAAAATAGAAATCTAAAACCTCTTCAAACCACCTGTTTCACCCACATGGTTGCTACTTTTGTATTTAAGAAAATAGTCTACGAGTTTTTTTTAATAAACTTGTCAAACTTTTGTTAGTACAATCTTAATATAAATAAGCAATCATTACTGACTAGGAGAAAATTACAGTTTAATATTTTTCCCAACCCTAAAGCCCTACAACTTACTATTACAAAGGATCCAGTTTTGGAAGACATATTTATGACATGTATTTTTAAAAAGTAAATCAACCCTTTAGATATGTCAGCAGCTCAGGAGTATAAATGTTACGCTGTATTGGTCAAGTTATAAAGTAATGTTTTTTAATTCATAATTAGGCTATAAAATTTGTAGTTTCCTCATAACTCCTGGTCAACCATAAGCCTTTTCTTCCATCTCTGGCTTGTCACATTCCTGGATGTCCAGATATCACCTATCTATACACGTGCACCAGATGTTCACTCAAGGTCATGGTTAATTCTTGTAATCAATCCACATGCAGACCATTCTGTTATATGATAAGTTTTACATGCCTAAGATAGGAGAATACGAACTCAGTTTGTTCATTTTTCCATGTTTTTTTGAAAATGGGGGTTTTCTTAAATTCAAAATCACCCTATACTCAGACCAATGTATTATAATATTGCTGTGAATAAACGTTTAAAAAAAGCCAATAGCTGATTTTACTATTTACTTACACACATTAAACTTTTCAAAAATAAAACTTTAAATTTTCTCTCTTGATAAACTGAGGTAAAATAACTTGATACAAATACCTTTAGTTTTCTAAAATAACATTTTACCCACCATCTAAATACATACATCAAAATAGCTAACTATACAGCCTCCAATTTTTACAAGAAAAACTTAACTAATACAGTTAAAACTATCAGTATAATTTCTTGCTTATGTTTCTCCTTTAGTATGCTATGTTTATTTTTTACGAAGACCCAAAAATTTAGTGGTTATGTTCTAAACAGTATTCCAACATCTTATAATATTTTATACATTTCGTGTCTTATCACTGAGACGCTGCATCTGCCTTTCTTTCTAGTAATACATTACATACAACACATTCTTCACAGCAATACATTTATATTCACAGATTCCAGAGTTGTTAAGAGTTTCCTAGATTTACCCATTACAAGGTTTTAATATCTTACGTGTTGATAGAAAGTAGATATTACATAACTACCTGAATAAACAGCCATTTATTCAACGGTATTTTTAAAAATATTAAAAATACAATTTTCCCCATATTAGACAAAGTTAATTAATTAAAAAAACAAAACTACAATTTATCTTCAAATAATCAATAACAACTCCATATTTCAGGGCTAAATCTAGCCAGCCCAAAACTCACACACACATCAAGATCACAAACTATGTCTTTCGATCAACATGGTATGATTATAAACTCCAAACACAGACATATTTGAAAGTAAAATTAATTGAAACTAATCCATTAAAATGCCAAATTATCATAAACTGTAATCATTAGTAAGTATTATTTTCTATGACATATCAATAATATAATATCACACAACTTTCTACAATAAAAACTTACAAAAAACTTAACCTGATTGAGGTTTCCACGAGTTCTAATAGTTTTTAATATAAACATATTGATTAGATTGAAAGATAAAGTTATATCTTACTTTTGTAGGAAAAACAGAAATCATGTGAAACTGTACTTCATGAGAAGCAATGTATATGTGTTTAGTAATGGCTAACAAGCATCAATGTCACCCTTTAATTCAGGGTTAGGTACACTAATAATAAAGTTTAAAACATGCAGTAATATTTAATGGTCACTATCATGTTAAAATCATTCCATTCCTTAAACTATTCTTAACTAATATTAAAGTAAGCAAATACTATTCAAAGAGCTACATGTTGCTTATAAAATTCTGTAACATAGGTTTAACCACTTGCAACAATAAGGTTAACACATTTACTTAAAGGTAACATAGAAAACAGTCATTCAAGAACTAACAATATTACAATCTATACACTACATTTCATTTATCCATGTACTTCACTATTCAGCATTGTACCAATTAATAACACCCCCTATATCCTGGTGAAAACTCTTCTTGTTTGCACCATAAAGTATCTAGACAAGAAATATGTTTTCATATTTTAAAAACTCAAAATTTCTCAGAAATATTCAATTAAATAACAAAAATCACATTACTTCCAAGTTCCCAATTTCAATTTTACTCTGGTACACTTCTAAGTGATATTAACTGCAGTAAATGTTTTCACATTGTACATTAGATCCAACCTCTTACTGAGGGGACGATAACAGGTCATTATTACTCTTTACAACCTGCTTGTTATGAGAAAGTGAAGGACTATGGTCACTAGTCACAGGCAATGTAGGGCTCTGTAAAGGACTGAAGTGCGAACAGTTGTCAAGTGCAAGTTCGACATCCAGGTTTGCAGAGTGACTTGGTGACCCTGCCTCACCTCGCCCTTGGCAAGCAACTGGCTGATGATGTATTGGAACATGGGCAACTTCCAAATCTTCTACATGTTGCAAACTAGTCAAGTCTACCTCATCCATGTTGAGTACATTGTCACAGCTTCCTTTAAACTGTTTCAAAATATGTTTTATTTCTCAGAAATATCTCAGTGAAATTAACAAAACAGCAGTTAATAAACACATAAAATAAAATGATATACCACAAACACTTGATATACCATTAATGCTGAATAACTGTTTTTTTCATAGCTTTTGGTGTTATAATCCTTCAGATTTAGTTATACAAATGGAAGCAAACTTCACAGCTAAACAAGAATTAAAAACATAAGGAGAGACAAACAATGATAAATCTAAAGACTTCTTACTAAAACTGTACAAAATAAAAAACAACAGTTTAAACAATATCAAAGCTCAAATATTAAAATTAAGAGCCTTGAGTTCACGAAAGGGCAATAAACATTATATATAAACATCATATAAATGTTTATTAGACTGATTTGAGAAATAACAGATTGTTTTACAAGCAAATACTGAATTAAGACTTATTCTCTGTAATATAAATACTCCTGTTAAATAAAAACAAATTTCAAAAAACATTAATCACAGGAAAAAACAAAAGGTAATCAGTACTTATCATGCTTTTATTTACACACACCTGTTTACACTTTCTCCAAAACTATTTTATTTACAAAATTCTAACACAAACTTCATTAAAAACATTCAGTTAAGTGTGAAAGGACGGTGAAACACTCATTTTATAATTTAAATGTTTTTAAAGTTAAGATATACAGTACAACATTATCATGGTACTTGTTATTATCCACTAACCGTAAGTCCATAGTGTTCAAGAATATCCATCTTACACATGGGACAAGATCTTTGATCTATAAGCCAAGGATCCACACATGATTTGTGAAATGTATGCCTAAGTATTATAAAACAAAATAGAAGAAAAGGATTAATATCATAAACTTTTTTTTTCTTAAAATGTTTCATACAAACAAACAGATTGTGACAAACATTTTTATTATTTAGTAACTAATATGATTCACCCCTAAGTTAACGAAAGTACACTGTAAACCAGAAAAGTTTTATTTCTTTACTAATATAACTTCTCATATGTAACAAATGGAAAAATCAAAGAAAACTCAACACAGTTTCTAGCAGTCTCAAGCTGTTTCTTCTCAGTTCCTGAAGTTCAAAACAAAGGCGAAAAGAGCACTCTAAGTATTCAACATTTGGGGTTCAGGGACTACATTTAGTTTTGTATAAAGAGAGAGATAGTATCTGAAAGAACCCAGGCTTCTTCATTCAATAATAGTAGTTTTTCCTAATTGGATAATAAAAGGGACATCCAATGAAAGCACTTCACAGTTTGGTTCAATTGTGTATCTATTGCTCTTGGTAATGAAACCTACATAAACTGAAAACAGTTGCATTTTTATACTCTTAATGTCCACTAAAGTCACTAGAGTTCCTCAAATATGCTGCAGAATTTTGTGTTAATTCTTGGTAATAAATTAGCAAAGCAAAACTGGATTTAATAAAGTTAAACATTTAGGGTTGTCAATTTGTAATCTAAAATGGAAGTCAATGATCTCATATTTCCTTCTTCCCAAGTCCGAGGCTTTAAGTACTTACTTGCAGGGTAGAGTTCTAACAACTTCTCCAACTTTGAACATCTCAATACAAACAGCACAGCATTCCAATTCCCCACCTGCTTCCTAGAAAGAAATTAAAAATATATTTAGCAATTACTATTAGTAGCACAACGAGTTCATTTTTTAAACAATTTCCCATCATTTCAGAGAAATCAATCTAAAGAAAAATAAATAAATAGTAACTTAAAGTAATAAATCAAAGGAAATACAAATTAAAAACAAACAAATCATATTTTATTTCAAAATAAAATTAAGTACAGCAAGAAAGAGAGAGATTTGTTTAACATGAAATACATGCATCCTTTCTGACATCAACTATGATGTGGTAACCCAAGAGCAAAGGTTAAGACACATTATTTGTAGAAACTAAGTTTCATTTCTTTAAAAATTTGTAAACTGTTTACCCAAATGTTGAATTAAGAAACTTTTCTTATAAAGCAAAAACAAGCTAGAATAACTTGGACATATCTGTGTTCATATCAAATCTGTTAAATAACTGTTGGCAATAAAGGTTTCCTAAAACCATTTGATTTTAGCTAAAAAAATTTATCAAGATATTTTTTTTTATCACACATAACAAAAAAATTTCCCTTTAAACTCACCAGATCTCCTGATTTCAAGGTTTTCACAGGAATCTTGTCCAAAGCTTTCTTTGCTGCATTACAGAGACGTTTCTGTAAAACAACAAAAATATCTTTTCTACAGACAATTCGAATCTGTTATAAAAACAGGTTTATTAATAAAGATGCAAAACAAAGTCAAGATATCACAAAAAATAAAATCAGTAGCTAAAAATTATAAATGTATATATTAAACAGTCCACTCTGACAATAGTAAGGAAATTTCAGTATGGTATGCATTATATATGTGGTCCAATAAGATCAAAATAGGGTAGTTTCTGTTAAATATGCATTATACATTATCCAATGAAATCAATGTAAGGAAATTTCTTGGTAAATTTTAAAAAAGAATTACATGTTTTACTATACAAGAACTGTACTATGTATTCTTAAAATATATCCTTCAAAGCAACATACCAACAAAACTCTTGTACCATATTTGAATTTTTGAGACAATTTCTTCTGTGATCATAGCTGTTAAGTAATCTTGTATGATTTTGCAATATAAAAGCAATTAGAAACCTTATGAAATAATTATAATTAAAACTGTGAGCAACAAACATATTTACCCAAAAGCATCTTTAATACAGAAAATTATTTATTTTAGGAGATCTTTATTTGAAAACCTTAACTTCAAACTTTCAGCTTGTAAAGTCAACACATAAATAACAATAGTGCAATTCACCTTTCCAATGGAAAATACACTCGTGCATATCATATCCAACACGTCTGTGTTTGTATTCTTCGTTTTTTACATTAACTTTCCGATATACACTTTTCTCAGCCTAAGCCATAACAGAAAGTTAATTAGTATCAAAGACAAGTCTGAACCCACAACAAACATGCCAAAACATCAACAGATGAACATATAACACTTACAGCTAAAATCTCTTTGGCATGCATGTAACGAAATCGCTGAACATAGTAGAACACCAGCCACGCCAACGATATGATCATCAAAATGATAAAAGATATTGATACAAAGAGTACAGACGTGCGGTTAATGTTGGCGTAATGATACGTGTAAGGAGTTCCCACCGTGATGTGCATCTCAACACGTGTACCGTTGTCAGCTATGCGAGCAATTTTCTCGCCATCTTCCTTATTGATCAAAACTGACACCATGTCAAACACTGTAAATTCAAAAAACACATAAATCTAAAAATAATACACCTTCTCTTAGGCATCTACAATGTGAACAAACTGTATCAAAACAAAGTCTCACAAATAGCTTTATCAAGAAAATTCCAAGAAAGTTCTTCTTTCCAGTTTAGAAAATTCTGTATGCTACTGTATGTAAGCAACATGATGTACCATCCAGATCAAATATTCAATCATTTCATTAAACACTCACAATAAATACACATTTTATGGAATAAATGAACCAGTTATTAATAACTTTGAAATTTTTGAAGAGTTAGTGTATAAAAGATACAAATGAAAAACAAAACAACAATGGTTTACTTCTCTTTCTGCAAGAATAAGTAATTACATATAGGTATTACATTTCTTAATATCAGTACTAACTACAACTGATGCTTCCTAGAGATAAGAGAAAGATAAATGAATTAGGTAACATAAAAGTAAAAGAAATAAAAAGTGTAAATATATTCTAGAAAAACTTATCATATTTACATAAAAATTATTGAAACTTTCTACACATTCTTGCTTACACTCATCGTCTGTACCAACTGCAGGTAATATATATTGCATTCTTACCAACATTCATTATCTGTGACAAATACAGTGAATATCCTTTAAATTTTCAGTAAAAATGCTTTCAAATCCAATGAAAATTAAAGCAGTTTCTAATAGTCCATCTGCAAGACATTTGTTAATTTCCACATAAACATATTAAGATTATATTTAAAACTAGGAATGGTCCAAAAATCAATAACCACAAAATGTCTGAAAAATACATTTCTTTCTGAAATAACCTATCAAGAAATACAAAAATCAATTTTCTTTTATAATATCCCATTTCACTAATAACCATGTTACCATCATGAAAGTTGCCTTTTTTAATGTTTTAAATTATGAAACAGGAGTCTGGTTTTTCTCTAAAAATGAAAAATTAAAATGGCATAAATACATCATTTCACACTCTACACATCTTGTGAAATCTATGTAGTGCACAGAAATAAGACTACGACATAACTACCAAAGAACTACTCAGATACCATGTAATCTCTGAAAGATTTAAATCAGTGTAACTTAGTTAACTGGAAACTGAAAATTATTCAGTTGTTCTTTGATAGACTGTTTAGGCAGAGTATTCATGAAGAAATTTTGTAGAATGGATGACAACTGCCTGTTATGGAGACAAGTGTAGATGACAACGTTTCGAAAGTCTTCCACCTTTCGTCTTCAGGTCAGTATCTCCACAGGCAGTTGCCGTCCATTCTACAAAGTCATTCAGTTACTTAGTGAAAATGTATACATGTTCCATCAATTATAGAGGACATCCTGAAATATGTTCATTTATGAATTAGGAATATCAAAAGGTGTTGGGCATTCTGTTCAAACATAATTTGTGAAGTTAGGCCAAGAATGAACGCAACCTGAAGCAGAAATTATTGAAAAAAGGTAATTTGTTAGCGTTATATGGGTCGTATTTGACATGTTTTACCAAATAATCCAAAAATATCCACACAACAATAGAACACATTATAACAATAAATATCTGTTCAAATTATTACATATTTTATTTTGCCAAAAGAAAAAACTTTTCTTCTTCTAAAAGACAGATTTGTATACAAACGATGAATGCCTATTTCATCCAAACTTTAAAAACAAGCGGGTTTGCAACCTTTGTGATTCTTACCACTATCCTACACTAAATAACAAGATTGATATGATCATTGACTGTAGACACCTTTTTCTTTCACACAGAAAAGGAAGTAATTTATCCGCGCCAAGTGTAATAACAACAGCCTAGTCGATTTACGTCACTACTATATATGTTATACTTAGTTTTACGCGGAAGACACGGCCATTCCGATCTAGTCCTTTTTAAAGACAAAGATAACCAAGTAAATATTTTCTATCAGATTTGTTGTTTCTAAAAAAAGAAAAAGTTAAGTTAATCTATGAGTGGTTACGTGAAGATCATTAGTGGATCACACTTCATAAAATATATAAAAGAAAACTTTAGTCACGAACAACTGTAGTTCACATATCGTTTCTGACGAAACTTGAATAAAACAACAGAAAAAGAAAAGAGCACCAGTGAAATGTGCCATCTAGTTGGAAATAAGTTAAACTGAAAATGTTATTTAATTTAAACAAACTGTATAAATTATTTCTGGTTGCATTGCTTTAGTTAATATAAGCACGACTAGGACTATGAAGTCCGAAATCACCTAATCATTGAATAAATCAGATATCAATGTCATTTCTACCAGGATATGGAGAATGGCATTGAAATAACTTATGTATATAACACAAGCAACATTGCTTGAATGATTTATCCCGATTTTCAGGAAAAATAATCATAATTTGCTTTGTTATTTGTTTGTTTTTTTTACAAGTAAATTACTTAATCATTCACACACAAAAATAGTTTTGATGATGATTTGATAATTATGAAGTAAAAAAAATTGTTTGAAATAAAAATATTTTCATACATTTATTACGACTGGCTATATTTCAACCTCCCCCTTCTATTAGCAATAGCTACCCAACTCGTATATTTTATTGTAAACAGTAGGTCATGTTTCAAAAAGTTGGTAAGTAGGTTCACAACTTTAGCTTCTATTTGGTTTGTAATGAATTTTGCGCAACGCTATATGAGGACTATCTGAGCTAGCCGTCCCTAATTTAGTAGTGAAAGGCTAGAGGAAAGGAAACTAACTATCACCATCCAGAAAAAAAAACTGAAACCTTTTATTCATACTAAAGAAATTTTGGGTATTAAGGGTATTCCTTTTTAGATTTCGCTCAAAATGTTAGGCTGATGTTTTTGCTACGGAGCTTCATAATTCTGCTTCCTGGAGGTCTATAGAAGAATATCATATTTTTCTAATTCTCACTTACTGAATAAACAATATACTTGGAGATTTTACTGACAAATTTTATGGAGTTAAAGGCGGGTCAAACTTACGTGTTCAAAAGGATCCGAAATACAATCGGATGCTTTCGAAAAGTGGACTTTCCTCATTAAGGTTAATTAACCACTTTCTAAAAGCGCTTGGATTACTGGAGTTTTAATTTATCGTAACATTTCTATTTGAACCTGCAAAATATCGAGATCTTGAGTAGGGATGCTGAAAAGTGGTTACGTTAGAGGATGGTTTGTTTGTTTGAAAGCTGAGCCTAATATTTTTCCTTTTTTTTAAACAAGTCATAAATATTAAGTATAGTACTCTATAAATTAGTCATTATGTTTATTAAATTACAAAAAAATTAAGAAATGAAATAATGATAGACTGCGTACCTATTTGGAAATTTTCGTACTCGCCCTTTGACCCTACTGAGTATTACAAGCATGCATATTTTACACACACACACACACACACACACACACACACACACACACACATATACTATGCAAACACATTTTAGAAATGTATCACTTATGTGCCCATCAGTCCACTATGGTTCCACAAGAATCGGTGTTTATAAAATAGTTTGTATATTGTAGAAAAATACATAAATAACTATTAGATAATAGTTATCGTCTAAACCTGGCACTGAAAGCTTTGTTTATTGTTAAGTGAAAACCTACACGTAAGACCATCTGTATTCAGTCCACCGCGGGTATCAAAACCCGATTTTTAGCGTTATAAGCCCACTGACTTATCACTTAGCCACCGGCAGAGCGACAGTGAAAGTAAGGTAAGAAAGTCAGTTTTTGTCCAGTTTGCTTTAATAAACCATAGGGAAAAAAAAGTTGGTAAAAACAATAAACTTCTACATTCTATACAATGTTTTATTAGTTAACCGAATCCTCTACATTCCATACAATGTTTTATTAGTTAACTGAATCTTTACAAAAACTCTTTATACACTAAATAGATTAACTGTTTGAAGGTCAGATGTTTGGCATACAAGTTTTTTTCTTACAAATCTCGCTTTTCTTAGACTGTTTGCCTCAAAGAGTCTTCAATGAAATTAGCACCAAGATAAGATTATACACTTCCATACTTATAAACATGTATATCATATTAAAATAAAATTTGAGAGATAACCTTGCTTGCCACCACCGTTATTTTTACCGTTACAAGCCTGACTGTAATAAAAGTAGCTCACCATAAGAATGTAATATTGATCGCTTTAAGCCAAGTTCATTTTCTATTCCTCGTTACGTTTCAATCTACAAATGACATGTGCAGCTGAAAATGTCAAAGTGTCATAGAAAAGAATCTAACAATAAAAGTTAAGTTCCCAAAAATGTAGAATTTAAATTTGCTCCTGGGAAACACGCGATTACGGAACATTCTCACCAACGTACTTTAATATCCGTCGTCATGTTCAGCTAAAGATGGTGAAAACCCGCACGAGACATGATAGAGTTAACCGGCAAATTACTTGTTTGTTTTCAAACTGTTTACTACCACCGAGTCTACTAATACCATCTTTTATATTTATTACAACACTTGGTGAAACAATTGAATAAATTCCTATGGAAAATTATTAGGAGACCATGATAATAATTAGTACTTGTTCATTACAACAGAAATTTCCATACTGTGTGTAGCGACAAGTTCTTAGGGATTCCACGATAATTTCACTAAAAACATACAAAAAACAAAAAAACAAAACGAGAGAAGCATTGCACGTGACAGCAAATACGTGAAGCAAATCAAAGTGAGATTAGTTTGCTACACGCAAAGCTAGATGAGGGCTATCTGCGTTAGCCGTTTCTAATTTTGCAGTGTAAGACTAGATTCACTAGAGTTTGGTTTGAATTTCGCGCAAAGCTACACGGGGGCTATCTGCGTTAACCGTTCCTACTTTAGCAGTGTGAGACTAGAAGAAAGGCAGCTAGTCATCACCCACTGCCAACTCTTGGGCTACTCTTTTACTAACGAATTTGACCATCACATTATAACGACCCCAAAACTGAAATAGTGGGCATGTTTAGTGTGATGGAGATTCGAACCCACAATGCTGAGATTACGAGTCGAGTGCCTTAACCACCTGGTCATGCCGGGCCCCGTGGGCAAAGGTATCGTTGTTGAAAAAAAACAACTGAATATTGCTTCTTTCAAACATTCTGTGGATAATTTATAGAGAATTTGTTAACAAAGAAACGCATGCGTAAGATAATGATGAATAAAAAACTGTATTTAAAATTCCAACAGGGTCTAGAACCTCATCGATAATATCCAATGAAGAAAAATTTCACCCCCAATTACTTTAAAGGTGTCAGTAATAAGTATTATGACAGATTTTCACAGGGGCACCAAGTTAGTTGCATTTAGTGTTGAAAAAATGGTATGCGTCTCGTACATATAATAAAAGCAATTTTAAAAAAATCTCAAAATCATATTTGTTAACTACACCTGAAAAACATTGGGCCTTTTCATTTATTAAATCAATACAAAAAGCATCAGTATTTTCTTCTTTACAAGCCATTAGAAACTGGGTAAGAAACTAGTTGGCGCAATAGTCGCTCTATCTCTAGTGGATATGTCTCTTTCCAGCTATCCAGAACATCTCAAATTCGAAAACCAACGGATAGTCAAAACAGAGTTTGCTTCTTATTTTCGTTTATCAACTTTTTTTTTTTATCAGTAGACCCAGCGCATACATAGTTCTGGCAATAATTATAATTTTATCATCATTTGATGTACAAAATGTATTGGCGATCTTTGACTACATATTCCATCATTATTCTATGCAAAATTTATAAAGCTTTAAAATAAAATCTACAACCTAGTAATACATATACTCCATCTTACATAAAAAAGAGAAAACAAATAAAAGGACAAATTATCGTTACATAAAGCTACGTAGGGTTGCCTTCGGAACTTGAAAAAAGAAATCAATTAAGATAGGAATGGAAATTGACATATCACTTAATCCAGCTAATGATCACTCAGTAAGCTTAGCTGTCTCGACTTTACATGGAAAATTATATCTACATGGTTGACTTCCTTACCGATAAAACAAGTAGAACCAGAATTTCCAATTGTTAAAGTAACTCTGTTATTTAAAAAAAAAAAAAAAAAACCGTCAGAAAAGTATTACTCTACAGTTAACTAAAGGAATTTTTAACGATGAAGGCTGAACTTCTGTTCAAACACCAAGTTTTCGATAGACAAACTGAGGAAGCCAGTAATGTAGAAATTTTATTCTCGTAAAGCCGAGACGGTTAAGCCTATTAAGAGATTATTGGCCAATCAAATGATATGTCCACTTCTATCCATCTGTAGCTTGGATCTTTTTCTTCAAGTTCGGTCGCCAGCCCTATATAGGTTGTTTTTAGTTAACAGAAATTTTGTTTTTTCTTACATTTAATAAGTAACAGCAAATAATAAAATATCAAAATACCTACTTGTTCTCAGCTTCCCGATCACCATTGACAAATCTCCAGAATAAATCATTGTTATAAGTCTAGCTAGTTTCAACGAGCAATACAAACTCGAAATACTATTGTTAGTCACCTTTTATAGTTCCGAGACCTCCTACAAGGATAAAAACAACTCCTATATTAACGTAAACATACTACGCATGTTTATTAGTCATACGCTTATGAGAAACAGGCTTAATGGCAGAGGAGACTAGCTGCTAATTTATCGCCAACCAATCAGCACGGAGAAAAAGTAATTAACGCCAAACCGTTGCTATTTTACAAAATGCAACAGTGAGTGAAGACAAAGGCGTAGGTTCGTAAATTGAGGAACTGAGACTGAAATTACTACCCATAAATACACATTACACGTGAAAGAATACAAAGTT
Organism: Carcinoscorpius rotundicauda; assembly: GCA_011833715.1. Taxonomy (NCBI): domain Eukaryota; kingdom Metazoa; phylum Arthropoda; class Merostomata; order Xiphosura; family Limulidae; genus Carcinoscorpius; species Carcinoscorpius rotundicauda. The sequence continues at coordinate 4,217,652 of CM022403.1, read as the reverse complement.
AATGAGAAAAAAATCTATTGATCAGAACTAGAATAAATATTTCAGCACTCCACCGACAAATATCTTTATAACAGTTGGAATTCGAACTGCGTGTGTGTTTTCTTGAAGCAAAGCCGCATTGGGCTATCTGCTGAGTTCATCGAGAGGAATAGAACCCCTTATTTTAGCGATGTAAATCCGTAAACTTACCGCTGTAACAACCGGGGACGAGTTCTAACTGAAAACAGTAGGTTTTAAATAGCAAGTCAATTCACTGGTTTATAATCAGAGCTGACAGAGTCAAACACCACTGAAAATAGCTCTGCACAAGATAATACAGATTCATTCTACGTACCGACGTCTGTGAGACAAATCAAAATACATACTCAAGCGAGGATTAAAGGCGACTTATTTCATCTAGTTGTGTTACTGTCTTTCCAGAACAAACTATCATTTATTAATAATCTCACTGAAAAATCTTCCCTGTAAAGTATGATGACAATTATTATCTTAAAATGGTTTCCTACTCAAACTTGACAAACGATGTCATGTGAATGTTATGTTTTTTTAATTTAGAAAATACAAAATAACTTTACTTTCTTAAACTTAAACTTATGTTGCTTCTGCAGTTCACCAGAGGCTACATGGTCCACATGCCAAGTCTTGCTCAAAGTACCACTTGGTATTTTGTAAAGATTTTCACTTGATATAGAAAGAATAACAAATATCCACTTCTGTAACAAATGTACTGAATTATGGAGCTTCCACAAATTATAATGATTCACAGCTTACTGAATTCTTATGAACAAATAATGCAAAGTAAACTTTAATTAGCTTTCTCACATGCCAAGTGTCACATTTTCTTATTAGTTACATGCATTTCCTCCTAGTTTCAACTATAAACAGATATTTATAAGTAAGTACAGTTATATGCTTACAGCACATTTTTGGTAAATTTATAAAAATTATTAAAACAAATAAACTGAATCTTCATTGATGACCATTAATTGTATTTTAATCACAGTGTTAATCTTATAATGACATAAATCACCAACAACCTGATGACCAATCTTAGCCACTACCACTGATGCCATAATTTCCATTGGACAAATTGGAGGAGGTTAAACCAAACAAAAGAAAAGGTTTCAATTTCTTGACACAACAAAAACAAATAGTAGCTTAATCTGAAATCATGAATGGAGCTTTCTAGTAATAAAAATCTTTTATTAGGATTTAATACAGGCATACAAAGGAACTCCTTTCAATTTCAATTGAAGCCAATTATTAAACTTTAGTGTTAAGTTCACTTAACATCCATGTGCCACTTCTAAAATCTTAAGTAGTCGTATCCCTTTCACAATTCATAAGACAGAGATGGTGAAAGGGGGATGAGGTGTAAAAAAAAAAAAAAAAAAATCTTTAACTATGTTTTACTACTGGAATTTTACTTTCAACTCTGATACTATAACCCTCAAGAAGTAATTAAAGACAAACCAAGTAAATCAGATTTACATTTACTGCCATTTACTGGAAACATTAATCACAAAGATAACCATACACATCTGATAAAAAAAAGTATTCACATAGCATATGCTGGACTTGGATAAAACCAGTTAAAAAATTTCTGTTAATGGTAATAAGATTATTCTATGTGACACAGGATAGATCCTGCAAAGCACTCGGTTAAAAAGAATAATGTCTGGGTTGAGGGTTTAAAGTTCATCCCTGCACAGAGAAAAGTGTTCTAAAGTTAAAATAATGTAAAATCTGCTCTCATAGAGACTTTAACCAAGGACCATTTTCTAATCCTACAAGCAGCAAAAGAACACGTGTGATCACAGAAAGCTGTAGATGTAATATATGGATATCAGATAAGTATGGCAAGTCATTCTCCATGACTGGTCTATAGTTGTTAAAAAGAGAAAGCATTATTCTTGAAATAAGACATAACTTCCATGATAACATTCATACAATATAAAAATAACTGAAATGATAAGAATGTGGCAGGACAGAAATACCAATTAATAACTCCATTGAAAAGATATACATAAACATAACTGGGAAAAGAAAAGAGGGGAATAAGTAACATGTAATAAATCACATTCAGGAAAGATTTATACAAATGGGTTAAAGAAGAAAAACCATCACACGATAAATGTCAGGATAAGATGAACATAACTTGGAAGAAATACGAAATCAGGAGAAATAAGAGACACCTTTGAGAATAACATTGCTGTATATATAACTGAAAAATTATTTTTAAAGAATGAAGGAAGGAGTAAAAAGGGTCAGAATGGGAATACAAGTTTACACTTCTCAGCTGTAAAACGTACATTAAAAAGTAAAGCAGTGGTAGAAAAAGGTGTTATATTTGAAAATCTCAAGACAAACCATAGACCTTTGACATATTCCTCTTCTATAACCTTTTACAAAGCTTTTTGTTTTGTTTTATGGTTCACAACAGTTATTATAAGCAAATATTTTAATTATTGGTAATATCTAATCAAAGCAACCTACCAATATAAATCAGTCTATAATATGCCCCATTAACGAATGCAGCTAATCTATAGTTATTACATATAATGATTAAAATGCACTGAATCATTACTTAGGAACCCTTGCTGGAAGCAATATTTCTGGACACAACCACAACGACATCTTACAAGGTTTGGCAAGCTTAAAAATCTAGGTTAATTCTAAATTAATATATTAAGCTTGGAATACAAATTAATTCTCATAATAAAAATAATATTAAAAAACTTAACCAATGCTTTTAATGACACTAACACTAAAGAAAGAATACAGCTTACAAAATGCAACTGGTTATATACTTCCTATAGTAACCACTAGTTCCCCATTCCTTGAGAAGTATGACAAATTTAAACAAAATTTCATGTAATCTACTTTAACAATGTCTAGTGACCAAAGAAATCCTATTAAACAGTTCTAATAGTGTAACTTTAAAGCCACTGAACACTGGGAAAATTAACTACTACAATAAGAGTAGAAATAGTAACTAGATAGCAAAAGAAAAACAATATTCAGAAAGAGAAAAAAAGTATGAAATGGATAAGAAAACCACATAATGTGCAGTAAAAACATAATACTAAACTAACCAATTTAAATGCAATAAAATCATTTTTCTAAACTATATTGTGTATGGATTTTAACAATTTCACACAACACCACAACTTCACTCATTTAATTAATAAACAGGACATCAGGAAGAATAATTAATAACAGTTCAATCTTCCATATTTTCAAAACCAGGTTGTCTCTATTATCGTTGTTACATACCAGGTATATACAGCATTTCATGAAGAAGATGTCTGATATACCCCATTTCACTTGGTTTCATAGAAGGTCCATCTACAAAGAAATTGTTAAAAGTCCATTATTCCTGAACCACCTTGATTAGTACACTCAAATACTTACACAGTTTTGCTTATTTCCTTAACATATCCACCGAGACATGTATAATATTCTTTTACTATTGAATATGTAACTTCTTCAGTCAAGTGTATTAATTCTTAAAATAAAAGCAAGCATGGTGACAAAAAATTACCTCTTTCCAATAAGGTCAATTTGATTTACAAACACTAACCATGTAAATATGAACCAAAAGATACAATGTGAAATATATAAATTGGAACAATCAGTAGAAGATTCTACACTTAAGTAAAAGGGCATTGCTACTTCATTCAACAACAACAAAAAACACAAAGAATACAACATAAACATTGAATTGTGTGGATTAAAGCCAAGGAACAAAATAAATACAATATGCAATTTTTACTACTAATATACAATCAACACACATCCTAAGCATACTATTCCTCATGTTGTCAACTGAAAGACATTTATACAAGTTTCAGTATCAATGAGTATCAGCAGAATTGCATCCATGCAGAGCCATGATCATATCAAAGACCTCTTCTGCAGGTCATCATTTGATTACACGTTTTTTGTGTAAAACCTTTTGCCACAGTGTTTTACTTATGAAAGGTGCTTCATTCTTTTATATATCTATATTTTTTGCATCATTGCAGCAATATGTGCTTATCATGTGACCACTTTCCACCAATCCCATTGCATCCTCTATACTAGCACAGGTAGATCCCTCTAGCAATGCACCACAATCTTTACTTTTGAGAATTGGCACATACAAAGCCAAAAACACCTGCAAATCAATGAGGAGGAAGGATGGAAAGTAGGCAAGAAGATGCAAGTACCTACCAGAAATATATTTTCAGTGTTAGAAAATATTAATGTCCAAAATTGTACTACCACTGCTCTTCCATAACTAGAATCCCACATTGCAAAGGTGATGGAGCCAGTGGAAGTGCACAAACAAAAATTCAAGCAAATAGAGAGACTACTATGAAAAAAAAAAAAAGATTCCAAGATCTTCTGAGTATTTATGGAAGCACTCCTAACCTACTAAACCACACAAGGAAGAAAAACTCCCACAGAACACAAAAGGAGCCAATGCAAAACCAAACACTTGAACATAACACTGAAACACATCCTCCCCACAGATGAACCAAAAATACTACAATTCCTGAGGAATGGGGACATGAAAGCAGGCATCTGTCTTATGGAATTTGGTCAAAGGCTACAAAGAAGACGTTTCATCAATATTAACAAAAGTGTGGCAAGTTTTTCTGCCACATGAAAATTTAAATTCCTAATTCCACATGGATGTTTAAAAAAATAATAAAAGGAACTACTAAATCAACAAGTAATTCCAACCAGAAGTGAAAACTAGAAAACTAGCAAGAAAACACAAAAATTAGCAATATGCAATTTAGAAACAATTGAAAGCATATGTCTAAGTATCTAGATGCTAGAGAAAGTTACCTGTGCTAGTATAGAAGATGCAATTGGATTCGTAAAAGTTGGTCACATGATCAGCACGTTGCTGCAATGACAAAAATATATGGGTATAAAAGATGCACTGTTCATGAGATTTTTAATGCCTAGAGGGCAAATGAAGATCAAGAAATCTATGAGTTAGTAGAGGTACAATCACTTCAGAAACATGCTTTACTATTACATGCAAGTGTAACAGTTTTATTTAAATCACATCATGATTGCAGTTAGAAATAATTAAGTAGTCAACATATTTATGTATGTTGTCTGAACAGGATGAACTTAAAATAATATTCAATAAATACCCGAGTCAACAGAACATTTCGCACCTATCTGCCATACTTCCTAAACAGTAAACTGGTTCACCAAATAAAATAAGGCTCATCATTTTGAGCACAAACACATGTTTACAAACATTGTAGCTCAGTCAAATTATAAATATTTATTAAATAGATACATCAAAATTTTGAACAAAGAACCAAATAAACATATTTTATATATTCCAACTTCTAGGTAATCTACTTATCCAAACATTATATATGTTGCTGTGTTAAGTGTATAGGTTTCTTCATCATTCACTTAACCCTCTACTTACCTTATCTCAAGTTATCTTGTGTCTTATCACCAAAGAAAATCTCAGTAGCTTTCAAAACAGATATCAGTTAACACATACTTACTTTCAAAGTTCACAAACAAGTGGAACCAAAAGAAATATTTACACACACCATAGAAAAAAAAACAACATTTAAACCTATACATTTATTCTACTTTTATGTGATAATTAAATCTTTGCTCTTTCCACTCATATTTAACCTTTATTTATTGTTGTTTTTAAAGTTGTGTTTCATTAGAAAGTGATCAAGTAGACACCATAACAATGTTTTAACAAAAACTGCAATAAACCTGAAGGGAATATTTGAAAATCAAAATAAATATTGTTTTCAAGGGGTAATAATTTCTTTAAAAAATCAAGTTATTTTTTGGGATGGATGGAAGAAATCTCAAAAGAAAAAAATAGGTGTTCTGTTTGGAGGCAAACTCTTCCCAGCTGTGCAAACATTCACATGCAGACATTTTGTTTCTTCATCAATTACATTTAATAAATGTCAGAAAATATATTATTAATTCTATTTTTTTTTATTATTATGATTGAAATTGTCAGAATTAATATATAAAACTGACTTTAAAAATTGTTTTAAAAATATCATCAAGTGGCAAAAACATAAAATGTGACAAGATGCCTGATTTCAGACTTCAAGCAAAGTAATTGAGAATGAAGTTATTTTTTTAATTCTAAACTTGTTACATGGAAATTGACTACTCAAGCAACACAAATGCATTGCTTGTTATTTTGAATCAATAACAAATTTATCTATCAATTAATGTTCAATCCCTAAATGTTGCAACAGTTACTCAAATGTGTTATAATCAAACAAAAGAATTGAATAATCATAAGTTTCATTTATTAAGTGTGTGTGTGTGTGTATTTCTTATAGCAAAGCCACATTGAGTTATCTGCTAAGTCCACCAAGGGGAACTGAACCCATGCATTTATTACGTAAAGAAATACATAAGCAATGTAAAATCTTAAAATCGTTTATAGTGTTGAAGTAGCTTAAAATTAAAAAAACATCAGTTATCTATTCACACAACATTAGAGAGTCAGGTATCATTGTATGTTAGAAATGTAAAATGTAAAACAAATAGCAAGCTTATACTTTTACACTTCAGTAGCCAGAGCTGATTGTGGGTGCCACCAGCTAACTGCCTTCCCTGGATGCTTTGCTTTTATTTTTAACCAACAGTCTAGTTTATGTTACAAAAGAACACAATAAGAGCTCATTCAACAAAGTGTTCAATTAACCCTCATCTATTTCAGAAATACACACACTAATAATTTGCCCTTGAACTTCAGTGTATCAAGTATGTTTGTAACTAGTAAGGCCAATATTAGATGTCCATGATTTGCAAAAAGGATGTTTTACATCTTTATCTTGTGATCTTGCTGTTGTTACTTGAGGGAAAGCATACACTGAAGTCTGAGGTCTAAGAATCTTCAGTTAACAGAAGGTCTAATTTCTACATTTTGTTGCTACAGAATGTAACAGATTGATAATTACACAAGCCTAAAATCAACCATTTTGTCAATGTGTGTGAATTCTACATCTCAGTTCTTCAGAGAAGTGAATAATGTTAATGAATTCAAAACTTTCCTTACCTTAAAAGGTGTTTTATTTCAGATAGACTAGCCTCTTCACCCTTCCTGGAGTGTCTTTTGCCTTGTCAAGAATGAGTCTTTGGTATACATAGTGTGCTCAAAGGGGATATGCCCCCACTTCTATTGACAAAGTGTAAATTAATGTGTGAAGGTGGCAGACTTATCCAAGGAAAGGTACAAAAGTAAAAAAATCTTTCTTGGTACAAGGTAACAGTTCTCAGTTCTGTGAAAAGGAAATTAAAGTTTCCAAATTCTATCATACTGGTTAATATCACATGTGGAATACTTCAGGACTCTGGGTTATGACCGTTGTTCCTTTTTGTTTACATCAATGACAGAGATGAAGGAATGCTAAATAAATTCACTGGTGAGAAAGGTATTTGATGTTGGTTTTGTTCACTTTGCTTTAATAAACCACAGGTAAAAAGAGTTAGAAAAACAAAATTTTAGTTCAAAACTTCTACATCCATACAATGTTTTATTTATGAACTGAATTTTTATAAAAATTATTCTAAATGCTAGATAGGTTAACTGCTTGAAGGTCAGACATTTGGAACAAAGTTTTTATTGCAAACATTCAGTATATTTACAGATATCTAATCTCAAGGTCAACTGGCTTTTCTTAGATTGTTTTCCTCAAAGGGTCTTCAATGAAATTAGCAATACGAGTGTCATGTGCACCACTGGCTGAGGAAGAGGATTTTTCACAAAAAAATTTGGAATACTTAACAACTTGGTCAAAAAAGTGTTAGAGAGCTTTTAATTACAATAACTGTAAGATAATTCATATGGGTTGTTATAATTTACAAGTGGAGCTTTGATTATATAACTTTAACAATGTCATGGTTTTAATGAAAAGAAAGAAGCTTGGTGTTTTGGTTGATCAGTCTCTTAAACCATCCAAACAATGTGCTGTTGTTAGTGCCAGGGCAAATAGGATTTTAGGTTGTGTCTAAAAAATATTGAATAAAAACCTAAATAGGTTATAATGTCATTGTACAGGTCAATGATTAGGCCTCATTTGCAATACTGTGTTTAGTATTTAATCTCTACTTCAGAAAGGACACAAAACCCGGGAAGGGTTCAGAAGACAGCTACAACAGTGACATTTGGGATAAACAAGTTGTCAGAGAAAAATAAATTAAGACATCTTAAATTTGTATATCTCTTGAAAGAAGAGTATAAAAGTACATGATTTAGGTATTCAGGAATACTGAGGAAATGACAATCTTAATCATTTATTTTTTTCTATACTTAATGCTGCAAAAGATAACACAAGGGGACACAAAAATAAATGTCAGTATGGTAGGAGCCTTCTTCAGCTATGATAGCTTTACTTTCCTATAGGAGGGTTGGCCTTTTAAAATGTTCACTTCAAATGTGCTTGTTGCATTAAATGCTAAGAAACAAAGAGAAGGCTTAAGATATATTTGGATGAAAAGAACTGGCTTCTGAGTTTGTGTTTTTAAACTATAGTTAAGTGGATTGGACAACCAAAATTCACTAAAAGGTCCCTTGTTTTTCCTCTGCAGTTATTCACACCCAAAGTGATTCTGACACTCTTGATGAGTAAGTATTAATCATGAAAAAAATTGAAGACAAGTTTAAGGAGACAGATGATAATGCAGTATATGAAGAAGAACCAAACCATAAATCACAAATTTAAACTTACATTCTCCAAGACAGCTTGAGAAACCATACCAAAATACGAAATGCATTTAATTTTGCTTAAAGAAAATTGTGATCATTGGTAACTAAAAAATATTGTTGGATAATATTCAACAAGTTTCTAACCCATTTATACTTTGAATAAATAAAACATCACAAGCTTCTACCTTGAATTAAGAAGTTTATAATTTTAGTAAAAATTAAGCAAAAAATCAACACAATTATTTTGCAGACACTATTAATTATTTCTGTTTCTGAAATTCACTTTTAATGTGATCTTCCTGAAGTCACAGAATGTTATGAGTAAAAAAGTACAAATTACTGCCAATAGCAACATAAAATTCAATTTTAAAAAACTGTAATATCACTAGCCTGAAATAAAGGTCTCTCTTGTTTATTCTAACTCCAATGACAAATTTAAGTCATATCTTAAACATGTTTAAAACTAAAAAACTTTAAAACTAAATATTATAGTTTTTCCTTTCAATACAACAACAATATCCATTTCTCTAAAGAAAGACTCATACATCCACATCCAATGTAAAGTCCCACGTTTTATATAAGCATGCTAGTGATTAATTTCAAACATATCCTAAATTTTGTCACCACACCTAAACTCTCCAGTATGAATCTCAAACTTTCTCTCTTATCGCCCATATATCTTTTTATTTGACCTTAAAAACACTGCTCTTTCTTTTTCTTCACAAAATGTTTAATTTCCAAATTGTCACACCAATAAAAATCAAACAAACTTTACTGCCAAGGTTATTTCAGGCATTGTGCATTATTGAATCAACATCACAATCACTGCAAGATAAAAATATCTTAAGTTAGCTTTGAAAAAAATGTCTTCTTTCAAAAATCATCTCAAAACCTGAACAAAATATAAAACATTGTTAATATAAATACCAGTAACAATTCTCAAGTTAAATCGAAATATTTAAACATCAAATTAAGTATTACATATAATAACAAAAAAAACAAAGGGAGAAAGTTTAAACTGACACCAAATACACAAATGCTCACCTTGGTGCTGTAACTTGAGTCCAAACGAGTTGTACTCACTACTGTAAATAACTACAGCTGTTGCATTGCTCACCATAGCATGTTGCAACTTAATGGTGTCTTTACAATGTCCATGAGCAATAAGAGCAATCCATGGTTCACGAGGAATAATATCAGAATCAAAACGCTCACAACCATCATGAGTAGTGTGGTTATTACTCGACACATGTATCACAACCCCACTTGCTGGTTCTATCTTACCTATATTGAACTTTCCTATTTTACTCTTATCATAATAAATTTTTCCAGTTAGAGGATGCGTGTATGTAATGTTAATCAAAGCAAATGCATACTCTTGAGGTCCATATCCATAAGTGAACTCACAATTACCAAAGAATCTAAAGTAATCGACAAATACTAGTAAAGGAATGAAATAAAACCAGCAACAAGTGTAACGCCCATACATCTTGAAATCTGTAAAATAGTAAAAGCCTGAAATAAACTGAACCCCAAAATTTACAAATAATATCAGAATTTGATAAACAAAAGGAAGCTAAGAGATGACAAGAGACTTAAAGCTCTTTTACACCTATAGGCTATACTACACTCTACTAAAAATTCTAACTTAAATTAGCCATATACTGCGATACCTAAAACACATAACATTATAGTCTTAAAAGAATCTGATATTAGTACTGCCAAACACTAATAACAATAATACTATCACAAAAAGTACAACTATAAGGCTATTATATTTTGTCTCGATAAAAAGTAATACTTTTATATTGATTTAATCATTTACACTAAATTACCTTGACAACTTACGATAACACATAATTTTCATACCATACAACTACTAGTTATTACTACTAATAACAATTCATCACTTGTTGAAAGTTGCAACGTCACCGTAATCCTGAAACGCACTACTATTTACTCTATAAAACACTGTTTAGCGTAGTAATATTTATAGTATTTGTAATGCTAATACAGTAGTATATCATGACATCGAAACACTCGAAAACAGTTACGATGACACAAACGTTCCGTTATCTTCATCGATCGTTTAAAAATGGAGGCTGTTTAACTAAGGTATCACATATTTATATAATTTTAAACAGTTAAGCTTGATACTAATTTCAGGTACTAAGATACTCCCAACTTCGTGCTTCTCAAACTATCCGTGCAACTGCTATAATTTATAAACATTCAGGAAGATGAATCCTTTACATCCTTACAAAAATATTATCGATCCAATCGTAGCAAGAAATAACGACACTAGCGCCAGAGTCTGATAATTGCATTTAATAACATATTTTATTCATGATGAAAGATTTAGTTTATATTTATATTCACCAGTATGTATTAAATTATTGTAAAAACAAAACTTGAAATGTAGTGGCTGTCTACGCCACTACGCCGTCCCTAATTCAGCAGTGTAGAGGAAAGACTAGATGGAAGGCAGCTAGTCACCACCCACCCCAACTCTCGGTGTTCTCTTTTACCAACGAATAGTGAGACTGACCGTCACATTATAATGCTCCCACAGCTGAAAGGGCGAGCATGTTTGGTGCGATCGCGATTCGAACCCGCCACCCTCGGTTTACGAGTCGAACGCCTTAACACGGTTAGCCATTATCATCGCAAAAAAGAGGGTACTAGCATTTTTGCTTGGTATAAATATCTACTCTTGCTCTGTTCTAACTTATAGCTGTTTGAGTACAGATTTTACAGATGTTAATCCTAAGAGAGATAAAGTAGCAGATTTATAACCTAACTTGATAAAAGCGGTTGTGTACCAGTGTCTATGTAATTATGCATAGGTTTTGTTTTTGTTTGTGCATAAAGACTGTTCATTTTTCCATCACATGTATACAGTCTCCTTACTTTACTACATAAGCTAAAAACTCAATCAAGTTTTCAATCACAGTTATTCTTTGTTTGTTTGTTTGTTTTTTTGGAATTTCGCACAAAGCTACTCGAGGGCTATCTGTGCTAGCCGTCCCTAATTTAGCAGTGTAAGACTAGAGGGAAGGCAGCTAGTCATCACCACCCACCGCCAACTCTTGGGCTACTCTTTTACCAACGAATAGTGGGATTGACCATCACATTATACACCCCCACGGCTGGGAGGGCGAGCATGTTTAGCGCGACGCGGGCGCGAACCCGCGATCCTCGGATTACGAGTCGCACGCCTTAACGCGCTTGGCCATACCGGGCCTCTTATTTGATCGAACAGCGTAATTTCACGATCTTTCTTATATTGTACCATCGCCCCAAGCAATTATGATTTAGAGTTTTGCGACAACGATTTTGGTTTGTGTTGAATTTCGCATTGACTGTCACATTATAATGCCAATACGGCTGAAAGTGCGAGCATGTTTGGTGTGACAGGGATTCGAGCCCGCGACCCTCGGATTTCGAGTCAAGCATCTAAATCACCTGACTATACCGGGCTATTGCGAAAACGAAGTGGCACAGGTTGCGAACCATAAGCCCTACAAGCACACTGTTGATATTCCACATTTATTCAAATAGTAAAGTACATTAAGTTAAAGAAGGTAGAAACGTTGTTATCTACTTTATTTTAATAAAAGATTTAATATCCATATCAGGCGTCTTGAGATTTATTTTTGCATGAAAAGCGTTTTACTCACAGAATTTAACTTATTTATGACGTATTATCATTCGATCTAGAGATCCGTTTTGATTGGTTGCTTTTGCGTGGTCGTACACAATCAATGTTAAATTTGTGTCGTTTGTGTAATAATATAATACGTTGTAATTGTTAACTTAGCACTACTACTAATTGATAAAATATGTGTCCCTCACTTTATTTTATAAACGTATAATTTTTATCAACTAACTGTAAAAACACACGTGATTGTGTAGAAGATTTCGCTACTTAATGATATTGCAAAAAATATTAGCAGTAAAATATTAACTTATCGGTATAACTAATATAATTTTTAATATTAGTTTTATTCAGCCTAAATTGAAAACAAAAGTAAACAGTAAAATTAACATTAATTTTAAAGAAAACAATGGAATCTGACGTACAATTACCACATCTTGAAGAGGGATTTAATGGTATGCAAAAATAAGTTAATGAAGCCTTAGTAAAATAAAAATGAGTCTAAGCTGTTTATGTTGCATTTGTAATTTGTTATTTAGAGTAAGGTACAATAATAATTAATATTTTAATAATAATGTTCGGCCCATAAGCTGTTAAAGTTTGGAATATTCATATTTTTACAGCTATTAAAATTTGACGTTAGTGTTAGTAATTTTCTAACTAACTATAGATACAAAGAGTAATTACTGGATTTCTTTACAAATTATAATGTTAGTTTATACTTGCAGATGACCAATCATATGCATTTAATGTTCAGTTGTTTGTGTATGTATGATGAATCGTGAAACTTGTTCGTTAATGTTATTAATCTAACTTTATTTTCAAATCAGTATTTCATTTAAACAGTTGATAGTTTCTCTTCTATATAGTTATCAGTTTTAGTGTATCATTATAGTTTGAATTATATCCCAAGAAAAAGAAATAAATGTCTGAAACGTGATAAAATAATATTTATTAAATCCTATAGTCATGTATATGTATGATAAAAGAGAACAAATGTGAATTCAATGACTTTAAATAGTTTTAATAAATGGTGGATACTGTGACTTTCCAAATAATATACGAGTAGTAAAGAATTCATTATTAATTTTTTGTGTGTAAGAATGTGACTTAAAGTGCTATTCAAAACATTATTTATTTGACATCTGAGTTATAAAATTCAATTTTACTCTATGTTGCTGATTTATAAAGTTTGTGGTAGTTAGGAGTAAATAATTGTTATAATATAAAGTGGAACTGAAAGAACTGTAAATATGCATTTTCAAAGTTCTAAGAAGTTATATAATTTTCATGCAAAAACTGCTCAACAGACAAAGGTATTTTTATTTTTCTTTGCTTTCCAACTTATTCGAGTCAGGCTAACATTGCAATTCACAGATATATCTCGAGTACTAATATCCTTGTTTTTTCCTTTACAACAAACTTGTAATACATTTTGCTCAGATACACTGGGTAAATTTAGAATCTTAGTGAACACATTTCTTTTGGAAATCCTAATGTCTATTGCTCTGTTTGTAAAGTAGCAGTATTTAAGTTGGAGTTTAGTCGGTCTTTTTCAAATTTAAACCTATGTCGTCTTCTCGTATCTTCAGAATATAACACTAAGAGGTCAAGTCTTTTTTGGCATATGCCCCTTTGAAATCTAATATACTTCAGTAAGGTTATAAAAATTTGAGGAATCTGTTAGTCCATCTAAGTTGTCCCATCCAGTAAACTAAACTTATAAATAATAAAAATTCTATTATTTAGATATTATCTTTTTCTTAAATTTCATGTGTCCACCACATCTGATGACAATTTTTTCCATAGGTCAATGACCATTAGAATAATACTACTTTAAAATGAAGTACTGTGTATGTTGGCATATACAATAACATTTCAAGCTTAAAAAATCCTTAAAAACTGGAGTTTCTTATATGCAAAGTATGAAATGTGAACCTTTAATTCTGTGGTGCATGGTAAGTTTATATTGGTGGATCTGATACAGTTGAAAAATGGGATTGATTTCTAATTTATTAGTGATGGAATAATAAAACTAAAAGGACAAGGCAGAAGCCACAAAAGAGTTTGAAAAATAAAATATTCACTCGAACCTGACCTTGTATATAGGATCGGTGGTACTTTAGGGAGAATTTTATGATGTTAATGAATTAAATGGTCTTTAGTATTAGTGTACTTTTTTGGGGTAATGTTTGGATTGAGATAAAAATTTCCGACAAAAATCATGTTTTGATTGATCATTTTAGAAGGTGTAAAAAGCAGAATACAACTTTTGAAATTCAGGGAAATGTTGCTTGCGATTCAAAAAATCCCCCAAAATGTATAACATTATTTTTTAATTATAAGACTTGTAATTATTTATCAAGTCAATCACATGTTAACAAGTTAGGCATCCTAACTAGTTGAAATTAAATGTAAATGATGAATAGGATTTGATTTTGAAGTTTTAATAACTCATAACCTTTTTATTTAAAATTTATGTTAAAACATAAACTAGAAAATGTTTATTGTTTATCAAATCATTAAAATGTACTAAATGTATCAAGCAATCATATACATTTTATTAATAGTAATGATTCATCCTTTCCCTATAAATTGTATATTATATATTAGTATTTGTTTGCAAATGGGGGAAAAACAAAATATCAGTATTTCTATTCTATTTATATATATATATAAATAAAAGTTTATTAGAGTAAGTTTCTTTAATTTCTAATATTCCTTGTAATAAAGTAAAAGCTATGCAAAGAATAAAATATTTTATCAGTTGAAGGTAATTTTCAAGCTACATCTGGTCAGTATGACTTAGAAACAACAGATATACCTAAATTATTAACATCAACAAAGGGTTGATGTTACTGATGGCACAAACATTTTCATGCATGTGTTGAGATCCTTGAAAAACAATTCTGTGATGTACTAAGTTGCAAGTAGTTTTGATGTAAATTGTGTGTATATATACATAGATTAAAGAATGAATTGTGTCGTGATTAAATAAAATGTAATTTTAAGGTTTTGCGTTTCTATTCAATTTATTACATTAATATCTAGTAAGTTATGACCTTTAAAGAAATAATTGATGAAAATTTCTAGATGGATTTGAACGATTTTCCCTCAGTAAGTTGTAAAGAAATTGAGATTCTTTGATTTATGGAATTTGAAAAGGATTATTCTAAGTAGCTAAACATAATCCATACAGTTTTATATGTTAAGAAATTACAAAAGAATTTGAAAAGATTGGTAAAACTAGTTTTATTATTGTTTTAGTTAATCTAAAATAAGGACAGCAACTAATGTAAATAGTGTCCATTTAAAGCAAGAAACCTATACTTTAGCAGCACACACATGTGTATATATTTTATGCAAACTTTGTTTTTATTTTTCCAGAAATAGGTGATTTAATGAGTCCTTTAAATGACCTGGAAACCTCATCTGTAGAGCTTTTTGATGGAGATTTGCTCAGTTTGTGTGACCTGTATGACCCTTCTTTGAAGGAATTTGAGGATGATAAACAACTGGATGATGTAGAAGCAACATCTGAGTCTCTGAAAAGAGATGCTACTTTACAACAAAATGATCTGCAATTAAGTTTTTTGCCTGTTGATAATCGGTCACTTGATATTGACCTATCAGATCTTTCCAACAAGCCTGAAGCACTGTGTAGGAATGTTCCTGTAGAGGGGACAATATCTGTGAATTTTACTACAAACAACCAAACTCAAAGATTAAGTACAGATATTAAGTCATCAGTTGCCCTCATAAACCAGACATCCACTTCATTTTTAAATGAAGAGGTTAATGTGGCTCAGACTTGCACCCCTACAATTCCCCATGTTGCTGTACAACCTTTTTCCCAGAATATTACTGCATCTCAGGCTCCTTCAAAGCAAAGTTTACAAGTGCAAAATGTAACTGTTGATGATATAGTGACTGCTTTGAAAATCCAACAGAAACAAAAACTTCTCCAACAAATTTGTCAGCTTCCATCGCACAAGATTCAACAGGTGAAGTATTGTCTGGTCGAGCAGGTGTAATTTCACTTTATGTTGTAAAAAAACTTATTGTCAGTTTTGATGTATTTTAAACCTTGTCTTTTTTTACCCCTTGAGCAAATTGTAACAATTTTTAATATTTTCAGGTCAAAGAAGGTTATTAATTCTGCTGGAACTAAAGTAATCAGTAATTAATATACTTAAGGTAACATACCAGTGACATAACTTTTAACAAGTTTGAGTATCTTTGTCAGATTCCATATAATTTTGCACTCTAGAGCAAAGAAGTAAATCTCCAAGCCTCTCCATAGAACTTAGTAATTTGAACCAGAAATTACTTTAATATAACAGCCTGTCTAATAACATAATTATTTTCTGTTTTCACTAGATCTGGCTTACAATGGCCAGGTGGTTAAGGTGTTTTACTCGTAATCTTTAGATCGCAGGTTTGAATTCCCATCGCTTCAAACACTCATCCTTTCAGCCAAAGGGGTATTATAATGTGATGGTCAATCCCAATATTTATTAGTAAGAGTAGCCCAAGAGTTAGCAATGGGTGGTGATGACTAACTATCTTCCCTCTAGTCTTACATTGCTAAATTAGAGAAGGTTAGTAAAGATAGCCCTCAAGTAGCTTTGTGCTAAATTCAAAACAAATAATGAAATGGACCAAAACAAGTCAGTTTTGTTCCAGATTGCATTAACTGTCAAGTTGAGAATTTCTTTTAACTGAAGTAAGGTTCTTATTTGTTTGTTTGTTTTTCACAACAGTTAAATGCTTAGTAGAGAATTTTTAGGTTTTTATCATTAATAATAATTGCAGACTTTCATTTCATTTGCAAAATTGCAAAGTATGAGTTGCAAGTAATAAAATTGCGAAATATATTTTGTCAATTTTTCCAAAATTCTGATTGGAATGAATCTATTTCAGGTACATTCTCTGTTTAATGGAGGTTAATTTGTTTGTTCTTTAGACCAGTGTAGTTAATGGAGTGCTGGAATTATGTTTTTGATCTTTAGTATTATGAGATATGAAACTGGAACTCAAAGTATTAACATCCAGCCTACCACTAGATAGAAAATTAATATGGTATCACATGCTGAAAGTGTGTTGCATAAGTTTGGTGAAGATTTTACTGAATGATTGGATGCAGTGATATGAAAGTTAGCTGTGTACAGATTCATGACAGCTGTGTTGGTGGTGCAGAATAAAAGCTAACATGTTTAGATGCAAAAATATTAATTCTGTTCAGATGGGGCATGGCCAAAGGAACAATGTTATTTGTGTAAGCTTATCTGCTAAGGTATAAATTGTTAAAAAAAGATACTCAGATTTTTAATGAAAAGATTATTTTTACACAGTTCTAAAAATGAGATCATGTCCAGTAAAAACAGATGAAAGTGGGAAACAGTGTTGTACACTCTTCATATTTTGATGTATATCACTGCTTCATCCTCAGGAGTTTAATGTTTTGTTTTTGTTGTAAGTTATTACACTTCTGAGGATGATAGTGCATGATATACATCAAAACATGAAGTGTAGAAGACTGTTTTCCAGTCTTGTTGATATTTTTAGTCATTTTTACTCAGTATAGCAAGTTTTATGTGTATTTAAAAATTGGAACATTTCTAGCTTTAAACATTGAACATTACACAAGTGTCAAAAAAATGAAAAAAAAATACTTGTTTGTGTAATTGAAAAAAAAAGCCAACAAGAAACAAGGTGAAGGATATTGGATTAGTTGTATCATGTTTTATCATGTTTCACCTCATCTGTGCCTTTTTAGTTGTTACTTCAGGCTCAACTTCTGAAGAAGAAACATGAAGAAGGACTTATTACCTACACAACCACCCCGGTGGTATGTGTTGCACCATCTTTTCAGGCCGTTTCTAATGCAATGGATATGACTGCTTCACCTGTTCAGGCTGCGATCAGCAGCCAGCAGGCAAATGCAATATTGACAACTGGAATCCCCATTGTCTTTGATCAAGATAAACTGCCAATAAACAAGTTGGTATCTAGTATTATTTTAAAAAAGGCAAAATGAATATTTGTTTATACTGCTATTTCTGTGTACATGTGTGCACATGGGTAAATTGTTTACACATTACAGATGTGATTGTTTTGTATTGTTTAATGAGGTAATACTATTCTTTAACAAAAGTTGATTGTAAATTTATTGTATGTCAGTTTCATAAATCACTGTTTATTTTGAGGTTTTATTTCTGTCCATAAAAAGTTTGATAAAACTCAGTTTTATTAGATATTTATTTGTATAGCTATGAAATAAAATTATAGAAATTGTTTTTGGATTTAGAGATGCAGTATTACTTATGGTAATTTGTGTTGTTTTTTTTCAAGAGGCTAGGTGATTAGAGTGCTTGAATATCAATCTGAGGGTTGAGGTGTTAACCAAATGTGATCACCAGTTTAATGGGTGGGGCTGTTTGTTGGTGAAAGAGCAGTCTAAAAGTTGGTAGTGGGTGTTAATGACTAGTTACCTTTCCTCTAGTCTTTCAACATAAAATTTTGAATGGTCAGAGCAGATAGCTATCATATGTAGCTTTGTGTGAAATTTAAACCAAACTTTTTTTTTTTTTATAAGAAATTAAGAAGAAGCATACAGGATGGTCAGCAACTAATAAGTAACTTCCAGTTTTAACTATCATGTACTGTGTACAGTGGTGCTCTGTTGTAAGTTTGTTAGCAATGCAGAATTAGCTAGTTGGGAATGAGCTGTTTTCTAAATAGTTTGACTTAATTTTACATTGTTAAAACATTCAACTAGGTTTCATTACCAAAATTAGTGTGAGCCACAATACAGTGAATTATTATATCATATTATAAAATGTATTATTTAATTTTCTTCATGATTAAGTTTCTAATATAGGATATTCTGATATGTGTATAACCTCACCCAGAAGTGTAACATATCTTTTGTTAAGGTGACTGTTGTCTTTTCATAGAATAACAAATTCAAAAATTGTGCCAGAGAAAGGAGAGAAAGGAAGTGGGCATAACATTATAGAACGAAGGTACAGAAGTAGTATCAATGACAAAATTACAGAATTAAAACATATAGTTGTTGGAGAGGATGCAAAGGTATGATAGTTAGTAAAACTGTAATAAGAAAATAACTAACAGTTTGTGTTTCATTGAAAGTAACCTTTTTTTAGCATGGATAGTATAGAAGTAGGGGTAACTTAAGTTGTTTTTCCTGCTGAAGAAAAAATCTTGATTTGTTATTCATTCTAAAAAGTCTCATCAATCTTGCTTTAATTCATTTTTAACTATAGCAACTTAAAATGCTAATATTTCAGCCAAGTAAAACATTCTTTCAAAGCCTTTTTAAGTAATATTAATGTATTTCTATTCTATTAAATTTCGTTATGTTTCAGGCTCATCTTGTGTAGTTATATGCATGTCATTTTTGTTGTGATTTTGTAACTCTTGTTTTAGTTTTATAACAGTTTTATTAAATAAGTAAGTGATGATATTTCAATTGTAATTTTCCATGAAAAATGACAGTTACTAGTAATAAATTTGTGTTGACTGTCTAAGAGCCAGTCTGGAATACTCGATAATTTTGGCTAGTGTGGTATTAGACCATTATATGATGTATTGAAATGTCCCAAATGAAAAATGTATTGTTCATATAAATTTTAAAAATTATACATTTAACATATTTGTGTTTATATCTTTTATAATCATAAAATCATTTTGAAATGGATTAATTTCATAACCAGTTTCAGAAGTAGTTTCTTGGATAGGTTTTGACCAAACTTGTAAGTACAGCATATAAAGCTCTAGACCTTATTATTTTAATGGAGGTAGCACAGATGTTCTATACATAGTTTGCAGTTGTTTCTGTCAGTTCATACATTTTTTGAGATATCTTCATAAATGTGGGAGAATGCTTCCACCAAACCTTTATCTTGACCAGTGTACATCCCATCTTAAAACCTGTTAGGGTTGGTGAGCATTTTACCTGAGCTAAGAGATCACTCTTTCAAACCAGACTTCACAATTGGGAGATTTAACATCTTTGTGCCAGAATGTTTGGGTTAATAGAAAAATGCACTTTACTGAATATTGCACAAAATAATGTAATGATGTTTTCATTATTATTTTTTTAATGTAGCTTAACAAGTCTGCAGTCTTGAAGAAGACTATTGATTACATCAGGTTTCTTCAGAATGCAAACAAGAAACTTAAACAGGAAAACATGGTCTTGAAAATGATTTCCAAAGTGCAACGTAAGTTTGAAATTGCAAAATGTTTCTTTCATACGAAATATTAAGGTTGCATGTCGCATTAGCATGATGACTATGATTCTTGACTCACAATAATCTGATTTGAATCCCCTTTGCCAAACATACTTACCCTTTCAGTCATGGGGGAGCATTATGATGTGATAGTGAATCTCACTATTTGTTGGTAAAAGAATAGTCTAATAGTTGATTATTGGTGGTTTGAACATTTTTTAATGAAATATTGATAAATAAAAACAGTCCCATTGTAATTAGAATGGAATTAATTATTATGATTCTTTGATTGCTACAGTATTGCTTCATTGTAATTTAAGCTAATTAACTGTCATATGTGAATATTTATAATAAATATAGAGATTCTAAAAGTAATTTCTGATAACATACTTTTGTTTCCTCTTTCCATCAGTGGTTTGTCTCATGCTCCACTACCAAAAATCTGCAAATGCTTATGAAATCTGTACAAATTTTTATGCAAGCAGTTGTATCAGTTTTATATCAAAGGTTATTTTTGTTGCATAGCTTATGACACATTAGATAAATAAATATCTTAATTCATTATCAAAAGTAAACTTAAATGCAGCTTCACAGGCCAATTTTTTTTTTATATTACATGCTCTATGTTAGTAAATATAGAACTAACTTTAACAATGCCAGCAAAAAAAATTTAAAATATCTAAAGCTTCAGTGAATTGTTAAAACAGTTAACAATAATCCATAGTTAAGGTAGTGTATTATGGGTGTAGTATTATCACATTTAAAATACACTTAGCTTGTATCTAAAGGTTACACATTGCTTTTAGTGCTTCTTTTGGCCCTCCAGAGAACATTCTTGGTGTGAAAGTAAAATAATGATGTGGATGTTTTTTGATAATAATAATAATAAAAAAAAAAAATTACTGGTGCCACTATAGACTGCAACTAAACAAATATGAAAAGATTTTGAATAATAGCATCACGTTAATAGTATGTACGTTGTATTATTCTCATTATGAATGGTAAACTAGCCTGTTACATACTAGAATAGTATTAATTTATTAAGCAAAGTACAGGCCTGTATTCCCCACTTCTGTCAGGTTTTATTTTCTGTTGCATGACACTAACACATCAACGACAAGGCTCTGCTTCTTGTGGTGTGTCCAGAAAATCGTTTTCACTTAAAAATGTAAGCACTGTTTTTTATGTTAAGATGACACTTCTGTAGGAATCTTTCAACAGCATTGTATAGGGTAAAATGTGTCAGAGTGATTCTCTTGGCTTGAATTTTTGAAGCAAGTTCAGTTTAAGTGTAATCTAAATGTCTCAGTAGACCACATGCTATAGTAACACCAAAATTATCTTTACTTACACAACACGTCACCAGGCTTAACATTCTTAAGGTCTGTTTGCTAGAACTGAATGCAACAGTTTCATTACCTGCATCTTTGTAGAAAAAAAGAAAAATAATTCTGTTACTTTTATAATTGTATTTTTCTACATTTTGACTAACACCGAATATTATTTATTTTTCTTTTAAATACTGAACATTTCATTAAACTGCTGAAAAACGTGTGTGTGTACACCCTTATAAATCTCAGTAAGTCTATTGTTAATCTAAAAATTGTACTTGCCTAATGTTTTATGTTATCTTTTTGAAAAATAATCTTAGTGTTAAAATTGATATTATTTTCCAAAAGCATTATTTTTTAATAGGAAAAGTTGCTGTTTTGTGGTTTTCAGAAACTAAAGAACATGGGGATCAGATGAGTTTACTATCAAAAATAGGCATTGTTTCTGAGTTTTCTCCACCTCCATCAGAAGAACCTCAACGGTTACAAGAAGACAATAACTCTTCAGAACCATTCTCACCTAACCTTTATTCTCCAGATTGTTCCAAAGGTGATTCTTTTGCTGGATCTTCTAAACCAGTGGATCAGTCAGATAACTTTATCACAAAAGGAATATCAGATCAATCTCGTATGACACTCTGTGTTTTTGTTTTGGCTGTTTTATCATTTAATCCATTCAGAAATGTTCTATCTAATGGAAATGTCATTACTGAATCTGAAGCAATGTCATCTTTGCGAACTAGTAGAACTATTTTATCTTCATCCCCAGGTGATGATTATGAAGGTTAGTTCTGCAATATTTCTGTGACATTCACAATATTTATTTTTACAAACATTTATTAATTAAGCTGTAGTAATTTTGCTTTTAAAGTTTCAGAAAAGTTGTAATATTAAAAGATTTGAAATTACTTAAGTTCTTATGAAATGGTATAACATTTTTTAGTAGAGATTTAATTTGTAAATAAATAATTTTCTAAACCTAAAGATAAAATATTTATGAAAAGGTTGTTTTTTTTCTTCAACATTCTCAGGAAAGTGGAACAACTGGTTCTTTTCATCGTTTATGGTCTGGATTTTGAATTTTACTGTAATACTTGCCATTATGATGAAGCTTTTTATTTATGGGGAGCCATTATTAAAGATAAAATCACCTCATTCTATGATGTTTTGGAAGCATAAGAAACGGGCAGATTTTTACATTGCAAAGGTAAAGGAAACTCAATCTTTTCCAAATAGATGAATGTCTGGGTCTATCTGAAATGAAAGTTTAATTTCCAAACATAATCCTGTTTAATCAAGTATTATTCAAAAATATTGTACAGCCTTCTTCATGTCATCCTATTTCATTATGTCGAGTTTCGCTGATTTGGTGGAAAGATAGAGAAGCTAAGTCAACTTTTGTTTTTTTCACTTATGGAAACTGAGCATTATTGAAAAAGTTTGTACTTAGTTTTCTGCAGATTTTCCATACAAGTCTAACTTTTTAGTTGCATCTGGAGAATAATTATGTTAAAGAAACTATCTCATCACCAGCAAATAAGATGAAATTTTTTGTTGTACTGAATTTCTCACCTGGTAGATATGAATTTCTTTCTGTAAAATGTTTTATCTTTAATAGTGAAATATGATTGCACTATTAGAGACAAAATGTGCATAGAACTAAATCTATTCACCCACAGTAGCTGTTTCTAAGTGTTCTTAAATTAATTGACCTCTTAGAAAACAAGTAAGACAAAAATTATATAAGCTGCTGTTATTGAAATAAGACAATGATTTTGTTTTTAGCTGTGGTATAATGGCTCATAGAATGGTTCCAAGTTTGTTTTTTTTCAATTAAAGACATTTAGCTTATAGCCCCATCATGTCTTGATTGATGTATAATTTAATTACAGCTTTGGACTTAGATGACCAAACCGTTTTGATCGGTGTGTTTGACCACACCCAAGGTCTCCTAGATTAATTTACTGAAATTCTGTCTAAACGAATTTTAAGTGCCATGGATGTTGAGAATTCCATCTTGTTTACAAAAAAAATATTTGTTTATACACTTTGTCAACACTTGTACAGCATTTATTAGCAAATTCTTCTTATATTTTATCAGTTTTATGTTGCTGTTTTTATGTGTGTGTGTGTGTGTGTTAGATGCATATTGAAGCAATATTTTCACAGTGACTAACTTGTATTTATTGGATTTATTATATATTAATTATAAGGCCATGTAATAATAATGTTTTAAAATATAATGTAGGCAACTTTAGATATCCATAAATCTGTAGTGTCTACACTTTTTTTTTAACACAGTAGAAACTGGTCTTAGCAAGTCTTGCAAATTAGGCAAAATTCTTAAATTGAAGCATATTTTGTCAATTTTAGGGAGATTATTTTGGTGCTAGTTCTCATTTACAACTATGTCTCCGAATTCTTGGTCGACCCCTACCGACATCCACTGTGGGTCTGATAACCAGCATAACTTGGCAGATTCTGCGGCAGTTCTTGCACAGATTATGGATAGGGCAACTTATGAACAAGAAAGCAGGTGGGCTGAAAACTCTGCAGTATGTGCGTGAGGAATATTTTCAAAATACAGCCCATATTTACCATCGTCTAAATCAGTTACACTTGTTAGGTAGGTTTTATATTGTTTCTGTTTTTACTTGGTTATTTTCTCTGTGCATTTTGGCACACAAGTAGCTATATTGCTATTTAGCACTGTGCTCATGCATTTGCTAGATTGTGTTGTAAACAGAAGCTGTTCCATATTACTTTCTTATGTCTTCTATTTTTTGCTAAAACCCTGAGGTAGCTTCATTAAACCTCAGCCTTTGATCTTTCTTTTTCATTACAGGGCTTGCCTTAAGTGTATGCTTTACTGCTTTATCTAAAATATAACTAAGTATGCATATAATAATTACACACTTTAAGTGTTATAGTTTAAGCATTTGTAATAAGTCCAATTAGGTAAATGTATTTTGAGCCTAAATGTATAAACATTTACAAGTTCATACCCTCGTAAAACCAAAGGTTTGACTAAATTGGAGAGCTGCAAGTTAACCTTCAATTAAACTTTATTTATATTTTTGCCATTGATGTTTTATTTTAGAGGAGCATGACCTGCAAGTTCAATTATTAAAGAACTTTACAAAAAATATGGAACATTTGCAAAATTTTTAATGACTCATTATTTCAGTGTAATGAACAATAATTACAATATTGCTAATACATTTGAAACTCATTAAAAACAAAATGGTAAATTTTGTAAATACAACAACAAAAACTATGATGTTGCTAACACTTTGTGTTTAATTGCTTCATTTTACAGTACAGTTAATGCTATATTACACTTGAAACTCATAAAAAAAAATTAAATTCAAAGATACCACAGAAGACAGAATTTCTTTTTTGTATAAGATATTTCAGAAACTTTTAAAAGTATCAAATATATATTTTTATGTAATTTTATGTAGGAAATAGTTTGTATGCTTGTCTTTGTTCCAAGAGTTCTCACAATGTCTTGTGTAGTGGTGTTTTTTGTTGTTTTTTTTGTAATGACTTTTCTCATGTTTCTTGTCAGGTTACAATGGAGAGAGTCATTTAGAAGGCATCAACCTAGCATTGTGTGCTGTCAACCTTGCAGAGATAAGTGGAAAATCTCTTTCTAGAAAAACTTGTGCTCATATTCACATTACTGCTGCTCTTAGGATAAAGGAAAGCTTTCCATACTGTTTACATTTTTTTACTGTAAGTAGGGGTAACATTTCCAGAAGTTTGAGAGGTTTATGGCTATTTTCTATGAAATTTGTTTAACAAAATTCTGCTGAAAAAAAAATAGTAGCTGAGAATATGAGCTTTCTAAATTAGGTCTTTTGGCACTTGTGATTCCCAATCATTTGTTGTGCTTTTACTATATCTGATGTACTTCTAGAATTATCTTGTTCTCTCAATTCAAACTTAAGTTCTTCAAAGACATTTGAACTTTTAAAAAAATTCTTAAATGATGTGAGACAGTTTGTTTCCAATTTAATTAGCTCAACACAGATTTAGTCAATTTGACTAACCACGTAACCTCTGTACTCATTTAAAGACTTTATAGATTTAATACTTCTAAATTTCAATATAGTGTGTATTTCTTCACAAAATTTGGCAGTATTTTAAATAACATTACATTTCTTTCACATACAAAAAAATTATTTATTAAAGTATTCTTAATAAACTAAAAGATATAACAATGTATTGACTATTTGTTTTGAATAGTCTGTGTGTAAAGTAATTTTCTTGTTAAGATCAGAAATACTTTTGCTCATCTCGTATTTCCTTTGTGTAATATCTAAAACTTCCTAACAGCATTTCAAACGTTTTTTCTAGTAAAACTTTTTATTTCATCTGTTACTTTCTCTACCCTGACTGAAAAGGGGATTGGTCAATTTGACTGACCTCATAACCACCAAAAAAGTCAAAATCTAAATTACTCCCCTTTTTTTTCTAAAATGATTTCAGATAGTAACATAAAACTATATTTATTTATTCTGAAGCTTGTATACTGTTAAAATATAGATAATTAGTTGAGTGTTTAGGCTATATTAATTAGTTTAACATCAGCAAAAAGTAGTTTAACAAAATGTAGAATATAAGATACTAAAAGCTTTCTAACAAGCATAGTAAACGATACTTAGGATGAAAGGGGTGACTCCTTCCTGCAGGTAACTTGTAGTTGATAAAATGTAAAAATTAATAGTGATTTATCTTTGTATGTGTATACAATATTTTATTAATGGAGATAATGAAAATTTTCAGAGATATTTTCTCAGTCTAGCCAAGAAATTATGTAAATCAGAAAGTCAAGTGTCAGTTTTCCAATGGCTCTTTCTTCCGGATGGATACAGGTTTTTTCTAACCAACAATTGGTCTTATAAAGAAGATGACACAGTTTTCAGCTGTCTTGATAATACTGGTACATAATGAGGTTTTTAGTTTCTTATTTTAATAATAATATTAGTAAAGTTTACCACAAAACTTTTTGAAAGAGTGTTTGCACACACATTTGTAGTCACAGCAAAGTTATAGTTTCAAATTAAGATATCAGCTGACTTGCAAACTTATTAGGGTGTCTCTAGCTACCTATTCGTTCAAGTTATGCATGTTATATAACAACTGTGTGACCTTTACCCCTTCTGGACTTCTAACCCCTGATTTTTCATTTTCACATTGGAAATACTTAACCAAATTGAAATGTAGTTTATTCTTTATAAGTAGTATATGCATACACACACACACACTTAACATTTCATATAATTGTATTTAATAATCTTATTTTTTAGGTTCTGAAATTTATAGTTTTAGATTGGACACTTTTGGGAGGTGACGTTGAAAATGTTTTATTTAATGTTAGCATTTAATTTGTTTTTTATTGTTCAATAAAGAGAACTGGTCACAATTTGGTATATTTCTTTTCTCAAATTTAGCCATATTCCAAGTTTGCTCAAATTCAGTTAGAAAAGTGTTGTTACTTGGAGACAAAACACCAGTATACGAGGGCTGTTCAAAAAATATGCAGACTGATGTCATAAAACAAAATGTACTTTATTTAGAAGTTACAGGTCTGGGACCCCTTCAAAGTACTCTCCTCCCCAATGCACACACTTATCCCAATGGTGTCTCCACTTGTTGAAACAGTCCTGGTACGCTTCTTTTGTAATGTCCTCCAGATCCTTTGTCGCATTTGCATTAATCTCGGGAATCGTCTCAAATTTTCTTCCTTTCAAGGGTCTTTTGAGTTTGGGGAACAAGAAAAAATTGCAAGGAGCAAGGTCAGGTGAGTAGGGGGGTGGGAAAGAACAGTGATTGAGTGTTTGGTCAAAACCTCACTAGTTCTGCGGCACAAATTTCGCAGCAACGAGGTGCATCTTCAATTTTTTTGTCAAAATCTCGTAACAAGATCCAACTGATATCCTACACTCTTTAGCAAGCTCCCTGACAGTCAAATGTCGATTTGCTCACACCAGGGTGTTGATTTTGTTGATGTGTAGGTCATTAGTTGTCGTGGAAGGACGTTCAGGACGCTCATCATCTTCAATGGACTGTTGACCATTTTTAAAACGTTCATGCCACTTGAAACATGCCGTATGCTTCATAGCAACATCACCGTAAGCTGTGTTAAGCATAGCAAAAGTTTTAGTTGCAGATTTTCCAAGTTCAACACAAAATTTCACAGCAAATCATTGCTCCTACTGGTCATTCATTCTGAAATCCGCCAAACAAAAAAATCACACTTCACTTAAAACCATGTAGCTAGTACACAAATGAAGATGTCTGCAATCGGGAAATGGCGTCGTAATCAGCTGATCTGTGCAAACCTTGCAACACCAAGTGGATTATCCTGGAACCAACTGGAGCCGTGCAATTCAAACAGTCTGCATATTTTTTGAACAGACCTTATATATTGGTTCAATATTATATTACCTAGTCTGCTATAATGTTTAGGTTTAACTAAAATTACTGTACAAGGTTCCTTTTTACTGACTGACTGCCCAACTAATCCCAGAATGTTTCTTGAAACTTAATGAAACCTCAGAAATTCACAAAATTAAGTGCAATGGTAGATGATGGAAAATTTCAGTCTAGAAATTTTTAAATCTCCTGCCATCCATTTTAATAGTGCAATTTTAGCACATTTCCTTAAAATTACATAAATGTACATTTACCCTTTATTGAACAATTTTGTGAAATTGTTTAGTTATCTACAGTAAGTTGAATGAAAAGTAGGCTAGTCTCTGTATCTGAGAAATGTAAGTATTTCTCATGAAATGCTAATTTCTCGACAGATAATGTTCTTGGGGATTTTAAAATGATAAACTATTCTTTGGAAAACCTCTTTCAAGTTGATTTGTGTTTCCTTTCTTTGGTTCTTTACTTCAGAAAATGGAATGGCTAATTATTAATCCTATAATAATTTGTCATTTGGAAACAATCCACAAATATTTATGTATTTGTGCAATCAGATTAATGTTTATTAAAATCTTTATTGAGAAAAAAATATCACACTGCTGATATTAATTTGCTTTATTTCAACAGGTGATCCTCTGTCCTATGTATCTCGAAAGTTCAGAGAGAATATATTAAGGAAAGCTGTTAGATCCTTGTTTACTTCATCAAATAGTTTGTCTTCACATCGACATCAAAGGTGAGACAAAGAGTATGAAGTACAAATTAAAGTTTAAAAAAAAAATACTGATTTTATTAATAAAGAGAATTGTGAAAAATGTTTTATATCAACATCCATAAAACCATTTAATGTTAGTTTATAAACATTTAAACAAGTAAAATAGCTTTGGATGTTGATTATAAACACTACTGGTAACATGATTTAGTAGCCTATAATTGCCATTATTTCTGTGAATGAAATATTAAAAAACCTTGGATTAAAAGATTGTTAACTGTGTCTGTGAGGGGTAGGTTAAAGTATATATGTTATGACCTTTTACAAAGGTACATTTAAAATTTAATTAAGCTAATTTATTGTCATAAACACGCACGCACGAATAAACTTGGCATTTAAACATGGTTGATAAATCAAATCTCGTTTAAATTCTTAATTTTAAAGAGAGCTATTTAGATAAATTTTCAATTTCCCCTTTTATGAGAATTGTGATATTTCTTAAGCCATTTTGTCTGTTGTTGAGTTTATTTTTTTAGCATTCAGAGTTTAACATAATTTACCCATTGTAGTATTGATGTTACTAACACAGTTTTGTGTTAAGAGCCTTTAATCATCTTTGATTATAAAAACATAAACCAGAACATCAGAACAAATTTGTCATACCCACCTGTCACACCCTCTTTATCGCAAGTTGCCAGAATTTCCCTGACATTTTATATAGCAAAATTTATAACCAATAAATAGACAAGGTTTTAATTGCCAAATAATATATAATACTAACATACTCCCAGTAGTTTATCCTTTTATCCATAATGTGAAGTTTCTATTGTCAAGTTTTATATTGAATATCTTAGGAAATTTTAAAGCACTTAGACTTTATTTAGAAAACTATTTAAATTATAATAGTTATAGGATACTTTTTGCTTTGTGCATGTTAGTATTTTGTTTTCATGTGTTCATATTTCAAATAAATAAATTATTTAATGCACTAGCATCATCATTACAGAAAAATAGGCTTAAATTTCATGGGTGAGTTGACAGGAAAAAGATAAAAAGCTAGACATAGGTACAAACCATCTTGGGTTTTATTTATTGTTGTGAAATTATGCAGAAATTAAAAGTTTGCTAGGTAATAAAAAATAATATAATAGTAACAAAATTTCTTCCCAAGGTGTAAATCCAATTTGAAAATTTGAAGATTAAGAAAAGTAATTTTAATCCATACATTAAAATCATTTTACATGGGAACAGTCACCATTCTGACATAAAACATTTATGGACAGATATTTATTAAAAGAATTAAGAGATCTCATTTCCTGTGTGCAGAAGACTTTTAATGTTTACTAAAAGTTTGCCAAATTGTATAAAGACACGTACCATGTTAAAGACTTATCATTTGGATACTCTCACGGTTTTCTGGTGGTTACAGGGGAGGTCAGAATGATCAAGCCCATAGGAAAAGTTAAACACATCAAAAAGTGTTAGCTAACAAGTCATTGTAAATATGAATATATATCACTGTTTATAAATGATTTAAACTCATTTTATGTTTTGTTTCTAATAACTCTCAACACAAGCCCACTTACAGCTACTGCTAATAGTTTGTTTGTATGAACCTTTAAGTATTTTCATATTCAGTTATTATCCAACCAGTAAAATAAAATTTAAAATGTAAATTGTTGTATATATAATTGTGTATGTTTATATTTAAAAATATATTGTTTGTGTATAGAGACCAGCCACTTGGAGCTGCCACACACTATTATGTGGAGCAACTAATGGAAGCAAGTCAAGCTGCAGGCTCACCTCGATCAGTGGCCTTTACATTTGGGAGTAACCTCCAATTACACAGCATAGATAGTGTTAGTGAATGGTGGGCAGCACTAATTGGAGTAGCTATTCATTGGATTCAAGGAGAGGATCAGAAGGCTGAAACACTCTATAAGATTGTGGACTGCTTTCCTGTCAAGTTTTTGGGAATTCAGTAAGTTGTTCAAAAACATCTGTATTCTGAGGCTTGGTATTTGTATGTTATGTATTTCCTCCTAAACTGCTGATCACTTCCAAGTGGTACAAAAAAAATCATATTGGTCCTAGGAGTTGCATAAAGGTAGAATTTTTAACCCAATTTCTTAAGTAACCCAGAGATTTCATGAAAATACTTATGGAGGTTACCCAAAAGCTTACCTCAAATTGGGCATTTATTTATGTAATACCACGTGAATAAGTAGGCCTACTAATTACCATTCATGACTTGTTTAAAGAAATTAAACTTGCATTATAACAGCATTGATTACTAAACTGTATACAGGAAAAGTACAGAAAAGTAATTCTAGCATTAAATTTCATTAGAGTGGCCCTGTAAATGTTGGCCATAAGCCTATAGGTTCACAAGTTAATAATAATAATAATAAAACTAAGATCGTTTCTTTCAAGTATTAGAAGAATTAATCAAAGAGCTGACTGTATTTTGCCTTCACCTCAGACTTGTGAATTGAATTTCTCCTTAATTTATTGCAGCCTTGCATTTGTCTCATGGCTGCTTATTCATAAAACAGGCAGAAATGAATGTTAGTTATAGAACATACAGAAGTGAGAAAAAGTACATTTTTCAGGTATTTCATTTATTAAAACCATGATGTTAATAAATAAATAAATAAATAAAATGCACATAGAACATACAGTTGTCTTTGGTTTTGTCAGTTCTGTTTGTGCTCTTCCAAATTATTTGAAGATTGTATTGACATAATTGTTAATACAGTTTGTAGTTCACTGTTAAGTTTCAAGATGCTTTCATAGTATAGTATCTTTATTTCAGCTATTAAGTCTCTCAACATGGGCTCAGTCAATTTGACTGACCACAACCTGTTTTTACTCTAAATCTTTATGAATTTAATACTTTTAACTTTCAAAATAATGTGTACATCTTCACAAAATTTTACAATCTTTTACATACAAAAATGTTTAGTAAAGTACTTTTAATAAACTAAAAGATATGTAGATGACATTGAATATTTGTTTTAAATAGTTTGTATGAAAAGTATTTTTCATGTTTGAAATGTATTTTCAAGGTTTTAAGGATTACACAAAGGAAATTTGAGACTTCTGATATGAGGAAAAGTATTTTTCATGTTTACATTGCTTTTGAATTACATTAACTGTATGCTGCTTTAGTATGTGACTCGTGAAACAATTTTATTATATTATCATTATTTATTTCTTTTACTCAATCTAATCTATATTATCATTATTTATTTATTTTACTCAATCTAATCTACAAATTTAAATATCCCTATTTTTCCATTTTAGTTACCTTTATAAAAAAATAAAGAATAAACATCAAAAGTATGATGTTAAGAACACTTAATCCTATTTTTATATGAATAGTAGTTGTGCACTAAATTTTTATTTAATTAAATAATATACAAGAGGACATAGACTAATAACATACTAAAAGGACAATTTTCTCTAGCAAACACAATTTGTCTGACTTCCCAACTACGTGACAAGTGCTATTACAATTTTATCCAAGCTAGCCATTGTGATTCCTATGAGAACCAAAATTGTATTGTAAATAAAACTGACATTCATCTATTCAGAACATACCCCCAGTGGCACAGCAGTATATCTGTGGATTCACACAACTGAAAACCATGTTTCAATATCTGTAGTGGGCAGATGAAATGGAAAAAATATGTCGCACTAGGAAAAATTCAAGATTTTTTTTTTTCATATTGCCTTGTAGAATTAAGAACTTGGAACTTGCATATTAAAATATGGATTATTAGCTAATATTTTATCTTATACTAATTGGTATAATATAAACAGAAAGTAGTCTAACATGTTTAATGCAATGCACTAAAATTTTGTCATGTTCAGTTAAGAATACCCAGGGCAAGAGGGTTATAGTCATACTATTTTCTTTAAAGAAATTACGGTGAAGTTACATTTACCTATTCATTTGTGATTCAGTACTTGTATACTCATTCCTATAGCACCCAGGCCTGTTGTCTCCATCTCGCCCTGTCCTGTATAGCCTTAGACTATTTTTCATCTTCATCCAGGGCTGCAACACCTACCATACATTTAGTGGTTTTTTTAGTTATGTTCTTTGCACAGCAAAAGCTTTTTAAAGATTCCTTCCATTCCATGTAACAAATTTTAAGTGTTATCATATTTGTTGTACAGTAGCTTTTCAGTAAAAGACCCAACACTCTAAGGCTGCATTCAAGATCTATTAACAAGAACAATTTTTCTGTTTTAACAAGAATTATTGACCTTCTTCCAAATCTTTCCAGTTTACTTGGCATAGGTTCTACACTGGAAGTATAAGCCATGCTTAGATTATTTGTAATTAAATATTCGGTTCTTCGAAAAAGAATGTTAGATTTGAAACTTTAACTGTAATAAGAAATGAAAACATTTAAAAGCAACTTTATTAATCAAAATAGGAACCTACACTTTTGCCAATGAGAAATAAGATTATTTATGCCATGATGGTAAAACTCTGAAGTTTTGGAACTCAAAAATTCTTTAAAGCCATCATTTTCTGCTGCTGCTCTATTATTGCATCTTTTGTCCTATAAAAAGTTGTACCAATGTTTGAAAAAGTTGTATTCAGTGGGCAACAGATCTGAGAAGTAAGAAAGATGAGGCAATATTTAACAGACCAATTCTGAGCATTATCATGAAGCAAAATTGGTCCTCTTTGATTGACTAGTACTGGCATTTTTTCATGCAAATTTCTATACATTGCTTCTAATTCTTGAGTGTAAACCTCTGCAGTTATATTTTGACCCTAGTTGAGCAAGCTGTAATGGATAATACCATCTGCAGATCACCATACAGTGGTGACCGTAATCTTCTGTTGGTGCAACTTTGGCCTTGGAAAGTGTTTTGGAGCCTTGTCTTGGTTGAACTGTTGTGCAAATCACTTTCTGTTATCATAAAGGATCCACTTTTTGTCGCAAGTGAGAGTTCAATCAAGAAATGGGTCATTTCTGTTGTGCAAAATCAGCATAGAGCACAGTTCAAAATGGCAGTTTTTCTGATTTTCACCTACTTCATGTGGAATCCACTTATCAAGTTTTTTTTCAACTTGCTTGAGATGGTTGAAAATTGTGGAAATGCCAACACCCAATTTTTGTGCCATTTCTTGAAGTTTGAACCAAATTTTTTTCCACTAATATTCTCAGTTGGTCAATTCTATCAGCAAGAAAAACATCCTCTGTACTCCTTATCTTCAAGACTTACATTTACATTATGAAACCTTTGGAGCTAATGCTGTGCTGTAAGTTTGGAGGTGGTTCCTTCATCCCATGTTTGGTTTATATTACATGCTATTTGTGATTTATTATGACCAATTTTGAATTTATGCAAAAAAAAAGTGTGACTTCTTTTGTATCACCAATTGTAAGAGTTTGAAGTATTGGAAATAAAGTTTTAGAAAAGAATAAATACTTATGAACAGAAGAAAGATTTAGTTTTTCAGTTATATTTATGAAGTCATAAAAGATGAGTTTTCAATTCGTACAAATGACTAAAATTTTAGTATAAAAAAATCTGCCATTATTTTTTGAACAACCTCATACAAATAAAAAATATTTAAATGTTTAATTTTCATCTCAAGAAACCCACTTCCTGAAGCATTATTTAAAGCATACAAAGCGGAACAAGCCTATGTGAACAGATTGCCACTTGATGTTGTTTTAGAACTGTGTGCAGATGCTGGGCACTTGCTGGAAAACAGTTTAAGCTATGCCTTGTATCATGCTCCAACACCTACTGATCAGGTATGTTTTGGGAAAAATGTTCACTTTTCAAATCTTCTAAGTTTTTCTATTCATACCTTGAAGTCTATATCTAAGGAAGGGTAAAATTTAAAAACTACTGAATGATCAGTGTAAGTTGAAAGTTTTCTAATTGTTAGTAGAATAAATTAAGTTATTCTTATAAAAAGTGGGTAACATTGACAGGAAACATTTTTCTTAGATCCCATTTTATTTAATTTTGAAAGTTAAATTATAGTTTTGGCCTGATTATTAGGGTAATCTTGAATACCAGGTGATTGGACATTTTCAGGAACCATGGGGGGGAAGAGAAGTTGTCATAATGTCCTTTTTTTTTTAAGATCAACAAAATCAGTAATATAACTGAATAGCTTGCTGGTGGATTAGTTGCAAGGATTAGCAATTAACTCAAATGAACATCTGATGCAAGTGAAGAAATGAATGTTATCTGGACGACCAGGAACGTGATAGGCTAGAGAGGAATGGGAGAGGGTCAGTTATGGTTAAAAAATGGTTATGAATTTTACAGCCTAATTATTGTTTAAAAACAAAACAAAAAAACATCACCTTGTAATTAGCCAATAGGGTACTTCTTAATTCTAGCTGCACCATGAAGCACCTTTTGGATGTGAAGTGAACATTTGCTTAACAGTCAACCATATCTAAGTAAAAATAACTCTTGAACTATATTTCAACATAATATTTTTTCATTGTATAACGTTTTTAAGGTAATTTGAAATGTCTCTTATGTGGTTTTTCCTTCTGTTCTCTCTCATTTCACAATTTAGAATATTTCTATCCCCTTATGAGATTAGACCTTATGATGTGAACACCTATTAGTGAAGCTTAGCTTTAAAAATAGCTAGAGAAAAAGTCTAATATTGGCTAGAGCAAATTATGATTACACCAATGAGGAGTGGATAAGGTGGCATAAAAAGTAGTTTGGTTTTATGAGTATAATTGGACTTGTCGTACAGAGAATAAGAGTGATATCTAGTTGAACTTTAAAGTACTTGAGAATATTCTTTAGATTTGAGACTTTTTAAAGTTTCTTATTTTTCCATTTAAAAACATTTTTATTGGTTTGAAAGATACAGAAAACTTCATACATGAAAAGATGTTAGTTAATTTTAGTTGGCACCTACTAACAAATTATGTTATGTTAAAATACAAAGCAACTGTCATTGATAACTTGCTTGATACAGTAAGTGTTAAATAAAGCTTTTTCTTTGTGCTTTAAGTGATTATAATTCTTTTAAATGGCCTCATCAGTAATGTTCTCCTGCAGTGCAAATTTACAGTGTCACAAAAGGTATCAATCCTGTGTATTTTTATTGAAATTATATAGGAATTATTACTGTTCTATATACATTTTACACATGAATGTTTTATTTCAGCGTATAGATTACCTGTAACGTAATAGATTTGTTAATTAAACATGTTAATACTGTTGCGGTGGACTGTGGTTAACTTTGCAAATGAGTGCTTTTGAAGGTCAAAGTTGAACAATTATTACAATATAAGTGAAAAAAAAAATTTTTTTTACTTAGCCTGATTTCACGTCTTATTACAAGGGCAGGTCTTTGGTCACTACTAATAAGTTATGATCAGTTTCTGCAGTATTGTATTACATTTTGTAGCTGGAAGTGGTGACCACTGCAATTGGCAAATCAAATTTCTGAAAGAAGTGTGTTAATAGATATGAACCCAATGTATGTGGAATGAATTTATCTGATGACAATAAATAAAACTGAATTCCTAACCCAAAATTAAATATTGATTTTTTTTTCCTGATAAATTTCTTGGAAGACAGTTTTGAAAATTTCCATAACATAAAGTAAAAATAGAAAAAAATATTAAAAGTAATGCTACATCCTACTTAAAATATTTGCTCTAAGTTTCTTGCACTTTGGTTAAGTATTTCCATTGTGACAAGGAGATGATTCTAGTTATATAAAGGACACACTTTGTGTCGAAACAGTGAAATGGCTCTTGCAATAATATTATGGTAGTCTGTTATTCCTAAAATATATTGCTTATTCTTAATATAGCTACAACTATTTTGTCAAATAAGATGACATGTTTTCCAGTTTATTTTATTCACAACCAAGTGAGGTGGTATTGTTTATTTTAAGTGTGCAAATAATAGTATTTTGGTAGTGCCAATACACTATGATGGGTCGGGGTTGAAGGAGCTATAAATTATATCCAGCCGTTTCCTCTTAATTGAAATGTAATCCAGAAGTGATGTGGATTATTAAGGAATCAGGTTGTATACAAACTTTTCTGAAAAAGTATTGTTCAAAAGGATACAATTATTCTGGAGATTAGATTTCATAGGAAATTGTAATATTGGAAAGTGTTCTAGCAGATAATTTAATTCCTTGTCAGCTAACCTGCAGAGGAAGGAAATAATATAAAACTTAAATTACAATATGAATTATAATAACATTTTCAACAGGATTTTCAACTTCTTGCATGTGTCTGGCTGCTAAGTATAAGGACATCGTTGTGGGAAGAAAATTCAGGTGCAAAAGAGAATTGTTGTACAAACACCAGGAAAAAGTTCAGTTTCGTTAATGGATATAAGCACGACCTAGGTCTGTTAAGGAAGCTGGCTCACCATGTGTCTGAGGCACAGGCAAAGGTAACTTTAAATAGTTGGACATATGATTTCTTTCAGTGGAACATTTAGTTTTTGATCTATGTTGTAACTAATTGGTGGTCATTAAGAATCAAAAGGTAATTTTGCCAAAATCTTAATGTTTGTCATGTTTGTTTGTTTTTTTGCTCTTGACAGCTGCCACTCTATGAAGCTACTCTTCGGATGATTACAGAAGCAAACCCAACAAAAACTCACTTGCTTTTGGACCATAGTATAAGGAAAAGAATGGACTCTTCACTTTCTGTCATTTACTCCAAAGGTCTGATGGCATATTTCTTTGAAGAGCATTTTAGTTTTGTTTATTATTAAAATTAGATTTGCTAAAAAACTTGTTTCCTCATGCCTACTACAAGGTGGCAAGTGAAGCTACTCTTGAATATGAATAAAAAGTTTTATTTCATTTTTTTAACAAAATTTATGAACTTAACTTTTGTTTAACTTCATGAAGGCCTTTAAAAATGCACTACAGTTTTTAACTTGCTGGTTTTAACTTTTTAAATGCCATCCATGTGGAACCTATCAATTTGCTCATGAGACCATAATTTTGTCAAGGACGGACAGAATTCTTAACAATATGATTCTCGCCAAAATGTTTTAACTGGATTATCCTTGATGCTAAAGTTAACCTCACTGATTACTGTGGGGTATCCCATGTATTTGAGGGTTAATCAGGCATCAGTAGAAACTTTTTCTCAGTTAACTCCAGAGAAAGATAGCTTGACTTACTGATATTTTTTACAGCTTCACAAGTTAAAATAAGCCTACTGGTAGATGTCGAGTAGCCTTCCTAGTGGCACTTGAAACCAGATTTTGATACTTGTGGTGGGCAGAACACAGGTAGCTCATTGTTTAGCTAAGTGCTTAACTCTCAAAATACGTGACATCTTTGTTTGTAGATGTTTTGTATTAATAGTTTATCCAAATAGGTCTGTAATCGTAGAAATGTACCAATAATAATTGATTCTCTTTGCTGTTTAAATAGAGAAATAATACATTGTAGTTTAAAATTAACCATTCAAATTGTATGCAATATAAGCAACAAACACTAGTATGTTTATACTATATGGTGTACGCTACTAATGGACCACACAAGTACACTTAACTAAGGTTAAAGTTCTCTCATTGGTTTAGTTTTGTTTCTTCAATCAGCTTATCTCATAAACATTAGTTAATACAGGCGTGATGAGAAAACAGTTTGCACGAAGTGGATAATTAATTATTACCAAGCACAGATTGACGTAGACAAAAAGACACCAGAATGTCCAGTTAGAAGTATATAAAAAATTTTGGTTTGTACTATTGTCAAGCCTTTCCTTCATACTTACAGGTGCTGGTCAGTTAGGACCAGGTGACAGAGATCACGCTTATGCTCTAATACTAGCGTGCCGACATCTTCCATACCCCATGTTATCTTCACCAGGGGCTCGTGAAAGAATGCTTTCAGATGCAGCACGCATTTTGGAGAAGGTTGGTGATAAAAGAAAGCTGAGAGACTGCCAAGCTATGATGTCACTGGGAACGCTAGTTGGTGGAATCCAGACATGAGTTTGTTTAGTCAAAACAATTCACTTTCATTATTTGTCACAAATATGAAATCATTCATTTCATATAAGAAAAATTATTTAACATTTCCACGTGGATAGTAGGTGTGGGTAGTACTTTGATTTTTGTACTTCGTCCTTTAACGTCACTGTAGGTTGACCTGTAATTTACATTTTTCTTTGCCTAACTTATTTATCATCGGTGATGACGTTTCGAATAAAGGTTTTTGAATGTTTATGCATTCTGAATAAACTTTTCTAGTAAAATACGTATGTGTGAATACACACAAAGCTTAAACAATCTATCAAATAATACAGATATAAACTAAAGTTGACACGTTTTAAGATTCGATAATGAACTAATAAAAAATGAATATTTATCTTAAACAGGACACTGTACAGTATGGACATCATACATGACAGTACAGAGAAATGTTAGGTTTAACCATAAACGAAATGGTGTAAAAGACAAGGTGTAGGGACGCTAACCCCGATAAATTAGCTTTAAGTACAGAGTAACTGAATGAAAATATGCGATTAAAAAGAAATAACCTCTTTAATCTGGATAAAGTCTAAAAATTCACAAGTTTTGAAAAGTTCACCAACTCAGTTTAGATGGAGAATGGCAAATAACATGATCCCCCTCTTATATGCAAAAACGGCTCGTTTGGGTTTAGAAAATATTTTAAATAGAAGAGCGAACAACGTTTCGACCTTCTTCGGTCATCGTCAGGTTCACAAAGAAAGAGGTAACTGACCGGAAGCTGACCACATGTTTGGAAGGGGTTGTGTAACTGAGTGTCGCAATGTAGAGGGCGGGGTTAGATGTTTGAATATATAATTTTATCTATAATATTAATATAGGTATAATGGCGTTCCTTTATATTGGTTTATTTTGGGTTTAAGTTGTTGTATAAGTAAGGCTTCTTTAATTTTGCGTTTGTTTATGTTTGTTTCTTTATTTAGTATTTTAGTGTTTTCTATGGTTATGTTGTGTTCATTTGGTTTGCAGTGTTCGAAAAAGTGTGAAGGTGACTTTTTATGTTCTTTGAATCTGGTTTCCATTTTTCTACTTGTTTATCCAATATAGAAGTCGTGGCAGTTATCACATTGTATTTTCTAAATAATGTTGGTGTGGTGTTTGTCAGTGTAGTTTTTACATAGTATAGACCTCAGTTTTGTGCCTGGTTTTTGAATAAATTTGGTATTAACTAAAGTGTCATATTTTTTTACTAGTTTTTGCCAAATGTTGGTTATTTGTTTGCTGATGTCAGGAATATATTGTATATAGCAGTATATGGTTTCGTGATTTTTTTGATTCGTGAGATATATTTACTTTTGTTGGTTGATTTTGCTTTCTGTCTAGGTGTGTGCGTGTAATGTTTTCTACGGTTTGTGGAGGAAACTTATTGATGTTGATGAAGTATTGTTTTATTTTGTCTAATTCATCGTTAATTTTATCTGGTGAGCATAGTTTTATGGCTTTGTTTATCTGGTTTCTTAGTATGTTGAGTTTTTGTTTTGTTTCATGTGCTGAGTCCTAAGGAATGTACAGTCCAGTATGGGTGATTTTTCGGTGGATTTCTGTTTTGAATTGTGTGTCGGTTCTTATAATTTTGAGGTTAAGAAATGATATTTGATTGCTTTCTTCCTGTTCACATGTGAAGTTAATGTTGGGATGTATAGAGTTAATGTGATTAAAAAAATTAAGTATGTGTTTTGTAGATTTGAATCCCGCAACCGTGTCATCTACATATCTGTACCAGTATAGTGGTGGATGTAATGCTGTATTAATTGCTTGTGTTTCAATTTGCGTCATAAAAATATTGGCTAGAACTGGTGATACTGGGTTGCCCATGCTTAGGCCATTTGTTTGTATATAGTTTTGGTTGTTGAACATGAAGTTTGTCTTTATTGTGGTGAATTGTATGAGGGTTGCTAACTGGCTACTGGGAATGTCTATAATTGGGTTAGGGTCTCGGATATAGAGTTCTAAGGCTATCTTGCAGGCTTCTGTTGTTGGAACTTCTGTAAAGAGGGATATAACATCGAAACTGGCCATTAAGGCTTTATGATTAAGTTTATTTAGATTAGACTTGAAATTAAAAGAGTCTTTGATGAATGAGCTGGCTGATGTTGCATATTTGGAGAATGCCCATGCTATGTATTTACCAAGATTGTAATTAAACGATTCATATGTGGACATTATTGGTCGTAATGGACAATCTGGTTTATGAGGTTTGGGGATGCCGTATATTTGCGGTGGTGTGCGTGAGTCGGTTTTGTGTATGAAGGAATAAAGTGTTTGTGAAATTGTGTTGGCTTTTTTCATTTGTAGTAGTAATTTGTTCAGTTGTGTCTCATGTGTCTTTGTTGGATTTGTGTGTATTGGTTTAAATTTGTTCGTGTCTGATAGGATGTTACTCATTTTTTGTATGTATTCATTCGTGTTCATTATTACTATAGCGTTACCTTTATCTGCTTTTAGAATTTTTATGTTTCTGTCTTGTTTTAGGTTTTTAATGGAATTAATGTCTCTTTTTGTAAGGTTGTTTTTTTAGTTTTCTGTTTTGTGAAATTGTGTTGATGGTTTGTAAGAAAATCGTTTAAGATGTTGTTTTTAGGTGTTTCTGGAAAATATAAATTTGTAATTTTACCTGGGAAGTTTGGCTGTTGGATGTCAATAAAATTATCTGAGTTGTCTTCTTTCTGTTGGTTGTTTTTTTTTTCTGTAGAAAGTATCACAAATCTCCTGGCTAGGTCTTCTAAACATGTTTTGATTTCTATGATTGGAATGTACCTTGGTGCTGTTGCGAAGTTGAGTCCTTTGTTAAGTAGATGTATCTCGTCTGTGTTTAATTGTCGGTCGGATCTGGTAATTATAAGGTTAGTCAACGGTTTGTCATGTTGATGTCTATTCTGTTGTTTACATCTTAGTTTTTCAAGTTTTTTGTTGTGGCAGATCTTTTTGTCTCTGTCGTTCTTAGTATTGATTTGGTTTATGTTTGGTTGTATAAGTCCGTAAATCTCTGGTTTAATGCAGCATGCTAGTTGATGGTCTAGGTTCATTTTTTGTTTTTGTAAGTCATGTAGTTCTTTGTATTTTGTGTTCAACGTGGCTTTAAGTAGTTTTTTCTGTAAATTTTGGATAATGTTTGTGTATTTATTAAATTCTTTTGAAAGTTTTACCTTTACAAAATTAGGGGTTGTTCCTTTCTACATTGTTGAATAAAATTGATGTCATTTCTTCTATTAATGATTCGTTGGTTTAAATTTCTTAGTTTCTTAACGATCGTGTGAGCGTGTATTTTTAATAGTGGTGTACTGTATGCATGTTCAGACATAATGGTAACAGGTAAGTACAAATACACTGAGAAAAACACAAAAAAACTTACACTTCTCGAACAATCGCCGTGATGAAATAACACTAAAATACTAAATAAAGAAACAAACATAAACAAACGCAAAATTAAAGAAGCCTTACTTATACAACTTAAACCCAAAATAAACCAATATAAAGGAACGCCATTATACCTATATTAATATTATAGATAAAATTATATATTCAAACATCTAACCCCGCCCTCTACATTGCGACACTCAGTTACACAACCCCTTCCAAACATGTCAGCTTCCGGTCAGTTACTTCTTTCTTTGTGAACCTGACGATGACCGAAGAAGGTCGAAACGTTGTTCGCTCTTCTATTTAAAATATTTTCTGAATCCAAACGAGCCGTTTTTGCATATA
Source organism: Carcinoscorpius rotundicauda (assembly GCA_011833715.1). NCBI lineage: Eukaryota > Metazoa > Arthropoda > Merostomata > Xiphosura > Limulidae > Carcinoscorpius > Carcinoscorpius rotundicauda. The sequence continues at coordinate 4,174,790 of CM022403.1, read as the reverse complement.
AAATTTTCAACAAGTGGGTTTCTCGACATCACTGATGATCCCCCTCACCCTTAAAGTAAATAAATAACAATAATACTTCGACACAACAAAAAGTGATACGTGTGATACAGCCCCAGTTTATGGCATTCAACGTGCAGCTGGTCATACGTATTACAGAAATATTCCATTTTACGACTACAAGACGTGGAAATTTGTCGCTGTAGGACGAGCTTTTATTCTTTTCCGTATACTTTCATAGTACATGTAGTTGTCATGCTACACACTAGATGGCGCTAAATAAAGTTTACGTTTATGTAGGCTAAGTTAGGTTTGCTGTATAATTGTAAGAAAAATGTTTTACAGGATAACAAGCAAGGTACCGTTAGCTTACACGTACTTCCTTGAACATATAAACACATCTGATTATTTTATGATACACGACAAGGAATTTTTATGACGTGGTGTTTATAAAGAAGTATGTTTTTAATATAAACTGAAATATATTTGATATTCAACCTGTAGTCTGGTTTAGGGGGAAACTGTGAATTTCCTAAATATTTATTTGAGATAACGACATAAAAACCAAAATTATTTAAGTTTTCGAAAGTTCTGTTGGTAATCACTAGTATTTTATACACACACACACACACACACAGTACGTTGTTGAATCTTACGCTCGAGAATCTTCAACAAATTTAGAGAACAGGCGGGGCTTTCATAATGCACATTCCATTCCCATCATTTTTGTTTCCTGTGTGTTTAAAAAAACTATCGCAAAGTTGTATAAAGTTTCATCTATATATGCGTAAATGTTCCTGATTTTGAACTGTGGTGCACATGCTCGTTTTGTATGGAGCATGTAAAGGTTACACAATTACAAAAAGGAAGCGGTAACGTGGTGTATAAATATCATTGAGATAAAAAAAAAAATCGGGTGATCCACGGACAGAGCAAGAAGTCAATAAACACCAACCGTCCATTTTTGCGTTCATTCTGTTAGACTGATCAATAAATCTCATCGTCACTCCTATAGTGTTCTCACGCCCGGTGTGGCCAAGGGGTTAAGGCACTCGACTCGTAATCTGAGGGTCGGGACTTCGAATCCCATTCACACCAAACATGATAGCTCTTTCAGCCGTGGAGGAGTTATAATGTGACGGTCAATTCCGCTATTTGTTAGTAAAATACAAGCCCAAGAGTTGGAGGTGGGTGCTGATGAATAGCTGCCTTCCCTCTAGTCTTACACTGATAAATTAGGGACGGCTAACACAGATCGCCCTTGTGCAGCTTTATGCGAAATTCAAAACAAACTAATCTCACGACCCAAAGTGCGGAGCGCGTTTTTGTGGAAATGGGAACTACAAATCACGCGATTAAGCGTGAGTATCCTGAAAATTAAGCTAATCTTGGCTTATCATTATTGTCAAGTGTAAAAATATGTCGAAGATGGGCGGTAAAAAATCCCTTCTCGACAATTAAGTTCTTTCTCATTTTATTTTAATTAAATCGAAAAACAATTTTAAAATTTCACCTATAGAGTTTTTATATTGTAATATTTTATTATTTTTTTTAAAGCAAATTTTGGATTTGAAAAAAAAAAAATCCATGCTGGTGCTCCAGAATGTAAGGATTTTATAAAAATATATATATATATATACGAATATTTTTATTTTGGCTAAATTACGTTTTCACAATGTGTACTAGATAAAAAGTATTTGGTATTAGAAAATTATAGGGTCTAATTATATAGCCATAGTATTAATTCTGATAGCATATTAATATATTTTTTTAATATGTGTGGTTATACTCGCCCTTTCAGTCGTGGAGGCATTATAATGTGCGATCAATCCCATTATTCGTTAGTAAAAGAAAAGCCTCAAAGTTGGCGGTGGGTTGTGATAACTAGCTGCCTTTCCTTTAGTCTTATACTGCTAAATTATGGATGGCTAGGCGCAAATAGCCTTCGTGTAACGTTGCGCGAAATTAAAAACAAAAAAAATTAAATATACGCCTGAATTATGGTATAAAGACTGTTTGTTTTAATGGTAACTGAACATTTAAATTTTAACCGGTAGGTAACAGCACTTTGAATCTTGCCTAACCAAAACGAAAAGATTCGGAAAGTTCGAAATTTTCAGGACTCGTATTTCTTTTTATAAAGGTATCTTCAGTGCCACGTTTACAAAAAAAAAAAGAAAAAATTCCTGACTCGTGTAAGTGTGCACACGCATACATAAAACTGGCATGCTTTCAAATTCCTTGTTTCTTTTAATCACTGAATGTTCCATTACTCTCAAACGGAGCTATTTTGTTAACACCATGGCATGTTTTTTAGTAATTCAACAGCTGTTTCTTGTTGATTAAATCGCACAATTTAGCACATGTTTGCATAAAATAAGTTTTCTTTGTTTGGAACAAGAACGATATATTTTTTATTGGGACTCCTTTTCAATGTATTAAATAAAAGGTAAAATCTAATCAATGATAAATAGATCTTTATAGGGATACCCCTGGTGGTTACTGCCCCAATAAATATATTAAAGCGATTTTAAGTATGCGAATCAAAAAGTCTGATGGCAATCACAACTAATATAACGTCTCGGTGAAATGGAATAAATTAGACCTACATTTTGATGTTCGGTGTCCATGCATATTGTGAAGACACAATAAACTGTTCATTTTTGAGAAGGGATATGTAACAACGAACAGTATTCAAAAAGGTGTTGAAACAGGAGATTTATAACTTTCCAAGATGGTAATATCTATACTTAAAGACATTGAAAAGTTGTACTCAGTATAAAAAAAAAAAAGTTCCACGTTATGTAACAAATGAGAGCCCCTGAATTCTTTGTTTATTTGAAGTTAAGCACAAAGCTACACAATGGCCAATCTGTACTTTGCTCACCACAGGTATCAAAACACGGTTTATTGCGTTTTAAGTCCATAGACATGCTATTGTGCTGTGTAATTAAAAAGGATTTTTGTTTGAAAAAGTGAAGCACGTCATGACAGCACTAGGTTTTTCCAAGATATACTTAATCAGCCATTGCGTACCTGAAATAACTGAAGAAAGAGAAACAGATATTTGTGGTATTGTATTTGAAGACACACAAGTCGTAACACCTGTGGATTTCGGTGCGGCTGGTCTCTTGAAACGTGCTGTGGCTTCGAAAACCGTCGTCTACCTCTATACTAATGGAATTCAGGAGAGACGTGCCTTAGTCGTGGTAGCCTTGCACGACGGAGCCTTCTATAGTAGAAACTACGTTGCAGGACTATTTTCAAGATGCACCTTTGTCAGCTGGAACATGACTGGACGTTGCTAAAATCGTCTGAATGTAAAGAATTTAACCTCCTTACTTGATGTTACTTGCTCTAAACATGAATAATTAATTTCTGGTATATTGTAACACGTACAAGCTTATGAAAAACTCATTACTATTGAAATTTTGTACTCTAGACTCCATAATCGTTGGAATTAAACTCTTCTTTTGATCCGAAAGATATTTCATATGTTTGATTGTTTCTTGTCGAAATATGCCTAAAGCTACACAAGGGCTACCTACGCTAACCGTTCCTAATTTAGTAGTGAAAGACTAGAGGGAAGGCAACGAATCATCAACACTCACAGCTAACTCTTGGATTAGTCGTTTACTAGCGAATAGTGGGATTGACGAAAACAGTAAAACGGCTTAAAGAGCGATCATGTTTGTTTGGTACGACGGAGATTCGAACCCAGAAATCTTCTTGTCAGGCCTATTCCACAGGAGTTAAAGTCCCATATTTGATGCTCGTTTCTAAAAATTTTAATTGCTTTAGCATAGGCCGCGTGTGTTTCGTGACAGGATGTATTGTCATACGCAAATAGCGCCTTCATCCGTTCATTAAATAATTCCGCCCTAATCTGTGATGTCTTACCTTATGTTTCCTTCGTATTCTTGAACATAAAAAAGTACAGACTCTATATAGACAAATAATGACTAATTCACCTCACTAACATCGTTTACTAACTGTTAGCATTCGATATACTAAAAAAGTAATCGAACAGCCTAATTGCCTGCCTCCGGGCTTATTTACGACTGTCACTTTGAGTGTATGTGTGTTTTTATCTTATAACAAAACCACATCGGGCTCTTTGTTGTGTACACCGAGGGGAACCGATTCCTTGAATTTGTCGTTGTAAATCCGCTGTCCGAGTTGGAGAACCTGTCACTTTGAAATTGGCTAAATTGTGTTTTCATCACTCCATAGTCCTGGCGGAGCCAGATGGTTAGGGTATTCGACTCATAATCTGAGGGACTCGGGTTCGAATCCTCGTCACACTAAACATGCTCAACCTTTCAGCTGAGGCGGCATTATACTGTGACGGTCAGTCCCACAATTCGTTGGTTATAAAAGAAGCCCAAGAATTGAAGGTGGATAATAATGACCAACTGTCTTTTCTCTAGTTTTACACTGATAAATTAAGCACGTTTAGCGAAAATAGTTCTCGTGTAGTATTTGCACCAAATTAAAAAACAACAACAAACTTTCTGAAAGGTAACACAGAAACTTCGCCGTCTCAGACATCTCAGAACATCCAGACACCCTACTAACATATCTACCCGTGAAATGGACATGGTCTCAGTGGATGTACAGTACACACGACCAAGTATTATTACATGTATTATAGATTGTATAGTATAGTGTACAGTACACATAACCAAACATTATTACATGTACTATCACCTGTATAGTATAGTATACAGTACACATGACCAAGTATTATTACATGTACTATCACCTGTATAGTATAGTATACAGTACACATGACCAAGTATTATTACACATATTATAGACTGTATACTCTTGTGTAAGTACAGATGACGGAGTATTATTTCTTGTATTATAATGAATATAAATGAGTATTTCTGTGCACTTAAATATTTAATCTTTTTTTTCTTTTTTTAATCGGGCACATCTTATAGAGTTAGTCCATATCAAATGTTAAAACAGTGTTCTGGTTGGGTGATGCAGAAAAGCATACTGTTTATACTTTCCTATTCACATATGTTTGCAATGCTTTGGGTGTAGGCATGCAATATTATTACGTTTTTTTCAAAACGTTGTCATGTTCATATTTAAAAAAGAAAGAAATAAAAAACACGAGAGTAATAGACACACTATACCATGTGGCGGTCTCCCTTACTTCCAAGTATCTTCGAGCAGTTCGACACCAGGTTATTTGTAAACAACTGTGTACAGCCAATGACTATGGCGTGTCACGTACAAACGTATTGACATACACACACACACAGACACAAAAAGAGTTCTGTGAACTGTGCTTAGATCTAATTGTATTGGACCCAGAATACGCTGCCTGACGTGTACTCAGTGTGACGTGATTAAAGGATAAGATGTACATACACATGTCAACTAACTAAAGTAAATTAAGTTTTTAGTCTAACTTTGTCGTGGCTGAGCGAAACATATACATTTTAAAATAGAATATAACTATCCTTAATGATCAAAATGTTCAGCATTTCACAACAAATTATAACATGTTCTTAATGGTAGATTATGTTCAGAATAAATAATTATCAGTAGAAGGTTTGTAACAAACCGAAAAAGTTTCGGTCGTGTGATAGTATAGCTTAACGGCCTGGCATGGCAGAGCGCGTTAAGGCGTGCACTCGTAATCCGAGGGTCGCGGGTTCGCGCCCGAGTCGCGCTAAACATGCTCGCCCTCCCAGCCGTGGGGGTGTATAATGTGACGGTCAATCCCACTATTCGTTGGTAAAAGAGTAGCCCAAGAGTTGGCGGTGGGTGGTGATGACTAGCTGCCTTCCCTCTAGTCTTACACTGCTAAATTAGGGACGGCTAGCACAGATAGTCCTCAAGTAGCTTTGTGCGAAATTCCAAAAAAAACAAAACAAACAAAAAAACAAACAAAATAGTATAGCTTAACACTTAGTATGTGTGTATATATAGTATAGCTTAACACTTAGTATGTGTGTATATATAGTATAGCTTAACACTTAGTATGTGTGGTTTCAGCATTCAAGTTGATAATTAACCCAAATATAAGGAATACTTTAAGTTACTTTCATCATATACACTATGTATGTGTGTGTGTGTATAAATCTTAGCAGAATGTTGCTTGCTTTTACTTTAGTTGTGGTTCAAGGTCCATTTTTACATAGTAAATATAGTTGTATAATTAAATACATAATACCATCTCTTCTGTTATGTAATGCCAAAACATATATGTGAAAATTACTGCGATTTATCTTATCATTCAAAACTTTATTTTAATTAGCTTTCGGGCAATAGTATGTTTCACAAATTACCTGATATTTTAAGAATACAGCCTTTATTTATTGCTGTTTAATGCTAGATGTCTCGTCATTCGATAATTTGTCTATTTGCCATGAAATATAAAAAAGTTTAACCAACTACTTTCATTTAACACCACTACCGATTCTTTATTATTACAACCTGGTGAAATACGGCATTGCAATTGAAGCAAACATTTCTTCAAACCAAATAACTTACAGTACACATTTGATAAGTTTCTGAATCGACAAGGTACATTATGAACTGTCATTAGTCGCTGAATATAATACAGATAACCGACCTAAGGGCGAGAATAAAGAAGACAGTAAGTAAACATCGAAGCTACAACGTTTGATCAAGCGAGAAATATTGCGTTTCTGTTTGAGCGGTAATTAGTAACAGAAGAAACTGTATGATGAAGCATTCTGTGTAAGTAGGACCTGGTAAAATGCTCTGGAATCAAAAACAGTAACGGAAAAGTAAATACATAGACGTTGTTAAAGATTTGGACATCAATTTACTTATACTAAAAAAATGACTATTTTACTGGAATGTTCTATATAGAAATATACAGACGTAAGTCTTTTACAGACATCAAATGATGGGAGCCTTTTGGAAATAATGAAACGCGATAAAACACAAATTAGAATGTTTTCGAGATCTGAGTTTAAAATACCCACGAATCTGAGGCATAACTGGTTTTGCTTGTTAGGATATTTAGCGTTTGTTTAAAAAAATATATTAAACCACACACACATATTATATCATACAGAGTACCACAATAATTCTATTTAGTTATCTTATTAACTCTATTTTTTATACTCTATGAATACAAATTATATATATACGATGTATGTACATTCATATTATACAATAAAAAGTTAACTACTATTCATAAGTATTTGAAGAAAATAATACGTTGATAAAAATAATTAAATGCAGAAATAAAATAGAAAGTGCGTGTATTTTATAATCTATATTATTATTATTTGACTGTACGTACGTTGGCTCATGAGCAACGAACTTTCTCTAAAAATTCGTTGAATATAATATTACTGATATATTACTGGTATTTGTTAGCATAATCGAAAGACTGTGACATAACAATAACCGGCTAATTTTAGTGACGCTCAAAAAGTGACTTCTCTGTAAATTATTTTATATAACAATAATGTGAATATATTTAATTTATTATAACAACAATTAGTTTTATCCGTTCTGAAAACGTAAGGGCGCTTTTACTATATAAACAAGCATGCATACTTCATTTCAACTCGTGTAAATAAAGTGAAGTAAAGATGATGTACAACAGCTAATAAATAGCTTATTAAAGTTTTCAGTAAGGCCTAACCTTAGAGCGCAGTATAGGATTATATGTTTATTTTCTCAAGCCAAAGACTTATACAGGTTACAGTGGTAGTGTATCCTTTTATCGAATATAGGCTATACGTCTAAGCTTAACTGATATTAGGCCTATGACAAGTGGACTTGTAGATTTCAATACACGCGTAATATTAGAATCCTTTTGTATAATTTTGAAGTTAAATTCCTCTATTTTATATTTCTTAAACTGTTTATTTACTTGGGCAGCGTTATGTAATTTTTATCAGAGTGAAAATATTTTATCCTGTTAAAGTATTTGGTAAAGGAATAACTAGAAATCCTGTATTTAAAGACGTCCCGTTGTAATAAAGATACTTATTAGGTTAAAACTAAGCTTTGTAGCAGGTTAAAATAACTTGTTTTACAATAACAGTTTCTATCGAATCGTTTTATTTTGCCGAGGAAATACGAACGAAGACTATATTTTGATATTTCTGATTGTTTTTGGTTTGTTTTGAATTTAGCGCAAGGCTATACGGGGCCTATCTGCGCTTGCCATCCTTAATTTAGCAGTATAAGACTAGAAAGAAGGCAGCTAGTTATCACCTCCCACTCTCAAATCTTGGGCTACTTTTATACCAACGAATAGTTGTTTTGACCAAACATTATAACGCCCCCATGGAATGAATTATTATTATCATTGTATTTATACAGTGGTATTTAATTTTCTCTCTTTTAAGTTATTTTTTTCTTCCAACTACTTTTAATTTAACTAAATTAAATAACGATAAACAGTCACCAGCACTTTATAAAACCTCTTAAAACGACAAATACTTTCTAATAATATGTATAACATTTAATTATAAGCATTGTTACAACCGGAAGTTTCAGTAGATCCGGTTGCTTAAATATTTAGTAGCCAATAGCGTGTACACGATTTGGTTTGAATAATTTCACCACTGGTCATTTACATATTTGTAATCGGGTAAATAAATAGGTACCTTTGATAATAATAACATGTAGAAAATTTATCTAAAAATAATTGACAATGTTTCATAAATTGTTGAAAGTCAAAAATACTTCTATCAGTTTCGATTTTTTTAAAACTAGCGTTTTCGCTAAATGTAAACAAACCAAGTTAAATGTTATCAACATTGAATTTGTTACACACCAAAGTAATTACACACCTCAATTTCCCCCTGTGGCACAGCTTTATGCCTGCAGACTCCCACTGCTAGAAACAGGGTTTTAATATCCGTGGTGGGCAGAGCACAAATAACCCATTGTATAACTTCGCGTTTAATTCGAGATAATAAATCAAAACTTTAAATTAAACCGCTACATGCCAGAAAATGTTCATAACGTCAGCTTAATTTCTGGAATTGTAACGATTACTAATTATTACACGTTTGAACTCAAATTGATATCAAGATATAATAAAGTAGTCATCCAGAATGAAACATACACTGCGAGAAGTAAAAGCTTTTCCCTAAACAGTTTGTCTTAAAACCATTTTCTTAAGGTGGAAAATATTCAATGTGTCTCGAAAGAAACAAAACTTAATCCTCCAAAATAACGTATGGTCTTCGAAAGATTGGCATTAATGTAATTTTTCACAATAGATGTTCTTAAATTCGCGGATAAACAGTCGGTTAACAGGGTCTGTTTATGAACTTGCAACGTTAAAGTGCAGGGTTCGATTCCTCGTGGAGGACAAACCACAGATAGATGATTGTATAGTTTTGCATCAGAAAAAAAACAGACAAAGCTGTAATGAAGTATTAATATAAAATAAAGAAAATTTAAATATAAGGTAATATCACAAATTGATATTGATGAATAAAAAAATGATCCCCCGGTGGGACAGCAGCAAGTCTTCGGATTTACGATGCTGAAGTCAAGGGTTCGATTCTCTTCGGTAGACACAGCAAATGGCCAATTGTGGTTTTACTACAAGAAAAACACGTACAGTTTACACTATTAGGCACTAACGTTTAAAATAAAACAATTAAAAAACATATCAATTAGGGCAGTGGTTCTCAAACTCTTTAAGTCCGAGGTTCTCTTGATGTGAATAAAAACATTTTGAGGCCCTCAACCTATAAATTTAACACGGTAATTGAAAAATAGTGTTGTGGTATAATTAATAACATCTGTTGTGACATACTCTGTCATTTAATTAATTTAACGTGTTTTTTATCAATTTACCTTGTGTTTAGAATTAAAATTAATTCAGCATTTTTATTTTCGGTTCATTTTATGGTGGTCCCTCAAAAGATTTTTCGACTTTCACTTTTATAAACACTGGTTTGGTACATAAGAAGATGATAAGAATCACAGTCTAACTGTAAGTCGCTATTACGTTACCAATAAATAAGATTTAAATATATCATTGTATTGTAACCGCAACATGATATAATAGTTGAATATTCACTTCCGCTGTGAAAGTCATTGTTACTTGGTATGGAAAAAATCAGGTGTGATTGCTAAGAAATCTGTGTGAAATCGAGCAGTTTACAATTAATAAAGGCATAAGGAAAACAAATAGATGCATTATCTCAATATAATTATTGCTAATACAAATAATATCTCAGCTCTGCAGGTGAGTGTCATATCCCAGCTGTACTGAAGAGTTCTGGTATTGGACGAAAGCGTATCAGATACAGTGAGGTCAACATATTAAACAATTTTTTTTTTCCGTTCATGGAGGTTTATTGTCGTTCCCGTTGGACACAGTGGTAAATTTACGGGTTTATAATACTAAAATTCCAGGTTCGGTTACCCCTAGTGGAGACAGTGGTAAGTTTACGGGCTTTTAGCATTAAAATCCTAGGTTCGCTTCTCCGCGGTGGACACTGTGGCTACCCCAGTGTGATTTTGATTTAAATAAGTAGACGTAACGTGTATGTCACTATCTATGTATGTAACCGAAACTTTTGCTTTGTCTATTGAGTGGCACCACGAACAAACATCTATTAGAAATTCCACACTTTGGGTATTCAAGGCTCAGACTATTAAAAAAAATTACGGCATGTAAAACAACCATTTCTTTTACATAATTTTAAACCGAAGTACCTCGTGAGGATTTCATTATATCTTTATTGGTGTAATTTGTAAATATAGAATGAAACTTTGAGTAGTTAAAAACATTTTTTTCAGTGAAGGATAGCACCTTTAATGTATAAAAAGCTGTAGTTTATATCATTAAACTTTGTGAATATTGTAGCCTCTATGCAGTGAATCATTTCGATACAGCTAGTTACCTGTGACTACAAGGCACAGTCTGAACATTTTTTCCCGTGCAGTACTTCACAGAAAATACTCAATTTTGTTTCCTTTTTTTTTTTTTCCAATAAGGTATGAATTATACGATTAGTAATTAATAGTACAAAGAGACGCCCGTATGGCGGTGCTTCTGTTAACTGTTATAATGCCGTGAAATATAGTTGAGTTTTCAGTGATGTCGAGAAAACGCACTTGTAGAGAAATATATGTGCAAAAACGGCTCGTTTGGGTTGAGAAAATATTTTACATAGAAGAGCGAACAACGTTTCGACCTTCCGTCATCGTCAGGTTCACAAAGAAAGAGGTAACTGACCTGAAGCTGACCACATGTTTGGAAGGGGTTGTGTATCTGAATATCGAAATGTAGAGGCGGTTTAATACCAAATTTATTTAAAAAACCAGGCACAAAACTGAGGTCTATACCATATAAAAACTACACCGACAAACATCACACCAACATTATTTATAAAATACAATGAGATAACTGCCACGATTTCTATATTGGAGAAACAAGTAGAAAAATGGAAACCAGATTCAAAGAACATAAAAAGTCACCTTCACACGTTTTCGAACACTGCAAGTCAAATAAACACAACATAACCATGAAAAACACTCAAATACTAAATAAAGAAACAAACACAAAATTAAAGAAGCCTTACTTATACAACAACTTAAACCCAAAATACACCAATATAAAGGAATGCCTTTATACCTATATTAATATAATAAAATTATATATTCAAACATCTAACACCGCCCTCTACATTCCGAGACTCAGTAACACAACCCTTCTAAACATGTGGTCAGCTTCCTGTCAGTTACCTTTTTCTTTGTGAACCTGACGATGACCGAAGGCCGAAACGTTGTTTGCTCTTCTATGTAAAATATTTTCTCAACCCAAACGAGCCGTTTTTGCATATATAGCTGAGTTTTGCTTAAACAGCACTTTGGGGATTTCTGTTCGTTTTGTACGTTCAGACAAAAACTTGAGAATATATTTATAGTTGTTAATGAATTTGTTAATTTTCTATACACAGTTGAGCAGTTTTATCCTTAACTTTAAGCATTGTACCGTGTACCTTATTTATTTTTTATTTATTTTTCCTAACATCTTACTAAAACCTGACGATCTAAAACCACTCGCAATATTTTCGATTTCACAGAAAGTCAAAAATCTGTTTATATAATTCTTTTACTGGTGATTACTGCTACTATTTTCGGTGTAAGTTTTCCGATGCACGTGTCCCAGTGCACGCAGCACGCGATAGACGTGCTGTCAATGAGTGAGCTTACTAACGTGCTTGACGAAAATTCTCGCTTAGAACGTATGTTAAAAATATGATGGTCGTTTGTCCCAATTTACATCTCCTAAGACAGCAACCAAGTGGTTATAGGGTAATGATTGAAAGCAACCGCAAACGAATTAAACGGCGTTATTTAGTATCCGTTACAGTAACCTTAATCAAGTGATAATATAAGTAATACAGAGTAATGTTAGAGAAGCTATTACTGGTTCTAAACTTTAAATGGACCAATAACTCTACGCCAAATTAACCCTAATTCAGTAGAATCACTATTGTAAAATCATTAGTGTCTGGTCTATACTCTATCCAGTATCTCTGCATCGTATTAACCTGAATCTAGTAGCGATATAGAAAAACTATTACTGTCTCTATGCCTCAAATTACTCAACAGCTGTACGTCACATTGACCTTCACCTTGACCTGTTAGTAATATAACAAAGACACTATTGTCTTTGACCTTTGACCAACGGAACATCCGATATACCTTTGTCACAGAACTCTGCTTTTAAGAGTTTGTAATAATATTGGATCACCATAAACAAATAAACAGCAATTCGACGAAAAGCTGTGCTTGAAATTTACCTCAATTTTACTGTATTACAATTATATGTATATGAATGTATTATGTTTACTATTAAAGATTTTATAAGCTTTTCAAAGGTAAGCCAAAACAATGATTTCTCTTAATATAAACAATGCTAAAGATTTATTTTTTAACAATAATACAAGTTCTGAGTGATTGAGCACCAAACCTTGTATCTGTTGCCCAAAGTTAAATTTATATGTGGAGACAGGTGTTAAAATATATCCATGTTATCATATATCACCAAGAGGAAAAACCGTTTTATTAAGTTATTTTACACGGTCAGAGACATATCGTGCACCTTCTAAACCTTTCTATACAGTACATCATCACCTAGGGTCGATAAGCGTGTAATATTATATGCACGCCTAAATAAATAACACTTGTTTTTGTTTTGTCACTACTCCGTTGGACGCGGTATCATCAACTTATAAACCATTATTATGATCTATTATTATAAATAATTTTTCTTTCGTTAACATGTTTTAGTCCTAGCCTGCTTATTTGTAACTGAGTTAACTTAAACGTACCTTAGTATGGACGAAGTGTTCTTTCCACGGTATTTGCGGAAATTGATTTTTCTCTTTGTTTCTTTTGGAGCAAAACACCATTGGGCTATCTGAAGTGTCCAACTCGGGTAATGTGACCCGATGTTTTAATATTGTAAGTTTGTAGACTTATCACTGATGTATTACAAACTGCCCTACTCTATAGTTTCGTAAGATAAATATTTATAAGTTGTTTGTTTGTTTTTAAGTGCATAGCTATGCAATGGACTGTTTTCGCTGCACCCACCGCTGATATCGAACTTCAAATTTAAGTGTTATGAATGTATCATGCATTTCTTCTTCCTATAGCACTGACTTTTACTCTAAAGTTATTCTCTATCCTGTATGTACGTGCAGAATTTTCATGTCAATAAAACCATTAAGTCGAATCTCATTTTGAGTTTCTGTTTCTTTGTCATTTTCCAAGCTAGATGTTAAGTCTTACCGCCTTTATATAGGAATGCTACACAAGACCTTGTGAGCGTCATATGTTTCGGTCAATTCCACTTTTCGTTGATAAAAGTGTACTTCAAGAGTTAGCAGTGGGTACTGCCAACTGATTGTCTCCTCTTTTATCAGCAGTTCAAAATTCGGGACTGTCTTAGTAACTTTAGCATAAAATAGAAGGTACCCCTCCAAGACTTCTGAGACGCCATTTTGAGAATCCTTTGTTTTATAGTCTCCCGACGGTACAGCGGTAAGTCTTCGGATTTATAACGCTAAATTAGGGTTTCGATTCACTTTGGTGGGCACAGCAAATAGCCCAATGTGTTTGCTATAAAATCGCACAAAGCTTTAACTTATCACACTTTATGTGTCATACATTTTTAAGCTTGAATTTGCTTTGAAGCCCTTCCGACTCATGAAATAACTATTAGTTTGCTGCGATAATTGGTTTGGTTTTTTGGAATTTCGCAGAAAGCTACTCGAGGGCTATCTGTGCTAGCCGTCCCTAATTTAGCAGTGTAAGACTAGAGGGAAGACAACTAGTCATCATCACCCACCGCCAACTCTTGGGCTACTCTTTTACCAACGAAAAGTGGGATTGACCGTCACATTATAACGCCCCCACGGCTGGGAGGGCGAGCATGTTTGGCGCGACGCGGGCGCGAACCCGCGACCCTCGGATTACAAGTCGCGCGCCTTACGCGCTTGGCCATGCCGGGCCACTTGCTGCGATAATATTGTTCAAAATACATAACTTAGTAGAAGTCTCTAAGATAGTTTTAGAATGATAGTTTTTATAGTTATATTTACTAGTGAATATATGTGTGTTTGTTCGTTTGCTTTTGTTGTTGTTGTTTTGAATTAAGCACAAAGCTACACAATGGGCTATCTGTGCTCTGCCCACCACGGGTATCGAAACCCGGATTTTAGCGTGTAAGTCCGCAGACATACCGCTGAGCCATTGGGGGGCCGTTTGCTTTTGAATTTCGCGCAAAGCTACTCGAGGGCTATCTACGCTAGCCGTCCCAAATTTAACAGTGTAAGACTAGAGGGAAGGCAGTTAGTCATCAACACCCACTGCTAACTCTTGGGCTACTCTTTTATCAACAAATATTTACCGTAACGTTATAACGCCCTCACGGCTGAAAGAACGAGCATGTTTGGCGCGACCCTCATATTACGAGTCGCACGCCTTAACCCACCTGGCCATTCCCGGCATATTTCTCCATTTCCAGAGAAATGCTTAAACAAATATTATTATTCCCAAACTTTTTTTTTGTAGAAGTATTCCAGAAAACTGAACATTTATGCACTTGCCAGAAAATGATTATGGTTTTCAGTATGAAACGAACATTTATGCACATTATATTTCGCAATATTTAATGTATATGTGTTTAACTCGAAACGTTCTTTTCTGTTTGTTTGTGGGACAAATTATCTCGTTGTTATTGTTACCCCCTTTAGACTTACAACGCTAGAAATCTGGTTTTGAGATTCGTGGTGAGCCGAGCACACATAACTTTGTGCTTAACTTCAAAAACGAACAAATGTATTGTTGGGCTTTTTCTGATAAACGTTAATTACATACTTTAAAGAAAACACTAGAAACGAGGGCTTCCGAATAGACACGCAATCAGCTGAAACATTTGAAGAAATTAGATTCTCACCAATATCTGAAAGCTTTCTGTTTACACCATTTCGTCAATCGGAACTTTGGTCAGTCAGAACAAAATGGCTGCGTATAAGTCACCGACAGTGTCAAACTACTTCAAAATCAGTTCTAATTTGAATAGTTTTAAAGTCACCCCTTGGTGACGTATTATAGTATGCACAAGGTAACTCTCAGAATGCTTAGAAATTAATAAAAACACTATATTCCGAACGATTTTGAAATTTGAAAAACCAGTTTCTCCCTTAAGAAAAGTCTGCCTTTCGAAAGCGCTTGGGTTATAAGAGTTTTTTAACTCATTTCTGTCAAGACTTCTTGAACCTACGTGTTATACTAACATCTCAGAATGTTCAGGTGCGGTAGACCATCACAGAGCCTGATAGGCTTAGCTTAAGACTCACGAAGACTGGTGATTCTCACACTGTCCTCCTTTTATCGTATCTTATCCACATGGAATTGCCAAATATTTTTGTGTTTCAGTACTCTTTATGACTTCTACTTACAAAGGATTGTTGCTTAACAGCATTGACATAGGTAAGAAATGCGTGTGGTCCGTGGGACTAGGTGAGTTATACTGACTAAACTCGCTTCCTTTTTCTCTCAATCCCTTCGCGTGCGCACGGATGTCGGTTAAATAGTAATCATTCATCCATATCATTGGATAATGTAGCCATTTTCCGGAAAAGCGAAATGCTTTGCAACCCAATGGAGTAACGAAACATTGACCATTATTTTTATTTTGGAATGTTTAGGCCTTGTATATATTAACGGAACACAGATGTATGCACTTGAAAAGCGGTAACAAATGGAGGGATTACAGTAACACCCATAATACCCCTGATTGAGCACCGTACAAGAGACCATAAAATGAAATTAAGCTTCACGAAAATAAAGGATGTCGAATTCCTAAAACCTAGCATAATGAAAATTAAATTAGATTTAACGGTTGTCACATCTTGTTACCAACTTATGTACTGTAGGTCTCTATGGTTCAATAACAATTATTTTAATTGATATATAAAAGGGAAGAAAACAACAACAACATTTGTATCATACAGTATCTTTTCAGGTTGTGTCCAAACTTTGTCTAGTTTTCTTCGTTGAATAATAGCAAAGGGAAATAACTTTAAGCGTCTGTTCTGGTTTTGCAATTGTGGTTTCCATAACTGAAAAAACATTTTGTTTTTTCAATTATATATATATATAAATTAGTTGATCATATACATCTTAAACGAAATTATCTATTGGTTTGCACAGAATATGCGTACTACCGATGCGATAATGACATCACCTCACAACATAAAGCTTAGGGTGGTCTAGTTAATTAATGTGCTCACATACCATGTAACAAGCAAAGGAGAAGTGAGGTTTGAAACAGTTTCTTCACGTTGTTATTATCATGTAACAAGCAAAGGATAAGTGAGGTTTGAAACAGTTTCTTCATGTTGTTATTATCGTGTAACAAAGGATAAGTGAGGTTTGAAACAGTTTCTTCATGTTGTTATTATCATGTAACAAAGGATAAGTGAGGTTTGAAACAGTTTCTTCATATTGTTATTATCATGTAACAAAGGATAAGTGAGGTTTGAAATAGTTTCTTCATATTATTAATACCGTGTAACGAGCTTGAAACAATTTCGTAATGTTATGACTACCATGTAACAAGTAGAGGAGAAGAACCAGTCGTCCTCCCCCCCTGGATTACCAGTTTTTCCTTAGTTGTAGCGTTGATGCAATTTTCTCATCTCATGTCAAAGTTGTAAAATCAAATTTACCTTACCAATTATTAGCCAATAAAAAACCCTCTATTATCAGTTTTAAAATGAAACTAAATTGTTTTTATATGATTAACTTTTCGTAATTTATTTTTCACTAGCTGGAATATCCGTATCTATATATATATTGTATAATTAGCTGCAGTAGCCGTCTCTCTCTCTATATATATATATATATATGTATACCTAGCTTGTATGGATATTAAAATTATAACTAAAATAAAGCATAGAACAACCTTTTGAACTTCTTAGGTCATCTTCAAGTTAATAGCCGTCTTAAGAATATATTTTTACTTCAAGTGGGTTTCTCGTCATCACGAATTTGAATTGCTTAGTAACATACCCTGAGTCGATGAATCATAAGCTATTGTTAAACTAAGACATTGCATATAAAACAAAACATTCGTGTCTTAGTTAATCGTTCTATTTCTTTATTTACTTAGCTCGTTAAAAACAAGAAACTTTCGTTAGTTCGCTACGTCGTTTAATGATAGCAACATGTTGTGTTTTATTTATTATAAATGAGAAATTTAAAAAGTCTACGAATTTCAGTTTTGAAAACTTTAAAAAGTGCAGCTGTATTAGCTTCATTCGTGAATATGTTAAATATCTCCCGTATTGTACGAAGAGCAGATGGTATGTATTCCGGTAATTCACGTACGTTCTACACGGAATACTGAAATTGATAAAATATTAACAGCAAATGATTACATTGTTTGTTGTCCAGCTGATTACTTCGCGATCTGATAGAGAGATAAAATGATCAACTTCAAATTTCACTGAGTTACGTGAACGCGGATGTTTATGTGTTTTTTGTATTTCAAAAAGAAACAACACAATTTATGTACTTGAACTCTCGATCGCGGAAGCTAATTAATATGTAAATAATCGAACCGTATATCCTATTATAAGCGCTGGTGTGGCGAACCCCGGAACTACACATGTGTATAACGTCTGTCTGGCTGTTAAAGTAACTATTTATTTCGCTGACTTATGATATTACTACAACTCAAAGTATGGATTCTTTTCAGATTAATACCATTGTTTTCTATGAGAACCGTATTAAATATAAGTACTTCAGTTGTGTCCTACCTGTATTTAGTGACTTTCATAATTATATATGAAAGGAAATCTTCGATGGTGTTGTGTGTTTTTTTAAATTTTTGTTTGAATTTCGAGTTTCTTGAAGCTGCCATATATGTTTCAATTAAAAAAACTGTCAAAAAAGTCCAAAAATATTTCTTTGAAGGTCCGAATAAGAAAACAAAACTCTCAGAATAATAAACTCACGTACTAACCCGAATATGTCAGGTGGTGAAGTAATTAGTTTAGAACAATTTAATAGTTTCTGTGGCCTGGCATGGCCGAGCGCGTTAAGGTGTGCACTCGTAATCCGAGGGTCGCGCTAAACATGCTCGCCCTCCCAGCCGTGGGAGTGTATAATGTGACGGTCAATCCCACTATTCGTTGGTAAAAGAGTCGCCCAAGAGTTGGCGGTGGGTAGTGATGACTAGCTGCCTTCCCTCTAGTCTTACACTGCTAAATTAGGGACGGCTGGCACAGATAGCCCTCGAGTAGCTTTGTGCGAAATTTCAAAAACAATAGTTTCTGTGCAATAACTTACTTTTGGATATTGTGAATATACTAACCCTAACATGTCGGGTGATGAAGTGATTAGTTGTAACAATTTAGTCTTTTCATTTAAAAACTATTGGATGAGAAACATGAATGAAAATGAATACCTAAAAATCTGAACCACAGACCTACGAATATTATAGTTCTTTACTTTAACCACCGCAATTAAAAAATAATTATTTTAATTTGTGTAACGTTTGAAGAAAGTAATTCTAAATTCAGTAGTTAATGACTAACTTACAAACTACTTGTTAAAACGTCGATTATTCTTTAGGACATTATTTACCCAACAAAACCAATAGACACGAAGTAAACAGGAACAGATATATAAAGTGACTGTTCAAATCAAAGAATTTATGGAGTACACATACATTGAAAACTCATTAGATAATCGTCTCATTTTTTTCTGGGAATTTTAAGTACACATTGTATGTTTTTAAATTATTCTGGAAAATTCTTTTCAACACAAGAACGAATGGACATAGAAGTTCCGTTTTCATTGTGCATATGTAATTAAACATCGACTTCATCCTTTAATGGTTAAAAAAATCAAACGTTTTTTTTCTTTCTGAATTTCGCACAAAGCTACACGAGGGCTATCTGCGCTAGCCGTTTCTAATTTAGCAGTGTAAGACTAGAGGGAAGGCAGCTAGTCATCACCACCCACCGCCAACTCTTTCTTTTTCTTTTTTCTTAGACATCTCGGATATTTAACTTGAAATGCTCCATTGTAGCTTGGCGGTAAGTCTGAAAGCTTATAACGTTAAAAATCGGGTTTCGATACCTGTGATGAGTATGCACAGAGAGTAAATCCATTGTATAACTTTGTGCTTAGCTACGAAGAAACAAACAGACTGTTTAGAATAATCTAAATTTTGTTATTATCCCAAAATCACTTCACAACTTCCTTCTTTGTCAAAATCTTAGGCAAACTCAATCCGAACTACAGTGGCAAAATTAACGTTAAAACTAATTGATTTATGAGCATTTCAGATAATGTGTTGTATTTCAATAATTAATGCCAAACGTGTCTTCATAATTTAAAAAATTTTATAACTAACTGATCAGCCCACGTTTATGCCATCTTTTTGTTTAACCAAATACGATGGCAAAGATTTATCAACGGCAGAGGAATATAAAAGTTCATTCATATTAAACTTCGAAACACGTTTCTCGTTATGCAATGATTTCCATTATTCATTCTAAAATTAGTTTCATATTATATTCTGTACAACCACCAGTCGAATTTGTCGGTGATGGATTAGCCCCAATTAGTCAGTATTTGTATCAACCAAAGCTGATAAACGATACATCGGCCGACTGACGTCAGTGTTTCTTCTAAGGATGAAGTTATCAAAGAAGGTTTTGAAGTGAAAAGACAGCTGCTTTCAGTTGCTGTTACAGGCAAACTCCAGGAAAGATTGGAGAACATTAGAAAAGCTAAAGTAGCCACTGCAGGGGTCATCTCTTCCTCTCAGCGAAAGGCAATAATCGGAAACTGGAAAAGGGGGAACACTTTTCGTACAACCACCCTCACGACAAAACGTTGCGTTGTCACACCTAGGAACAGCCATATGTCTCCAACTGTCTGTAGCTTTTATATAACTGATGATAAATTGGCGCGGAGCGTACCCTCGACAGAAGGAAGGATTTCGTCAAAGTGACTGGTTCATATTATTGGTTCAAGTGGTTCTTTTCAACTTTAAAGACACTGAATAAATATGGGTAATTCTCTCGTAACTCTAGTTTCAACGGTTAGACTCAATTTTCCTCGATAACATATACAGTGATTCCACTGTGTGATATCCTGTTCTCTGGCAGAGAAAAATGGCGTTTCGATTTTCAAGCTATACGGCATGGGCAGGGAAATGAACATGTTTGGAACAACAATTGTCGTTTTCAAATGAAAATCATTTACCCTGCAAAATGGCTGTTGACAAATCGTTCTCATCGTCTCTTGACGATCATCAGTGCTGAACACAGGGCAAGAAACACAGATTGTGATCGGTTATTTTACCTCTTGTACCGGCCTGCATTGTCATCCTGCCACCGGAAAACGATTGGTCAATAGGCGTAAACAAAGGCAGCCAAAGCTGCAGGGGGTGGCTGAATACACTATGGTTAGGCTTACCCGTAACTACCTGAGTCGATCAGTTTTAAGGGAAACGAGGCAGAATGGAATAGTTCACGACAGGTAGCTTTAAGAGCGATTATGATAGGATTTCAATGCTTTACTAAACCAGGTTGAGTTATAAAGACATGTTTTATTTAGTGTCTGTTTCTCATCTCTTTTTTTTTTTTTCTGAGCGAATCCGCTTTACGTTTAACAACAGGACATGCGTTCATTAAAACCCTCCTACTGTCCGTTATAGAAGAGATGATTAAGCTTTATGTACGCTGGGAAAATACACTACAAGTCTTGTATCAGATAAGGCATTTAGTGCCCGTATATTGAGCATAATCTAGCGCTAATCGTATCGTATTGAAGGAAATACACACAGTATGTTTTCCTTTCTAGTTCGGTAAACGTATATGACTTGGAAACTAAATTACTGCAAATCCATCTATGAAGTAAAAACTAGTGTACCTAGTTATATGTACACACATTACTACGTTTTTAAAAGAATTAATTATTAAATCAGTGATAGAGAAGACGTATGTGTAGACTCTTAATACTTTTAGAGTTTTCTTTAAGAGTTTTTTAAATAATTTAAACATAAAAACGTTCCTTTTTATGTTTGTCGACACTAAAGCAAAAACGTAGCATGGGCAGAGAAGGGGAATATAGAAATAATAATATAAAGACTGCTTTGTTAAAATTAAGATACAGAAAAATACGAATAGTTGTTT
Organism: Carcinoscorpius rotundicauda; assembly: GCA_011833715.1. Taxonomy (NCBI): domain Eukaryota; kingdom Metazoa; phylum Arthropoda; class Merostomata; order Xiphosura; family Limulidae; genus Carcinoscorpius; species Carcinoscorpius rotundicauda. The sequence continues at coordinate 4,153,077 of CM022403.1, read as the reverse complement.
TTCTTTATTATCCATTTTCACCATTCTCTCAATTTCAACCTCTATTGTATTTACTGTATAAATGAATGCTACTGTTTGGTATTTAAAAAAAAAACCAATAAATTTCCCATTAGCAATAAGAGCTCAAAACGACTAAAACACTACGAAAATTGTTAACATTTCATATAGCAACTAAAACCTAAATACAATACCAATATCAAACTAGATATACTTCTGCAGGGCACCTAATTTGTTTTGTTTACAAAATAAAATAAACCAAAACTAATGGTAACAAATATTTTTGTTTCTTGGTTTTGAAGTTCGCATGTCGTGCTGGGTTGTAGCGTACAGCGTGCATAATTATCTCGTATTTTATGGAAGTTACGTGTATTAATGATGTCATGACAGTATAAATTGCAAGGTTAAGAATCCCATGTGTGACGTCACTTAAGTGTATACTGACTGACTGACAGACCACACAACCGTATAGTGGTAAGAAAGGTTAAAGCAAGTGACCACTTTAGATGCCCTTTACCCCCTCGGAGAAATAATACTATACAAATTTCTCCTAGAGTGTGAACAACTGTCTTATAACATTTTAGTATCAGTTCTTCTTCTGGGGTCTTTGTTGGAAAATATATGTTGTTTGACTCTTCCTGGTGTTAAGGTTCAGAAGTACTTTTAGAAAAATATTAAATCGTTTCATGAAAAATAGTCATATTCTTAAAATCCCCTCTAGAGATCCAGTTAGAACCACATTAACAATTATCTTAAAGTTTCAAACTTACGATTCACATAAGAACAGTAAAATTATCACTTGTAAAAACAAAATAGGATTCAGATTCGAAATCCTAGGATTGGTTTTCCTCAACAATTAATTTCTTTTAACAACACCAACAACTAAATAAAATTAATTTCTAAAAGAAGTTCAAACTACTGTAGAAATATACGGCTTTTCATTTGATAGCCTGGTAAATGTTTATGCTTTATCAAGGAATAATGATAAACTAAATAACATTCAGTCTCTTCCAGTAGACAATTTGTTAAGGTTTCACGTTCACAAACCATTTGTCATTTTACGGACACAGTAACGAAGTTATTCCTTTTAAGTTGTATTGATTATTGTCATGTTATAGTGTAAGCGTTAATTACTGTTAGGTTACAGTTAAAGATATCCTTTTCTGATACATTACACAGAAGATATTACTTAATGTCAGGACGTTGTGAAAATAGTGATTACAGCACCCTGGGCCCGGCATGGCCTAGCGCGTTAAGGCGTGCGCTTCGTAAACTGAGGGTAGCGGGTTCGCGCCAAACATGCTCGCCCGTCCAGTCTTGCAAGCGTTATAATGTGACGGTCAATCTCACTATTCGTTAGTAAAAGAGTAGCCCAAGAGTTGGCGGTGGGTGGTGATGACTAGCTGCCTTCCCTCTAGTCTTACACTGCTAAATTAGGGACTGCTAGCACAGATAGTCCTCGAGTAGCTTTGTGCGAAATTAAAAAACAAAACAAACAAATACAGCCCTCTATTGTGAAGATAAAAGCTTTTGTTTATTTACGGTAAAGCTACTGGTTATTGTGTTCTTATTGTGAAGATAAAAGCTATTGATTATTTACGGTAAAGCTACTGGTTATTGTGTTCTTATTGTGAAGATAAAAGCTATTGTTTATTTACGGTAAAGCTATTGGTTATCTTGTTATTATGAAGATAAAAGCTATTGTTTGTTTACGTTAAAACTATTGGTTATCTTGTAATTGTGAAGATAATAGCTATTGATTATTTACGGTAAAGTTACTGGTTATCTTCTTAGATCGGAGATAAAACATTCTTTATTTACAGAAAAGCTACTGGTTATCATGTTGTTATTGTGAAAATAACAGCCATTGTTTATTTACGGTAAAGCTACTAGCTATCGTTTTCTTATTGTAAAGATAACAGCTATTGATTATCTACGGTAAAGCTACTGGTTATCTTATTCTTATTATGAATATAACAGCCATTATTTATTTATGGTAAAACTACTGGTCATCTTTATCTTATTCTGAGGATAAAAGTTATTGTTTATTTGAGGTAAAGCTATTTGTTATATTGTTCTTATTGTGAAGATAGGTATTGTGTATTTACTGTAAAGCTATTGGTTATCTTGTTCTTATTTTGAAGATAACAGATATTGTTTATTTACGGTAAAGCTATTGGTTATCTTGTTCTTACTTTTAAGATAACAGATATTGTTTATTTATGGTATCTTGTTTTTATTGTAAAGATGACGGCTGTTGTTGGTGAACGATAAATATTGGGAAGCGATAGAAAACTCTTTCGTTTCGTATTGCAGTAAGCATTAATTATGTCGAGCTAGAGCGAATGTATTCGTTATTTCTCTTTGGAAAACATTGATTATAAATTATCAGATTTCAGTGAATACACCAATCGTGTTAGAATGGTTTGTTTGTAGTTACGTACAGTGCTATAGAAGGGTTATTCATCTGTCCTATGCCCACCACATGTTTTTGTTAGGTTTTGTACTCTAATTATTAGAAATTGCCGCTGTACTATTAGGGTGGGGGAGCTAAAGCGAGGTACCTTTGTAGTAGTGTTTTGTTAAATATATTATTAACTATCAATTTAGAATGAACATATTAATTTATAATGAGTTACAAGAAAAGTATAAGTTACAAGATGGAGAACCCGTCCCCTGGTCGGAAGTTATTTAAATTTTTGATAAATGATAGGTTATTTTAGGATGTGGAAAAATGCTTCCATTATATGTAATATTGAAAAAAAAAATCCCCCATAAAAACTGCAACACGTAAAACTAAAAATTTGGGTTCACTCCCGTACCGATGTAATAAACTTCCAGACGTATTTTGGTGATAATTTGTCTACACCTTGTGATGTAATTACATGGACATACAACAATGACTACAATTATATTTTTATAGATTATCTAGAAATGATTAAGATAGTCGTTATTTGTTTTTATGGGAATAATAATTATAAATGAACATATTTTTATTGTATTATTAAAGTGAATATATTGATTATCAGTAAGTTATATTTTCGAATTAAATGTAGAGAGCGATTGTTATTATATAAAAGAGTTAAAGTGGGAATATTGGTTGTTATTGTGTTAAGTGTTGGAGTAGAAATATTGTGTTAAGCTTTACAGTAGCAATATTGATTATTATTGTGTTAAGTGTTAGGGTAGGATTACTTATTATTATTGTGTTAAGTTTTAGAGTGGAAATATTGGTTATTATTGTGTTAAGTATTAGATTAGGAATATTGGTTATTACTGTGTTAAGTGTTAGAGTATGAATATTGATTATTATTGTGTTAAGTGTTAGAGTGGGAATATTGGTTTATAATGCGTCAAGTATTAGAGAAGGAATATTGTTTATTTTGTTCAGTCTTAGAGTAGGTATATTGGTTATTATTGCGTTACGCGTTAGAGTAAGAATGTTGTTTATTATTGTGTTAAGTGTTAAACACATTTCAACTATAAGCATCACGTAAGTTAAAACAGTCTTGCAACTATAAGCTTCATAGAATGAGAAAGCTGTTATGCGGTATAAAATAATACGAAAAACGAAGCTCAGAAATCGTGTTTGGGCGAAACCAAAGCGTTGTTTACTTTTAAAAAGTACTACACCAGAAAGCTAACATTAACTGTATATATACAGAAAACGATATAACGGTATAAACGTCAAATAATAATAAACATTAGGAGGCTCATAAATTAATTTGCTTCGTCTACATTTTTTTTTTTTTTAATTTTGCACAAAGCTACTCGAGGGCTATCTGTGCTAGCCACCCCTAATTTAACGGTGTAAGACTGGAGGGAAGGCAGCTAGTCATCACTACCCACCGCCAACTCTTGGGCTGCTCTTTTATAAACCAATAGTGGGATTGATCGTAACATTATACGCCCCCACGGCTGGGAGGGCGAGCGTGTTTAGCGCGACGCGGGCGCGAACCCGCGACCCTCGGATTACGAATCGCACGCCTTACGCGCTTGGCCATGCCGGGCCATTCGTCTACAAAAAAAAAACAAAATATTATCTCGTGTTACTGAATACAACACCGGAAGGAACCACAGAAATGTCGAGTGTCGATTTGCTCCGTCTGTGTCGAACAAGAATAAACCACAGAGAGGTTGAGCTTCGCTATTAACTTTAGCCTCGTTTTTGACACTCCGAAACGGTACAGCTTTTACAGTATCTTTTGAGAAATAATTTACATTTGAATAGGGTCGACGTTTCGATCGCTGTTTCGATTATGTTCAAGTTCTAACAATACAGAGAACTTCTGTGTTTCAACCAACAATGAGTAATCAATGTATTTAAACAAGAGAATTCATAGTAGTTACTTCTATGTATTTATATTCATAGATGAAATAACACAAGATTTATACGAATTTGAATGCGTGGAATGTATGAAAATAATTTGAGCGTGTTTAGGATTGTCTAGAAAAACAGTGGTAAAAGAAATAAATATATGTTGAATGTTTGTGGATTGTTGGATTTCATCAAAAATATTCTTTAATTTATTCCATCTGTTAAAGTCAGGTTTATGTTTCAGTAAGGCGAGATTCTGTTGAGAAAACTTGTATTTTTTCATGTTCAGGGACGAGGGAAGAGGGTTTGGGTATTCTTTTAACCTGATGTTTAAGTTACGTCCTGTTTCGCTTGTGTTAAAGGCTGACTAATTGCTACATATTATTCTGTAAGTACTTCCCTGTAGGGTTAGTTCACTGTACAGTTCTCTCAATATGTGTTTAAGCTTTATTCCAGAGATGAAATGGATCTATTCGTTATGTTAAGGCTCACATGGTAATACTTTTCAGATTCCTGTTAGAGGCATGCTACTGATATACAGACACGATTTAATTCTACTTATTAGATTTTTTTTTACGTTTTAGAGTCTGTTTTGGACTGTTGTACTAAGGAACTGGTTTGTGTAACAGTGTTGTTGTTTTGAATTAAGCACAAAGCTACACAATGGGCTATCTGTGCTCTGCCCACCACGGGTATCGAAACCCGGATTTTAGCGTGTAAGTCCTCAGACATACCGCTAAGCCACTGGGGGGCTTTTGTGTGACAAACCAAAACATTGTTCCCTGTTACAGAATGCTGCACCAGAATAAACCACAGAATCTTCATTAATTTAGTGCAGATTGTTTAAAGTCAAAACACTGTTCGCTGTTACAAAAAACACATCAGAGTAAAACATGGGTTAATCAATAAATTATTTTGAGTTTTTCAAACCTAAACATTGTTCAACGTAACAAAATATTACACCAGAATAAACCACATGTTCGCCAATTACTTTGTTTAGTTTGTTTCAGATCAACAGATTGTGTCCTATTACAAAATATTACACCAGAACATGAACCACAGGAAGTCCGTGGTTCTGTTATGACTTAATTTTGTTTCTGACAAACTACAACGTTTAAGTACTTACAGTAATTATGTAGTACTTGTGTATGACTACCATGGTTAGTAGCCCATAGCGTCATCTGCTCTTAATTATTAGCTAATTAGAACCTTTTCTTTATCATAATTTACTAACTAGTATCATTCCGTGTTTCGTATGTTCAGAAGAGTCGGTATTGACGTGTATTCGAACCCTATGTCCTCTTTATAGAGACGATGGTATGCTGTTTGCTTATTTGGGATTTCCCAGAATTTTTAATTCACTTGGGTGTTTTTCGAGAGAAATAAACACAGCTTTTCCTGTCTTTCGCGCTTGGTTTATTGGATGTGTTAATGTAAGTGGATATAGAAGCCCTCTTGTATTTCTCATTTTTTCTCATGAGAGGTTTCTTTATAACTTGTTCGTGTTTATGACACACCAAAAATGTTATTCCTGTTACTAAATTCCACGTGTTACTAGAATAAGCCACAGGAAGGTGGAAATTGACGAATAACTAAATTTTGTTTGTTGCAAACTTAAAAACTGTTTCACGTCACAAAATACCATAACAAAATAAACCATAAATAACTGTAGATTCTAATAATTTATTCAAAATAGATTTTGTTTATGGTTTGAATTTTGCACAAAGCTACTTGAGGGCTATCTGCGCTAGTCATTCCTAATTTAGCAGTGTAAGACTAGAGGGAAGGCAGCTAGTCATCACCATCCATCACCAACTCTCGGGCTACTCTTTTACCAACGAATAGTGGGATTGACCGATATAGTATAACGCCTCCACGGCGAAAAGAGCGAGCATGTTTGGTATGACGGGGATTCGAACCCGCGACCCTCGGATTACAAGTTGAGTGCCTTAACTCTAGCTTTACACTGCTAAATTAGGGTCGGCTAGCATGGATAGTCGTCGTGTAGTTTTGCGCTAAATTAAAAACAAAAAACAAATCTGAGCAAATTTCCACATAATATTAGGAATTATCAAATTTATTTAGTTTCACTTTTTTGTGAAAAAACAAATTCGTATTCTTTGTAAAACGGAGAAAAAATGCTACATCAAAATAAACTTTGGAAGATCGACGTTAACTTTCAACTGAACAATATATATGATAAGCTGAACGAAAATAAACTGTTTCTAAAATTTGGAAAAGAAGAAAAGAGCTTCCGAATGCGCTAGGAATACTAGAAAGTTCATTCACAAAACACCTTTCGTACCAGATAATAGATGGCGCTATATAAGAGTTAGATGACAAGATTTTATTTTTGATGCTATATGCTGTATTTATTTGTTTCCTTATAATTAAGCACAAAGCTTCCTAATGGGCAATCTGTTTTTTTGTCCATCACGGTATCAAAACTCGGTTTCTAGCTTTGTAAGTCCGCAGATATACTGCTTTGCCACTATAGTATAACTTTCTTCATCTATTTACCATGCTTTTTATTGACTTTTCTCTATATCTTCAAAAGGACCCGGCTTGGCCAGGTGGTGAAGGCACTCGACTCGTAATCTGAGGGTCGTGGGTTCGAATCCCCATCACACCAATCATTCTAGCCCTTTTAGCCGTAGGGACGTTATAATGTATCGATTAGTCCCACTATTTGTTGGTAAAAGAGTCACCGAGAGTTGGCGGTAAGTGATGATGACTATCTGTCTTCCCTCTAGTCTTACACTACTAAATTAGGAACGGCTAGCGTAGATGGCTCTCATGTAACTTTGCGCAAAATTCGAAACAAACCAAACAAACCAATACCTTGAAAAAATCTCACAAATACGTAGCGTACTTGGTTCTTGTGGCGTTGAGAGAAATATGCTAGTTTAATTGTTTTATATGTTTTTTGTTGTTTTTAGTTTTCGTCTAATACTTAATTAGATCCACTACGTGAAATCATTCTTTATTGAAAATAATATATTATTTGAAACAGTGTGATAACAATGCACAAAATAATATTAATACTACAAATTATATTGAATATGTGTCATGGTAGTGAGTTTTGTTAGCATAAAAGGGAAAAGAGTAAATCATGAGAGATTGGTTTGATTAGTTTCGTATCTTTATATAAGCTTCTGAACGTGACTCTAACGTCTGCAGTATATGTTAGCTCCGCCCCTCTCGTGAGCGCGTGTCATGTTCTCTCGTTTCGTCGGGTAACGTTAACAAATAAGCGATGCCGATATTACAAGGCTTGAAACGTATGGACCAAACACTATTGAGTAGTAAGAGACGGAGCACGTGCCCACGTGGCCCGCTTTATTTTATTTATATACAAGGAGGGCTCGACTCATTTTCGATATTTAGTATTCATAGATCTCTCCGAACTTAAAGCGGTGGCATTGGGCTCTCTGGTCGTTATTGGCTTATTGGATTGGGATTAACCTCTACAGTCTACCAGACGAGTCAGCCAATGAGAAGCTAGCATCGTCATTCAAATATCTTTGATGATTACTTGTCAACAGGACAGTGATATCGTCGAGTAGCTATACATCTGATCTGGTGTGATATGGAACAGCAAAGAACAATCTGATACGTTTTAAAACATACTTTCCGAGCTCTGCAGTTTAGACTCGCTTTTTTTTTTTTTTAAATAGAGGCGTAAACGAACATTTCTGCACAGAGAAATTTTAGAAATAAAATATTTTTTGACCATTTTTCGCAGGTTGACAAAATGTCACGTTCTTTTCTAGTGGATTCTCTTCTCAGCTCACGTTCCACTCCTGCTTGTCCAGAGACAGACCTCTCTGTAGGACCCAGAAACAAACCCAATAACAACGTGATGGGCTGGGGAAAACCATACCAAACGAATACCACAGAGTCATTGCATGTTCCACTTTCAGCCATTGGAGGTCAGTTTCATATGGACAGTCTTGGGGCCGAAGCCCACCGATACTATTATCGAAAGTACGGACTATCTCCTGATCTGGGTCTCAGCCGACTTTACTGCAGTCCGATGTACGCCATGAGATCGATGACGAACCCGCTGGCGAGCACCGGAAAGAACTGCCAGACTTCGCCTTTCAAACCTGTCGTTACAGGTACCTGTGTTGGGTCGACGTCCGTCGCGCCGACAGCAGGGTCACGGCTGGTGTACCCTTCGTTAGTTGACCGAAGAATAGTACATCACCTGAGCTGTGTCACCGATCCAGTGGAAGAACGGAAGCGGGTACCAGCACCGTGCCTTTCCCGGTACAGCGGCTCACCAGGCCTCCAGCCTGAAATGTTCTCTCCGGTCAAAGGTAAGCCTAATTCTATCCGTAATGTATCCTAACTTTTATAATTATATAGGTGAGTACGCTTTTATTAATAAAACACACAGCAAACAGGTTGACTCGATCTTCCAAAAGGACAAACTACATCAGTACGCCATTCATCGTGAGGTTTCTACTAGGAATTAGAAAAAAATTAATACGTAACAGGAAAGACCACAAGACATGGAAAAATAACGAAAAAAAAAGTGTTCAAAACAAGCGTTTGGGACTAAAATTGTAATATGATTTCAACGAAGCGCTTTAGCCGAAACGTTTTAAATTAATAAACAAAGAAAAAAGCTTAGACATCCCCCCGAAAAAAATATCCAAAATTTTGTCGAAGCCTGTTTTCTTTGTAACACGGTTTATACTACCCGACGAATGGCTTTTGTCCAGAACGTTTGAAATTAATACAAGGTTTTCGTCATAGTCATGTGACTTTACTAACTGTGAACACTTTTAACAGATTCAGCTAGTAATTAGTTAGAGATTAATCATAAGGAATGTTATTTTAAAATGTATTTGAAGATTCAACATGGAGCCCGAAAAATTATCCTCAATCCATGAAAAATTTAAGAAGAGATCTATGTAAAAGATCTTTCCACTTGACCCTAAGTTATTGCATGATTAAGGCGTCTTTCTTTATAAACCTTACCATGTAAGACATTTCATTAACCGAAATACATTGTTTGGAATAATTTCCTCGGCAACAGTTTGGTTTTCGGTTCCTAACTGGATTCGTGTTTGTCTGTTTTGTTGGATTTAGCTCAGTGCTACACGAGGGCTATCTGTGCCAGCTGTCCCTAATTTTGAATTAATAGGCTAGAAGGAAGGTAGCTAGTCATCATCACCCACCACTAACTCTTAGGCTACTCTTTTATCAACAAATAATGAGATTGAGCGTCGTATTTTAACGCCTCTACAGCTGAAATAACGAGAATGTTCGGCAACTGGATTCGAACCCGCAACCCGCAGATCTCGTGCCGCGTAACCTTGCCATCAGGCCACGTCAAACAGTAACCTACAATAAAAGATGCAATAAACAAAGTGTTATACGTATTGCATGGAGAAAAAAGAACCCAGTGTGGCCACACTGTTACTAATACATCTCTGTTTTCTTTACAACACTGCAGAACGAAAACAACTACGAGGTAGCTTAAAAGGGTTAAATGTTCGAGCGCTTAGAAAATTATCATCCTTTTCAGGCTTATTTATTTTTCTTCTTCAAAATCTTTTGGAGTTTGAGGGTATCATTTGTTGTTCGTTAGAGTATTGTGTCATTTATAGCTAACCATTTTTCGGAAAGATCGGGTCTGGTTAACCACACCAGTGCTTGGCTCTTAAGCTGAAGTTCGAATCCCTGTCTCTAAATATGTCGCGAGGGCGTTATAATGCCACCTCCAATCCCACTATTCGTTAGTAAGAGAGTAATCAGACGTAAAGACCCAAATAATCTGATGCACGTGAGAGAAAATAAACACTATCTTTTTATTTTCCGTTTATTTAAAACCAAACCAATTCTTTGTAAACATTCGTTGTTTAGAGCCATTTATTATTGTATGTTTTGAATTTCGCGCACAACTATACGAGGGATATCCGTGCTAGCCGTCCCTAATTTAGAAGTGTAAGACTAGAAGGAATGCAGCTAGTCATTATCTCTCACTACCAACTCTTGGCTACTATTTACCGATGAATAATGGTATTGACCGTCGCATTATAACGCCATTATGGCTGAAAAAACTAGCGTATGTGATGTGACTGGGATTCGAACCAGCAAACCTCAAATTACGAGTCGAGCTCCATAACCTCCTGGCCATGCCTGGCTCCATTTATCATTACCCCATGTAAGTGCTCAGAATGTTTTGGCGTTTATTTCAGACGGTTCTCGTAAATTTACTCAAAGGCTATCTGTAAGTATCAGTCCTTAATTCTATCTAACCTGATACATTAGATGGGAGACAAGCTAATCAACAACACTCACCGCAGTCAAACAAGTTTTCACTGCTTCCGTTGAATCATCTCTTCTTACCTTACCGTTTCCTTTACACCGTTACGATAACTGTGGTCGAGGATTCAGATTTAGCGTCACACACAGATAAGCATACATAAAATTGACAATACTTGTTGATTGCAAACGAAATAAGCATAATATTTCCCCGTATTCCATATGTCATATTTTATACAATAACATGGCTTATTTCATATTTACCGGCAGTTAGAGAAATAAGTTATAATGAAGTTTTCATTTTATTTCATTAATTTTATTTGTTTATTCATTTTTAATAGCACGCCATCTATTCGTTGATAATTTAAAAGATAAAAAATAAAGTGTTGACAATTTTATTTTTAACTTCACTACAAAACAAGATGTTTTCCACTTGATAATTAATCACGAACAAACGTCTCAAGAAATAACAAAACGGAAAAGAGAGAGTTCTTGATAAAACCCCTGTCAATCGATTTACTTCACAGTGGTTAGGTGCTAAACGGAAAAAACAACTTACCGACATCAATACACGTGATGAAACATTATCTGTGTGATAAACAAACGTTTCGTGGATGCCCAATGAACCTGAACTAACATTTTTGTGTTAGGTGAGTCCGAATCTGTACCATAAACTAAAATTTTGTTGACGTTATGTAAGCTTCAAGTTGAGCCAAATACAAACATTCTGTTGATATTAAGTAAGCCTTAATTTGTTCCAAAGACAAATATTTTATTGGTGTTAGGCAAGCCTTAATTTGTTCCAAAGATAAACATTTTGTTGATGTCAAGTGAGCCTCATAGGTGTCTAAATAGAAAGACATAAAAACTAACATATCGATCATACGTAAAGTAATATTTTAAAAACATTTAAAAAACAATATGAAAATCTGTTAATATTATGTATGGCTATATCTCTACGTTTTTAGACATCAGAGATTGATCAATATTTAATCTTACTAGCGTGGCCATATCTGTACTTTTGATTGTACTTAGTTTGATTATGGTAACAAGACGATATTTTAATAAAATACGGTCTGAGCTTACCAGTTTCAAACTTGAAAAATAAACTCAAGGCTTTAGTGATTTCTTTCTTTCTGTCCATTTCATATCATTTGGAAATAAACACCTCTTGAGCATTTAGAAACTATATTTCTAATGCCACACTTCAAAGTGTATTTATACTTGATTTAACATAATATTTGCAAAGAAATTACACTAGAAGTGAAAACAGAAAATTTGTGTAACGTAAATAAAAAAAAAAAGTATATCTTTGGGAAAAACAAAAATTTTTCTTTTTTAAAAACCTAAAACTAAAATAAATTAATGTCGAAAAAAGTTGTTGCTGTAAATTTAAGTTTTGTGAATAAACGAAAACTGCTTGATGGAAAATTTAATCAAATTTTATCGAAAACTATAAATGTTCATTTCTATTTTACAAATACAGCTTTTGTTCATTGCATAGTCGTCACGATTAATGTAAAGCCTAATGTTTTAAATAAAAACTACGTGCTAATATATCTTAGTATACACCATTTAAACGCTGCGTTTATTGATAACAATAGGAGAATGAACGTGAACACATAAACAAACAGTCACTAAAATCAGCAATTGTTATATATTTACAAGGAAGGTCCTACTCAGAAGGATTTATAAAAATATATATTCAAGATTTTCTGTATTAACGAACTTGTGAATACCCGTTACATAAAGTTGTTACGACAGAAATCTCTCTGAAACAATATTCGTGGAATATTTCGTCACTGTTGACTAGTTTGGTTGTTTGAAACTCTTATAACTTTATGTTGTTCAGTATATCGTGCATGTATATGACTTGAAATCAGTTTTACTACAGTTTAAAGGAAACCATTTACTCATAATGTTTCCTGTTATTTAAAATGTAGTTTATTCCGGGCCTACTTATCTTCAACATTAAAAGTGAAACAATAGAAATAATAGAAGTGTTTTTAAGTAAACAATTAATTATGTCTTTAGTGAGCATAGCTTAAAGTGGCCCAGTGATCAGTATGTTGGGTTATGGATCCAAGGGTCAATGATTCGCGTTCTGTTGCCGCTTATGCGTCTTGCTAGACACTTTGACGTTATAAGAGTGACGGTCAAATCCACTATTCGAATGGAATAACGAAAGAGTTAAAAGTTTATGAAGCTCACTTGTCATATTCCTTCATCACTGTAAAATTAAGAAAAGCCAGCACAAACAGACTTCGTATGTAACGTGGCACAAATATCTGAAACAAACCAAACAGAACAAAACATTCTCTAACAATATTAAGTGTATCACTTTATCAATATAAGAAACACATGTAGGCATTATCAGAACACTAATTACCTGGATTTGGAACTAAGCTTTTATAAAATGGTTCCCATTTTCCTAATTTGATCTTGTCTTGTGCGATACCTGTGAGATCAAGTTGGAATGATTCTTTTCCGAACAATGGAAACGCGTGTTATCCACCTGTTCGGATTATTTGTAGTTCTTATCATGTGTTTCCAGGTTTGTATGAGGCACGCTCAGCTCAAAGCATATGGCGAGGATAAAACTGTAGATTATTGTGGTTGTAGTAGAAGTCTTTGTACAAAGTTATGAGGACAGCTGTTTTTAATTTATTCTAAAAATTAAGTCTCACGTGTTTGTGTGTGTCGAGTAGGGTAGGTGCGCGAATGTTTTCTTGATTTCAATGATAAACGTTTTAGCTTTACGAACTGGACTAAATCTCATGATTTAAACATGGATCTATTTAATACGTTCCAAGGTATATTCCAAGTTAGTAATATTTCTGTTTTATTAATGGTTTCCAAACATGTGCTCCTATTGAATAACATTATTAATTTATATTTAGTGTAAACAAATATTTTCCAAAGATAAAATAATATGATTTTCGATTTTATGGTCGTTAATTTTTATATAGGAAGTTTTCAAGGAATGAGGCGTCGCAAAAGATAAATACACCCAGGTATTGAAGAGTTTTAAAGACGTAAGGATCCGTGAAGCCTCACGGTAATGGTGTATCAACATGGCCATTCAAGAGGTTTTTATGTTCTTGATGACGAGAAACCCACTTGAAATAAAAATGTATCTCAGAACGGCTCTTATGGGTATTAACTTTTATTGATAAGCAGAGAACAATGTTTGGACCTCCCTCGGTCATCTTCAGGTTAACAAAGAGAGTTGCAACTGACCATTGCCGGACACATGTATTAGGGACGAGAGTATAAACTGGGACAAAATTGTAGGGGGCGTGGCAGTTAGATGTTAGGTTATTAATTAGTACAGGTATAAAGGTGTTCCTTTATATTGGTTTAATTTTGGTTTTAGTTGCTGTATAAGTATGACTTCTTTGAGTTTGCGTTTGTTTATATTTGTTTCCTTACTTATTATCTGGGAGTTTTCTGTGTTAGTGTTGTGTTTATTTGATTTGCAGTGGTTAAAAGCGTATGAAGGTGTTTTTGTTCTTGTTGTTTGAATCTAGTTTCCATTTTTCTGCTTCTTTCTCTAATATAGAATTTGTGTATTTTATAAATGATGTTAGTGTTGTGTTTGTCAGCGTAGGTATGGACTTTAGTTTTGTACCTGGTTTTTGAATAAATTTGGCGTTTACTGGAATATTGTGTTTTGTTATAAGTGTTTTTCCAAATGTTGGTTATTTTTTCGTTCATGTCTGGAACATATGGTATACAGCAGAATACGGTTTTGTAGGTTTTTGTATCTTGAGATTTATTGTTGTTTGTTTGTTGTTGATCTAAGTGTGTACATATAATTTTTTTCCACGGTTTTTTGATACACATCCCCAGCAACCAATTAGCAACTCTTATAGAATTCACTTCCACCAAAACTAACTTTATGTTTAATAATCAAAACTGTCTACAAATAAATGGCCTAAATATGGGGAATCTCGTGTCATCAGTTCTAGAAACCGTTTTATGACACTGATCGAATTTCAGACGATCAATTCAGCCTTACACCCACCACTATACTGGTACAGGTATGTTGATGACACAATTGCTGGATTCACATCTACAGAACACACACTTAGTTTTTAAATCACGTTAACTCGATACACCCTAACATTAAGTTCACCTGTGAACAGGAAAAAAACTAACAAATAGCGTTACAGGATCACTAGAACTGACACACAATTCAAACAGAAAAATCACCCATACTGAATTATACATTCTCTTGGATTCATCATATGAAACAAAGCAAAAAAACTCAACATATTAAGAAACCAAATAAACACAACCACAAAAGTATGTTTACCTGATAAAATTAACAATGAAATCAACAAAATAAAACAACACTTCATCAACATCAACAAATTTTCTCAAAAACTGTCGAAAAAAATTATACACACACACCTAGACCAACAATAAACAAACAACAATAAATCCCAAGGTACAACAAACTACAAAACCGTATTCTGCTGTATACCGTATGTTTCAGACATGAACGAAAAAATAACCAACATTTGGAAAAAAAACTTATAACAAAACTCAACATTCCAGTAAACACCAAATTTATTCAAAACCAAGTACAAAACTAAAGTTCATACTACGTAAAACCTACGCTGACAAACACAACACCAACATTATTTACAAAATACAATTTGACAACAGGCATGACTTCTATACTGGAGAAACAAGCAGAAAAATGGAAACTAGATTCAATCAACAAAAACAAACAAACAAAACACCTTAACACATTTTTGACCACTGCAAATCAAATAAACACAATATAACCGTAGGAAGCTCCAAGATACTAATGAGAGAAACATATAAAAAACGCAAAATCAAAGAACTCCTACTTATATAGCAAGTAAAATAATGTTTAAACCAATACTGAGGAACACGTTTATACCTATACTAATTAATAACCTAACATCCAGCTGTAACGCCCCCTACAACCCGTTTATACTCTCGTCTCTAATACATGTTTTTGGAAACGGTCAGTTGCAAACTCTCTTTGTTAACCTAAAGATGACCTAGGAAGGTCGAAACGTTGTTCTCTACTTATCAATTAAAGTGTTGATACCCACACCAGCCGTTCCGAGATACAGGTTCTCACTTTGCTTGTCGCTAATTGTGGCAGGAGGCTTTACTATATCCATATTATCTATAATCTAGTTGGGACTTTTTATACTCAGTATGTTCATGTTTTTTGACGTTTCATTTGTTATAACATTTAATTCAGTGTTTTAACGTTGTTTATCACCTGGTTTGGTATAACATTTAATTCAGTGTGTTAACGTTGTTTATCACCTGGTTTGGTATAACATTAAATTCAGTATTTTAACGTTGTTTATCACCTGGTTTGGTGTAACATTTAATTCAGTGTTTTAACGTTGTTTATCACCTGGTTTGGTTTAGCATTTAATTCATTGTGTTAACGTTGTATATCTCTTGATTTAGTATAACATTTAATTCAGTGTGTTTGTGTTAACATTGTTTATCACCTGGTTTGGTATAACACTTAGTTCAGTGTGTTAACGTTGTTTATCACCTAGTTTGGTATAACATTTAATTCATTGTGTTAACGTTGTATATCTCTTGATTTAGTATAACATTTAATTCAATGTGTTAACGTTATTTATCACCTTGTTTGGTATAACATTTAATTCAGTGTGTTAACGTTGTATATCTCTTGATTTAGTATAACATTTAATTCAGTGTGTTAACGTTGTTTATCACCTGGTTTGGTATAACATTTAATTCAGTGTGTTAACGTTGTTTATCTCTTCGTTTGGTATAACCTTTAATTCTTGTGTTAACGTTGTTTATCTCTTGGTGTGGTAAAATTGTTTACGTAAGAAGTGTGTTGGTATGTAGAATATAACACGTTCTAATATTTTCACTTTTGTCAAAAGTAATCAATGCTCGTTAGTGACTGTTTAATTCAGACAAGTTTTCGGTGTTTAGTCCTGACTCATTTCCACACGCATCACACTGTTCTAACAGTTACACGAGTTTCGGTCTATTCTACTGTAGCTCACCGAACTAATATAATGTTACAAGTTTCCTCGTTCTAGGCTTATCATTCTACCACATGTTACTACGTAACGACAGAATGACGGCTCTTTACTGTATACAGTCCCTTTCGTTTTACATGTTGTAAAAATAAATTACACGACGTCATTTATTCGTCATACAGATAACGCTGTTTTTCTGTTAAGGTTGCAACTAACTAACTGCGTGGCATACTGTCCGAATGTTTAACAAATTCAATAAAGAAAAAAGCCATCGTACGTAGCGGTCGAAGAAATAATGAAAGTAAGGCGATATGTCTCCAAGTGTTGATTTTCTAACTCAGCCAATTCGAAATTATCTATTTATTTCCTTAATTAAGTACTTTGCCTGACAAACTCACCCCCCTCTCAGTGGCATAGCAACATGTCTGTGGACTTACAACGTTAGAAAGTGGGTTTCGATACCAGCGATGGGCAAAGCACAGATAGCCCCTCGCGTAGCTTTGTGATTAACTTCAAAGAAAATAGATAAATCGTCTAGTAGACACACACTGAGAAACAAACGTATACGTGTTCACGTCAAACGTAGATGTCCACTACAAGTAACTTCTGAGAAATGGTACTAAATTATGGTCTATTCAATATTCCATTAGTTCAAAGGTCGATACAAGTTCTGGTTTACATGAAAAAAGGTTATATGTAGAAATACTTTACAGCAGTTTAAAAAAACGAGAAGTGAAATATAAGGAGAAAATATATTTTTATGTTAGAACATAAGGGATTTTTTTTTCAGGAGTAAAAACATGTTACTGAAGGTGTTAATATTTGCATCACTGGTCACGTAACTTATTGATTTATTTGTTCAAATTTCACGCATAGATACACGAGGGCTATCTAACCTAGACATCCATAATTTTGAAGTGATAGGCTATAGAGAAAGCAGTTAGTCAACAACATCCACCGCCAACTCTTGGAATATTCTTTTACCTACGAAAAATGGAATTGAGCATAACATAACAACGCCTTCAGGGATGCACGGCCAGACATGTTTAGTTAACCTACGGAATTCAAATTTGCGACCCACGGGCTGCTAGTCGAACGTCTTAATCATCAGGTCAAGCCTTAAAGGATCGAACTTCCCAAAGATATGGATTCGAGCCTCGTCGATGGTTTTGTTGGCCTGAGTCATAGGAGCCACTCTCTACCATCAAATAAATAATCAACGAAAAACTTGCCGGGCAGCTTTTAAATAGTTTTTTTTTAACGTGATCGTGGTCTTCAAGAGGTGTTCTACGAATCATATCAAAGATGCCTACGAAATCCTTATTCGTAGCCTGGGCTATGATGAAACATTGTAAAAGAATGAAAATCGCGTCTTCCCTAAGAAGCTCAGGTCTAGTCTTTGGCTTTATGGTCATTACCTTAAGTGGATCAATGTGAAAATACTTGAGGACCTCTGTTGTGTGGTATAACAAAACCATTTTCAAGCCTGTGTTTTGGGAGACTACAGTTAATCCACGAAACCAGTAAATTAGTAGCTCAGACCTCGTTACATCTGTTCATTTGGAAGTAAATACGTCGTGCTATTTTTCCAATCACCCGATCGAGAAAGAGTGGCCTATTGGAATTCAAATCGATTTACTTTCAATGATTATATTTGGTTAAAATTTGGAATATACGCTTTTCTTCTTCTGTGTATTTTTATTAAGCTGGCCCTAGAAATACTGATATTGAGCAACCTGAGAGGAGTCTTAGACACGTGGAAAATCCTGTGATAGTTTACCACGGAAGTCTTAAGTCAAAGCTCGGTAGTTGAGGGTTTTTGTTATCTCGATTAATGTTATCCGTGTGAAATGCTATAGGCTTCTTGAACGATAGTTAAATACATTTTTATTGCATCAGAAGTTAATTTAACATTATCATACACAGAGTCTTGATTTTACAATACACGTATTTATCATCATTCGTCTCCTTATCGGAAGAGCTAATAGCACTGAAAATCAGAGTTCGATTCCTGCAATCGACTTAACATAGAGAGGACACTGTTTGGGTTTTGTGTTTAACAGCAAACCCAACACACTGCTTTTTAAGATGCCTAAAGGAAGCTGAGAATGAGATGACAACGAATGGTCACCCCATCCCCAGAATTGAATCGGCCTGGCATAGCCTGTTGATTAAAGCTCTCGATTCGTAATCTGAGGGTCACGAGTTCGAATCCCAGTCACACCAAACTTGCCTTTTCAGCGTGGGGCGTTGTAATGTGACAGCTAATCCCACTATTTGTTGGTGAAAGTGTAGCCAAAGAGTTGGCGGTAGGTAGTGATGACTAGCTTCCTCCCATCTAGTCTTACACAGCTAAATTAAGGACGGCTAACGCAGTTAGCTTTCGTGTATCTTTATGCGAAATGCAGAAATAAACTAACGTTAGGCCTAAGACAAGTAGATTTAAATTATGGTGTGAGTAATTATAATTATTATTGTAGTAAAACACGATATGAAGCAACAAGATCCGTAGTTTAAAACATCTTATTAATTTATTGTAATTTTCGTGCTTTAAAAAAATTTCTCACTCATGTAACAATATCTTTAGTAAAAACATATCTATGAGATCTGTGTCTCGATAAACAGCTTTGTTTTTGTCGGTGTATATCTTTGAATATTTTGTTTGTTTCTTTTAAGTTTCGTGCAGAGCTACTTGATGGCTATATGTGCTAGCCATCCCTAATTTAGCAGTGTAAGACTAGAGGGAAGACAATTAGTCATCGATTCGGGGGATTCGAATCCGCGACTCTCAAATTATCGGTCGAACGCCTTAATCCACTTTGTCATGCCGTTTGGGAATAACATTACCACTTTGCTTTCTCAGATTAGGCCTTTAAATTTTTTTTTTTTAATTTTTTGACAGACTCGAGAAGTTTAGTGTTCATTTCTAACAAACAGCTAGATATGTTTTCATATCAAAACTCACGGAACTGAATAAAAACAAAAAACAGCTACTTTATCAACTTCATCAATTGACCCAAAAGGCCAAAGGAAATATTATGTTTCATTGGAACTATCGTACTCATGTCTTATTTTTTAAGCACACGGAAAGTTTATCCTCGTTTAATTAAAGACATGCGCATTACGAGCAAAGTGTACACGGAATGGGATTTAGTGGCACAGTAACAATAGTTTGGTTGGATTTGTTTTGAATTTCGCGCAAAGTTACACGAGGTCTATCGGCCCTAGCCGTCCCTATTTTAGGTGGGAGGAAGGCAACTTGCCAACATCATCAACCCGCGCGCATGTTCAACAACAGAAATTCGAATACGCGACCAATTTACTGCAAGACGAGCTCCTTAACCATCGTGCTATGTACAACGAGCGACAACGCTAAGTAAAGTCACTTGAGAAAAAGTGCAAATTGTGATAAAAAATGAATTTCAGATTAGTAGCAGTTTAAGAAAACACCTGAAGAAAGCGTTCTATCAAGTGTCCAATTTTGTCCCAGTGTGAATTTTTATCGAACACCAAATAACGTATTTTATAGCGTAGAAACATTAGTAACAACTAGATGTACTTCCGCAGGGCTCTCTCTTTCTCTTGAAGCTCGTGTTGTAATTACTTTTGTCATTCACACGTCATGACATTACAAAATGCAACGTTAAGCGTCTCTTATATGACATAATTTTTATGTCTTTTTTTCAACAAACTTTTGGAGAAGATATGTAACAACGGATCACACAGAGATTTGTTCAAACGTACTAGTTTTTGCCACCTGTGGGTTAGTGGTAAGTACGGAACTACAACACTAAAATCTGAGGTCCAATTCCCTCACCTCGGAGGCCCTTTGTGCAGCTTTACGCTAACACAAATAAACGAAAGCCATACCCGTCGTACTTTTAAGCTGTTATTAACAAAACAACAACAGCAAGTCAAAATTATTCAATGAAGAATATACCAGAAACCTTTTCAATAATATAGAAGTTTTACTCTTTATAAAGTTCGTTAAACAACAGTTAGTAAATATATTCAGAAAGAATAACGGCCGCCAGGTGGTTAAGACATCAGAGGGTCGTGGCTTCGAATCCCTCTCCCACCAAACATGCTCGCCCTCACAGCCGTGGGGATGTTATAATGTGACGTTCAATCCCACTATTCACTGGTAAAAGAGTAGCCCAAGAGTTGGCGGTTGGTGGTGATGGCCAGCTGCCTTCCCTCTAGTCTTACACAGCTAAATTAGGGACGGCTAGTGCAGATAGCTCTGGTTTAGCTTTGCGCGAAATTCAAAACAAACCAAGACAGAAAGAATAAATCACAAAAGTTGTGAGAAAAACACATCTGATCTACGTAAATATGAAATAATGCGAAAATTGAAATATCGAAAGGCAATTCGTTTGTTTGATTTAAGCACCAAGCTACACAATGAGCTACATGTGCTTTATTCACCAAGGGTATCGAAACCTGAATTTAAGATTTTAAGTCCGAATACTCGTAAGCAAATTACAAACAACATAGATACTTAAATTAGTGTTTACCTAACGTGGGCTGGTAAAACAAGATAACTAGAAATTATAAAATAGTCATCTTTGTTCTTAGAATTAATTTGGTTTATTTCGAATTTCCCGCAAAGCTACAGGAGGGTTATCTTCGCTAGCCGTCCCTAATTTAATAGTTAAAGACTAGAAGGAAGCCATTTGTTCCAAGGACACTAGCCTGCTAATACCGTATAAATGTATTTCTAAGCAGTTTGGTGTACTTTGTGAAAACAGAAATTAATTTAATGTCCATACGAAATTTTTAATGTGATAACAACAACACGGAAGTATTCATCTATAAAACTGACAGATTTTTAAGGAGAAAATGAGTTCTAGTAAAAAGTTTATTTTAATGTAAGTACGGTTTAATAGTCAAAAAATAATAATTATAACAAAATAGTCTATTTGTTATAAAATAAACGTCTCAGATTGGTTATTAATAATATTTGTAAATAAAAACAATTATTTCTTTTCTTAAGACTCTGGAACAAAAACGCCCTCTGACGACCTTGCAAGTAGTAAGAGAATTCGAACAGCATTTACCAGCACCCAATTATTGGAACTAGAGCGTGAATTTGCTTCCAATATGTATTTGTCTCGCCTTCGTAGGATCGAGATAGCCACATACTTACATTTATCTGAGAAACAAGTAAAAATCTGGTTCCAGAATCGTCGGGTGAAATACAAGAAAGAAAGTAATGTTCAACACAGATGTCGCTGTATTCGCACTTGTTCCAACAATCGATCGCAAGAGGGCGTGGAATATGAAGACGAAATATCTGAACGAGCAGGATGGCAAGAAAAAGAATCAGTAACACCTATTTTGAAATCTAGGCCAAGTTCCTGTTCCAGTCCGGAAGTGGAAACAGTCAATTGTAAATCATTTGTTTGTTCTTCCGCCGAAAAGTGTGAAACAAAAACGGGTTTTTGAGAGAGAGAGAGAGTGAAAAAAAAACAACAGTTAAAATAAATATTTTGATTTCAAGTGTAAAAAACATATTTATCATGAACTTAATGTATTTAGTTCACTTTGTGATGAATATATTTTTGAAGGTTATCTGACATATAACCCATTGTGTTGGCGCTTTAACCTCTTGACAGTGAAATGAAGGGAACGTCACTTATTGTTTTGAGTAATATATGTAATTAAAATTTGATTGGATAATTGATAATCTTGTAAAGGAATTTTGAGACATTCCAAAAACTGTAAATATTGAAAACTTAAATATTTTAATATACAGTTTGTGAAGTTCTATAAATACGCTCGTGAAAACTGTATTTACTGCCGAAGAAAAGTTTTCTTTCAATTCACTAGTTTATCACAAAACATATAAAGAACATCTAGTATTCCATTAGAGAAGGACGTAGTCATTAATCGCTCTTCATTGGACTCATGTTCACCCAAAGTGCCACTGATACTCTCTAGACTTAAACAAATAAGTTAAACACCATTACAGTGTGATTGTTGTAAATAACATATAATTGTGCTTATATCGTGAATGTTAATGGCTTATGGAATGGTGTTTTAAACATAAAGCGAATGGTTTAAGGTAATATTACTTAACTCAAGTTTGATTAATATATGAAATTTAGACCTCTACACTTATTAAAGAGTGTGTACAGTAAACAAAGGTTATTTTAAAAAGCAAGTTTTAACTGAACTTGTTTTATTTGTAAACAAATGCAGTATAATAAACTTCTCAAGCAGTGAAAGGAAGTGAAACATTTGTCGCTCAATCAGTTTTTATTTCTGTGCTGATAAAACCAATCATTTATACAACACATTCTCAGTTCTCAGAACCTGAGCGACCCTGACATTTTCCGATGTCTCTCCTGAAAATAAGAAAAACGTTTCTGACACTTTTCAGTTCATGCTGTCAGCAGTTCTCATTATCAAATCGACTCTGAAGTTATTTGTCTGATATCAGTTTGTGAAGTAGCATTGATAAAACCGCAGTGGTGAAACGTTTTTTGAAATAAAAATATATTTATAAAACAATGGCATGTGAATTTCCATATTCCATTAATTGGGTTCTAATAATCACGCATGTAGTCCGTTGTGTAGTTTTATGCCTAACATAAAACTACAAATATCAAAATTAAAGGAAGTTTTACTGTGAACTGAGTGAAGTTGACTGAGGTGTAAAAAATATGCTGTTGACTGAGGTGTAAATTAAAATGTGTTTTTTCCACACTGAAACTTGATATACGTTATAGATATGTACTGCCGTTAAATAAGCATATGTACAGATAGAGAAAAAAAATGACACTCCTAAAACCCACTCTCACGCCATCTAGTTTAAGTTTTATGCTTTCTACGAAAAGCAACCCAGTGGTGAACGTGTGTATAGTCTGTGATGGTTTTCCATTGTTTTAGGCGTTATTTCTTTAACCCCTTGTAAAATCCAATCTTTCTTCTGTTTTTTTTAACGTGGATACGTGTGTATTTGTTGTGTCAAACGACAGACACGTTTTACAAAATATCGAAGTAATTTTTTTATCAAAAGTGCGTGTATATTTTTTCTTGTAGCAAAGCCACATCGGACTATCTGCTGAGTCTATTAACGGGAATCGAACTCCGATTTGAGCGTTGTAAATTCGTATACATACCGCTGTACTAGCGGAGGACGTTATAAGAAGTAAGAACATTAAATAAAAAGTTATCAAACTTGACTTTTTTTTTTTTTTTGTTACCAACACTTTTAATCTGACTGTAATATTGATTATTGTTGATGTGTGAAAGATGAAAGACGAATGAATATTGTAAAGGTAAGTGTCTAAACAAAAAGTAAAGCTGACAGTATTTATAAATAACACATTGGGTTTGAATCATATGTATTAATGTACAAAATATTCACAAAAAATCCCATCTCAACTAATGTACTCGTTGTTTTCCAAAACGGTTGAAGGGAATGACTGATTTAAAGAAGAGGGGGCTGCAAAACGTGAGGTGGCGCCTTATTCTAATGACAAGTCATGATTGATGGGACCGCTGTTGTTCATACCTACCACGCCATGTTGACACTAAGGCTTTGATTCAGACGAAGGAACGGGAGTGAAAGTTGTTGACAAACATGGTTATTTAGCCTGTCCCCATTTTCCACTGATGGGGTTACAGAGCAAAAGAAAAAGAGAAATTGAATGAATGCGTTTTATTTGTCCCTTGACGCTGGTGTCCACGATCTAAAAGAGCCGGATTAGGTTTTACAAAGAGTTAAAGAAGTAAACCCTAAAATAATGGGAAACAATCACATAATATAAACACGTTCGTCACTGGGCTACTTTCCGTACGGAACGTAGAACTGAACAAACTAGTTTGTACCGTCACGCAGTCGTAACGTACTATATATGATACAGATATCAAAGTAATTTGACAGAAAATCTAGAGCTCCTAAATATCAGCTTCTTAGCTAGATACGCTATGATTAATAATTAAGTTTTATGTAGCCCTAATTGTAATATAAATAATATGTGAATGAATTGCACTACAATTTAAAAAAATCAATATATATGGTGCTACCCCCACTCTGTAAATCTAAAGAATGCTGAGAACCGGGTTTCGATACTCGTGGTTGGCACAACAGAGACGATTCCTTTCGTGATGACGAGAAACCCACTTGAATAGACATATATCTCAAGACGGCTGGTATGGACATTAAAACGTTTATTAAAATAAAGTAGAGAACAGCGTTTCGACCTTCTTAGGTCATCTTCAGGTGAACAAGGAGGGCTAACCTGAGATACATAGATGGCTCGATTGCTAGTGTTACAGGTCATCAGGGTATGCCCACTGAGTCACTGTAAACTTATTATTACACAGTTCTGGAGAGAGGTGTCATCAGCTGCATTTCACACACGGCTCGTGAAAGTCGGTTTTATGATGTGAATTTGGATCTGTATCTCGCAACGACTGGTATGAGTATTAACACTTTTATTGATAAGGAAAGAACATCATATCGACCTTCCTAGGTCATTTTCCGGTTAAGAAAGAGATAGCTTGAATGTGACCGTTGTCTTAGGAACGACAGTATGATGGTTACATTGCAGCCGTTCTAAGATATATTTTTATTTCAAGTGGATTTCTCGTCATTAAGAATTTATTTAAGTTACAGAAGAAAAAAATCCGTGTAAATCACGAGAGTAAACAACGTAGAAAACTTGGGTGAAAGAACTAGAATTTTTATTTTTCCACAGATGTATCAGAAGGAAAAATAAAACTTTAAAGAAATCAACGTAAGCTTGGCTCGAGTGTTCTCGGTATGCTTAAGTAGTCCTATTCACAAGGTACTTGCGCAGCTTTCCTTATGTTATATATATTTCTTTACTCAACCGAACAACGCGTTTACAAGGAAGCAATCGTTGCGCAAAACAAAAACATTGTTCTCACGTAGCAAACGGCGATCCATCTTCAATTTGCTACGATCTGTCAACGACGAACACCGAGCGACAACGAACGCGATGCGATCAGGCTACACGTGCCAATAACGTCGGTCGATCCTGTGTCTTCAGCCCGCAGCAAATGAATAACTTACGAGAGGCCGGAGAGAGTAGAGAAATCACTATACAACGTTGATCTAATAGGTTTTATAACATTTTCCTGGTTTTTTTATGACTGCTCCACATCCATTTTCTTTTAAAATTTACCATAGGGTTTTCACATTTTACTCTCACGTAACCACTGTACCGTAATGAAGCGTATAGTACTTACAGTTCAAACCTTTCTAGGCCTAACGTCTTTCCTGCCGAAGAGATGGTAATCTCTCGCGTACTGCTTACCGTTTTCACACTTTTCAGGTAGAATTGTATTCATAATATATATTCTACGCAGCATAGAATGGAAAAAAAAAATAGACATGTAAACAGATAGGCACTTACCATCAAATTAAGAGACAGCGAAATGCAAACCTAGTTTTTAGCTCTACCAAATTCCTTTTTTTTTTCTGTTATTATATATAAAACGTTTTAAAATACACAGTGTTTCACTTTGTTCTTTTCTGTTTCAAATATCGAGTTTCTCAAGGCACATACAAGAAACGTTAAACTTTACTAGATTTCATCCATGTTCGACAGTCTCTTAGAACTAATCTTTGGACATGAATTAGTTGGAACTTACCAAAGAAATTACTACGAATTTCGAAATCAGTCTAAAGAAAACAAAGAAACTTGTGTACGAATGCTCAAAGAAGTTTTAAGATGATTGTCTTTGTCGTGAAATATATACCATAGAAACTACGTGTTTAATTCAGTTAAAAATGTAGCACACAAAACTGGACGAAACGATGTATATCCTAACGTCGCATTTCATAGTTAATTGAAATAAATACACTTCACAAAATCAAGCCTAACCAATAAAGAGATAGAAAAGTACACTGAAGGCAGTCAAACGTAGGTAAGTTCTTTTGAGAGCCAATGAAAATTAAGATTATTCATAAAATTAATTCGTATATGTTTAGAATAATGATTGGTAAAAATCAGTCAGATAAACAACTTCTAATACATACAACAGCCAGTGCGTTTTGGTAGCATTAAGTTTAAACAATGATTTTTGTTGTTTTGAAGTCCGGCATGACCAGGTGGTTAGGACGCTCGTCTCGTAATCTTAGGGTCACGGGTTCGAATCCCCGTCATACCAAACATGCTCGCCTTTTCAGCCGTGGGACGTTATAATATGACGGTCAATACCACTATCGTTAGTAGAAGAGTAGCCCAAGAGTTGGCGGTGGGTGGTGCTGACTAGTTGCAGTTGCCTTCTCTCTAATCTTACACTTCTAAATTAAAGACGGCTAGCGCAGATAGCCTTCGTTTAGCTTTGCGCGAAATTCAAAAACAAACATTTTGCTTCGTAACAAAAAGTATAACCTTAGTTTATGTAATGAAAGTATGAAATGTAAAAAACTGGTAAAAGTATCAACTGATCTTTAGTTTAGAGTCTCCGCTTATTAAGGACGCTGCTATTAAAACTGTAGGTGACATAATAGAAAATATCTTAACTTAAAAACGAATTAATTTTAAATTGAATCAATATTTTATTTAAGTGAAAACGTTTATACATTTGGCTCGAGGTCATGTAATCATACATTGTGTCCTTACTTCAGGCTTACTGTAACAACATTCACTATACTTATAAGGTTTTACGGCCCCTTTTGCACTCCCGTCACTAAAATCGTCAAACAGTAATTAAACTATTCTATCTGGTGAAATACATTTTGGCTTCTATAACTCCACCTATCTCAAGTAATAGAGTGTGACGTGACACACGAGCTATTATATAGGTTAAATGACATGAAATCATGTTTGATTACGTCATTTGAATGACGTATATCAGTCAGAAACGTCACTTTAAAACAACAAAATTATTATTACAATAACAGTTACTTTCTGTTTGGGTGTAACTAATTATTTGCCACACATGCTTTTAATTCAAAACGAGGTAGTAGTTAGTACTTCGCCGCGTAAACCTTGCCCAACACATGTGTTTTTAATCACATTTTTGTGTAAAACATACCCAACACACACACAGTTCTCATCACTTTCTTGAGTAAAACGTACCCAACACACACAGTTCTCATCATTTTCTTGTGTAAAACGTACCCAACACACACAGTTTTCATCACTTTCTTGTGTAAAACATACCCAACACACACAGTTCTCATCACTTTCTTGTGTAAAACGTACCCAACACACACAGTTCTCATCACTTTCTCGTGTACAATTTGCCCAACGCATATGGTTCTCTTCACTTTCTTGCATACAACGTACCTAAAACACATGGTTCTCAACTTTTGTTTTTTTTATACAGCTTACCTAACACATGTGTTTCTCATACCTTTGGTGTTTATATCAAAATCTAAAAGGTATGAAATGCAACTTTAATATATAGGTGTTTGGTTCTATACAGAGACATGGGTACATCTCTAAAGAATATTATTGATCCTCACATAACACCCACATCAGAAGCTCGCATTCCCCCTTATGTTATCACATGGGCACATCTTTAAAGAATATTCTCGATCCTCACATAACACGCACATCAGAAGCCCACAGTTCCCCTTATGTTATTACCTGCAATTATAGATATGAAAAACAACAACAACACTGTCTGCTCAGTTCAGAACAAGTCAAAAACCATTAATATAACACCACTAGGAGCGCTGACTCCGTGATATGTTAGTGATTTATTTCATGTTTTGTTAATAATAATCCATAATATATGAATTAATTAAAAAACAAAGAACGATAGGGGTCGCAAAATATTTTAGAATCCTCTTTAACAAATTAATAAAAAAAACAATGTTGCATCGGTAACGCCTTCTGTCATGTAGTGAGTGATAGATGAAAAGCCACGTTTTCTTTTCACTAATAAATCAGTATTTAAAAACACACTGTACAGTCAGAAGTCAAATTTCATTGGTATTAGATATTTAATGTTACTTATCCAAACCTAAAAACTAATGCCTAGAAAAATTATAATATGGTTCGAAATTAATATATACTATTTATTTTCTATGAAAATTAAGCATTATACTTTAGCAACGACTTGTACTTTGTGCCTTATTCCCTGTTTCCATTCTTTGTTATGCTATACTTTTCATTGAACTGTAAAATATTAACCATAAAGATTTGAGACTGTCCCAATATCCACCCCATCTGGGCTTTTTTCACGGCCATTACAAGTCCTATTGGGTGTCCTAAGACTTACCAACTGAGTGGTTAAGCTTTACCCGGCAGTTCGGCAGGACGTTATCTTTACTGGCGTGACCAAAACGATTATCTTGGCTTTTGGGTTTTTCTGATTTCGTTGGATTTTTTTTTGGATGGGGGCTTTCCCTGCATAGCTTCTTCATGGTTTAGTCAAAAGATTTGCAGTGTAATGCTGACACGTGGATCGGATTTGTTTAAGTGACTTGAAATATGACTTTTATTGTAGGCGCACGTGTGTTTGGAGGACATTAGGTTTCGAAGGGCAACATCGAGTGTTCATGTCTTGTGAGAAAAATAACTCGAGTTCAGTCGAGCTTTAACTCAACTCCGATACGTTTCTGGTAATGGTTACACCATAAGCACCTCGTCAAACATCATTTTGGCTAACAGAAAAGTAAGCTTTCGGAATTTGTGACAGAAAACTGCTATGTTTAGAAACTGAGGTTAAAAACTAGTTAATGGCATATGTGGTTCTTCGATTAATTTGCAGTGAACATTTTCCATAATTTACATACTCTATATGTTAAACAGTACTTAATATATAATGTATACAATAAAAATTCACATTTTTATAGAATTAAATATGTATATTAATTTTAACTCTAATAAAGATTACTATATTAATTCTATATTGTATGTACCTATAATATAGATGGTTTACTATTATCTAATTTATATGATTTTTACAATATGTAATTATCATATGTAAATCATACATAAATATCAAATCTTGTTGGTACTGATAAATATCAATTGAATTAAAATTAAAATTTTGATTTTAATTTAGAACAAATTCTATCTCTGATTCAGATCTCGGACACGTGCCTCCAATTTATTACGTTACGTACTACAGTTGGGAATAGCCTAGAACTAAATGAAATTTTAATTTGGATTTATAAATTAACCAATTGTAGAGATGTATTAAATTGTGCTAACTAGCTAGCAGTTAAGAGATATCAACTCGATATTCATTCGTTCATTGTGAACCGTCGATAAAATATCTAATTCCAGATTACAAAAATTGTATATAACTCGTTATTTGTAATAACCGTTATTATAAATTGTATTATTGTTAGTATATTAAGATATATTTGCGTTAATAAAGAAAATAATATGTGTTAATTAACTTCTAAATTACTATTTAACTAGGTTTCAGGTTATTTCAAACTGAAATAAGTAGTATGCTAAATTGGAGGCTCGTCCGAGATAAACTATAATACTAACAAGTTAATATCCTAAAATCAGGCTTATCACTCAGTTCATTTCACAAATGTATATTTAAAGAGCCGGACAAGTGAGAGTGTAGTTATTAAAATCAGTGTTTGGTGTGTTTGTTTCAGACATGAACGAAAAATAACTTATAATGAAAGGTCCAAAGAAAGATGTTATACTTAGGTGATCAGCAGGATAACAAAGTGTGTGTACTTGAATATATCTTTTGCTTGCGTCATCTGACGGGTTAACAGTTATTTTATGAAATTACATACAAAACAAAACTCCAGAGTTCGATTCCTCACGGTGGACACAACAGACAGCTCAATGGGAAATTTCCTTTAAAATAACACTATGAAGCAAACATTTTTACTTTTTCTTGTTCTAGGGCAGAAAGTGTTATTTCCCAATTACTGATGCCTAAAATAAATGGAAAAGACATACTTTTCTCTTCAAACTTGGGAGCGTATAACGAAAATATGATGGGAGACTATATATGGGGCTGATTCGTGAAAATGATTTACGTTACAGTCGCAAATCTCGAAAAACTATTCACTTCCGAACATTTTTGTTCAACTTTAGTATAAAAACATGTAAATCTTAATTCAAATGTTGTTTATTCAGACCTTATGTAAATGATAATGTGCAAATTTGAGAATTTTTACATAGAAAATAGGTTAATTTCTAAATTTCATTATTCAGGCTACAAAAGTAAAGGTTGAAGGGAATAATGGTCATTTTATGTACGTTTACAACATAAGCAGTAAAGAAATAACACATACTATCCAGGAACAAAATTTATGTTACACAGTTTGTTTTTGAATTTCGCACAAGACTACTCGAGGGCTATCTGTGCTAGCCGTCCCTAATTTAGCAGTGTAAGACGAATAGTGGGATTGACCGTCACATTATAACGCCTCCACAGCTGAAAAAGCCAGCATGTTTGGTGCGACGGGGATTACGGTTCGCACGCCTTAACACACTTGGTTATGCCGGGCCGTTACACAGTCTGATCAACCAAACTAACTAATTAGCTTACTGACACTTATTTCGTGCTATAAAAGAGACTTCTGTATTAACATAATACAGTGTCAGTAAAAATGAAATATAAGTGTAACACGTGTTGACAATTCTTTACAATCTTTATTATCACGTGCCTGGTGTGGCTTGGTGGTAAAGGCACTCGTCTCGCGATCACATGTTTGAATCCCCGTCACACCAAACATACTCGCTCTTTCAGCCATGAGAGCATTAAAATGTAACAGTTTATCCCATTATTCGTTAATAAAAGAGTAGCTCAAGACTAGGCAGTGAGTAGTGTCAACTAGCTGCTTTCAAGTTTACATCTAAGCTATTATTACTTCTTAAAAAATAGTCCGACTTGGTCATATTCATACGTATAATATTAATAGTTAAATAATAATTAATTAAATTACGATTAAACATGTTTGTTATGCTTCGTGTAGAAACTGGTATCACGTTTTGAGTTTGTTTTCTCCTTTGACTGCCGCTAACGACTGATGAAACATTCTAAATACTAATGCATCATCGGTGGTTTTCAAACAGATTTTACTTGGTCGGGTCCATCTCCTCTTTGGGTAGCCGCCCCTAATTTAGCAGTGAAGGTAGTTAGTCGACAACTCTCTCCCCTCCAGTAATTGTCGGGTTACAGTTTTACCGACGAACAGTGGGATTGACAGTAATATTATAGTTCGATCCGCGTCCTAACAACCAGCCCATGCCAGTCCACACTGTATAAAAACTTGCGACCCTCATTTAAACGACAACAAACGATTAACTTTATTTTGGGCTAGTGAACTCAGGAAACCACAACCATTTGATACTCTCAAATAGACCCAGCATAACTAGACGGTTCCGGGCGCTCGAATCGCAATTTGAGGGTGGCGTGTTCGAATCCCCATCACACCAAATATTCTCGTCATTTCATTTGCAGAAGAGTTATAATGTTACAGCCAATCTCCCTATCCTTTGGTAAAAGAGTAGCCCAAGAGTTTGCGGTGGGTGATGATAACTAGCTGCCTTCCCTCTAGTCTTACCCTGCTAAATTAGGGTCAGCTAGCAGAGATGTCCCTTGTGTAGCTTTTCGTGAAATTAAAACAAAAAGAAACATTCTGTTGTCCTGTAATAAGCTGTAGATTTTCTGAATGTCTTTCTGTTTTCCTTGTTACGAGATACTTGAAAAAACATTCATCCAAGTTTGTTTTCATATATTTTAATAGAAATTATTTTGTTGCTCAGCCATCCGGCGTTTCGCTGGCACAGACGATGTGAAGCGCTCTTCGGGTTTCATCTTCGCAGAAACCTGAGGCTTTTTGAAGGTTTTCTTGGGAAACGTAATCCGTGGAGTTGTTACCCAAACGGAGCACTCTAAGAGAAAGCATGTGATCGTCATCTGTGTCGTGTATGCTTTGAAACAACAAGTGTCCACATTTTACTTTTAAAAATAAAGTGTAGTAACATGCACTCCTATAAATTAGCGCATAAAATGATAAAATTTAAAATTCATTGGTCGCGAATAACTTTCACGTTATAACAAACATTAAAACTATTTACTTTATAATTTCCCTGGAATGGATGAACCTTCCCCATCTGTTTTTTTTTTAAAACAGTATCACATTGAGCTATCTATTATGGTCA
Source organism: Carcinoscorpius rotundicauda (assembly GCA_011833715.1). Taxonomy (NCBI): domain Eukaryota; kingdom Metazoa; phylum Arthropoda; class Merostomata; order Xiphosura; family Limulidae; genus Carcinoscorpius; species Carcinoscorpius rotundicauda. The sequence continues at coordinate 4,120,372 of CM022403.1, read as the reverse complement.
CCGCAATGAATCAAACCACGGATTTTAACGTTATAAATCTGTAAATTTGACGTTGTTCCACCGAAGGGATACCCTATTTCTGAATGTTATTGATTGACGTTAATTTAGAGAAACAAAAGGAAAAAAACGTATAATTGTGATGGAGTATCTTCTACGTCTTTAGTTTCGCGACGTTGTTTCGGTTTTTACGGCGTGTCCTTTTTTACACCTGACAAAAAAGAACTCCGTATGGAACCCGTTGTCTCGGAATCATGAAACATTCTTGTTAATACGTCAATAGTTTCTGACATAACGCACCAGAGGTCTACGTACTTTAACATAAATTGATTCAATTTGTTTTAAACTTCACGCAAAGCTACACGAGGGCTATCTGTGCTAAGCCATGTCTAATTTAGCAGTGTAAGACTAGAAGAAAGCCAGCTAGTCATCACCACCCACCGCCAACTCTTGGGCTACTCTTTTACCAATGAATAGTAAGATTGGTCGTCATATTATAATGCTCCCACGGCTGAAAGGGAGAGCATGTTTGGTTGACGGAGATTCGAACCCATGACCCTCGGATTACGAGTCGAGTGCCTTAACTATTACTATATTAGCTGAAGTACCCGTGCTTTGTACGGAAGGTATGTAAGTTCACGATTAATCAAAGGTTATTTTAGAACATGAAAAAGTTGCTTCCCTTATATGTAATTGCAAGACACGCCCATAATATGCAAAACAAAAAATGTGAAACTGAAAATGTCAGTGTGCACCTAATGAGCCTCCATACCTCCATACTATTATATTTATATACAGGACGTGGACAAACAACAGACAGTACTATTATATTTATATACAGAACGTGGACACACAACAGACAGTACTATTATATTTATATACAGGACGTGGACACACAACAGACAGTACTATTATATTTATATACAGGACGTGGACACACAACAGACAGTACTATTATATTTATATACAGGACGTGGACACACAACAGACAGTACTATTATATTTATATACAGGACGTGGACACACAACAGACAGTACTATTATATTTATATACAGGACGTGGACACACAACAGACAGTACTATTATATTTATATACAGGACGTGGACACACAACAGACAGTACTATTATATTTATATACAGGACGTGGACACACAACAGACAGTACTATTATATTTATATACAGGACGTGGACACACAACAGACAGTACTATTATATTTATATACAGGACGTGGACACACAACAGACTGTACTATTATATTTATATACAGGACGTGGACACACAACAGACAGTACTATTATATTTATATACAGGACGTGGACACACAACAGACAGTACTATTATATTTATATACAGGACGTGGACACACAACAGACAGTACTGTTATATTTATATACAGAACGTGGACACACAACAGACAGTACTATTATATTTATATACAGGACGTGGACACACAACAGACAGTACTATTATATTTATATACAGGACGTGGACACACAACAGACAGTACTATTATATTTATATACACGTAGATATACATATATTTATACTTGTGGCTCACCAATAGCACAGCACTGCGGACCTATAATGTTAAAAACCAGGTTTTCGCACCCATGGTAGGCATAGCACAGATAGCCCATTGTGTAAAGTATGCTTTGCTACAAACAAACAATATACGCCTGTGTGTAGCAGTAGATTTCTTTGTAATACTTATAATTAGTCAAAATATTTAAAATTTAGTTTTAAAACAATCACTATAGTTCTATAGTTTTACCAGGTGAAGCTGTCTTGAATTTTTCAACAAATCCCAAATTTTTTCACCTTGAGCGTTCTGTCCCCCAAAAATCATTATTGTCCGTGATCGGTCAAGCCAACGCCAACTCATCGCGATCCATCATCAACCATCAGAGGGCGTGCTAGCTTATTGACAGAGGCACAGCGGGAGGTTGCATAACTAGGCTTAATTTGTTCCTCGCGAGCATGAAAGCAGTTCTGTTGCCATCTGTGTTCATGGAATTTTGACCTATTCTTCCTTTTTGTCATTTTATTTTCGTTACAAAACATTCGAAACCACTAAAGATTTCTGTTGTAAGGCATATTAAATATGCATGGAAAAAATAGAAACGTATTTTTCGTCTCGCTAACCAACTTGTATCTGGGTGTGATTATTAAAAAACAAGTTAAAGTAACATAAAGATTTAATGTTCTCCTCTGTCTAATAAATATTTACTTTTAAATGCAAAGTTTTAACGTCAAGATTAAATAACAGTACAATACAGGCTGTAAATAAACAGTAAAACATATTTTCATTTCCAGCCAATACGAACAATGTCTAATTATTCCTGATGACGAGAAACCCATGTGAAATAAAAATGTCCTCAGAACGGCTGGTGTGGGTATTAATACTTTTACTAATAAAGCAAAGAACAACGTTTCGACCTTTTTAGATCATCTTCAGGTTTACAAAGAGAGATTTTGCAACTGAACGTTGCCCGGCACATGTGTTAAGGACAAGAGCGTAAACGCGTACAGGATTATATCAATAGTCTAATTATTCTATTCTCTTCACACGACACTTTTAAAATGTCTTTCAAACCCATATCACGACAGTGGTATTTTGTTTACTGTATTCAAGGCTTGAACAATTTAAAAAAAATTCTCTATCTGAGAATTTGTCAAGTTTTGAAGAAAAAAATTCATGTTTTGACAAGAATTATGGGAAGTGAAAATAATCGGATTCTGATTCTGATTATACAATGTTATTTCGCTTTATGTATGATTAAATCAGATAAATTTAAATTAAGTACATCATATCTTGAACAAGTTTAAATTGTTTTGTTTGTTTTTTAAGAGTAGAGCCACGTTGGGCTATCTGCTACGTCCACTATAGGGAATCGAACTCTGGATTTTAATGTTATATGCTCGAGTGACATGATATAAATTAAACAGTTATTTGTTCTTGGTAAACTGCTACAAAATCTGATTAAAATAAACTTAGGTTATGTGTTGGAGTTGTATCTTCTCTTTCTTGTAAGAAGCCCTTCAGCAGCACAGTGATAAAATCGGGTTTTCTTACCCATGTGTTGCTTTGTGCTTTGTTATAAATTGAACTTTTGTCACAAAAAAGCAACAACAGTGTTTGACAAGATATAAGTGTATATGTTCTGAATTACGTATTAGTTTGTGCCATTTTGAAATGTTCATATGAACTACAGTGATCTCCACAAAACTTCTGAAAAATAGGTGACAGTGAAAACGTATCTTATCCACTGACATCATCAAAAATGGCCCACTGGCTTGTCCGAAAAGGATAGCCTATTTTTGTCCTCACGTTCTAACTATAGTTTTTGATAAAATTCCCTTGTATAGATTGCTAGAAATAAATATGCAATGTTTTTACAGACTATGAACTTTCACAAATTGTTTTATTCTTCCACCAGATGTCGTTCTCCTTGATTAACTAGGACCTGAAAATCAGTTGCTTACCAGGCGAATTTGTTCCTTTGAAGTTAACCACAAAGATACACAATAGGCAATCTGTGCTCTGCCCACCACGGGTATCAAAATCAGGTTTCTAAAAACATAACACTGGGCGAAATGGACGCTTCTCGTAATTGGTAGGAAAAACTTTAAACTTATCTTAAGGTGAGCTCCAATAAAAATAGATGGACCTAAATATGTTTTTGGTTTGATATCTATGGTTATTTAAATGAGGGAGAAATAAAATAATATAAATGAATATCAGTTTGAATGGTTGATTTCTTCGCTAGTCTATTGAAGGAATTTCTTTTTGTAAGTGCTGCTTTAGTATTTGAATTAGCGGGGTGTCAGAATAAATGTTCCAAAAAATATATGTTTGTATTCAAAATAAATGCACATTAGATATTTATATGATGGTTCTTGTACTGAGAAACACCCCCCTTCCTTACTGGTTCAGCGGTAAGTCTATGGGCTTATAACGTTTTGTTGCCTGTAGCAAACAGACAGTCTATTCTGCAGCTTTGTGCTTAAGCACAAATTAGCAAAACTTGTGCTTAAGAGATAGAATCGAACCAAGCTTCAATTTGCATTAATCGTGCCGAAGAGAATAAGTGAATTTTGAATATTTATTTACACATCACAGAAATATAATACTAGTAAACGAATTTAACGAATGAAATACGAATCCTTAACGAACCATTTTGTAGGAAAAGATAAAAAAAACCCAGCTATATTAGAGCATTAAACAATGTACACATGAAACATCGAGCATTACAGGTTCTAATGTTATGACGCCCACTGATAATTTTTATATATGCACATATGTACAAGCTAAACATAATAGTGTCAGAGAGGCTGGAGATGAGCCAGAGTGATGTGAATAGTCGAGAATGATGAATTAAGAAGACGTGTAATAGATCATTACATTGTAAAGGTTGTTTGTAACTATGTATTGTGTATTATTCTACTTTGCACGTTACAATAAAAACAGTTTTTCACTGTTACGACTTTAACATACGTTCGTTCAGACTTTTAATAACGCAACTAGCTCACATTATATCATTATTTTATTTATAGAACGTTGATGTTTCAGTCCTGTCGAATAAAGACTGTGATGAGATTTTTGTTGTTTGGGAAAAAAGAGAAAACTGCTACTTACTTTGGATATCAGATTTGGTTTGAATTTTGCGCAAAGCTACACGAGGGGGCTATCTTACTTTGGATATCAGATTTTGTTTGAATTTTGCGCAAAGCTATATGAGGACTATCTTACTTTGGATATCAGATTTTGTTTGAATTTTGCGCAAAGCTACATGAGGGCTATCTGCGCTAACCGTCCCTAATTTAGCAGTGTAAGGTAGCTATTCATCACCATCCACCGCCAACTCTTGGGCTACTCTTTTACAAATGAATATTGGGATTGACCGTCACATTATAACGCCCCACGGCTGAAAATGCGAGCATGTTTGGTATGACGGGGATTCGAACCCCCGACCCTCGGATTGCTAGTCGAGTGCCCTAACCACCTGGCCATGCTGGGCCTGGATATATTAAGAGTTGAGGTGTTTGTAGAGATATCACAAATACATAAATTAAGTGTAAACAAGTTCCAAACCTTTTGTGGATTTATTGGTAAGCGTCAACCACAAAACTCTATAAAAAGGCGTGTTATTATATTCTCAGATGATGTGTACTTTACGATGTTATTTTGTCTGATGACATGCACACTGTGTTGATGAGTTATCCGAGATTATACAGTTTATTTTTAAGAAATTAAGTATCATCAAAGTGTTCGTATGTGTAAAACCTTGCGTATCCTGGGTGTTAAGTATTAATGTTTTAGAGAAAATTACAATTAAATATCGCATCCTTAACACTAACATTCTGTTTAATTACATAGAATTCCACCGTTTTTAGTATTTTGAGAATAGTTTTAAGCCGAAACATAAGTTTTCTGACTTTTCAAAGCTCTGTAATAACCTAGTGTTTCTCAAGTGAAATATAACGTTTCTCTATTTGCCTTCAAACGTTCTGATATTGTTTAGCTGTTTTTATCATCACGCTTAGTGTGACGTCACATGTTTACAGCAGTGCCATCTATGTTATCACAGTTAAATCACGTGAGAAAGGTGAGTTGTTTTGCTTTTTCTCTTTTGGTATATACTTAATACCACACGACTGAGTGTACATATGCATAATGTTAGAATATTTCTGTTATTTTATCTTGTTGCTGCACACTCTATTGCAGTGCCAGTGCTCTTAACATGTTTTAAACTAATATTACTAGAATCGCTATTTTGTTCTAACGTTAAGACTGCATTATACTTCTGGCCATTTGTTACTCTAATAGATATAGATACAAAGTACAATTCATAAATTTGTGTTTGACTTACATGAAAATTTTCCTTGGAAAATTTGTACATTATTCTTTCTTACAAAGGAACATAACTGTTCAATGAACTAAAAGAAACCTACATCTGAGGCCGTGTTTCCTCCTAGTAAACATTCTGGAGAAAATATATAATTCCACAGCATTTGTTTTGCCGCGCAAAGCATGATGGTAGAATCAGTAAAATGTCACTTGAGGAAAGTTTCATCAGTGAGACCAGGTTGTTGTGAAACATTAACAAATGATCCCAGTTTATTCTTATGTCTGAAAATTAGTTATGTTATGGGAACTATAAGTTATTAATTATGTGGTATATGTTATGAGCTTTATAATAAAGATTCCTCTGTTAGCGTAGTGGGGTATCACAATATATGTCATCCACGACACCACTTAAAAATCTTAAAAATCTTTCTAAGGAAGAATATTTCTGTAACAAAATTGTTTAACGATGTAGAGCTCAAAGATATGAACTTCGAGAAGAAAGCAGCAAATAATTTTCGTGGAAGCTGAAACAATAGAACATTTAGGGTTACAGCAACAATGATCTCATGCGCAAAGTGAAGGCTGTGGTTATAAAAGATAATCTACCTACCCCGAACTCGCTGTGATTATAAACCTGGAGCACAGTGAATAAGATAACAAGTTTTAAGTTAATGAAGACCCATTATCTTCAAGCCACACCTCTAAAACAACATCATTGTGGCTGAAGAAACTGGAAACGTAACATCCCAGTAGGCACGTCGAGTTCCCAATGAAATCCCGATAAGAATTTGTGCTTTGCTGCTCCGTTTTATAAACCGACGATCAGATTTGACTACTCAATCAGAAGACTGTTTCCAAAGAGTTTGCTCTTGGTGTTGGTCATTAGTTGCATTTACCCTAACTGTTTATCCTTATGTGTCTTTATATTACATTTTGGAAAGAGAAAATCAAGCTAAGAACGATGAATGATCAAAAGAAATATTTCAAAAGTATTATAATACTGAAACATTATTATTGTAATTAACCCTCTTACAAAGTCCCACAGTTTAAGTTACTCGATCTCGTTAGTGACCATGACTACACCTCAGTGAAGATGTCTAAATATTTTACTAATGACCCTATTTGTACTAATGCGTACAATCATCGGCCGAATGGCAGCCAGTAAATTATTATATCTTAGTATTATTGGCTACAAATGTTTCAGTTTGTTAATAGCAGTTACTTTCAGACCAATAACAACGCCATTCAGGAAGCTAAACAAAAGAGACTAATATGTAAGTAAACAAAGCTTCCTAAATATCCTTTTTCACTGCAATCATAGGTTACTTGCTCTAAGGATGTGCCGGATGTTCTTAGCCACAGTCGGAGGTCGTGTAAGCTTACAGAATCTTAAACACAGTGTTTATTTTTTAAAATATATAATGAGACACAGTCCACTTGCATCAAGGCACAAAACTGCTCACTTGTAATTGTAATAGAAGAGCTCAAAGATCCAAAGATTACGTGAAATGGATCAAAGAACACGCTCGAGAGATCAAAAGACATGTCCAAGGGACCAATGACTCGAATATCATTTCACACAATATACACTCGACTGAGAACAAATAATAAGTATTGGTATATGTTCCGAACTTTAAAAACTACAAAATGGTACCATTGTTTTAACATTATTGTGTCTGCATCTTACAACTTATACAGAGGTTGAGTAACGTATATTAAAACAATTTTTGTTGTGGCAATTGCAACATTTATTTCTGCGACGTCACCAATATGTATTTGTATAGAATAACGTGAACAATCGTTTCTTTTTCCAGTTACTTCAGGTGTGCTATGGATAACCAGACAAACAGCTCAAATAATGGGACTGATCGTACTATTATAACGCTTCCACGGATAAAGGAACGAGCACGATAGGTCATGGGTTTCGAACCCGCGACTCGAAGGTCACCAAGTGAGTACTCTAACTACCAGACAAAGCTCATTATATTACAGTTGTTTTTCTTTGTGTATAGGCAACATTTTCAGTAATGTATAAAGAATATTAATGTCTAAATACTGTGTAAAATAACGACATATCTATTTATGAGGGTTCAAAATTTCCGAAAAAATATTGGATAAAGAGATTGTGATTTTATAATATAAAATCTGTATATAATTGTGGTGTTAAATGTTAGTGTATAATCTGAAGGTTATGGTATTATAGGGTAGTATATAGTTCAGGTGTTATATGTTAGTATATTGTCTGAAGGTTATTGTATTATAGGGCTGAATATAGTTCTTGTGTTATATGTCAATATATACTCTGAAGGTTGTTGTATTATAGGGCTGTATATGGTTCTAGTGTTATGTGTTAATATATAGTCTGAAGGCTGTTGTATTATAGGGTGGTATATATTTCTGGTGTTTTGAGGTAAGATATCGTCTGAAGGTTATTGTATTATAGGGTAGGATATAGTTCTGATGTTTTGTGTTAAAATGTAGTCTTAAGGCTATAGTATTATAGGGTAGTATACAGTTCTGGTGTTATATGTTAGTATATTGTATGAAAGTTATTGTATTATAGGGTGAGCATATAGTTCTGGTGTTATGTGTTAATGTATAGTCTGAAGATTATTGTATTATAGGGATGTATATAGTTCTAATGTTATATACCAGTATATAGTCTGTAGGTTATTGTATTATAGGGTGGTATATAGTTCTGGTGTTATGTGTTAATATATTGACTGAAGGTTGTTGTATTATAGGGTAGTATATATTTCTGCTATTTTAAGGTAAGATATCGTCTGAAGGTTATGTTATTATAGACTATATATAATTTCAGTGTGTTATGTTTGTGTTATAGGGTAGTATATAGTTCTGGTGTTATGTGTTAATGTATAGTCTGAGGATTATTCTATTATATGGCTGCATATAGTTCTAATGTTATATACCAGTATATACTCTGAAGGTTGTTGTATTATAGGGCTGTGTATAGTTCTGATATTATGTGTTGGAATATAGTTTGAAGGCTATAGTATTATAAGGCTGTATATGGTTCTGTTGTTATGTGTCAGTATATGGACTGAAGGTTATAAGATAATAGGGCAGTATATAGTTTCGGTGCTATGTGTTAGTATATGGACTGAAGGTTATAAGATAATAGGGCAATATACAGTTTTGTTATACAGTTTCGACCGAGTAGTTTGATGCTATTTAAGAATGTGTTTAGTTTAGAAGGCTAGTTGTCAGTTGTTGTTTTTTTACTGATTATAAATTATTTTGAATGATTAGACAAAAGTCACTTTTATACAAACCATTTTCCTGATTTTAATATTTGTGTTATTCGTTAACGTCGAACACACTCTACATTTTTGAAGATTGCACGTTAAAAATGCAAAATAATGAACCAAAAACGCCAGAATATCTTCTTGTCACAATACATAAATATGGCTGTTAACACATTCGATCCCCGAAGTCGTCTCATTACGCACACACATTAGTAATGACGCATAGAGTCAACTGAACGAGTCATGTCTGACGTGTAAAATTAACTACTGTTTCCCACGCCTTCTTCCGGAAACAAAAGCTAAAATAAACTATGGCGCCTATTCGTGTATTTCTCTAACGATTGGTTGAACAGTGAAAGACGGTTGAAAGGTCATTAATGTGTATACTATACACAAACTTCTTCGAATTATTGTTATGCGCCTTTTCTTTATTAGTTTACTTTCAATATATGATGAAAAATAATTGTTTACCGTACCCGATCTCACGTATCTAAGAAACAGTGTAGGTTGTCCCTAAACTCATGTTAAGTTTCAGTTTCCATTTCAACTTTTCTTTTCTTTTCTTCTCCAGATAATACCTGAACTGCCATCTGTGATAAATTAAATATATTTATAAATGTGATAGAAAAGTAATAATTAAAACGTTATAACGCTGTAAAAATCACACGTTTTTTACAAGTTTTTACTTTCTCAAACTTTACTGCACTTATTTCGCCTTTACTTAATTTTCACTTATTCAGTTCAAACACTTTGTAAACCTACGGGCTTGCTACGTGAAAACGCGGGGTTCAATTCCCCGTGGATGGATATAAAATCAAACATACAAATATAGAAGACTGCAAACTTTACCAAGAAGGAAACGTGAGACTGACTCTTTTTGTCACCACCATTTATAACTGTACTTTCGGCAGTGACAAAGGTAACTCGAGCAACACGATCGTTTTTCTGTTAGTGTTGATGGTTGTTTCATAGTTTTGTTGCTATAACATGTTTATAGGCCATTTGTCTCTCGTATTTCTAATGAGTTTGAGATGTCACGATATAAGGGAAAGAAACTCCTGTTTAGAACAAGGATACTACACTCAAGATACAGTTTCATACTCCATCCGCACATCGGATTTACAACAGTTCACCTGACTTACAGCAGGGCGTTTGATTTACAACAGTTCACCTGAGTTACACCAGGACATCTGACTTATACCAGTAAATCCGTTTGTTACGCCTGACTTACCTTGGTACATCCGATCCGATAGATGCCATTACTTTAGCTGATTAGGCGATCTTGCTTCTTTTAGAACGGTTAATAAATAATGCCCAGTTTATTTATTCTAAGTGGATTAAAAGCTGTTTGCTGTCGTTTAATAAAAATGTGTGTATTTCGCCCGAGCAGAATGACTTTAAAATAAAATCAGATTATTTTAACCAGTGAAAGGAAGGAGAAAATAAAAGTTTATTTCTTCTCCAGAAAAGCTTATGGTCACGTGACTATAATGACACAAACAAAAGAAGCGGACCCGCCGTGTGTGCACGAGCAATCATTCTCATACGATATAAATAGTTAAAATATCCTATGTACATTTACAGGTGAAAGAACGTAATCGTATTGTCAACTTCAGAGATAAGCCTGTACTACGCTTGATTGACTGTTCCTCAATACCACGTATGAAAGGGTTAAGCCCTACTCTGGGAACTAAGGAACGGCGGGGAAGGGTTAACGGGAAAGTGCCCATCCCAGGAATGTCTTTACAGATGCTTGTGGCTTTTGAGATATTTTTTTGGGGATTAGCTTATTTCTCTCGTAATGAAAGGGGTTTCGAGTGGGGTTGTTTGTGGTGTTTATTGCTATCATTGTATTGATAGCCCATTGCATTCTCTATAAGAAGTCATGGATTACGATACGAACACGGTCTTCTAACTCCAGATGGTTTTGTTTATTACGTCACATCTTGCTGGAATCGGTTGCTCTTATTTTTGCAGACGCTGAAACGACAATACAAAACAGTTAAAATAAAATGGTAAACAAGTTACGGAAATATTTACTAAAATGTGTTATTTTTGGTAAGCCAAGATGATCAGGTTTTCCTTTTTCTTAATTTTTATTCTAATTATTTTGTCCTCTCTCTTCTGATGGGTCAGCGAACGTTTATGGACTTGCCAACTCAAAATTCCAGGGTTTGATTCCTCCCGGTGCACATTCTCCCTATAGTGTTGCTTTAAACTAAGAAAATTATAACAGACCAACGAACTATCATTAATATAATATCTTTATCTCAGAGCAGGCTAGTTTCCTATCCACGGCCTGGCATGGCCTAGTAGCGCGTTAAGGCGTGCGCTTCGTAATCTGAGGATCGCGGGTTCGCGCCCGAGTCGCATCAAACATGCTCGCCCTCCCAGCTGTGGGGGCGTTATAATGTGACGGTCAATCCCACTTTTCGTTGGTAAAAGAGTAGCTCAAGAGTTGGCGGTGGGTGGTGATGACTAGCTGCCTTCCCTCTAATCTTACACTGTTAAATTAGGGACGGCTCGCACAGATAGCCCTCGAGTAGCTTTGTGCGAAATTCCAAAAAACAAACAAACAGTTTCCTATCCATTAAGGTACCATATCTCGTTGAACAAGTGACGTTTCGAATCTGAGGAATCAAATGGTAGGTAATTTTATTTACATTTGATTTTATAAATCACTGTTGGACTACTTTTTCACCAACAAATAGTGTGATTGAACGTAACATTATAACGACCCTACCGCTGGAAGGGTGAGCATTTTTGGTGTGACGGGGATTCGAACCCGCGACTCTCAGATTACGAGTCGAGTGACTTAACTACCTGTCCACGCCGAGGCCGTGGATACGGGGAAAGGATATGGATGTAGTGAGAAGTACAATAAAGGAAAACCGAAAAGATGTTTTGTTATAATCCATCATGCATGTGTTCGGCTTCATTCATTGGATATCGGCTCATTCCTGCATGTGTACAGTTTCGCTTATTGGGCATTTAAATATATCAAACACAAAAAATCTTTCAAAACAAATGTAATGTTTGGAACAACGATTTTCCATAAGTACAACACGATTTTCATCAATTCGTTTTTCGTTGTGTTTGTTGTCCGTTTTTATTGTTTAAAGTTAAAGTGACACAGATGATTGATTATCGATTACATAATCGAAGCAATTAAAATTGTGCTTGACTTTACGCCATTCTATTAATTAGTATCCACCTCAGCCTGGCATGGCCAAGCGCGTAAGGCGTGCGACTCGTAATCCGAGGGTCGCGCTAGACATGCTCGCCCTCCCAGCCGTGGGGGCGTATAATGTGACGGTCAATTCCACTATTCGTTGGTAAAATAGTAGCTCAAGAGTTGGCGGTGGGTGGTGATGACTAGCTGCCTTCCCTCTAGTCGTACACTGCTAAATTAGGGACGGCTAGCACAGATAGCCCTCGAGTAGCTTTGTGAGAAATTCCAAAACAAACAAACAAACAAAACAAGTATCCACCTATATCGTAAATAATGATACGACAATTGGTGTTATACTCAGATATTAAAAATGTATTGTATTTTCTTATAAAACTAATATTCTGGGCTAAGTACGCACAGATACCACGTAATATTCATTCAGAGGTGAGGCAGGCTGCATTATCTGAAAATTGAATAGATTCTAGTGATAAATTAATCGAGTAATAATGTCTAATTATGACATTGTATTTTATTTTGATGCTACTAAATAAAAGTTATTACAATATCTGGTTATCTTTGCGTTATAAAGTAAAAAGTGCTCTTCGCATATTTGTTTGTTGAATTTAACAGTGTAAGACAAGAAGTAAGACAGCTAGTCATCACCACCCACCGCCAACGCTTGGGCTAATCTTTCACAGAGGAATAGTGGGATTGATCAACACATTATAACGCTTCCGCGGCTGCAAGGGCAAACATATTTGTTAGGAGCAGGATTCGAACTCTTATATTTGAGTCCAACGCTTTAACCACCTCCGTAATGAAACTGACCTAGAAGGGCATTATATATTAATTGTGTGTGATATGTTTATGTTTATAAAGAGCCCTTCTCGATGATCAAACTAGATAGGAATGTTTATATTTAAACCTAGTGTAATAACCACGCTTACAAATATATATATTTGTAATGATATATTATTTACAATTGAAGTGGCTTTGTGTATTGTTACAGGGTTAAACCAACATTTTTTTCAAAGGGGAACTGAATGCCAAGTAACTAAGTATCAAAGAAAATGTCTTATTATACACAACAGTTTGAAGGTGTCATTATACAAAACTGTATACATACACAACAGTTTTGAAGGTGTCATTATACAAAACTGCATACATACACAACAGTTTTGAAGGTGTTACTGTACAAAACTACATACATACCCAACAAATATGAAGATGTCACTGCACAAAACTACATAAATATACAACAAATATTAAGGTGTCACTATACAAAACTGCATACATAATGCTCGTTAGATAAAACAAGGATATAAACCTTTTTATACAAAACTAGATACAGAAATCTCACTACACAAAAACCAAAATACTATTCCTTATCGAATAAAACCAGTTTTATAAAGGTTAAACACATTTTGTTATACAAATCCAAGCACATGAGTGTTAAACACAAAAACAACTGATATTTTATTAAATTGGATATATATAAAGGCTATTATATAAGGAATATATAATATTTATTGTATGAAACTAGGAACTTGAAATTTCTAAAAAGAGTGAATTCTATTTTATTTAAAAGTACATTAAATATTCTTCAGTTAATTATTAATTAATAATTATTTTTAACAGGCAGTTTTAATACTTTATTCTCTAGAAAAGTAAAAAATTGTACAGTTAACTTATTCGTTTGCTTATGTCTCTGGCTTGTTAAAATAAATTTAGGTTTGTGTGTCTTCATAGTGAAATAAACTTTAACTTGGCTGCCTTGTTACAAAATTTGTCATATTGGAAAATTAACAATCTGTAAAAAAAAAAATTAAAGTAAGCTGGTGACTGATTGGTAAACAAACAGTCTGTAACGTTATAGATTAACATGTGATGCATCTGCTAGTAGACAAATTTATCTCAGCGATTAGAAACCGTTAACTGTTTTATGATTACTATGGAGAACTGCGTGTACCTGAGTTCCATGAAATACTATAATGACTTAATTATAAAATGTATATATGTAGAAAATACTTGATGTAGCATGAACCAATAAAATTTCTCACGCCCAGTACTGAGCCCTGCTAACGATTTAGAAAGAAGTAAAAACAAAAGAACATTCGGATGGCTTAACTCTTAAGTGAATTTATTTCCACACGACACTTAATTGTGTATTCCTTTCTGCTATTAAAAGTTTTTTGGGGATGAAGCTGGAATAGTCGTCAAAATGCGCCAAGGAGTAGTTTGGTCATAAAATGCACGTGCAACAAGTAGAGTAAAATAACACGAGGCACGTGCGCATCAACTAGCTGTTCTTTCGTTTCGACTGGTTTGAATACATTCAATGAACAGTCTGACAGAGATCATAAGCAAGAAACGAATATTTGATTGTAAAGGATAAAACAGGGCTTAATATAATGAGTAAAGTAAGTCGAAGAGAAATGGGAACACACCGAGGACACACGCATGATAAATATAGCGGTCTTGAAAGTCCGGTTTGGTCTAGCCGCTCGATGAAAGCTTGGTGGCGGCATCCCTTAGCAGACTCAATGAATCTCGTTGTTTGTGTTCTGGAAAAGGTGTCATGTTAGACAGTGGGCTGGAGCGTGTTGTCCGAGAAAAGCAGGTGTTTGGATCGAGAAAAAAATCCAATCATACATTGCACGTGCTTAGTCATCGGTCCCAATATTAAAGGGGTACTTGATATATTACGAAAGGCCCCACCGAAATAATATATGTCCTATTTTCAAACTGTATGACCGAGTATTAAGAAGTCTTTTGTCTGTGACGCACGCAGCTTTCTGAAAAACGGGCGAACGGTCTAGGGGGGTCGTTTTTTAATCTGTACACAGGTAATGATTTAAAGGGTTAAAGAACACAAGTAAATTGAAGCCAGAGGCAGAAAAGAATAGGCTTAGGCTCTTCAGCTGCTGGTTAGGAAGTCATCTCGTGGGCACCTGTGACTCAGTTGAAGAGGCTCAAACATACGGTAGCAGCAGCGTGTTCTGAACTCGGAGCAGGCAAGCACTTGTGGTTGATTATTTAAATAGCTATTGAACTGAGAGGGTTATCTACAGCAGATCGCTTTACACGGGCACGCACCATCGGCGAAAAGTCCTCCATAAACCCGGCAGGCGATGGTAAACAGTCTGAAGTGGGGACAGTTGATACCTCCGTGAGCGGCACAGCCAGGAGGAGCCGCTGACACCGCTGCGGTGCCCGTTCTCCATTTGGCGCCCTACCGGTACAAAGTATGGAAACCCTGGTAGAAATCAAGTTCACGTAATCTCTTACTAGCAATGTTGATGTTATCAGGCTTTTTGAGCGATAAATGGTAATAAAAAGCTTTAGGTAATGAAGTGTAACATGAAGTACACCTAACCAGAGGCGCTACTCAAGACTAGAGGGAGCTGTTGTGACGGTGAGCGTTCCTTTGTAATAAAAATAGTAGCTAGACACACACTGAACCGAAGCATGGAAGGCGGAGTCTAAGTGCTACATGTACCAAACTGACGAAGAAGCAAAAACTATTTGTCAACGACGAAGAACATATGTTTTAATCTGTTCTCTTAGTCCTTTCTGATAGACCATCCTTTGTTCGTTCATTTGAGCTGAGAAGCCAGCATATGGACGCACTGCTGTGCTTTCACTTCACAGGCCACTCTAAAAATCTGTCAAAAGCCTTTTTTTTTATCGAGATTTATTTGTTACCGGTAGCAAGAGTACAAGTAAAAATAGTAATTAGTGTACATTTAACAGTTTTAGAGTTCATAATGTCACTAGATGACGTAGCAATTATATACGTGATATGTCAAAGTCTCTGCGCTCGTCACTGTATGTGGCGTGAACTGGTAATAGGGTATTCAAATGACAACTTACGGGTGGAGAGTTCGAATCCCGTTACCAAACATACGTACCTTTTCAATCATATGTGTGTTATAATGTTATCTATATATTCCCAATATAAGTTCTAAAAGAGTAACTCAAGAGTTGTCGATGGTTGCTGTTAACCAACTTTTAATCTATCACTTCCAAATTACGTACGCCTAGAGGAGAAGCCCTTAATTAGCTTTGCGCGAAATTCAACAAAGTCACTGAGAATTTTATTCTGATTCTGTTTTGTGCTAATATATTAAAAAAGAAACTAATTAATAAAAACTGTAAAAAAGGTAGGTAACTGTTAATCAACAAAGTCGTATAAAAACAGAAATAAAATAATATAACTTTAACATATGCATTAAAAAGATGCAATCATATGCTCAGCACCTCTTCATAACATCCTTTAGTTTTAGGCTTAAAAGACTGGCTTCACCTTACATTATTTAGTTGTCACGTGCAGCGTTACCTGCTAACTCCAAAACTTCAGCAGCGAGGTAGACGGGTGCTCCAGCTCCTACTCGCTCGGCATAATTTGCTTTTCGAAGGAGACGATGTATACGCCCGACTGGAAGAGGGGACGAAGAGGAACCACAACGTTCCTGAACACCCCAGTTGGAGAGAGAACTCTTCTGATTTCTCTCTCTCTAAACTAAACCCCTGCCACGTTAGTATGCTTGCTTACATTATTTAAAAAATTGTGACAAATGAGCTAATAACTAACGATAGTGATAGCCAACTAAAGAATTGGTAGTTTCTCATTCGTTCCGCGTTTCTAATAAAGAACATACTCTCGTCACAATAAACAGGAACTAGAAATTGTTCTGATAAAGAGCATACTCTCGTCACAATAAATAGGAACTAGAAACTGTTTCTAATAAACAACATACTCTCGTCACAAAAGCAGGAACTAGAAACTGTTTCTAATAAAGAACATACTCTCGTCACAATAAACAGGAACTAGAAATTGTTCTGATAAAGAGCATACTCTCGTCACAATAAATAGGAACTAGAAACTGTTTCTAATAAACAACATACTCTCGTCACAAAAGCAGGAACTAGAAACTGTTTCTAATAAAGAACATACTCTCGTCACAATAAACAGGAACTAGAAATTGTTCTGATAAAGAGCATACTCTCGTCACAAAAACAGGAACTAGAAACTGTTTCTAATAAACAACATACTCTCGTCACAAAAGCAGGAACTAGAAACTGTTTCTAATAAACAACATACTCTCGTCACAATAAACAGGAACTAGAAATTGTTCTGATAAAGAGCATACTCTCGTCACAAAAACAGGAACTAGAAACTGTTTCTAATAAACAACATACTCTCGTCACAAAAGCAGGAACTAGAAACTGTTTCTAATAAACAACATACTCTCGTCACAAAAGCAGGAACTAGAAACTGTTTCTAATGAAGAACATACTCTCATCACAATAAACAGGAACTAAAAACTGTTCTGATAAAGAGCATACTCTCGTCAGAATAAACAGGAACTAGAAACTGTTTCTAATGAAGAACATACTCTCGTCACAATAAACAGGAACTAGAAACTGTTCTGATAAAGAGCATACTCTCGTCAGAATAAACAGGAACTAGAAACTGTTCTGATAAAGAACATACTCTCGTCACAGTAAATAGGAACTAGAAACTGTTCTGATAAAGAGCATACTCTCGTCACAATAAACAGGAACTAGAAACTGTTTCTAATGAAGAACATTCTCTCGTTATAATAAACAGGAACTAGAAACTGTTTCTGATAAAGAACATACTCTCGTCACAATAAACAGGAACTAGAAACTGTTTCTAATGAAGAACATTCTCTCGTCACAATAAACAGGAACTAGAAACTGTTCTGATAAAGAACATACTCTCGTCACAATAAACAGGACCTAGAAACTGTTTCTAATGAAGAACATTCTCTTGTCACAATAAACAGGAACTAGAAACTGTTTCTGATAAAGAACATACTCTCGTCACAATAAACAGGAACTACAAACTGTTTCTAAAGAAGAAGATCTCTCGTCACAATAAACAGGAACTAGAAACTGTTTCTAAAGAAGAAGATCTCTCGTCACAATAAACAGGAACTAGAAACTGTTTCTAAAGAAGAAGATCTCTCGTCACAATAAACAGGAACTAGAAACTGTTTCTAAAGAAGAATATTTCTCGTCACAATAAACAGGAACTAGAAACTGTTTCTAAAGAAGAAGATTTCTCGTCACAATAAATAGGAACTAGAAGATGTTTATATTTCAAAATGTAAAATAGCACAAAAATACCTTAATATTGGTTCTGCTATATCTTTGTTCTTCCTGGATATAACAAGAACAAAACCTTAGAAAAATAAATGACTAAATGTAGTGGCATCGATCTTGAAATAATGTCAACTTACGACATGTACGTTTTTTACTACAATTCTAATTTCATAAGCACTCAAACTCATGCGCAGACTTTTCATGTCTTCCACAGAATAAGGTAAAGCTTTAAATTTGTCAAAACTTTACGAATATTTAAGATAGAAATAAATTCACTACTGAGTTATAACTGAGTCATAAGTGCTGCTCTTATATAACTTATACTCATTTAATACAGTATCTGACCGACAGCAGAAAAGGAAAAAAAAGAATGAAAAGAAACGTTCACACTATGTTAAAACCCAGTGCAAACCCACTTTGTCAATCTGAAGATGACCTAAGAAGGTCACAACTTTATTAACCCGAAGATGACCTAAGAAGGTCACAACTTTGTTAACCTGAAGATGACCTAAGAAGGTCACAATTTTTTTAACCTGAATATTACCTAAGATGGTCACAACTTTGTTCTCTACGATATTTTCTGTAAACTTTTACTACTCGTACCAGCTGTGTTTAGAATACGGTAAAGCTCTGTATTTGTAAAGCTGAATTCAAATCGTTGCAGTACATCAAAACACTCCTAACATTTTAAGTTGTGGATGCGTTATAAGAGTGATAGTCACTCTCTTAGCATGGTAGGGCGTTGCTGTGTGAATGCCTTTTATATTATTCTTTTGTTACATAGTTCAAAATTAGTTCCAGCGTCTGATTACATTGGTGGTTTTGTTATAAATAAAAAAATACAAATCTTATTACAACTGAACTTAGAAGAGATTGTATCAATATGTTTATTGGGTTTAAACTTAGAAGAGATTGTCTCAATATGTTTATTAGGATTAAGCTTAGAAGTGATTCTATCCAATATGTTTATTACAGTTAAACTCAGACGAGATTGTATCCAATATGTAAAGAGAAAGGTAGCTCTTTAAATAATAATTTTTTTAATAGAATTTATACAGATTATTTTTTAATAATGTTGTAAGTAATTGGATCAATCTATGAATTTCACCTCTCAAGTGGGGTTTAATTAAAGCAAAACCACAGAGGGTTATCTGTTGAGCTCACCGCGGAGAATCGAACCCCTGATTATAGAGTTGTAAATCCGGAGCCTCGCCGCTGTGCTAGCAGATGGGCAGCTCGCAATCATGAATTTTTCTTCTCAAGTGCACAGGTGTTAGAGAAAACTCAATTTTTAGGACTCAAATAGACATTTAACAATATAGCAATGTGTGTAAATTAGAGAGTCGGTTACAAATAAACATTCAACAACATGACAATGTGTGTAAATTAGAGAGTTAGTTACAAATAAACATTAACAATATAGCAATGTGTGTAAATTAGAGAGTTTGTTACAAATAAACATTCAACAATATAACAATGTGTATAAATTAGAGAGTTAGTTACAAATAAACATTAACAATATAACAATGTGTATAAATTAGAGA
The DNA here is from genome assembly GCA_011833715.1 of Carcinoscorpius rotundicauda. Taxonomy (NCBI): domain Eukaryota; kingdom Metazoa; phylum Arthropoda; class Merostomata; order Xiphosura; family Limulidae; genus Carcinoscorpius; species Carcinoscorpius rotundicauda. Next base: position 4,100,409 of record CM022403.1, on the reverse strand, counting down.
GATGGTTACAAATAAACATTAACAATATAGCAATGTGTGTAAATTAGAGAGATGGTTACAAATAAATATTCAACAATATGACAATATGTGTAATTTAGAGAGATGGTTACAAATAAACATTCAACAACATGACAATATGTGTAATTTAGAGAGTTTGTTACAAATAAACATTCAACAACATGACAATATGTGTAAATTAGAGAATGGGTTACTTAAGCATCCGTAGTTTGCTCTTAAGAATAAAGATCCACCTTTCAAAAACTCGTGTTACAGTTTTTTTATTCACGTGGCCCGACGTGGCTGGCGTGTTAAGGCGTGCGACTCGTAATCTGGGGGTCGCGGGTTCGAATCGCCGTCACACCAAATATACTCGCGATTTCAGATGTTGGAAGAATTATAATTTAACGGTTAATCCGACTATTCGTTGGTAAAAGAGTTGCCCAAGAGTTGGCGGTGGGTGGTAATGAGTAGCTGCCTTCCCTCTAGTCTTACACTGCTAAATTAGTAACGGCTAGCACAGTAGCTTCGTGCAAAATTCACAAAAACAAACAAACAAAACATTCTATATACGTAAATATCACTACGCATAATATGACATATAATTCACTGGAGAAATAACGTTTCAAAAACATCTGAAGTGATGTGGCTGAGTACCTTGTCAGTTGTGGGATTGTTTGATTTTATTAATAATTTGTTTGTGTCTTTTTTTGTACAGCAAAGCCACATCGGGCTATCTTCTCAGCCCACCGAGAGGAATCGAACCCCTGAGTTTAGCGTTGTAAATCCGGAGACATACCGCTGTACTAGCGGGAGGCGATTTTATTAATAAAGCATCTCGAATTTTCCTTCTGTTTGTACTCTGGCAATCCGTTAGGAAAAACTGTTTTTTTTTTAATTCGTTCGTATGTGTACGGACGTGGACAGAAGGTACTTGGCATTTTTGTAACCTGATGTTCAAATTTTGTCCTACTTCACTTATAGTAAAAGCTGGATAAACATCATTTTGTAAATGTCTCCTTGTAGGGTTAGTTTACCATACAGTTTCCTAACGCTAATTTGCATTTTCATTCAAGGGTTTAAAAGGGATTGGCCGTTGTGTTTAAGATCATATTTACGTGCTAATCATTTCCACATTTCTGTTAAAGGTATGGTAGTTCAAGTAATCAGATTTCTTATGTTGTGGTGGAGTGTTTTGGGATTTGTTTTTGAACTAAATGTTGCCAGTATTTTTTAATTCGTTAATTGCTATGTAAAACACTGAGTTAAGTGCGCATCTTTATCGGCCTGTACTTGAGAATAATCGCACCAACAATACATGTCGTACATGTATAAAACCGGAAATTCATCCTAACTGTAAAAACTGAAACTTGAAAATATTCTCGTAACCAGTAAACAAAATTAGATGAATCCTCAAGTCTTAGGTTCTTCCTTAAATATCGTACCTTGTAATTTTTGTTAATACTGTTTTTATACAACATGAAAAGAACGCGAGAGAATTTAATGTATTACCAAAAGAAGGAATGAACACTGGCAAATCACTGAAAGAATTGCTCGAACAAACAAGAGAAAAATGAAATATAAACTGATAAAGCACAAAAGTATGAACAAAGAAGAGAAGTGAGAAAACAGAAGATAGAGGTCAGAGAACGGAAGCAAAATCAAAAAGACGTTGCAAAGACGAAGTATCTTGAGATAAGCCAGAAAGATTTGTTTGTTTTTTGGAATTTCGCACAAAACTACTCGAGGGCTATCTGTGCTAGCCGTCCCTAATTTATTAGTGTAAAACTAGAGGGAAGGCAGCTAGTCATCACCACCCACCGCCAACTGTTGGTCTACTGTTTTACCGACGAAATAGGGGGATTGACCGTCACATTATAACGCCCCAATGGCTTGGAGGGCGAGCATGTTTGGCGCGACGCGGATGCGAATCCGCTACTCTCACATTATGAGTCGCACGTCTTAACGCGCTTGGCCATGCCGGGCTCAAGCCAGAAAGAAAGAAGAAAAAAAAGACAGAAAAAGAAAATATAGGGGAAGACAACGAAATATATAGAAGAGCAAAACTTGAACAAGAGGTGTGACCAAATGAATCCAATATTTATAAACTTGTCAAAATTTAGTCCTCCGGAAGGTCACCGGTTAAATTTACGACGCTAAAATCAGAGGTTTGACTCATTGTGGTGTAGAAAATATATAGCCTTAAATGGCTTTGCTCTCAAGCAAACAAGGAAACAAACCAAAAAGTTTAAATGTATTTCTGAACAATTTTTATCTCTCTTGTTTGTAAATCGTTCCCACGAAGAAAAGTATGCTGGAAATATTTAGGTCTTTTGCTTTGTATTTTAGGTGAAAAGAAAAATAATTCTACAATCACGTATCTTGTCACAAGATATATTTTAGTACATATATTATACTAGCTGGAGTACCGTCCCATGGATGGAAGTTATGTAAATTTGTAATGAAAAGCTATCTTATGATACGAAAAGTTGCTTCCCTCATATGTAATTGTAAAAAAAAAAATAAATAAATAAAACTTCAAAACACAAAATGTAAAATCGCAAATGTGCTTCTTTATCCGCTTGGACCCAACAAACCTTCTTGCAAAATTTGGTGAAGACCCCTCAACAGGGGGCAAAATAGTGGTAAACAAATACCCCTGAAACCGCAAAAAAAACACACACCCGTAAAACGCCGAACTGAAAAACCTGTATTTACCTCTCCAATGTACCTAATTAACCTCCACACAAATTTTGGTGAAGATTCATCCACAGTCTGCGAGTGAATTAGACGGACAGACAACAGACACTTCTATTATATTGATAGAGCCCACCAATGAGATGATCATTGCATTTTGAGAACGGGACCAACGCTTGATAAAGTGGACGAAACAAAGATCCCACTCTTACGAAGCTGGCGTTGAAATCGTATATCGCGAACTTCACTCCCTGTGTTGATTTTCCAACTTTTTCTTTCTTAAAAGTACTTCTATGGGTGTGAATTAGTTTTTAAAAAACAAAATCCGGGTTTGTTCGTGCAAAACAAATATAAAACTATAAAATGAGCCCTAATGGCCTTTTTCGAGTGAATAGGTCTTGAGGTGTACTTTTATGCTGTAATCTATCGTATGACGTGAATGCGCGTGAGACTTTTCACTCGCTCTCAATGTGGGTTTAAAAGTGCCCTCACCTCAAAAGAAACTTGACACTTTAATTCAAACACAATTTTCAATGACTTTATTTTTACTGGCATATAGTTGCTTTTACATGTAAATCTGTCTCGTACTTAACTACAAATGATTTGAACCAGTAATATAAAATTATGTTATAAATATATTTAGTTTCATTTTTCCCATAAAGTAGTTTTAAGAAATACAGCCATTAAAAACACAGTTTCGTCTCTTAACGTTTTTACGGTCCTACTATTGACCCATAAATTCCAATTCTGTAAGTTCTTGACCATCTGATACCAAAATATAGAATGAAAAACAAAGACACTATAACTTTTTTATTTTTAAAGCGTCTCCTAGTGAGTATAGAATATTCACTTCATATTTTTGCTTGTAGATTAACCGCAAAACAGCACAACGGACTGACTATCTGTGCTCTGCCCGTCACAACTATCAAAACCCGCTTTCTAGCGTTGCAAGTGTGCAGATATACCGTTGTGCCACCAGCGAGCTTGATTCATACGGTGAACAAAATGTCAAATGTTTTGTAATGCATATTTTAATGTGTGTAGTGTCCATTACACGAACTAAACATGTTGAACCTCCTCTTCATGCAACAACAAGAAAAGACATCCTATCATAACAGAATATTTAGTGTCATTTTTTGTATGATATCGACATGAACCATAAACAATCTGTAGAGATATAAGTATTATTTAAAGAAGATAAATTTCTAGGCCTTTTCTTCACAAATCCTAAATATTGTTTGTTTCTTTTAGAATTTCGTGCATATCTAGTCAAAGACTATCTGGGCAAACCGCCCCCTAATTTTGACTAGAGGGAAAACAGGTAGTGAACACCAACATTTACATTACTCTTTAACCAACAAATAATGGGATTGACGATTGCATTATGACATCCAGCATGTTTTGTGAGACGATGATTACAATCCGCAGATTGCGAGACTAACACCGTAACCACCTGGTTGACACTAGAGTCTGATACCAACTATAATCATGATCGTATATAGTTAGCTTCCGAGCTTAATATGGTAAGAAATGGGACACAAAATATGGGTCTGAATCCTATAGGTGGAGTGATTAAAATAATAGTGAACTCTTGTTTTAACGGCAACTTTTATAAATTAATAATTGGCTCATATCTTGAATACAGTTAAATATGCTTATAATCTCACTGTAGATGTCTCCATTGGAAACATAACTCAATCACGTGCGTCCTTTTTTAAGGTCAGTTTACGAACTACAAAAAGACAAGTCGAACACAAACATAAAATATTATGTAGCGAGTGAAACGTGCACCTTGTTTATATCTTTAAAATTTTAGACGTATTTTCTTAAATACTCTACTGTGCAAATAATATTCTATTAATACACACATTTAAAATATTCTATGCCTAAGTTTTTATGATTTTTAATTCAGTGATTTTCAAATAGAACACGAGACCTCTGTTTGGTATTTCCTTACCACACATAAAGCTTTATAAACTAGTTAAACAAATCTTCGTATTGTTTTTTGTCTATCATAGCACTAGACAATCAGACAGAGAAATATTATAAAGATATAACCAATATAATGAGGTTCATTTCGAGAAGAAGAAAAGCTACCAACATTGAAATCCATATAATAAGTAGTGAATGTAAACAAATAAAATATATGAGCCCGACCCCAGGCAAAGTTTGCTCTACTGTAAAATAGGATTATAAGCACACGGACCCAGAGGGGGAAAAAAATGCCCTATTGTCATTATACAACTTCGGTTGGTTAGGGATTCTGTATAATAAACGTGCATGCTGTGTAGACCCGACACACACAGGTTTTTTTTAGCTCGATAGATTCATTTTATTTTAATTTATCAATCAGATTTTAAACTCAGAAATTAAGACGAAAGCGTTTTCATCCTGTATAACTCTTGTCGTGTCCTGTACTCTGGTTGTATTAATACTCAAATAATCAATCATACCCGTGGTAAATTTTGAAATATCAAAACAAATAACTTTATATTTTATGATAATGTGTTGTGGCCATTTACATCTACACTAGATAATTGTGGTTGCTAATGTACTACGTAATAGCACAGTGCTGTAATTGTGACACTCTGTTTATGTACCTACTGCTACAGTGCTGTAATTGTGACACTCTGTTTATGTACCTACTGCTACAGTGCTGTAATTGTGACACTCTGTTTATGTACCTACTGCTACAGTGCTGTAATTGTGACACTCTGTTTATGTACCTACTGCTACAGTGTTGTAATTGTGACACTCTGTTTATGTACCTACTGCTACAGTGTTGTAATTGTGACACTGATTTTAAGTACTTACTGCTAAAGTCTTGTAACTGTGACAGCTTACGTACTTAATGCTACAGAGTTGTAACGATAATAAAGCTCTTTGTACCTACTACTAAACTGTTGTATCTACAACAGATCTATTTGCATGATCTAACAATGTTGTACCTCCAACAGTTTGCATGATCTAATAAAATTGTACCTCCAACAGTTTACATGATCTAATAAAATTGTACCTCCAACAGTTTACATGATCTAACAATAGTGTGTCTCCAACAGTTTTTAAGTTAACAAGAAGATGACTAAAGAAGGTCGAAACTTTGTTCTCTGCTTTATTAATAAAAGAGTTAATATCCATACTAGACGTCGTGGGAAACAGTTTTTATGTACATAATATAACAACAAACTTTACATATGTATAATTTAAGAATATTATATCTAAAACAGTTTTTTTACATATATAATCTGACAACGTTCTATCTACAACAGTTTTCATATACATAATCTAACAGTATTGTACCTACAACAGTCTTTATGTACGTAATCTAACAGTATTGTACCTACAACAGTCTTTATGTACGTAATCTAACATCGTTGTACCTACAACAGTCTTTATGTACGTAATCTAACAGTATTGTACCTACAACAGTCTTCATGTACGTAATCTAACATCGTTGTACCTACAACAGTCTTTATGTACGTAATCTAACAGTATTGTACCTACAACAGTCTTTATGTACGTAATCTAACAGTATTGCACCTACAACAGTCTTTATGTACGTAATCTAACAGTATTGTACCTACAACAGTCTTTATGTACATAATCTAACATCGTTGTACCTACAACAGTCTTTATGTACGTAATCTAACATCGTTGTACCAACAGCTGCCTTCATAAACATAATCTAACAGTGCAGTATCTACAACAGTTTTTAAGTACGTGATCTAATATTGCTCTACATACAGTCTTTATATACATTATCTAACACTGTTGTACCTTCCACAGTCTTTATGCATGTAATGTAACATTGTTTTACTTACAACAGTCTTTATGCATGTAATGTAACATTGTTTTACCTACAACATTCTTTATGCATGTAATGTAACATTGTTTTACTTACAACATTCTTTATGCATGTAATGTAACATTGTTTTACTTACAACATTCTTTATGCATGTAATGTAACATTGTTTTACTTACAACAGTCTTTATGCATGTAATGTAACATTGTTTTACTTACAACATTCTTTATGCATGTAATGTAACATTGTTTTACTTACAACAGTCTTTATGCATGTAATGTAACATTGTTTTACTTACAACAGTCTTTATATACATTATGTAGCACTGTTTTACCTATAACATTCTTTTTGTACACAATCTAACACTGCTGCACCTACAAAAGTCTTTATGTATGTAGTCTAACATTGCTGTATTTACATAGTCTTTATGTACGTAATTTAACATTGTTTTACCTGCACCTACAACAGTCTATATCTATGTAATCTAACTGGAATTCGAAATCGCGGTTCTCAGGTTACGAGTCAAACGCCTCAACCACCTGGCCAATGCCGGGTCTAGTTAACAAATAGAAACTGTTAGTATTGATATGTCGGTGTATATTGGGCGGTCACATTAGTTTTTAACAGGGATTATGCGATTATCATTTGTTTGCAGTTAAGTATGGGTATCAAAGCCCAGTTTATAAGATTATAAGTTCCTAGACTTTGCGGCTCTGTTACTGGGAGATTTTGGTGATGATGAATATATATAAACCCCATAATTGTAATGTAGTCATGGTGTAATTTCAACAGTTGTTATCCTACACACATCTCGAATAATCATTCAAGATCCAAGTTGTCATGACACAGGTTTGTAGAATTGATGAATGATAAATTAAATATTGAGAAAAGACAGAGTGTGTGTATACAAATAGACCAGAATCTGGTTAGCTGACAGTTAAAACACATTTTATTTTGCTAGATATATAATTTTTGTTTCCGCTAAGATCATATTTAACTTCGAGTTCGAAATTCTTCTACATTGCTATACTCACATTCAGACGTTTCACTAGTAATAGCTGTGCTTTTATTTATTTCTTAATTATTTTATTCCATCTCTAGGAAATATACAAGAAAAAAAATAGTATTCTGTCAGTTAAAATACAAAGAAAATTATTGATTCAGGAAGCAGCTGACAATAGAGTGCGCTACACATCTATTCCGTTGACATATGAGTCGCAGGGCAAGAAACTGCACAATTCTAGTGAGAAAGAGGGAACGAGGTATGGGACAAAAGGATGAACATTACCATGGCAAGTGGTGTCCATCCATTTTTCTTCGCATTATTTACGCATTTCTCCGTGTTATACAGTTTTACAGGGAGGGGCGTGAGGATCCTCGGAAGAACCATAATGGGGTGGTCAAAGGGGGGGGGGGTATGTATAAGCGTATCTGTGGTACTGAAGGTAGAAAAGTCTTTGTAACTATGTGGAGTAGTTTGTGATGCCCAGAGTTGTGTCATGCTTCTGGGCCCGACAACGTGTGTCTTTCACTATTTAGGCTTTTAACGCAAAGCTGTTATATGACAAGTTTTCTGTCACAGCGTATTGATAAGGATGTGACAGCCATGACCGGAAAGTTGACAGTGTTTCGTAGACTGTGGGAGAAAGTGAAGTAGCAGCTGGTACTGTGGTCGAATGGTACTGTCAATTGAACCACTGATACTCTTAGTACTTTTTAATCTTCGCCAAAAAAAAGGCGAATGAACACTAATTTCTGACAGGTAGACAGATTCTGCTAAACCTTGTGTAGGAAAACGAGGTCGGGTAAAATTTACTTTGTAATATTTAAGTAATTACTTTTGTTTTGTTGGTTTTTCTTTTTGAATTTTGCGCAAAGCTACACGAGGACTATCTGCGCTAGCCGTCTCTAATTTAGCAATGTATAACTAGAGGGAAAGCAGCTAGTCAACACCACTACTCACCGACAACTCTAGGGCTACTCTTTTACCAAAGGAATAGTGGGATTGATCATCACATTATAACACAACCATGGCTGAAAGGGCTAGTATGTTTGGTGTGACGTGGATTTGAATCCGCGACTCTGGAATTACAAGTCGAGTGCCTTAACCACCTGGACATGCCTGGCCCGACATGTCTTCCTTGAAAAGTCTCTGATGAAGACGACTATTCATCATCCCTATTTTATCAAATTAATATAGCTGTTTAGAATTTCTTATAAGTTTGAAATTGTTCGTTACTTCTAACTTAGATTATATTTTTCTTATCTAATTATCAGATAAATGTGGTTGTCTTCAAAATAGAGGAAATATTCCGAAAATGTCGCCTCAAAATGCCACGAATGTAAGATTATGACGAAACCTTTTCCAAACGTAAATGCAATATATTTTAGACGCGAAAGCTTTTTAAAGACTGTATGTTGTTTTTTTTATCCATCAAAGAGTGGCTTTTTCGATCTTAGAAAAAAACAAAGGATTTGCTTTTACCGCCATCTGTTGTGTGAAAAGATAAATAATTAAAGTTGAATAACATTTTTTTCAAGATTTAAAACGATATTGCGGCCAAGGCACTTTAAGTCTATCTTGGAAATCATATCCTGGCTTTTAGCGTTGTAAGTCCATATATTTATTGTTGGCCCTCTGAGAAAGGGTCGTTAACGGAGATTATTTCTGTAAACTTCATTTTTCATTCACTGAACCAAACTTGTTGTTTATAACTTTGTTGTTGTTTTTTATCCATGCAATCTTGTACTGTTTCACCACCTACAGAGCTGCACATGGTGAAACTGTTGTTGTTAGGATTACACACGTTGGCTAGACTCCATTTTATTTTAGTTACAACTTTGCTTGCATTCTGAGGCCTTGATATGTTTCGGATATAATTGTTTATCTTGGCTTTGATATAGTACAGCTTTTAGAAATGAAACAAAATCATACCTTATGTCATTGATGAAGAGATTTAATGTTCTCTATCATTGTCTTACGATTATAGGATAAATGAGCTAAACATGGTTATTTTAAAATTTGCTTACGTATCGACCTACTACAGTGAAAACAATATAACAAATATTTCATAAATACATTTTTTTCTAGAAGCTTATTATCTGGTTTTACGTTTCCACGATGCTCAGAGGTTCACTGAATCCAGTTTTCTCTCAGGTTGATTTAATGATGTAGTTAAAAGAATAACAACACAGTTTCCGGATGTTGTAAGATTGAAGGGACGCTTTACATATAGAATGTGAAAACATCTTTAAAGGTCGTGTACATTCTGCGAGAACACGTTGTTTCAATTCTACAGCGAATTTGTTCCAGAAATAAAGTTTCTAAACCTTAATTGAACTTACCTCAAATTACAGAAAATTATTTATTTAAAAAAAGATGTTTTTCTCAAGTTACTAAGTTGTAAATCATTAATTAACACTAAATAAAAATGTCGCTCCAAAATTATTAAGTTGTATATGATTCAATGACGATATAACTGAAACTGTAAACAGGATGAACAATCAAGATGGCCAAACAGTGCGTATGTTTCAAGTTTTATCACAAAACAAATTATAAGCGCGTATAACATACATATATGTTTGTATATTATTTCGATATCAAAGACAAAACATAAAATTTCATTGTATATCACGTTTACACTGATACCCGTTTTGGATGCTTAAGCTATGTATGGTTATAAAGAGTCATTTAAAAACTTTAGCTCACCGGTTGATAAACTCAGCTATTTCTACGAAACGTTTTCTTTGATTAATACTTTACAAAATTATTTTTAATGTGTTGCCCCCAGTGGTTCAGCGGTATATCTGCGGACTTACACGCTAAAATCCGGGTTTCGATACCCGTGGTGGGCAGAGCACAGATAGCCCATTGTGTAGCTTTGTGCTTAATTCAAAACATCAACATTTAATGTGTTATTATATACTTATCCCTGTTCTATATGAAAGCTGCAGTGGTTTATCTAGTGTGTTCTCCGCAGAGTCCCGGATTTTAACAAGGGAACTTTCTTAAAATAAATGCTGGATTAATTATTTTCTTTACAAGTGATTAACTGAGCCCCACCTATCAATTTTTCATTAAACTAGTTGTGTTTTGCTATTTAAAATAATTTGCTCAGAGTTTTTTATGGTCTTATTGTGTTGTTTTTATATTTTTAGTGTGTGTGTGTGTTTTTTTACGGTTCCATTTGTATTAATTTCTTTGGTTAAGTTTACCGAGCTCAACATATGAACACAAAACACTTTAGTTCATAGTTTTTGAAGAACATTTTTCAAACCACAACGTATTCTCTCACATCAAAGCTTCCGCGAGAGACAGGCAAGCATATCAAGATATACCTTATACATAGGTTCATATTTTATCTTAATGAAATCTGACTTCTCCTGACATCCATCTAATTACATCGACTATAGTCTCTCTATGAATGTCTTGGCTTCATCAGGCTTACCACGTCTCGGGGCTTAGACACGAAGACAATATTCCACGACTCTGTTGTAAAGAACATGGAGAGCTCCCTTTCAACTCGATTCACTGTACGTTCACGCAGATAAAACTCGATCACGCAAGATGGAGTATGGTACACCTGGCTAAAAGGTCCCATCAAAATAGAGGTTATACTGAAGATCTGATGGTGTATAGAAGAAGGTTTACGAGTGAGGTAAAACGTTTATGTCGATGGTGTGGGAGGCACCCCGTCGCGAGTGGAGACAGCTAATACCGTTGTCTTGGTAAGAGGAGGGGGAGTTCTGCCTGCTCGTCCCCGACCCCACAATCTCACAGAGTGAATGTGGGCGTCTCAGTGCGGACGATTCTTCTATGTATTTTCCTCGGAAAAGAGCCATTATTTGTTCTCGTAGCTGTAATTCAAGTAGTGACTGCCTGGGGCCCAATACGTTCTATACCGATCCTTTTCTTCGACACGTTTGCATATAAGAGAGATGGGCTGAACCAAATTTGGGCATTTTTAGGTCCAATGCCATCTGTAGGAAAGTTGAATTATAAACCGTAGCATCCACCTTGTACTGGCTGCTCTGTAGGTTTGCCTGAAGTAGGCGTTGCTAAGCCTGGCCTGTACCAGTCTTGAACAACAAGCACGTGATGGCACCCAGAGATTTAACACGCCAGAAGCTTTCTAGTTTTTATATACCAACAACGGATTTTGAATATGAACCAAAGTACAAAAGATCAAAAACCGTCTCCGCAAAGCAGTGTCGGGTTACTTGCGTTTTGTACGGACCGAAACTAAAAGCTGGTACTTAAAACTCTGTAAATAAAAAATAAGTAAAAAGGCTTAATGACGGTACAAGAAAGCCTTTCCCTTGAAACATCTTCAAATTAAAATACGTTTTTTCTGTGATGACACAGATTGGGTGACACGAACACGAGAAAATCAAAGTAAAATATATTATTTGGACACAACTACAATTTTTCGTTTTTAAATCACTCAGTTGTATGTCAAATCGAGCTTCAATTATTAGATTGATTCAAGTGTCCTATCTCCAACCCTCTAACTACCTTACTTTTAAAGAAACCTTTAGAAATGTCCTCCGTCATTTGGTTTTTTCTTCCTTTTTGCAAAAAAACTCCAAATTTTTAAAACACTTCTTTGCTCGTAGCTTTTCAAACACATGTAGAGAATTTAAAGTCACAGACGTTTCCAAAATAAATAACATCTAAAAATAAAGTCTACATGAGTATCCGATAGTTCGGCCTTTACCTGATAAAACCTTATCGCTTAACACTCCTACGAAAAAAATATTTACACCCACTAAAGTGATACCCTCAGTGGATGTTTTAAAAAAAAAAATTAAATATTATTTTGCAAATGTCTGAAAAGTCAAAATATTATTGCTCCTTAAAATATAAAGGGATAGGGTCAGTTAAGGGCAATTTCATTTAAATACAAAATTATTAGTCTAATATTAATAACCTTTCAAGTTGCTCTGGGGCCTATTAGGCCCCAATTTTCGTAGGAGTGTTAACAATCCCATTACAGATCGTAGGTAACAATTAACAGTTTTATCGTTGTAACCACTGGATTTTTGTTTGTTGTTTGGATTGGTTGTTGTTAAGCACAAGGTTACACAATGGGCTCTCCGTGCTTTGTTCACCGCTGGTATCGGAACCCGAATTTTAAAGCTATCAGCTTACTTCTGAGCTACTGGAGGAATGCCCTGGATTCACAGCCCCACAGTTACTTGTAACAAAAACAAATTGTGATTATATTTTCTGTAAACATTCTTCAAACTATAATTGTTGTGACCCGTATAATGTTAGAATTATGAATCAGTATTTCATGTGTTATAATTTACGACTATCATATTTCATTTTCACTTTATGCTATTCTATCAGTAATTTGGTTTGTTTCAATTCTCTACTGATTACTTCATTGATTTATATTCTATTCTACTCAATATTTCTAAATTTATCTGATTGACACTAAGATGTCTGATAAGCTTTGTTGTCCAGACATTACTGATGGAGAAGTGGTGTATTCTGGAAGGTTTTCAATAGATACCTGTGTCCTAAACATCAGTAATATATTTCGTTTTATCCTAATGAATCTATCACCAGGTCTTATTGTTTTAACTTTACAGAAAAAAAATTGATAACTTAAATCTAACGACTTACCAGCACCTTCTAATCAAGTAAATCTAACTACTTAAAAACACCTCTTGATCAAAATAAATTTAACCACTTACCAATACCTTCTAATCAAAATAAATTTAACTACTTACCAATACCTTCTGATTAAATAAAGCTAACCACTAGAAAGACCAGAATATATGTACGTCTATAAAGACCAGTATATATGTACGTCTGTAAAGACCAGTATATATGTACGTTTGTTTAGACCAGTATATATGTACGCTTGTAAAGACCAGATTGAAATAAAATATATATCTTGTGGAGCATTCACATCCACTAACCGAGAAATCGAGGTTTTAAGACAATGAGACGCAAGTCATGACCCTTTGGATTTACATTTCGGGCATTGTACCTATTAGGTCACGTCAGGTGTTGCCTTGTTTTTTAACTTTGCGCAAAGTTACGCAAAGGCTATCTGCGCTAGCCGTCTTTAATTTTGCAGTGTAAGACTAGAGGGAAGGTAGTTTGTCAATACTACTCACCGCCAACCCTTGAGCTGCCTTTTACCAACGAATAGTGCGATTGACCGTTACATTATAATGTCCCCACATTAAGACTACCTACCTAGTACGTTTATGGACAAAAGAAAATTAAATGAATAAATAAATAACAATCTACGTCTATCTGATTCTACTTTAACTAAACTGATTATGCTATGATGTGTCATGGTATGAGTTATTGTATATTCTACAAGACGGTAAAGTTATGATAGCTCGTTGTATTCTCATACGAGATAGGTTATTTCTTTGTTTTTTTATTGTGCACAAAGCTACAAAAAGGGTTCTCTGCGCTATATTTACCAAGGGTATCAAAATTGGGTTTGTTGCGATATAAGTTTGCAGCCTTATCAGTGTGCTACTAGGACGGCCCCCTACGAGACAGGAAAATAAATACAAAAATAAACACTTCGTCTTAAATCATTAGTCGGTTCTTGCACCCTCCTCCCGATGGATCAGTAGTACATTTCTGTACTTATAATGCTAAAATAGTGGGTTCGATTTCGCGTGGTGAACAGGGCATAGATAGTCCGATTGTAGATTCATGTCGAAAACCTATAAAGTTAACAAAATAGACAGTTTGCGACCTGTTAAACATGTTAAACTCTGAGACCGAGAGTCCATGGTTTGTGTTCCTTGTTGAAATATCGTGTTCCGTAGTCTGGGACCAACGGTGCGTTATAAGAGTGACGGCCAAATCTCATTATTCGACTAGTCTATAATAATAGTTGGCGTTGGCTGCCGTTGTCTAGCTGCCTCTAGTATGTAAGTTCCAAATTAGGGACGGCTAGCACTGCATGAATATCCGATGCTCACAAAGCATCGGGATAAACGCTATTACAATACACTGAAAACAGACGTAGTCGGGTTATTTAGTTAGCCGAAATAGTTTTATTTATTCTGATGAAAACGGAAAAAAAAAATCATAAAAGTTTCAAATAGTTTGTAGCTGGTCTGTGGACTCTCTGGCTCATAAGCTCACCCTGTATGTTCTATTTTCCTTTCAACAATTTCCTCCACTTGTTTATGTTTCTTATTCAACGTATAAACTCTTCGTCAAACAGGTGAGTTTGTTTGTTAGTTTTGAATATTCGCGCTAGGAAACACGAGGGTTGTCTTCGTTAGCTGTTTCTATTTTTTGTGAGTTAATAGACTAAAGGAAAAGCAACCAGTTAGCTGACAACAACTGATATTTTTTCCTTTTCGAGACCGGCAGGGCCAGACGATTAAGGCACTGGACTCGTAATCCGAGGGTTACGCGCTCGAATCCCCATCACGTCAAACATGTTGGCACTTTAAGCGGTGGGGGGATTATAATGTGACGGTCAATCCCACTATTCGTTGGTAAAAGAGTAGCACAAGAGTTGGTGGTGAATAATGATGACTAGCTGCTTTCCCTGCAGTCTTAAACTGTTAAATTAGGAACGTCCAGCGCAGATAGCCCTTGTGTAGCTTTGTGCAAAATTCAAAAACAAACAAACTCTCCATCTCCTCATCTTCACCGAATAATAGGATTTTACCATCAACCCGAAGTGAGGAACGCGATTTTACGGCAACAGAACGTGAACCCGTGACCTTTAACATCCGTTATGTCAGCTATTGGTCAACTCTTGTTAAGGACACCTAAAGTCCTCTCAGTTTACTTAGGCTGTCCCCTTCACTTCTTTAATCTCTAAATTAAAGCCAGTCCTTATAATTAAAATATTAACTGAACCTTCTCTTTAACTCCCTCAAATGTACTGCAGTTTCTACATATAAAAGCAACTCATCCCAAAACCGTTTTTATTGTGTATTTTTATTTGTAGCACAGCCACGTAGGGCTATCTGCTGAGCCTACAGAGGGGAATTGAACCCCTTATTTTAGTGTTGTAAATCCGTAGACTTACCACTGTACTATCGGGGGACCATTCCAAAAGCAAACTAGATTATTAGAAAAATTAAATTGCCTTAATTGAAGATGACACCAAAACCTCCAAATATATATTTATATATTTGTTACCTACTTTTATCTTCTCCCCCCTTCCCCGCAATAGTGATACCTCTGCGGACTTACTCCGCTAGAAACCGAGATTTGATCCTGGTAGTAGACAGAGCACAGATAACAAATTGTGTAGCTTAGCAATTAATCACAAACAAACAAACGTACTGTTCTCAATATTAAACACAAAAAACAGAAACATGCATCAACATTATCAGTTCTCTTTACAGTATATAAAGAACTGTTTCAATTACGAATTAAAAACTCCTAGAGAAAAACAGCCCGGCATGGCCAGCTGGTTAGGGCGCTCGATTCGTAATTTGAGCGTCGTGGATTCGAATTCCAATCACACCAAATATGTTGGCACTTTAAGCGGTGGGGGGATTATAATGTGACGGTCAATCCTCCTATTCGTTGGGAAAAGAGTAGCCCAACAGTTGGCGGTGGGTGGTGATGACTAGCTGCCTTTTCTCACTGCTAAATTGGGGACAACTAGCGCAGATAGCCCTCGTGTAGCTTTGGGAGAAATTTAAAACAAACTAAACCTAACTTTGGGAAAAAAATGTTTTAATTAGGACCCCTATTGAGAGGAATTGTTTCTATTAATAATTTAAAATCATTGTTGAAATTGAAAGAAAAGCAAAAAAAAATCTCAGTTATCTGATGACGGCCACCCGAGTGGTTGAAACGTTGTAACAGAAATAAAAATTCAGTCAATAGCCGTACTAAAAAACAGACTTGAACACTTTGTTGAAATTAATTGTTTTGATTAAGACACCTATCGAAAGCTAACTTAACGAAACACTTGGACTGTAGCGTTTACCTGTAACTACCGTACTAATATTGTGGAAAGCACTGTCTCCAAAATCCAGACAACAAGCTTTCTCCACGTTCTGAGAATGTTGAATGACACTTCAACTTTCTTACTTCTAGTCAGTTGAAAATAGAATCCAAATTCTCATCTTCAAATATTTTTTCACTGAAGAAATTTCTAGAATTAGAAATCATGCGTTATCCTGTAGGTAAAACCGTTAAACACAGAAAAAACAAAGTCAAGATGTTATTAACTCATAATTTGTTCTTACTGGTATGACTTCTGCTTTTAAGGATATTTTAGCTAGATCTGTAATGAATTTAAAATATATCGTGGATAAATAGTTTTAAAAAATCTATTTTAATCATCCAGTTAAAGTCCATGTGAACACAATAGGTAACCCTTCAATTAAAGTTTTTCTCTGGTTCATTCTCATTTGAAATGTAAACGTAACCATGGTGTGATAAATTTCGTGGCTCAAAATAGTTTATTCTGAACAATATATTTGGTATCAAAATAGTTTATTCTAAACGATAAATTTTGGGTTAAAATAATTTATTCTGAACGATAAATTTTGAGTACAATAATTTAATGCGAATGGTAAATTTTAGAACGAATCCGCATTTGGGTATTAGATGCAAACGGCAGACATGTAATGAAACATTTGAACCTATTTAATTTTTTACAGAATAATACTTACCATCATGTAACACTTGTACTTTAAAATGTGTGACTGGTCCCAGAACTAGAAGTTAGACAATATTATAAAACAAAATTATTTAATTCTGAATAAAATGTACAGCTGCGATTTCCTCTTTTGAACGTAGTTAAAAGTTGTAAGTTATCATAGGCTAGTGTATACACATTTGGTATATATGTATACGTATATGCATATGTATATAATATATAAATGTATACACAGCAACAAATGTAATGTTTCATAGCATTTTATAAAACCCATGGTATACAGAACATGTTTATAATTCTGTTCAAAAATCAATGTTTTGTTTGAAACTACAGAATAAGATGTTCCGCTAACAAGAGCTGTAGTTGATAAGTCTTACGTTGTGTACGGGGATATAGGAGTAGACCCCGTCTTACGTTGTGTACGGGGATATAGGAGTAGACCCCGAAACGTATAATTTACATTTTACTCGCTGGTTCTGCCTATAGTGCTAAAACTCTATTGAAGCGACGTTTGAGAGAACCATCTAAAGAGCACGAGGGGTGAGGGGGCATCCTTCTGGTAATTCTATTCTGCTGAGCTCTCAGAGTGAAATAAGGTACTACCCCCTGGACCTACTAAATAGTAGTTTCGTCAAAGTCTAAATAGGTGGCCCTCTTGTTGACACCTTCCGAAGACAGCTTAAGTGACCGTTGTCATTTTCAAGTTTTTACGGACGTGACTAACTCGTTGTTGTCGCCGTGGTAATCTCTACGTGTGAAATGGAAGGCGGGAACGTCTTGTAGTCTTGGAGAGAAAGGTACTATTCATTGCTAAGTGCAAGCAAGTTGTGTTGCATACTTAGTAAAAAAAATGAATACCTTGTGTGTATGTTTCTAATCCTGTTTTATATTTTGTGTAGAAACCGTTTTAAACGAAAACATAAAGACCTTTTCAATGTTACTTTACACGTTCTTGATGAGTTTCTATGACGTCAATAGCTTTAGAATTAGAAAATATTAAATTTCAGTCTTTTGGAATGTCGTTGCTTGTTTATATATGTATAAGTATATGTATATATGTAGGCACACATATACGGGCGTCCGCAAGATAAGGCAAGGGGGTCTACCCCTCCGAATTCCTGAAAAATACTTGTTTGAATAGTCCATTTAAAAATTGTATAAGAAAATAACAGTATTTTGATATAAATAACGAAATAAGGTGTACATCGATAAGTCATAATGATAGTATTCAATGAGACATAATAAACCAGGTGATAGTATTCAATAAGTCATAATAAACCAGGTGATAGTGTTCAATAAGTCATAATAAACCAGGTGATAGTATTCAATAAGTCATAATAAACCAGATGATAGTATTCAATAAGTCATAATAAACCAGATGATAGTATTCAATAAGTCATAATAAACCAGGTAATAGTGTTCAATAAGTCATAATAAACCAGGTGATAGCGTTCAATAAGTCATAATAAACCAGGTGATAATATTCAATAAGTCATAATAAATCAGGTAATAGTATTTAATAAGTCATAATAAACCAGGTGATAGTATTCAATAAGTCATAATAAACCAGGTGATAGTATTCAATAAGTCATAATAAACCAGGTGATAGTATTCAATAAGTCATAATAAACCAGGTGATGGTATTCAAATTTTATGGTAAATTGTCTGCTCTCTCGCACGCACACTCGAATTATCTTGTAAGGGTAGTGGGTCCAAACCCCCCTCACCCCAAACATTCTCGCCTTTTCAGCCGTTGAGGTGTTGCAAAGTGGTGGTCAATTCAACTATTCGTTGGTAAAAGAGTAGGCCAGAATGTGGCAGTTGATGTTGATGACTAGCTGCCGTTCATTCTGGTCTTTCACTGCTATATTAGGAACGACTGAAAAGGTGAGCATATTTTGTGTGACAGGGATACAAATCAGCGGCCTCGCATAATGAGTCAAGTGCCCCTAACTATTTGGCTATGCCGGTCTCGTCAGTATGTGTAGTTTATTTACTGTAAATGGTTCTTTTGCTATATACGATACTTTTCCAGAAAAGTTACATTGAATTAGTAAGATAAAAGGAGTTATAGATTATATATATATATGTATACATATATATCAAATTTTTGTTTTTCTTTATAGCTGTTATCAACGTACTAAGTCAGCGGGGATCAATGATCTTTCTGGCATCTGGTGAGCAAATGAGTAAGTGAATTTTCACAAATCTGGTTAGAATTATATACACTAGATGTCAGGAGCGTAAATTGCCATCAATACAGTATCATTGCTTCAAGTTTGAAAAATAGATATCGGACTGTGAATGCTCAAAATATATTTTTTGTTCTAATACCAAATCAGAAATCATAACAATATAATTTCTAAAAGTCAAATAATAGAAAAATCGGGCATTTTTTAAGTACATATTTTTAACATAAATAGCTGAAAAGGCTACTGATATTATTGATAGAAATATTCTTCCAATGCTTGAGAAAGAAAGAGAGTTAGCCTATTTTCACGCTAGAGGTTATCGTCTGTCAACGCAACCTTTGGGACTGCCATCTGGTAGTCAACTTATCTCAAAAGTTTACACCCAAGATTATCAAGTAAAGTTCCAGTTAACAACTTACATTTCAGATTCTCTCAGACTGATCAACGTAGGTCGACAACTTAGATGTGGGATTGTCATCTGGTGCATAATTGAATAACTTAAATAACCTTAAATTATTTCTGTAACAGCATACGTTGAAACTATTTGGTTTTAATACCTGCAGTGGATAGACCACCGCAATCTCATTATACTTAATTACAAAAACAAACACATAAATTCGTGCGAAGTAGCCCCCCAGTGGCTCAGCGGTATGTCTGCGGACTTACACGCTAAAATGCGGGTTTCGATACCCAGATAACCCATTGTATAGCTTTGTACTTAATTCTAAACACCAAAGAATTGTGCGAAGTAATTTCAAACCAATATTTTAAATACTAGGACACAATTACAAATATAATGGCTATGAATACTACACTACCAATGTTTTTGTCTCCTATGTTTTGCCACACCCTCTTAACCCGGCATGGTCAAGTGGTTAAGGCACTCTAATCCGAGGATCGCGAGTTTGAATCTCTGTCACGCCAAACATGCTCGCTCTTTCAGCCGTGAGGGCGTTATAATGTGACGGTCAATCCAACTATTCGTTGGTAAAAGAGTAGCCCAAGAGTTGGCGGTGGGTGGTGAGGACTAGCTGCCTTCCCTCTAATCTTACACTGCTAAATTATGGACGGCTAGTTCAGTTAGCCCTCGTGTAGCTTTGAGCGAAATTCAAACCAAACCAACTACATTTTGATGTAGTTTCGTTTCCATAGATATCGTGAAGTCACCAAAAACTGATCACTTTTGATAAAAATACGTAACAACACTTTTCAGTGCAAAATATTCATATACCTAGATGACAAAGAGTAAGTCCTTGTACTTAAGAGTTTTCTGGAAAAAAAGGAATATAGATCAATTTGACAGAAAAAGTAGACATTGAATAACGATAGTCTCACAAAAGTCGTAGACACTGAATAAATCTGAGTCTGATAGAAGTCATAATCGGACATTTAAGCGAAAGTCTTGTCATTTTAACTACAAACATTGGTAAGTGAAACCAAGAGGGATATGCGACAGTACCCTAACCACACTATATGTGAGATAACAACTACTGATGAGATAATACCCTAACCACACTATATGTTGGATAACAACTACTAATGAGGCCTTATGCATAATACTTGGGTTCATCGTTGGTTTCGGATTTCGCGAAAAGCTACACGAGGGCTATCTGCGTTAGCCGTCCCTAATTTAGCAGTGTAAGACTAGAGGGAAGGCAGCTAGTCATCACCACCCATCGCAAACTCTTGGGCTACTCTTTTACTAATGAATAGTGGGATTGGCCTTCACATAATAACGCCTCCAGTTCTGAAAGGATGAGCATGTTCGATGACTCAAACCAGCGATCCTCATATTGCGAGTCGAACACCTAAACCACCAGCACATACGAGGTTATTTCAGCTGTAATGCTAACTAACTCCACGCCCATGGCAGTAAAAGTAGACAACATGAAATGGGATCTGATTGGTAATCCACAAATACATCAGAAATGAATAGTTTTGTATTATGACGCCGCAAACATTTTGTCTGTAAAATTTAATAAATATATTATAACCACTAATGTTCTTATTGAAACAGACAAAACCCGTCGGAGAATTTTCCCAACAAGACGAATGTGACGTATTCGTTTGCCTGCAATTAATCCAAATTTCTGCAGGAGCAAGTCTGTGGACAAAAAAACGCAAGAAGTTTGTTTTGGAATTTCGCACAAAGCTTCTCGAGGGCGATCTGTGCTAGCCGTCCCTAATTTAGCAGTGTAAGACTAACTCTTGGGCTACTCTTTTACCAACGAAAAGTGGGATTGACCGTCACATTATACACCCCCACGGCTGGGAGGGCGAGCATGTTTGGCGCGACTCGGGCGCGAACCCGCGAGCCTCAGATCACAAAGCGCACGCCCTAACGCGCTAGGCCATGCCAGGCCCCAAAACTGATGAGAAAAGTTTATTAACGCTTTAAAAGCTCGAGTCCTAGGAATATTTTTAAACATTCGTAACACGTTTACAATTTCCCTCCCATAAACTTCTGTACAATTACTCTCAGTAAGAAATGCTTTGCTAGTTTAAAAATCAGATAATTTCATTGTTTGTTTTTCTTGTTAAGCGCAAACTTATACAACGAGATCTTTGTGCTATGTTTACCATAAGAATCAAAACTAGTCTTTTTGCGTGGCTTGGCATGGCCGAGCGCGTAAGGCGTGTGACTCGTAATTCGCGGGTTCGCGCCCGCGTCGCGCTAAACATGCTCACCCTCTCAGCCGTGGGGGTGTATTATGTGACGGTCCATCCCACTATTCGTTGGTAAAAGAGTAGGCCAAGAGTTGGCGGTGGGTGGTGATGACTAATTGCTTTCCCTCTAGTCTTACGCTGCTAAATTAGGGACGGCTAGCACAGATCGCCCTCGAGAAGCTTTGTGCGAAATTCCAAAACAAACAAACAAATCTCATCAGTTTCGGATCCAATGACTTTCATAAAAATCTAATTACTTATTTCCTTTGTCTGTTTGGACTATAAAGTCATCAAGTGTTTAGTTCTTCAAATTACATAAATATTATATTTCATCTCTAAGAATTTAACACGTTTTATTTAATGTTTCACTATTTATGAATTTTATAAACTAAGTACTGACGTATAGCATATTATTATATCTTATAAAATATGTTAGTCATACTATACCTGCTACATTCAGTGACATTTTGCCTAATAATAGGCGTTGTTACGATACGACACAGTTGTGGCTGCTTATTTTATCAAACTACATATTATTGAATTGTATGTGTCTGTCAAGGTAAGCTTGTATGTAGTTCAGTGTCTACACTTTTAATGTATACCACAGAATGCTTATGATATCTGGTACGTATGGGATTTTGCGACAAAACTATTTTTATTTCTATTTCCAGTGAAGTAATTGCAATAACACTGTATAGATGGCACCACAAATCACGTGTTTATAAAATTTTATTAATTTATTATTTTCTTAACTTAAAAATACAACCAGAAATAAATGTTCATAAAACTATTCGAAAATAATGTTTATAGTAGCTACTGTAGTCTGTACGATGGTTTGTAATTTGCGTAAAGCTACACGAGGACTATCTGCGTTAGCCGTCTCTAATTTAGCAGTGATTGACTAGAGGGAAGACGGTTACTCATCCTCACCCACTACCAAACTCTTAAGTTACTATATTACTAACGAATAGTGGGATTGACCGTCACTTGTAACACACCAACATTTGAAATGGATAGCATGTTTGGTGTGACGAGGATTCGAACTTGCAATTCTTAGATAATGATTCACAAACCCTAACTACTTGGCTATTCCAGGAGGTGGTCTCTGACGAAAGTAATTAAAGAAACTTACTCTTGAGGTACTTAGATCAAGTTACGAGAGTTACACTTGCACTGAACGCTTGCAAACAACCTTTTAAAATGGCGCTTGGAGGTACCACAACTTGCCTGGTATGTGACGTAATCAGTTCCTCGCGCCTGGAATAACGGTTTGGAGCTTTAAGAACTGATACATTTTTATAAAAATATCTTAAATGATATTATAAAAAGTCCCCCAGTGGCTCAGCGTTATGTCTGCGGACTTGCACGCTAAAATCCGGGTTTCGATACCCATGATGGGCAGAACACAGACAGCCCATTGCGTAGCTTTGTGCTTAATTCAAAAACAACAACAATATTATAAAAAAATGACTTTTATTTCATATATGAATCTTTAATATGTTAAGACAAATAATTTGTTATCAAAATGTTCTTTCACAAATAATTAAAGTTAAATTAATGAAAATTTTATGCCATACTTTACCAAAACAATAATAAATGCTCTGCTCGTTCAACTGTGGTTTAAGCCTAAAATAAACAGATTTTTCTTTATTCGTAGTCCTTCTTCACTCTTAACCCAAAGAACGATTTTAAACTGTCTTCTATTTGTATGTAAATGAAGTTCGCTTAGCGCATGTTTCCTAATACTTGAAAATTACATAGATCTTAAAATAGGATGTTCTTCAACGTGGATTATTAAACACCTGGTGATGGAATCAATATTACATCTGGGACATGATGCACTACATTGGTAGTTTTGAAGACAGAAGTAGGTTTGTTTGCTTTAGAGTATAGCCACATTTGGCTGTCTGTTGTGTTCACCTCGGGGAATCTAACCACGGATTCTAGTGTTGCGAGTCCGTAAATTTATTGCTACTCCACTGGGGACAATACGTACAGGATATTTATATCAGAGAGAAAATTAATGTAATTTAACTTCAGGCTCAAAAACACATCTTAGCTCTATTTAAGAATAAGCTCGATGACATAGCTTACTAAACTAATTTCTGATCAGCATATCCTGTTTTTCAGAATATAGGAGGACAAATTATTATTAGTATTTTAGTTATAACATTCCGGTAAGGTAAGGCAGAAATACTTGTGTTGTTTAAGTAGTTTTGTCGAACCTTCGACCGTTAGATTAGGAATTGAGTGCGCCTGACCGTTAACGTTAATATCAGCATGCCTACTATTAGGAAAGTTTAAAAATATCTCAACATTTTCAATATCTTTTAATCTAATAGAAATGTTTTCTGTGAACTGTGAGGGGCGTTCTTCTTACCAAGGTTTTCCATGGTGACGCCAATTCTTGGTAGGTATTTGGGTTAAATTATTATTTCTTTCACCCAAAGGAGGAAGAAAAATAAACCGCGGCGGTCAGAAACTCTTGTTTCTCTTCACCCCACACGCAGCTGAAGTTAGTTTAGCACATAACTTGAAGTGGTAATTAATTTGACTATCGTTGAAAGATCTATGATGTTTTTGGACGAGTGAAAAGAACTCAGCGAACCTGAGAGTGTGAGATGAGCCAGGTTTTTTTACGAATTGAAGGGAAACCCCAGCATTGTTTCGATGATATCTTGAAGTCAAACTAGAATATATATAAAGGAGGTAATCGAGATCCCATAGCAACACCGCCAAGTTGGTCACAAATATCATTCTCAATCAGGAAGCGGGTTTCTTTGGCGGAAAGTTTGTTTATTTTTTAATTGCGCGCAAAGCTAGCCGTCCATAATTTTACAGTGTAAGACTAGAAGGAAGGCAACTAGTCATCACCACACTTCTCTAATTCTTGGGCTACTCTTTTACCAACGAATAGTGGGATTGACCACCATTATGACCCTCCGACGGCTGAAAGAGCAAGCATATTTGGTGCGATGCAGATTACGAGTCGAGTGCCATAACCATCTGGCCATGCCGGGCTTTTGGCGGAAATATCTGGTAAGTTTATGAAACACATGTTTAGGAAATCTCACTTTATTACTGTCATCTTTATACACTGGTTCAGTGGGCAAATTTATGATCTTTGTCACCGTCATGGAACAAATTGATGATCTTTTCTAGCGTCTTTGTCAAAATTAACAGGAGAAACTTAATTGTTGTTTTAGTTTCATTTCGTGAGAAAACACAAAACGTATTTTTATATATAATATACCAGTTGAAGAAAAGCTTATTAAGTCATGATTAATGAAAGTTTAACTTAGAAAAGTAGAAGTTATTTCCCCTAAATGTAATTTAAAAATACAACCAACATTTCAACTGCAAACTCAAAACCTGATACCATAATTTTGCGTCTATTTCCGCATATACCCAACAAACCTCCATGCCAAATTTAGTGAAAGTCCTCCGACAGAGGGCAAAATAGTGGAAAAAAAAATTATAAAATATTGTGAGTTTGGTCGTATCTCCACATAAACCTAATAAACCCGCGCAGCACAATTAGTGAAGATCTATCCAATGGAGGTGATGAAGTGGTAAAAAACACAAAACTAAAATTAATATGTGCCCTTGCACGGACCTAATGAACCTCTCCATATTAGTTTTGGTGGACGTTTATCTATACCCTATAAACTAGTTAAACGGACAGAGAACAGAGAGTAGTATTATATTTTCGTAAATATATTTTTAATTTGAGGCTGTGATGACTTATGCATAGACCTAGCTAATGATTATATTTGCCTATGTTAGATGCTATCTGTCTAACACGATGTTCACCGCTGGTTCAGCGGTAAGTCTACGGATTTACAACACTAAAATCAGTGGTCGCTTCCCCTCGGTAAACGTGGCTTTGCTACAAGTAAAATCACACAAAGCATCTAACATAACACTTATCATTACAAATTTTAGTAACTATCATACAGACGTATTAACAGAAGGTTTGGTTTGTTTTGAATTCCGCGCAAAGCTACACGAGGGCTATCTGCTCTAGCCGTCCCTAATTTAGCAGTGTAAGACTAGAGGGTAGGCAGCTAGTCATCACCACCCACCGCCAACTCTTAGGCTACTCTTTTACCAACGAATAGTGAGATTGACCGTAACATTATAACACTCCCACGGATGAAAGGTCGAGCACGTTTGGTGTGATGAAAATTCTAACCCGCGACCCTCGGATTACGAGTCGAGTGCCTTAACCACCTGGCTATGCCGGGCCCTACACAGATGTACCATCTATAGATATCAGCCAATGTTTCTTTATTTGTCGATTGACTGACTAATGAAATCTCGTGACATTTCAGACAGAGATATAATATAATCCATCACGAAGAACTAAACCCCCTACAATTTCACACCCGAGATGCTAGAAACGTGTGTTTGCATTAATTAGATTCTCGTTTCTCACTGAATATCACAAGTAATATGATTTTTCAAAATTTTTATCGCTGTAACTAAAAGCTGCTTATTAAACCTGAAATTGTTCACTCGCTTTTATCAGCTCCAGAAGCAGAATTTTAATCACTCGATTACGTTTCTTTGAAAGTTATTTCGTTTCAATGCGCCACATGTTTGCTGAGACAAATGTAAAGGACGCGAAATTTCCAATACGCCAAACGTTTATTTACAAGCCAGAAAGCGAAGCCCCTATTGTCAGAATATCTCATCAAATTCAGTTAGTTCGATCGAATGACAATAAGCCGAGCCTTTAGAAGAACGTACTCTTGTCACAGCGTCGCAAAAAGTTTAAAGGTCAAAGAGCAAATTAATATATGTGAAATGTAAAATTACTAATCACTTATTTATTGAACTTTGTATTTATCTCTCTATCGTGTTTAATATACATGTAATGTGTAAGGAAAGATATTGCCATTTACTCTGCTGAAGAATGAAATTTTAAAGTCGATTAATGATGTTAGTTGACCTGTTCCACTATAAGATAAGATTCCTAATCCAGTTAAGTGTTCCATTTAAATAGTTCCATTATAGAATGAAACTTTCAATCCACTCAAGGGTTTTATTTGGCTCGTTACGTTAGAAAAATTGGTCTCTTACTACTTTAATTGAGGTACACGTTTTAGTAGAAACATTTATTTCATGTGAGAAATTTTAATCGGAAACAGACCGTCACATTATTACACAGCTGAAAGATCGAGCATGTTTGGTGCGACCGAGATTCGAACACACAAACTTCAGATTATGAGTCGAACATCTCAACTCACCTGGCCATACCGGGCCCGTGAGGTGTAATACGTAGGTTTAACTTGCTGGCTTATGTCTCTATAAACAAAGATTACCAGATATTAATAAAATTAGTTTATGTTTTAGCAATATATATACTATTAGTGTGTGACTTCCATTAAAATTCAAAAGCTCAAGTGGGAGTGGAACTCTTAAATTATAGATGGCTAGCGTAGAGAGCCCTCGTGAACTTCAAAATCAAATCAAAACAGAGGAAAAGGCCATCAAAGAAAAAGTTTATTCTGAAAAAAAGAAAAAAACACATATTTATTGAACGGATACAAAACTCTTTAACTATGGCCACTGATAAGTAGATAGTCACATTTGTTGGCGGCTGCCTTTTGAAATAGAATACTCAAATCAAACCTGAAGAAACGACACCACAACTGAAAGTTCTTATCATAGTAACACGTCCCGTGTTAATACTATGCTTGTGTGCAAGGGCAAGAAAAATACAGCCAAGGGGAAAAAAAAACTAATTGTGATGTTAGGTGTTATGCATAACCGTGAGTAACTAAGATGACCCCAAGATTACAGCGGGACTGCAAATGTGCCTTTTAATTCAAGATATGGCAAATTTATATGTTTGATATATACTGCTTAAGTACGTCTGTTCTATGGGTTCCTCTTTAGAAGGTCACTTGAAAGGAAAGCTTAAGATGCTGGGGAAAGAACTGTTACAAAGGAACAAACAATAGAATCGGACTTTGAATGTACCATGGTAAACATGTTGTGAGCTCTGATCTTAAGTAATGAGCAAAAAACGTAAAGATGGACGTAAAACGTTGTAGTGTTTATGTGCTTAAAGAGCATTCCAAGATGCTTCATGACAATTATGATGATTGAAGGCGAGGTCTTCAGTTTATCAATGTTTGTGTGTCAATACTCAGATAAATCTTTAATCGATTATAGGATTGTACATCAGTGAATAAGACACAAATTTTCAGTGTATAAAATTAACGTGTTTAGAAACTTCTAATGCAACAGTGTATGCAGAAGAAAGGGGGAGAGAAGCTGAAACATTGTACATAGAATAAAGGGGGAGAGAAGTTGAAACAGTGCATACAGAAGAAAGGAGAAAAGAAGCTGAAACAGTGTATACAGAAGAAAGGAGAAAAGAAGCTGAAACAGTGTATATAGAAGAAAGAGAGAGAGAAGTTGAAACAGTGTATACAGAAGAAAGGGGGAGAGAAGTTAAAACAGTGTATATAGAAGAAAAGGGAAGAGAAGCTGAAACAGTGTATACAGAAGAAAGGGGGAGAGAAGTTGAAACAGTGTATATAGAAGAAAGGAGAAAAGAAGCTGAAACAGTATATACAAAAGAAAGGGAGAGAGAATTTGAAACAGTGTATATGGAAGAAAGTGGGGAGAGAAGCAGAAACAGTGTATACAAAAGAAAAAGAGGTGAAAAGGGTGAAAGAATTATTCACTATGTATTAAAGAAAAGATATAATGATAGCCATGAAATGGATGAAGTGAAATGTTTATGTTCCTGCTGTTTAGAAAATAAACCATGGAAGTTACTTATTTTGTTCTTGACGCGACCAGAAGCAGAAAAAAAAAATTTTCAGTTATTTTGTTTCTGAATTTCGCGCAGAGCTACACAAGGATTATCTGACCTAGCCGTCCATAACTTAGCAATGTAAAACTAAAGGAAGAACGGCTAGTCATCATTATCCAATTCTTGGGGTGATATTTTTACCAAGGTGTAGTGGGATTGACCGTCAGAATATATAGCGCTCCTACAGCTGAAAAGAATGTCTGTTTGAAGTTACACCCGATGAATTAACCAACCAGCAGTCTTCACGATTCCAAGATAAAACTGACATGTTTGGTGTGACGGGAATTCGAACCCTCGGATTACGAATAGAGTACCTTAACCTCCTGGCCATGGCGGGATTTTTTTTATAGAAAGTTAAGAAGATAGAAAAATTCTGCCAAATTCCCGCAGAACAGTTGTTTCTAAATCCCTGTGGAAAAAGAAGCGACTGTCTAAGTGAAGACAGCCTCATAAAACATACCATGCTGAACTAGCTGTTTTCTGGTATCCCTTCGAATACGGGATTACATGTAGTTTTAACATGTCGTTCTTGGCGGCGAGTAAATATAAACTTCATCGCCAAATTCCTCCGACTTCCATACGGACTCTTATTCGATCCACGTGCAACTTGCATATCGATTCGATTTACCGTCGCTTTTGTCTCGAATTTAAAAGAATGTCAGCATATCTGTTTAAAGTT
Source organism: Carcinoscorpius rotundicauda (assembly GCA_011833715.1). Classification (NCBI taxonomy): domain Eukaryota; kingdom Metazoa; phylum Arthropoda; class Merostomata; order Xiphosura; family Limulidae; genus Carcinoscorpius; species Carcinoscorpius rotundicauda. The sequence continues at coordinate 4,070,917 of CM022403.1, read as the reverse complement.
ACACCCGATGAATTAACCAACCAGCAGTCTTCACGATTCCAAGATAAAACTGACATTTATTTAATTTTCAGTTTCGTAAAAAACTGTAAAAATCCTCTTTATTCTCCCATCTTCACTGTTTGTTGATATACGTGTGTACATGCAAGTGTGTAAGAATATAGAACAAGACACTTTTTTGTCATATAGCAAATTTCGTATTTAAAATTAGAAAATAATTTCATATTTCCAAACAATCAGGACAGTTTCAAGTTCATTAACTTGAAATAGTTCTAGATAATGTTTCTATTGAGCCAGCGATCTTTAGTTATTGATGAAGTTTCAATGAAAATCTTTTTTATTTGTTTGGAATTTTGAGTAAAGCTACAACAAGGCTATCTGCGCTAGTTGTCCATATTTTAGCAGTAACAGACTAGAGGAAAAGACAGCTAGTCACCACCACCTACTGTCAACTATTTGGGCTACTCTTTTATCAACAAACAATGGGAATGACTTTCAGACAAAAGAGCGCATATGTTCAATGTCGAAGATTCAAACCCACGACCCTCAGCTTTTGAGTTGAACATTCTAACCAATTGGCCATGCTAGACCTGTGTCAAGCAAGCAGTAGCACTGCCTATATAGGAATAGATTGGATTGTTCTTAAAAATGGTATTTGAAACATTTCCTCAACAGTTCACCAGAACTGCACAATACCATACAGGGTTTCATTTTATAACAATATCTATCTAATGACTCAGTCACTAGTTTTGAATTTCGTGCAGATAGCCCTCGTGTAGCTTTGCGCGAAATTCAAAACAAGTTTGTTTGTTTGTTTGTTTTTGAATTTCGCACAAAGCTACTCGAGGGCTATCTGTGCTAGCCGTCCCTAATTTAGCAGTGTAAGACTAGAGGGAAGGCAACGAGTCCTCACCACCCACCGCCAACTCTTGAGCTACTCTTTTACCAACGAATAGTGGATTGACCGTAACATTATAACGCCCCCACGGCTGAAAGGGCGAGCATGTTTGGTGCGACGGGTATGCGCACTCGCGACCCTCAGATTACGAGTCGCACACCTTAACACGCATTCAAAACAAACCAATGCTTATATAACAGCACAGATACACGATGTAGCTGAATGTTAATATACAAGTAAGCATAACTGCTCTGTGTTCATTCTTGCATGTGTTAAGTAGGTAGGGATAATGCAAGTGCCAACCCTACTATCATGTTTACATTGTTTCTGAAAGGTGGAGATTAGCCAACCCTATATGCACTTGCGTCTTTTCAAAACTTATTCTTTGGTTGTTCTTTTAATACAGTGTTTCAATAGACATAAGAAGGTCGTATTTATAAATAAGTTCTAAATATAGTAAGGTTCTAACTGTGATGTTTATTGTTTATTTATTATTGGCTGGTAATTCTTGTTTCACCCTGTAATTAGGGTATAAGAAACATCAAACTTTTGTAAGAAAACTAACTTCAAGGGGTAATGATAACATCGTTTGCACTAGAATAACGATTTTTTGGGGGGGATTCCTACAAGCTAATAACAATACACCATTTGAAAATACGTTACCTCAATGAAACTGGCTGACACCATTTTTATAGTTTTTAATTTATCATTACTAAAAAAATAAACAGAAGAAAGAATAACCAAAAACTTAGAAACATTCTATGATATTTACAAACAATATACTTGTACTTCTAGCCCTGGATCTTACTTCACAGGCATCGCATGACCAGTTGGTTAAGGCGTTCAGCTCGTAATTTGAGGGTCGCAAGTTCGAATCCCCGTCGCACCAGACATGCTCGCCATTACAGCCGTGGGACTTATAATGTGATGACCAATCCAACTATTCGTTGGTAAAATAGTTACTCAAGAGTTGGCGATGAGTGTTGATGACTAGCTGCCTTCCCTCTAGTCTTACACTGCAAAATTAGGGGCGGCTAGCGCAGATAGCTTTCGTGCAGCTTTACGCGAAATTTAAAACAAACCAAACCTTATTTCACAATTACTTCGACACCATCAGGGAAGTGACTCACAACAAAATCTAAAGCAGAATGAATTTCATGCTAGAAATATCAGCGTTTTGTACGAGTCAAAAAATCACTCACTATGACTCAAGAGGAAAGGTGACTTATCATGCTGCTATGAGGAAAACGACTCAATATGATGCAATAAGAAAGATGGCTTAATTCGATGTAGTAAGAAATACGGGTCAATGTGATGCAGATTAAAAGATAGACCGCTATGATGCAATAATAAAAATGACTGATGTTACAATAAGAAATATGACTCATTGTGATGCAGTTACGTGAATAAATATGATTAAATAAAAAAGGCGAGTCAATGTAATGAAATTAAAATATGGGTCAACATAATTACATAAGAACAATGTTTCATTATGCTGTAAAAAGAAAGGTGACTAATTATGATGTAATAAGAAAGATGAATCAATATGACGCAGTCACAGTAACAAAATAAGTTACAGCACCATATTGTTCGAAACAATAGTTAATCTAACAGTAATTAGTAGAATCAAATCTGATAGAGTGTGTTTTTTCTACACTTTGAATTACTCATATGATATTAAATTTAGGCTTAGTACAAATTGAATGAATGACAATCAACTGAATCGTGTGTTATCACATAAGGCGAGCGTGGCCTAGTGACTAGATTACCAGTTTGTGAACCTGGTGATCAGTGGTTTGCGTTTCTTTGTTTCAATAAACACTTTTCGTCCTTATAGGCATTAGGAGCGTTATTAGAGTGACTGCCAATCCCACGGCGAATTCTCTTGACTAGATGTCAGTCTCCTAGTCTAGACCTTATAATGAATATTCACTTGAGTAAACTTTTCACCAAGTTTTGAAGCAAACAAATAACCACTGGTTTACAAAATTACACTTTCATAGTTTCTAACACACTTGTCAAAAAATATAAAATTAAACTGCGTCAATTTCTGAATAATATTTTACCGTTACTGTAAACATTTCGAACCAACTATTGCTATGTTATGTTAAACCTTAAATAAAGTTAAATTCTCTACTTTTGGTTAAAACTTCATTCATCTGAAGTTTAGTTTGAAAATAAAGACGCGAATAGGCAATTTTCTGATATTTATTTCCTAAAGCCTCTTTTTAAGTTTTCTTGCTGAATAAGTGAGGACTGAGGCAAGACAAGGAAAAGGAAACTTATCAAGAATATTTCTGTTTCATCATTGGTACGTAACAATGTCAGGTATTCTATTTAAAACACCAAAACATTTCAATATTCTCGTGCCAAATGATAAATCTTATAAAAACGCTTTGGTCTTACGTTCTGCTTTCTTTCACCATTATGCGTGCTTTACTATAACCATTCTGTTATACCACAAACGATTCAATCTTTAGTGGTACAGTTCTTGATATAAAAATTTCTTAACTATGAGAATTCGTTTTCTTTGCTATAGAAAAAAACACACTTAGTCCTCCATAATTCCGATAGTAGAAAATAAATATTGTTTATCAGAATTATTTCTCTTGTACCAATTAGAAAATATTTTCCTACCAAAATTATTTTTCGTAAACTACACTATAAAATAATTTTACTATCAGAATTATTTTTCGTGTAATACATTAGAAAATATTTTTACTATCAGAATTAGTTTTAGTTTACTACACTAGAAAATGTGTTTTACTATAAAAATTATTTTTCTTGTACAACGTTAGAAAATATATTTTCTTACTATCAGAATTATTTTTCGTGCACTACACTACTAAATAATATCTTTCTATCATAATTATTTTCGTGTACTACACTAGAAAATATTTTACTATCAAAATTAGTTCTAGTTTACTACAGTAGAAAATATGTTTTTACTATCAAAATTACATTTTGTGTACTGCACTAGAAAATATTTTTACTATCAGAATTATTTTTCGTGCACTACACTACTAAATAGTATCTTTCTATTATAATTGTTTTTCGGGTACTACACTATAAAATATTTTTGCTATCAAAATTATTTCTCTTGTACTGCATCAGGAAATATTTTTCTTACTATCAGAATTATTTTTCGTGCACAACACTAGAAAATGTTTTTAGTATCAAAAGTATTTTTCTGGTACTACACTATAAAATACTTTTACTGTCAGTATTATTATTCGTGTTCCACCCTAGAAAATATTTTTAGTATCATAATTATTTTTCCTGTACTATACTAGAAAATATCTGGCCTGGCATGGCCAAGCGCATAAAGCGTGCGACTCGTAATCCGAGGATCGCGGGTTCGCGCCTGCGTCGCGCCAAACAGTGCTCGCTCTCCCTGCCGTGGGGGCGTTATAAGTGACGTTCAATCCCACTTTTCGTTGGTGAAAGAGTAGCTCAAGAGTTGGCGGTGGGTGGTGATGACTAGCTGCCTTCCCTCTAGTCTTACCCTCCAAAATTAGGGACGGATAGCACAGATAGCCCTCGAGTAGCTTTGTGCGAAATTCCAACACAAACTAGAAAATATTTTTACTATTTGAATTAGTTTTTGTACACTACACTATTAAATTGTTGTTGTTTTGAATTAAGCACAAAGCTACACAATGGGCTATCTGTGCTCTGCCCACCACGGGTATCGAAACCCGGAGTTTAGCGTGTAAGTCCGCAGACAAACCGCTGAGCCACTGGGGGGCTTTTCGTGTACGACATTACTAAATAATCTCTTTGACTCAGAATTCTTTTTATGTACAATACTAGAAAATAATTTCTCTTGTCAAAATTATTTTTCGTGTTCTACATTAGAAAATATTTTTATTATCAGAATTATGTTTTGTTCACCATAATAGAAAATCTGATAATACTTTTGGAGCTATTAACCACAAACTGCGAAAATAATAAAGTTAAATTTTCATTTTTCGCTAAAACTTCATTCATCTGAAGTTTAGTCCTGAAAATAAAGACGCGAATAGGCAATTTTCTGATATTTACTTCCTAAAACCTCTTTTTAAGTTTTCTTGCTGAATAAGTGAGGACTGAGGCAAGACAAGGAAAATAGAACTTAACAAGAATGTTTCCGTTTCATCATTGGTACGCAACAATGTACAAAATAAATATTGTTTTTACTATCAGAATTATTTTTCAGTTTGTTTGTTTGTTTTGGAATTTCGCACAAAACTACTCGAGGGCTATCTGTGCTAGCCGTCCCTAATTTAGCAGTGTAAGACTAGAGGGAAGGCAGCTAGTCATCACCACCCACCGCCAATTCTTGAGCGACTCTCTTACCAACGAATAGTGGGATTGACCGTCATATTATACACCCCCCCGGCTGGGAGGGCGAGCATGTTTAGCGCGACGCGAACCCGCGAATTACGAGTGCACGCCCCAACGTGCTCGGCCATGCCAGGCCAATTATTTTTCATGTACTACACTAGAAAATATTTGTACTATCGGAATTATTTGTCCTGAACTACATTAGAAAATATTTTATCTTACTATGAGAATTATTTTTCGTTCACTACACTATTAAATAATATTTTTTTCTATTATAATTGTTTTTCGGGTACTACACTATAAAATATTTTTTGCTATCAGAATTATTTCTCTTCTACTGTATTAGGAAACATTTTTCTTACTACAAGAATTATTTTTCCCACACAACACTAGAAAATGTTTTTATTATCAGAATTATTTTTCGGGTACTACACTAGAAAATATTTTTCTTACTATCAAATTATTATTCGTGTTCCACCCTAGAAAATATTTTTAGTATCATAATTATTTTTCCTGTACTATTCTAGAAAATATTTTTACTAATAGAATTAGTTTTTGTGCACTACACTACTAAATAGTTTCTTTCTATCAGAATTATTTTTCATGTACCACACTAGAAAATATTTTTACTATCAAAATTACTTTTCGTGTGCTACACTAGAAAATGTTTTCATTATGAGAATTATTTTTCGTGTACTACCCTAGAAAATGTTTTTGTTATCAGAATTTTTTTTTTTGGTTGACTATAATAGAAAATCTGATAATACTTTTAGAGTTATTAACCACAAACTGCGAAAATAACCAGTGTCCTCATTATAAAAAATGATGCAAATCTGGGAAGGATAGTTCCTCATGTTGACTTCCAATCTTGTGTAATATTTTCGTATACACTGGTTTATATTAGTTTTTGAGACACGCGCGCAGAAACACAGACACACGAACCCGACTGCAGTATCCAACGTCTCAATCGGTTTTTCCTCTGACTTAGAAAGTATCTTTTTCTTCAAACCTACTAAATTCTTCCACTATGTAACAAACTTTGTTTTTCTTCTCTTCCATCCCTCAATGTCTGCGGACTTACAAAATCGGTAGAGTCAAGTATTTATGTTAAAACAAATTTGAATATGCAAATTAATGCTTCTCGTGACACTCCAAGCCGACATAAGTCACAGTGTAACAGAATTACATTTTACAGTTGTTTCACGTTGTGCGAATGGCGTGACGTCACAAAACATGAATGTTTTTGGTAAACGTATGTGATAACCTTTTGCAATACAAAATACAAATACGCTTATTAAAGTTGTGTTAAAATCAGAGACATTCGTTGTACTCAATGGCAGCAGACGAAGAGTGGGCACCAGGGCACCTACACCAACAGTATGCAACGTATTTAAGAATAATTTCCATTTGAAAGTGAAAGATAATTCATGTGCAAACAAGTTGCTCCGTCTAAACACTTGTTCAACCAACTGTAGCGTAAAATGAGTATTCATACAAAGACATAGTATGGAAAGCGTGCCTGGAGTAGTGGCATGCTTTTGACATGATAGCCTAACAGTGAAGCCTTTTGAAACTAAAACTACGCTGCAGCGCTATTGTCAAGGTGCATGATCATTAAATAGAAAATGACTTGACAAGGCAACATGGATTGTTATGATGAGGTGATGCTCCAAAATTATTCCAACACAACGTACTACACCTGCTATATTATCCAAACTTCCCATTTCAGAAATAATTTCTGACGATACCGTCAGATCTAGGCTTGGCATAAACAAGTGGTTGAGGCGGTCGACTTGTAATCTGAGAGTCGCGGGTTCGTATCCCCGTCACACCGAACATGCTCGCCCTTTCAGCCGTTGGAGTGTTAAAACGTGATGGTCAATCCCACTCTTCGTTTTTAAAAGAGTAGTCCAAAATTTGCCTGTGGGTGGTGATGACTAGTCTTACACTGCTAAAGTAGGTACGGCTAGCGAAGATAGTTCTTGTGTAGCTTTGCGTGAAATTCCAAAACGAACTGTCAGATCTATTCAATCAGCAAGTTTGATATGCTTATACGATCTAATCACGTCTTACCTTCGCTTCTCGAGAACCTTTCGTTTTCAAAGCATTAAAAAGAAAGTTCTTTATTTTACTTTATTACGTAATTAGCCTCGCTCGTTTCTATAAACACATTTATTCTAATTAAACTCTCATTGTTCCTAATGTATAAATAAAAATTTACTTCGATGATTCTCCAAAAATAATCTTGTTTTTCCATTTCAATAAAGTTTCTATTTCTTGCGATACATTAGCCATATTTTTCAATATGATAGCCACGAAACCCTTTTCTTCCGAAATGCTGGATTTCTACTCTTTAAGTCTGTTTCTGGAATGGATAAACTACAATTCATTTTTCCATTAGATAATGAGAAATAAGGTTGATTGTTTGACGTCTTATGGCGCCAAGTAACTATGCTATCTGCTCCAGGGAAATACAGTTTATTTAATACTACAAGGAGGCCAGAATTCTCTGCGTAACTAAAAACAAAGATCAATAACTTAGAGTATTAACAAGCGGTGGAGGGATGATGGCTTTTTTTATGCGTTAATACGGAATACTGTGCGCTTCATTTTCTAACTATTATACATTTGCAAAACATGTGTTTCAAATAAAATCATCTAATTTTATTTTTTTCCAAGAAGTTTAGAGTTGTAAACAAAACTTGAGGTCTTCAAGAATTACGACTGATCTTTTCTTTAGAACTCTGAAAACGTAGAACTGTTTTGTTCCTGCGCAGTTTTATTTAAAACGTTCAACCAAATCGTAAATTTTGTTATTTTGCAAGGAAAGATCAAAAATACAGTGGCTCAAAATCAATTCTTAAGGCTTATAATGCTAAAATCCTGGTTTCAATACCTTTGGTTGGTACAGCACAGATTGTTCATTGCGTAGCGTGAAAAACCTAAGAGTCTATTTCAGCGCAAAGCTATACGTGGGTTACGTAGAGGCTACAGAGAATCGAGCCTTAGATATTAGCGTTCTAAGTCCACTGAGTGATTTCGTTTTCCTATAACAAAGCCGCATATGAGTCCACCGAGGAGAATCAAACTCGTGATTTTAGCGTTGTAAATCCGTAAACCTCACTGTGTGAGAGATAAGCTAAACAGCTTCGAGTATTTTGACGTAAAAAAGTATACAATGATAGAAATTATTTATAAAACACAGTATTCTGGTTGTTCGTTTCAAATCTCGCCCAAAGCTACACAAGGAAGCCTACCTAATTTTGAAACAATAAAATAGAGGAAAGGCAGTTCGACTTATCGCCAGTTCTTGGCCTGGTCTAATCACAAAGTGGAGTTTTACCGTTACTATTACAACGCATCTACAGTTCCAAATTTTGGAATGCGATTTTGCAACAATGGAACGCGACCTATGGACCCTCCGATTCATAGCACTACCCGCTGGCTTTTAGGTGAAGTTCAGCTCACATATTCTGTAAATCTGTAACCTATATAAAGACAGCTGAATCAGTAGAAATGCCGAAGAGAAGATTCAAAACTGATAGATGAAAGGAAAAAATAGCTACCTAACAGTGGGAAGACGTATCAAACATCGTTTGCAAAATATATTAACCTGCGTACAGAAACTGGTGTTTTCACTGAAGTTAATAGTTGGTCACTAAGCCTAATAAAACTTTCTTAGAACGATTATTTCCGTTGCGTTCTGTCTTTGGAACGAAGCCTTCTATCGCCAGTTTTGGTCATTTTTATGGCCATTATTACTATTAACGACTGTCACCGCAATGATCTTCATCTTAGTAAGTTTTACACAGAAGCTTTATTGCACTTGGATAAGACCACGTTTAAGCCACCCAGGAGACCATTAAAGTTGTATTGAGGGGTTCACAGATGTCAGATCTAACGAAATTCCTGTCATTTTTGTTTCTTCGGTCATTTTGTCATTAAAACACCAGTGATTTTGAGATGTGGCTCTAAGCTTGTGAATGTCTATTTCCTTGTTAATGACACCAAAATATACGTCCATTTTTAATATATTGTTGTTGTTTTTGGTAGGATTAATTTTCATAACTATAGCTTTCACTTCATGGATGAGGGCGTAGAATCAGTTTGCCCTGGATGTTGAGGTCTGGCATGACCAGGTGGTTAAGGCACTCGACTTGTAATCTGAGGGTCGCGGGTTCCAGTCCTTCTTGCACCAAACATGCTTCATACTTTCAGCCATGAGGACGTTATAATGTCACGGTTAATCCCACTATTCGTTGGTATAAGAGTAGCACAATAGTTGGCGGTGGGTGGTGATGACTAGCTGCTTTCCCTTTATTCTCACACTGCTAAATTAGGTACGGCTAGCGCAGATAGCCCTCGAGTAGCTTTGCGCGAAATTCAAAACAACCCAAACGAAAACAGAACACAGGCGGATCTTCAGTAATCAAAATACGTTACATTGTACTTGTCTAAAAACACGAAACGTACCAATAACATTTATAAAGTTAACTTGTTATAACCCGCGTGCTTTGAGAAGAGGAACTAATATATGCGATTTACGAAATGTGACATGGCAGCACGACTGGAAGAGCATAATAGACAGCTGCACATTTATTTCTTCAAAAAGAGGCCGAAGGTTGCCTGAAGTGATCACTTATTTTAACCCTTTGTACCATTATACAGTAATGTGTTGTCTGTCTGTAGGCTCTGAAATGACGACGTATAAGGGACGCTTAGCGTTGTAACCTGTACTGTCAGTACAACGTGCGAATGCCATGGATCGCGAGAAAAATTATGCATTATGTAGTCTACAACACAGCCTGGAAAATAAATTTGAAAATCTAAAAATAAACAATATTTAATACTTTCAGTTTTGGTTTTATTTAACTGTGAAATAGAACACTTTGGGGAAGTACATTCAGCTATAGTTGTGTGTTTTTTATAATTCTGAAAAACAATATTAGATTCTCAACTGTATCTCACATTGAGAATGTTTACATGTTTTAGAGATTTAATGCCCCTCCTCTCTAGAGGTTCCCCCGCTGGTACAGCGGTTAGTCTACGGACTTTTAACGCTAAAATCAGGAGTTCGATTCCCCTCAGTAGACTCAGCAGATAGTCATTACCATCTACCGCCAACTCTAAGGATACTCTTTTACCAACAAATAGCGAAATTGACTGTCACATTATAACGCCCTCACGACTGAAAGAGCAAACATGTTTGTTAATATAGGGAGTTGAACCCAAAACCTTCAAATTGCGAGTTAAGTGCTCCCTAACCACCTGACCATGCCAAGTACTACTGGCAGTTGAGAAAGTTAAAGAATAAAAGTACAAATATTAAGAGTGCTTTTAACTCATATTTCAATGATAACCATAGTTTAAACGTTATTGTTAAAATATTTTTAAAATTTGTTTTGGTTTATAGGAGTTTTAAGGCATCAATCGTTTGTAATCATTCAGTATAAACACCATCGAAAACAAAGTAATTTTTAAAGAACTATTCATTGTAAACAAAATTTATTATTTGTCTTTTAATAGTGACAACAGTTAATTATTTTCTTACCGTCTTCCACACCAAGGCCACTCAGTGGCTCAGCGGTATGTCTGCGGACTTAAAAGGCTAAAAACCGGGTTTCGATACCCGTAGTGAACAGATCATATATAGCCCATTGTGTAGCTTTGCGCTGAATTCAAAACAACAACCGCCACCAAAAGATTGTAAACTACCCAGAAAAAGTTTGTTTTTGAATAGTGGGATTAACCATCACATTATAACGCCGAAAGCGAGAGCGTGTTTGGCGTGACAGGAATTCGAACACACGACCCCCAGATTAGGAGTCAAATACCTTAACCAACTGGCTATACCAGACCGCAAAACAAAAAAGCATCCACCCTAATTTCTAATATTTTAGTTTTAACTTGACATTCACACGTCATCAGTCGCACACTTTGTTACCAGACTTCAAGAAAGAATTTTTGTTAAATAAAAATCCATCCACCTTTCTAAATGAGACTTTGGTTGTGACAATAGCATCAACGAAAACCACTCTTTTAATAAAGTTTTTTTAACCAGTTTATCATTTTATATTATTAAAAACAAGGACGTGAACAAAAAGTTCTAATTATAAGAGCGTCCTTAGTTCCAGATGCTCATTACAATTTGGTAAAGTAAATCAATTTGGATTTGTTGCTCATTATAGCTTGGTTAAGTAAATCTACCTGGATTTGTAGCTCATTATAGTTTGGTTAAGTAAATCTACCTGGATTTGTAGCTCATTATAGTTTGGTAAAGTAAATCTACCTGGATTTGTAGCTCATTATAGTTTGGTAAAGTAAATCTACCTGGATTTGTAGCTCATTATAGTTTGGTAAAGTAAATCTACCTGGATTTGTAGCTCATTATAGTTTGGTAAAGTAAATCTACCTGGATTTGTAACTCATTATAGTTTGGTAAAGTAAATCTACCTGGATTTGTAACTCATTATAGTTTGGTAAAGTAAATCTACCTGGATTTGTAACTCATTATAGATTTGAGGAGGTAACATTTTTTACTTTAAATTTTTGCAAGGATGATACTACTCTAATAAAACTAATAAGGGGAAATTCCCACATAAGCATATTTCTTGTCAATCAGAAATTTTGGGGGATTGTTAAAAGAGGTGGGATCCAGGAATGGCCTTGGGAACTGTCTTACTTTTACTGAAAGTAATTTGGCTAGTTTTGATGCATTTTTACTTCATTGAAACTGAATTAAGTATTTAATAAACAGCGAACGTAATTTAAAAGTAATTTATTTATTGTTTTTAATTAAGCACAAAGCTACTCAGTGAGGAATTTAATATCGATAAACCTATTTCTCGTGTTTAAAGTCCACAGACATAGCGCTGAGACTCTGGGGGCGAGATTAAAAATAATGATAATAAAAATACCTAACTTTTTTGTGTGCGCAATTTTAAATATAAGTGACCAAACTTTTGTGATGAGCGTTGAGTAAGAGATAAATTGATAAATTATGTTAACTGTTTTTATTGTTTAAGAAAAGAGATGGCGCTGTTAATTTGATGTTGTTATTTCCGTCTTTCACGGTCAAGCTGTATCGCCTTTTGATTAAAAATTGAAATTTTATTTCAATATCTTTTACGGGTTTTATTACGTAAAATCTTGCTTCGTAACTGAGGAAACGAGGAATGAAAATCTGACAAATTGTAGAAACAAAATGTAATTGCTATAAATATATATATATATATATCAAACTTACACGATAAACGTGTCATTTGTTTCTTAAGCTATTAGAATATTTAAATTAAACAATGGATATGAAAAGTAAAATGAGCTAATGTATGAAAATATTTCCTGTTAATAAAGGTGTGTGAGTGTCTTCTTATAGCAAAGTCACATTAATCTATCTGCTGATTCCACCGAGGAGATATAAAGGTAACAAATACGAAATATCAACAAGATATGTGCTAATGATGATAGGAGAAAAAAATAAAAGGATAAAAGCAAAAAAATTAGCAAACAGTGACAGACATACGCTGATAGAAAATTTAAAAAAAACAGAAATTAAAAGAAAAAGTAGTGCGGAAAAAATTAAAATAAAACCTGACGTTGATAGATTAATCTTCGAATGTACTAAGGAGAAAAATCTAGAAGACCTGAGATTTATGTAGAATAAAAAAAAAATACACAAGCCAAAGTGGCGAAGTTTAAAAACTCTCTTGGTTAGAGTAAACAAACAAAAAGATGTGTCGAGAAAATAAAAATCGAAAGCTAGAATTTTATATTAAACTGAGAAGAGTTATTGATAATGTAGATATGAAATGAATTCCACGTTTTCATTGAAAACGATTTGAATTATATTTGTTATTTTTTGTTATTTTGAATTAAGCACAAAGCTACACAATGGGCTATCTGTGCTCTGCCCACCACGGGTATCGAAACCCGGATTTTAGCGTGTAAGTCCGCAGACATACCGCTGAGCCACTGGGGGGCTGAAAACGATTTGAAGCGATGAAATTGGCACAAGTACAAAGAACATCCCGGTTTTCCACATATCTTAGTGTTTTTTTTCTGATTGAGAACTTGTGTTCAAGTCTCACCTAGACAAATCTTCAAGTTCATATATCATGAGGTTTCGGAGTATAAAGAGAGCATAATTGTTCTCGTGACTTATGGCCTGTGCACGCTTTACAGACGTCACGACGTCACAACAGTATAAATTATAATGTTAAACGTCTCTTATGTGACTTCGATTTAATGTCTACTGACTGGTTGACAGGAAATACACTACTGTATAATGGTGTGAGTAGGTAAATCAGATAATACCTTCAGGCGGCCTTCGATCCCCTTTCGAGCAAATTAATACGACTACTTTTAATTAATTCAAGTGTTAAGATTGAGAATTCACGTTTCCATTTCTTCTTGACAAATCAGTGTATATCTTTGTTTTTCAGCTAACAAATTAGAGGTTTCTATATAACACTGTGCGAAATTACTTATATCTGTACATTATTCATTATCGTGTTAAAATTCGCATAACGCATTCATAACTATTATGCAAAAAACAAGCTTATCTTACATTCTTTTTATGTATTACGCTCAACATCTACCGCGTTTTCTTTCGGTGATTTGCGAAAGAGATAACGTAACCATCTCTAAACTCCCTTGACTGCGAGAGTACCAAACGAGCTTCTCAGGTATAACAATTTAAAAGGGTAAGCTAGTCTCGACGAACTACGTTGCGTTGCTGGAGTTGTACCTCTGTCTCGTCAGTGGTCGCTACGTGTTACGACGTTGTCTAGTAAACTAAAGCCGTTTCCTACAAGTAAGTCGAGTCCTGAGACACATTGCCAGACTCAGAATTGGGTAAGGTATTGTTTATAGCGCGGAAAGCGGACAATGAAAGTATGATGAACATTATTTTCTAGATCACCTCGACATCATTATCATTCTGAAGATGAGGAGAAATTCAAATTATCGTCAAGATAAACGGGTTGAGCTATCGATCAGTTTGTTTGTTTTGAACAGTCGTCACTAAAATGAAACGGAATTTACAGAGAGCAACAAAAAGGCATAACATTAGATGTAGTGAAACGAATAAAATATAATTCTTTATAATATGCAACTCGGTTGTGATCGTTTGTAAAGGGTGTTATAAAATACTGAGTAGAAATAGTAAAAATTTAAAACAAGAAAAACTGTTTTTGAACTACAATTGTAAGTTTTCGGCAAAAAGAACACTCGGCCTGACATCTGGCGGCAGAGGAATTTGGTGAACATTTCCAAAAGAACTCTAACGAGAGCATTAACAATATTATGTCTATGTTCGCAAGAAAAGGAACCATGGTTCACCGTAAGGGTAACAGGAGAGCATCCCAGCCTGCCTTGCGTCGGTCAAGTGTGGTCAGTATTCCTCCATCGCGTCGACGATCCGTGGCTCTAAGCAGTAACGTTGAACAAAGATCGTATACCCGCAGTCCAGTTAACAGAACTCTAGGATATAGCTCACGTGCTAATTTGACGGCATCAAGCCGGGCCAGCTTCAATGCGAGGCCCACGCGAGGACCTGGTGTTGCCGTGGCCGCAAAAGTATCTTCCCCTTCACGCAAGTTCTCAGCTTCCGGACCTAGACAATCTTTAGAAGGAAGAGACGAGAGAAAATTAGAGGGAACTGTGGTGGTAAGTTCTAGAATGTTTGAATGTCACCAAACCTCTAGCTCTATTGAACGTGTAATATATACGTGACCATTTCTTCTTGACAAATCAGTGTATATCTTTGTTTTTCAGCTAACAAATTAGAGGTTTCTATATAACACTGTGCGAAATTACTTATATAACAAAATGTGTTTTGTTTTTGTATCAAGGTGGGAGCGTGGTGGTGAGTTGTTATGGTGATCTACGGACTTACAGATATAACTTAAGTATTCACGCAGTACAACGACTTTGTAACAAAACCTCATTCACTGAAGTTCATTTATAACTGACAAACCAAGAGGTCTTTCTATTTAGTTCTGGTTTAATAGAGTGTCAAACAACATACCTGTTTCATGTATCATGAATGTTGTATAGAAACTGAAAACAGAGCTACAGGTTAATTTATCCTCATAATCTTATAGCTGTTTCGTAGAATAATGTAGTAATGTTGCAGCTTCTTCATAGATGATAAATAGGATAATGTAAAGACCGAGTGGCTTCATTATAGCTGTTACATACGATAATATATAGATATAGTGGCTTTTTTTAAAATATTACATATGATAATGTACGGATATTGTGCCCCTTTTATAGAATAACGCAATGAACTCGTGATTCCTAACCGTTCCACAGAATAAAGCAATCATTTTTCGTAGGATAAAGTAGTAATGTTGTGGTTTCTGAGTGTTCCATAGGATATTGTAATAACGTTGTGGTCTGTAACTGTTCTGTAGGGTAAAGCAATAATGTTATGGTTTGTAACTTTTCCATAGGATAATACAGTAATGTTGTGGTTTGGAACTGTTCCATCGGATAATATAATAATGTTATGGTTTGGAACTGTTCCATCAGATAATGTAGTAATGTTGTGGTTTTGAACTTTTACATTTGATAAGATAGTAACGTTGTGCCTTGTAACTGTTCTATAAGATAAGGTAGTAACATTGTGGTTCTTAACTTTTCAATAAGATAATGTAATAATGTTGTGGTTTCTAACTGTTCCATATAATAAGGTAGTAACGTTGTGGATTTTAACTGTTCCACAGGATATTGTAATAACGTTGTGGTCTGTAACTGTTTCGTAGGGTAAAGGAATAATGTTGTGGTTTGGAACTGTTCCATATGATAAAGTATTAACGTTGTGGTTTCTAACTGTTCCATTGGATGATGTATTAAAGTTGTGGTTTGGAACTGTTCCACAGGATAATGTAGTCATGTTGTGGTTTGGAACTGTTCCATAGGATAATGTAGTAACGTTGTGGTTTGGAACTGTTACATCGGATAATGTAGTAATGTTGTGGTTTGGAACTGTTCCATAGGATAATGTAGTAACACTTTGGTTCATTTTCATTGTATAATCCATTCCCTCATTTCAATATTTGACCTCTTTTTGGTTTCTGTCAATCCATTGGTAATGGCCGCGTGTCGCCTAGTGGTCAAGACACATATCGGAAGCTCCGATGTTCACGCCGTGATTCCGATATACATGCGCAACACTTTCGCCTGCGAAACCAGAGTGACAATCAATCCCATTAGTCATTTCAAAATATTTATGGCGGTGAGTGCTGCTGATTGAGCTTTTGTTCAGTCTTCCAGAATTAGGGACGGCTGCACTTTTATCTTAAGATGTTAAGTCCAGGGAATATCAGACAAACCATTTTGAAATTCACATATCCCTCCTTATTCAAATTCTTATCTTATCTTTACCAAGTATTTTAGGTTAATGTCTCCTTCTGACGTATTTCTAAAACACTATCACATTTTATTCGGTTGCAGAATTATACACTGTTTCTCGACATTTGATATTCGAATTCTTCCGGAAATTTTGCAAAGAATTTAGAGTACGATAGACTTCCTCTTTCGCCATTACTTTTTCTATTAATTATACAAGCTGGATTAAGAAAGATTATAACTGATTTAAATGTGTGTATTCTATTTACCCTTAAGCTAGACACGTTAAAGCACTTATACGTGTGTTTGTTAAAATTATCGATTCCTTGAATTACTTTAATGGACGGATACACTCTGCACGTTTCATCGTATTACGGAGCACGATTTGCTCTTCGACCAACGTTAATAAAACAAGAGAAACCTTAAAATCATTTCCGGCGTTACCTATGTGCGTTTACTACTGTCTTCTCTTCCTGCAGCTAATTACTAATTTAGTACTTTCAACGTTTGTTTATTTGGTAGCACGTGCAAGGATTACCTATTCTAATCGATTTTTAATCTCTGCTTTGCGTCGCTAACTCAGACTCAATGTTCCATCACCACATCAGACTCAATGTTCCATCACCACATCAGACTCAATGTTCCATCACCACATCAGACTCAATGTTCCATCACTACATCAGACTCAATGTTCCATCACCACATCAGAGTCTTTTTCACACACACATAACCCCCTCCAGTGACACAGCGGCATGTCTGTGAAATTAGAACGCTAGAAACCGAATTTTGATAGCATGGTTAGAGAAGCTTTGTACCTATTTTCAAACACACAAACGAATCGTTACTTTTCTATATGTAACAATACGTAACGAAATTCTAGTAATTCGATTTTAATTTGTTCGTTGGTTTCGACAAAAATAATCTATATTTCCATTCGATTCGATCTTATCAAGTTCTAGCTTCAAGGCTAACTTTGACTTGTAATTCGAATGTTTTGTTTTCTCTTCATTAGTTTATTTTTAAAACTTCAGACGGAGCCACTTTTACTACATTACGTTTCTGTCGACGTCAAAACAAACCTCTTTAATTTATTGCGCAGTCTCACAAATACATTCCAACTGTAGGTGAGCAAAAAATTTATTTTTGAGCATGAATTACACTATACTAGTGGCTAGCTAGCGAATCATGTTTGTATCGTTTCGTTAAAAGTGCAAATCAAATATTGTAGGTTTTGTTTTGAATTTCACGCAAAACTACACGACGGTTATCTGCGCTAACCGTCCCTAATTTAGCAGTGTAAAGCTAAAGGGAAGGCAGGTATTCGTCACCACCCACCACCAACTCTTGAGCTGCTTTTTTACCAACGAATAGTGAGAATGACAGTCACATTATAACGCCCCCACGGCTGAGAGGGCTACCACGTTTGGTTTGAAGGAGATTCGAACATTGTAGGAGTTATTTCAATCTCCATATTGAAAGTAGTTCGTGAAAGACTCTCGATTAGATTTATTTTTATTCCATCATATTCTGCGTATTTGTACAGAAAATATGAGTATTAAATTGCACTGAAGCATTGCTGATTAGCCGCAATTTTCATCTTTTACATATTTCTACAAGTGCGTACTTGTGCAGAAGTAAAACTAGGAAGTAGAACCATTTATCTCACCGTTTACACATTCTACAACCGTGCATGTGTTCGGAAATAAAGTTCGGAAGTAGAACCGTTTTTATCGCAGTTTACACGTTCCATAAGAGTGCATGTGCTCAGAAGTAAAATAAGGAAGTGGAACAATTTTCGCAGTTTATATTCTACAAACTTTCATGGATTTGGAGGTAAAGTTAAGAAATGAAGACATTTTTTCACAGTTTACACATTATATAAAAGTTACGTATTCGATAACTAAAGTTAGGAAATAGAGCCATTTTCACAGTTTTCATTCTGGAAATATATGTTTTCGGAAGTAAAATTAGAAAATGAATTTTGCATACTTTAATGTTTATCAAACAAGATCTATTTTGTAAGCGTTCCAAATAACGAATATTAAACAACTTTATACGTTGTATGGTAATATTTCTCCTAGACTTTTGAAGCATTCCTTAAAAGAGAACAAACTAAAGCAGGTTGTTTTTGTTTCATGGAGATTGTGACGCGTTAGATTCTTAACTCTATGACTTGTTACCAGTACATTGAAAACGTTGTTTTTAAATCTTTCTGAATTTTGTAGTTGTACATTTTCAATCAGAATGTCGAAAACTTAAATGGCTTCCTATATATATTTGGTAAATACAAGTTCGGTCAAATCGAGATGGTCTAATAAAGATCCTTCTTTATTAGGTTTAATACCGTGGACTGGGACATGTGGATGGCTTTTACCAACGGCTTATCACTAATATAGTACATCACTTGTTGCAGATTTCTTTTCAGATGGTCCTGGTACCCTAAGCCGATCCATTGTTTTTCATCATCATTAAGTATGAGTGATATTCCAGTCTTGAAAGTTCTAAATTCCCCTGTGAATATCTCTTTAAAGTGAGTATATGAATATTTTTATCTAATAGGATGTTTAAATGCCTTTGCCTAAAGTATTACCTTCATGACGATGTCATACTACCTAGGGAACGCCTAAAAATACAATTCTGACACACCAGTTCCACTGTGACTTAGTACTGGCTTTGATTTGTAAGTATCTTGTATACTAATGGGAACCACATACTGCTTTTCTAAAAAGAATATTTTAAAATAACACCATATCTTAACTATGTACAGTCCATTCCGTTGTTAATTATTTGTATTTAACATAATCTATATTATTTTGAAACTTTTGACCAAACATGTACCCTGATCGATCGAGTTATAGAATTATTCACCCATTAAAACAATAATATTTTCTAGTTAAACATTTCAATATATAACATCATTCATAAAACGTAAAGAAATCCTATCATTTTTTAACTTTTATTTTTTATTCCATTTCTATTCTGCGTTCAAAAAGAGTTAAATTCATTTTGATATTTTTTATATGAGGTACGCTTAATCCAAATGCTCAAAAACACAGTAGCTAGAGAGTCCAGATTGTAAATAGAGGATTCATAGCTCACGGCTCGTTGCCACACAAACGTGATCTATATGCTTTGGGAGCGCTTAAAAGAAATAGACAAATCCCTCTAAACTATAAGTTTATTTTTGTTTGCTTGTTTGAAATTAAGCACAACGCTATACAATGGGCTATCTGTGCCTTGCCCACTACTGGTACCGAAACTCGGTTTTTAGAAAAGAGTAATCATTGTGTTATGGTGGATCGTATCTGTCTTCCCATAGTATATCGATCCAAACTTGAGATAACCCTACTTTTGTAGCTTTGCGTAAAATTATGAGAGAAACAAAAGATATAGGATAAGCTTAATTTATAATACTTTTATAAGATACTTGAATGTTATACTGAAAACGAAAAAAGTATCTTAAGCGAGATTTCTAGCCATGTTTTTGCATCATTTCACATACTATAAGGTTCTGCGCATGCGTTAAAAAGTCATGTTATGGGTAATTTCCTACAATAAACGTATTTAAAGTTCATTTGTTTTGTTTGTTTTTTTAATTTCACGCAAAGCTACACGAGGGCTATCTGCTTTACCGTCCTTAATATAGCAGTGTAAGATTAGAGGGAAGGCAGCTTGTCATCAAGACTCACTGCCAACTCTTCGACTACACTTTTAACCAACGAATGGTGGGATTGACCGTCGCATATAACACGCCCCCACGGCTGAAAAGATGAAAAGTTTACCTAATTTATCTGAAACAAGAAACACAGCTCTGTCTACACCTAAATGTATTATATCATGTATAATCCTAGATTTTTTAAAATTATTCTAAACCAGAAACCCTTCTGTGACACAGTAGCTGTAACATTAAAAACTCGGTTTAAGCACCGATGGTGGACACAACATAGGTCCCATTGTATAGCTTTCAGCTTAATAACAAACAGACAAACGAACAAACTAGGAACGTTGCCTGTTTTGACAGGAAAAGTAAAAAAATATTCACGAAGCTAGCAACATCAGTGTATTATTACGCCCAGCTCTTTTACGAACTGGCTGTAATGATAACGAATTAAGTCCTAGCCACAAATGTATCAATAATACACACGAAGTTTCCATCATTTCGTGAAAGTAACAGAGTGTTGTAAAAAGAGGAACTCGTCATATACCAAATTTGATATGTGTGATCAACTATAACGTTCGTGTAAAAACAACTAAAACAGATATAAAATAAATCATACAATAAGAGTTTGACGTTTTGAAATACCTAACGACTATTTTTATTTTTGTCTTATATCTCTTGTTGTGACACGGAGTGTTTCCGTCACGCCACCTGGACTGGACTTCCTCAATATATTTTAAAAGTAGAAAACACTAATACTGTTGGGCCCGGCATGGCCAGATGGGTTAAGACGTTCGACTCGTAATCTGAGGGTGGCGGGTTTGAATTTCCATCGCACAAAACATGCTCATCCTTTCAAACGTGGAGGCGTTATAATGTAACGGTCAATATCACTATTCGTTGATAAAAGAGCAGCCCAACAGTTAGCGTCAGGTGGTGATAACTAGCTGCCTACCCTTTAGTAGGAACGGCTAGCGCATATAGCCCTCATTTAGCTTTGAGTGATATTCAAAACAAACAATTAATACAGTTGAAATGAAAGTCCATTACCATCGTGTCCATCTTCTAATGTTAAAGTGCTTCCTTGACTTTTACCTTGTTTGTTTTTTCCACACAATCAGTGTCTTTTATACTAATGAGAACCACAATATCTTGATCCCCCAAAAAAGACGAAATATTGCTTTCCACAAGATAAAATACTTGTATAACGTCATGCCTCAACTTTGTACAGTTTATTTCATTTTTCAGTCCTTTTTATTTAATATTATCTATATTATAATAAAACTTTTGACCAAACATGTGCCCCAACAGAACAAATTAGAGACTTTTTCGTTTATTAAAACTATAGTTTTTCTGGTAAAACATTTTTCAATTGCATTATATAACACGCTAAAATTTAGCTTTACAGCACATAAAGATATTTAAAGTAACTTTCACTAGTTTCCTCATAAAAAAAAATCTTAAGTTGACTGTCACGTTGCATCAGTTTGTAACAAAGTTATCTATCGATCAAGGACTTAACAATGTTGCAGTTGTTATTAAAATTCAATTGCACGTGAAGGATTTTGATATTTTGAAGCAGGAGTGTTCATGGTTTGAAAAATGTTGGTCATTACTTGACAATGGAATACACAACTTATGAATCTTCGTCCAATATGAAATTATTGAAGTAACACCATGAATAAAAACTTTCAGAATGTACATTTATTTTCCTCACCAACACATCAATTTTAGTAAATAATGTAGAAAAGTTTTTGTTTTGATTAGCCATTGTTAGTGACGAGTGAAGTACTAAACATAAAAAAAATTCTTGAAATCCACCACTGAATAAAGACCACGTAATTTCCTTCGTGTTTTCAAACATGATGAGCTACTTTGTTTCAAAGCCTGGCAAAGATAGACAAGCGAGATAAGGCGTTCGACTCATAATCTTACGGTCGCGAGTTCAAATCCCTGTCGCACCAAACATGCTCGCCCTTTCAGGCGTGGGAGCGTCATCATGTGACGGTAAATCCCACTGTTCATTGACAAAAGAGTGGCCGAAGGGTTGACGGTGGGTGATGATGACTAGCTGCATTCCCTCTAGTCTTTGCAAAATTAGGGACGGTAAGCTCAGATAGTCCTCGTGTAACTTTGCGCGAAATTTTTTAAAAAAAGTGTTTCAACAGAAATGACGAATTAAAAAATAGATTAGGGGTGTGGACGTGTTTCTTCTCATAACAAAGCCACATTAAGTTATTTGCTCAGTCCACAGAGTGGAATCGAACCCCTGATTTTAGCGTTTTAAATCCGTAGATTTGCCACTGGATTCGCGAAAGACGAATAGATCTTGCACCCTTGCTGAAGTTTAAGTTTTGATATGGAAATAAAATTCTCAAAGAAAAATGCAATTGGTCGGTTGAAAAAATAAACAACAGACAATGTAACGGTATACCACATGTTATCCAAAAATTCAAAGTATATCACATTGTTCGTGGTGAATGGATGATTATATATAAGACCAAACAATTTCTTATGTTTCCAACTATCTTCGTTGAATTATAACATTATGTTATATCTACGAGGCCATGAAATTCTGTTTTTGCCAAAACACCCACCCACAAAATAATATATTTTAACAGTATTCATTGCGTAGAATCATGTAAAACATGACGAGAAACCCACTTGAAGTAAAAAAGTAGGCCTGGCATAGCCAGATGGTTCAGACACTCGACTCGTAGTCCAAGGGTTTATGATTCGATTCCCCGTCACACCAAACATGTTCGCTCTTTCAGCTGTGGGGGCGTTATAATATGACGGCCAATCCGTCTATTATTTGGTAAAAGAATAGTCCAAGAGTTGGCGGTGGGTTGTAATGATTAGCTGCCTTCCCTCTAGTCTTACACTGCTAAATGACGGATAGCTAACACAGGCTTTTTCTATTAAAGCCTATCCGAAATAGGCTTACGTAAAAATTTTGTTACTTCAATAGTGACAGTTTTTTTAATGACAATTTATTAGAAAACGAGAGAATGTAATGTTTTTGTTTTAAAAAGTGACCTTATTTTCCTTAGCTTTGTGCTAAGTCTACGGATTTACAAGGCTAAAATCAGAGGTTCGATTTCCCTAGGTGGACTTAGCAGATCACCCACACACATTTGAATACAAACCAGATAACGATGAGAAGGATTTTGTAATGGTGCTTATTATAAAATCAACGAAATAGGCTTACGTAAAAATTTTGTTACTTCAATAGTGACAGTTTTTTTAATGACAATTTATTAGAAAACGAGAGAATGTAATGTTTTTGTTTTAAAAAGTGACCTTATTTTCCTCCAGAAGACTCATGTAGTCGTATTAACGTGTGAAGCACACTGTATCTTATAAGATCAGTTGGTCAAGGCCCTCGACTCGCAATCCGAGGGTCTCTGATTCGATTCTCCGTCACACCAAACATGTTCGCCCTTTCAGCAGTGGGGGCGTTATAATTTGACGGTCAATCCCACTATTCTTTGATAAAAGAGTAGTCCAAGAGTTGGCGGTGGATTGTAATGACTAGCTGCCTTACCTCTAGTCTTACGCTGTTAAATTACGGACGGCTAACACAGATAGCCCTGGTGTAGCTTTGTGCGAAATTCAAAACAAATAAAGAGTAAAAATTTATCCTTAAATGTATTCTGTTAAACCGAAGATGACCTAAGAACATAGAAACGTTGTTCTGTACTTTATTTTAATTAAAGTTCTAAAACTCACACCAGTCGTCTTGAGAAAACAAATGATGTATTAGAACTGGCACAGAAAAGGCTATTATAAATACTCAAAATCTTGTATCTTCTTAGTTATTTTATTTTATTTAAAGCCTTTTAAAGTTGCAAAAAGTGTTTTGGAAAGAACTTACAGTGACACTACGTTTTAATATAGGTCCAAAGAAACAAATTAATTTCCAAAATATTTGTTGTAGTTTTTCTAAATCCGCAAATTGTTCCATGTCATGTGTCCAGACAAACAGTATTGTAGAAACGTAGTAAGGACACTCAAAGGAATATGTTTGTTTTGGAATTTCGCTCAAAGCTGCTCGAGGGCTATCTGCGCTAGCCGTCCCTAATTTAGCAGTGTAAGACTAGAGGGAAGGCAGCTAGTCATCACCACCCACCGCCAACTCTTGGCCTACTCTTTTATCAACGAATAGTGGAATTGACCGTAAAATTATAACGCTCCCACGGCTGGGAAGGCGAGCATGTTTGGCGTGACGCGGATGCGAACCCGCGACCCTCAGATTACGAGTCGCACGCCTTAACGCGCTTGGCCACGCAGGGGCCCAAAGGGATAGGGTTAACTTCTTTTCTGGCTGGTTTGTTTTTTTGCTTTCGTGAAAAACAATAGTTTGAAACTTATCGTAACTTCTCCAAATCACCATGTATGTTGACATTTTGATGCTGTTTTTAGAGAATCGAGACAAGTCTCGTAGTTTTGAGAATAATTCATCAGTGAACCCAAAGGGTTGTTGTCACGGAATACCTTTAATCCTTGCCTTTCTGTTCAAAACAATCAGGGCAAACTTGGACATGAGTTTTATCACGTAATTCTTTCAAGTCTGTATTCTAATAAATATATATATATTACATCTAATGCAATGTACCTACAAAGTCGTACGTTTTGTACGTATATATAAAGAAGTAACATCAAAATTATGAAATTTCCACCTACTAGCATTTTAAACATATTTTTGCATAAGTGTATTTAAAAGTAAAACGTATTTCAAAAATATAAAGCTGTTCCAAAAACTATTACTAATTGTACTACTGGTCTTACAGTTGAAGACAGACCTTATGATGACAAGCATTTGATGTGCGTTTGTTTTCTACAGCGTAGAAAAAAAAATTTTTCACATTGAAACGTGTTTAGTCTCTGAAAACTTCGACTAATGTTTATCGGTTTATACGTTATTCCCTGACAGTGTGATTACTTTAGAGAAGCGGCATGCCTGAGGAATTATAATGCTAGAAATCGAGTTTCGGTACTCATGGTGAGCAGAACACAGACATCTGAGTGTAGCTTTGTGCTTAGCGATAATATATATGTATAAGAATAGAAATATTAAATAAATCCCAGTTAAGTAAATAGATGACCTTAAGGTTTTCTAAATTATGATATTCCTTCTTCAGAGTTATAAAGTTTGTAATTTAATCCTGAAAAATTAATTTTAAAATTCTGAAAACTCTCGGGTTGTCGGATTTCTTTAACTGATTCAAACACAATAAGAATCAAGTTTTACGTGTGGTTTGGTTTATTTTGAATTTCGCGCAAAGCTACACGAGGGCTATCTGCGCTAGCGGTCCCTAATTAAACGGTGTAAGACTACTTTTGTTAAGTGTGATCAAGTGTAAATCAAAAGCAATTTTGCGATATTCACCTATGCCAAAGATGAGCGCACTAACCATCTTACGTATTGTATCAGCATTGACCACTTTCAAATATACGAAGTAGGAACAAGACATTACTCTTACGTTGTAAAGGAACGCTTCAGTAACATCCAACTTGGATAAGAATATTACTCAGATAATACAGTAAATTCTCAGGTGATAAACTGAATTCTTTTGTTTTGGCTTAACTTGAAGACAAGTGTTATTGGTTAGGTTTAATTTCCAGATCAGGAAAATAAGTATTTACAGTTACGACAGAAAGTGTTGTGAGCAGTTTTTTTGCTTGTAACTTAAAGAGTGTTAAGATTAGGATAGTAAAAGTAGGGTATATTATAAATATTATACTATCACACAACTACACAAATTTTTATGTTAATTGAACGACAAATAAACAGTTTATAAACAAATAACCAAACATAGAAGGGACAGAAAGCGTTCGTGCGTCTACTTTAATGGTCAGTTGTGTAGCAGGTGAATTATTTGGCGCAATCTCTCCTCATAACCCTCCATTATCGTTTAACAGTACTCGACTGGTATTTTCTTTCATTCTTCTTAACAGAAGACCTCCAACTCTTGCAAGTTTTCCGGATGACGCTGATAAACCTTGGTCTTCAACTCAGGCCAAACGTTTTCAACTGGGTTGAGATCGAACGACTGCGATAGCCATTTCAGAACGCTTATATGGTTCCGCTGCAACCAGGATTGCACATATTTCGATGTGTACTTAGGGTAATTGTCGTGCTGGAAGATCCAGTGACTACCAAGCCACAAATTCCGAGCATCATTCTTGATACAAGTGCCTAATATATCAACGTACTCTTCTTTTTCCATGATTCCGTTGACGCGGTGAAGGTTGCCTACACCAGAAGAGCTGAAGGAACCTTATAGCATGATCGAGCCATCTCCATGTTTAATTGTAGGGATGGTGTTCTTTGAAAGATTTCGTTCCCACTTCTTACGGAAAATATAGCGAGCATCACTGTGGCCAAAAAGCTTGATTTTAATTTCGTCTGATCAAAAAATACTCTTCCAATAGAAAAAGGGTTTATCTACATGCTTTCTTGCACACCTCAATCGTGGTTCTAAATGAACAGGCTTTAAATATGGAGTTCTACAAGGACGGCATGTTTTGAACCAAGAAGAGCGTAACATGTTCGTAACTTTAGAAGTGCTCACTTCCACCCCAATTTTCCTTACAAGTTTTTGTATGTCATTACGTTTTCAAACGAGGGTTCCTATTAACTTCTCTTTGGAATTTTGCGGAGCATCCGGAACGAGGGAGGTTAGCAGTTGATCCTGTAAGTTTAAACTTGGCAATTATGTTTTGAAAAGTAGATTTCAGCACATTACGTTGTTTAGCAATATCCAAAAGAGACACACAATACTTGTATTTTACAATAATTCAGTTTTTTTAAATCACTGGACAGCTGTTTCCTGTTCGCCATGATGATGAAGCAGATAAAGACGGAGACTGCGCTAAATTGCTAGAAGTACATTTTTTGCTGGCTAAATTCCAATAATTATGAACCCAGTGTCTAATTCTGGAATGGTGTAATGTAGTTTATTCCCCAACTAAACAACACTTTTACGGGAATATCAGTTTTTTTCACACGTTCTGAACTATTCGAACACTTTCTGCTCCTCCTATTTTTGGTTATTTGTTTATAAACAGTTTATTTGTCGTTTAATTTACATAAAAGATTATGTAGATGTGTGTTAGTATAATATTTATAACATACGAAACTTCTATTAACCTAATCGTGATACTTTTTAAGTTATGAGCAAAAAACCACTAGAGAGGTAGGGGTAAGAACACTTTCTGTCGTAACAGTAAATATAAAGGTTTGTGTAGTTAACGGTATTCATCCAGGAAGACAATGATGGTGGACTAGCTTCCATTACTCATCCAGGAAGGCAATTATGGTGGACTAATTTCCGTTATTAATCGCACCTTCTTTGACACGCTCATCGTTTTTCAAAGTCCTGAAGGTGTAAAGCCTAATGTTTTCATTTAGTCCTTCAGTTAATGTTTTGGTTCTAGTCTGCTGATATGAACCAACCCTGGATTCGAAATATTGTGGTTCTAATTAGGTGCTATGGTTTGATATCAAGTAACAAATATCAAGTAAATTGCTGATTTACAATGTTAAAATCAGGGGTTCGATTACCCTTGGCGGACTCAGCAGGTAGCCCAATGTGGCTTTGCTCTGAGAAAAACACACACACACAGTATTACTGAGCCGAAGTGGTATTTTTTACAAAGTGGGTTAACAATTTTAAGAATCTTAGTAGTTATCGTATATCAAACGTGGTTTAAAATATCGGATGGCTTTGTTAGTAACGTGTGACAATCCCAGCTGAATAATTTCGGAAATGATAAATAGTGTCAGGAAATAAATCTGGCAAACTATGTTAGAAATATTAGTATTACATAACAAATATGAATAAACATTTCCAAAACTCGTTGTTAGTATCGCCTAATGAATTTGAGTTTACAATATCAGAATTATTTAACTAGTATTGTGTAACAATATGTCATTCTAAGATGAATTGACACAAGTATCAGATCATTTTTTAAAGAAACAGCGGAGCCGACCAGGAAGTGTGTGAAGTAGACCATGTGTGAAAACTTTAATGAGTTGTAATATTGTGTGAATGACTTCACTCGCAGATTTCCTGGTAGATCCCAATCAGTAAAGTGTGTTTGAATTCAACATATAAACTCGGTTTCTTTCTGCAGTTGACGTGACGCACGTAGTGACTTTTGTTTTTTCACAGTATTTGCTGGCTGTAACATATAGATATCATCCATTTGACCAGCAAAGAATATTACAGTTGGTGACCTTTTTAAGAAGAATGTGTGATGCTACTGCAAGATTTTCTTGGTTAGAATGGACATTATTAGCTTTATATAACAAGGCAAATCTAACGATTTTATGCCACGTGTCTTTGCTAAAACTGCGTTGAAATAAGAGAAAAGAAAGTTGTTGCATATTTTTTGTCTTCTCTTTCAATGAAAACAGTCAGAAAACATGTCATATGCATCTGTCACAATAGATATCAGAAGTCTTAGCTAATGTTATGTATCAACCCATTAGAACTCTAATACGGGGGTTAGAGATAATTAAAGAGATCTGTTTTGGAAGAAAATTAGTTTAATAAACTGACTTATGAGATGATGCTAAAACAAATATATTTGCTCTACAGTCAAAGACAAGCTTTGAAAACCAAAACCTACTGCTTCAGAAATAGACAATAAGGTATATAAGACGTGTTAGTAGTTACTATTATGAGGCACTTTTCACAGGTCTTCTTTTGATGGCCATAATTAATTAGCCTCTCCCCCTTTTACACCCCTATTTCCTGTAGGTTGTCAACTTAAACACATGCTGTAAATTGTTAACACACCTTTGTTTAGCAATTATTGTTAAAAAACTTTGTCCTATATCAGTTTCATGTGGGGGTTCTATCATATATCTAATAAAATATTCAATTAAAAGAAATCACAACATTAAAAATTGCCTAATAGAAAAACTTTTTCTGGGTAAGGTCGAAAGCCATTGTGTGTACATCATTATATATTTTCCTTTTAGCGGTGATGAAAAGTTGCATCGAAAAATATGAAAGATCGATACAGAACTGCAGGCTAAGAACAACAATCTATCAACATAAGGTTAGTTTACAACAAATTGGACAAGCATAAGATTTCTTATCATTTTGAATTTCACGCGAA
This sequence comes from Carcinoscorpius rotundicauda, assembly GCA_011833715.1. NCBI lineage: Eukaryota > Metazoa > Arthropoda > Merostomata > Xiphosura > Limulidae > Carcinoscorpius > Carcinoscorpius rotundicauda. The sequence continues at coordinate 4,041,551 of CM022403.1, read as the reverse complement.
GCTACACGAAGGCTATCTGCGCTAACCGTCCTTAATTTAGGGTGTAAGACTAGAGGGAAGGCAGCTAGTCATTACAACCCACCGCCAACTCTTGGACTACTCTTTTATCAAAGAATAGTGGGATTGACCGTCATATTATAACGCCCCCACTGCTGAAAGGGCGAACATGTTTGGTGTGACGGAGAATCGAATCAGAGACCCTCGGATTGCGAGTCGAGGGCCTTGACCAACTGGTCTTATAAGATACAGTGTGCTTCACACGTTTATACGACTATATTAGTCTCCTGGAGAAAAATAAGGTCACTTTTTAAAACAAAAATATTACATTCTCTCGTTTTCTAATAAATTGTCCTTAAAAAAACTGTCACTATTGAAGTAACAAAATTTTTACATAAGCCTATTTCGGAGATTTTATGATAAGCACCATTACAAAATTCTTCTCATCGTTATCTGGTTTGTATTCAAATGTGTGTGGGTGATCTGCTAAGTCCACCTAGGGAAATTGAACCTCTGATTTTAGCCTTGTAAATCCGTAGACTTACCGCTGTACTAGTGGGGGACTTGTTTTGAATGTCGCGCAAAGCTACGCAAGTGTTATCTACTCTAGTCGTTCCTAAATTAGCAATGTAATAGTAGAGGGAAGGTAGCTAGTCATCATCACCCACCGCGAACTCTTGGAGTACTCTTTTACCACCTAATAGTGGGATCAGTTGTTACATTATAACGCCCCCACGGCTGAAAGGACGAGCAGGTTTGGTGTGATGGAGGTTCTAGATAAAAACTGTTACATTACTTATGCTCCACTTAAGCGCATGATTAAGAAGGAAATTAGGAAAGTTATCAAACAGCTGTTTTTATTCACAAGTTCTGTTTAAAATGGTTAAAAGAGGAAGTGGAGTAACAGAGCTCTTCAACTTTAGAGATGAACAACGTGCAGTGAGTATCTCGCTTTTGTGATATAAGTTCACATGTGCATCCAGAAATATATTGTATCAACTGTTAGAAGGGTCTGCAATCGAGTAAAAGAATGTGTAACGCTAGGCCTTACAACTCCGGTAACATTAACTAACCACTGTCTAAATTAATGCAATGTTGGGCTTTTGTCTAGTTTCTTCCACGACGTTACTCATTCCAGAAAAAAAAACAAAAAAACTTCACGTTATAATGATACTATGACCCCTTAACGTTAAGATATTAACGAGAGGAATATATCTTTAATGGGAAAATTATCCAAATTATCACATTTCCACATTTTGATAAAAAGAAAATGAATTTCATTGATAAGAATATACAATGCTGTTTTGGAATTAAGCACAAAGCTACACAATGGGTTATCTGTGCTCTGCCTACTCCGTGTATCAAAACCCGGATTTTAGCGTGTAAGTCCGCAGACATGCTGCTGAGCCACAGGTGGACAAAAATATAGGAATCAGAACAACTTATGTATACAGTGTTCCCTCGCCACTTCGCAGGCTCGGCCGACCCCCACATATATATAAAATAATAAACATTAAATCTAAAATATAGCATTAGATACCATTAAAATATTAAAAATAAATATAATTAATAGTGTAAAGAAAAAAAACAGGTATATTTTGAGATATAAACATATATTTGAGTTTATAACAGCGCAAAGATGGAAACAGAACCAACTGGAAAGGCTATAGATGTACGCATTGTGCGTCTGCGAAGGCTACGCGAGATCAGCTTCATGGCGTAGCGATGTGCAAGACGGGCTATGATTGGTGCAGAAATTAAAGACGGCCAATGACAGCTACCCTTTTGATTGCCTGTGATTGGTGCTGTCAATATTCAAAGGCTGGTTTCAGAAATTTCAGCAACGATACGGCCTGAAAAACGTATCGTTACATAGAGAGGCTGCTTCGGCTAACAAGGAGGCTGCTGAAGCTTACGTTCGGGACACTTTTAAAGAGATAATCGCTGAAGGGGAATATAGGCCTGAACAGGTATTCAACATGGACGAGACTGGCCTGTTAGGTAAACTAAAGAAACTAATTAACGAAGTGAAGGAGTGCTCACAGGAATGGGACAACGATATGGTTCGATCAGTTTAATTTTGCAATAAAATAGAAGAACTGATGACTCCTTATCAAATGATTTTCGATAGGCTTAAGAGGCAGAGAAAACAACTGCCAATAACAATGTTTTTCCACCCGAGCAAGAAGGAAAGGGTACCGGTGGCAAGTACTATTCCTGAAGTTGTAACGACCGACGAAGAAATTGCCGATTCACCTTCCACAGAAGAGGAAGTGGTGTCCCCCGAAAAGACACCACCTGCTGAAGATATGTAATTTTTAATTTTAAGGCTTAATATCTGAATAATTGTTCTTATTATTTCAGCAATAATGAACAGTATTGTAATGGGAGGGTTAAATAGTTGTACAGGGAGGGTTTTAAAAGTCTAAATGCACATAAATATATACGTAAAAATCGGCGATCCCACTTCGCGGAAAATCTCCTTTCGCGGGGGGTTTTGGAACGCATCTACCGAGATACACGAGGGAACACTGTATACATATCTAAACACAAACGCAAACTAACGTGGCAAGGGTTTAGTTTAGAGAGAGAAAAATCGTAAGAATTTCTGGGTTTCTGGAGGTGCTCCAGATAACGATGTCGTCTGCGTATTGTGAATTATGCATGTATGTTAGATTTGGGAAAGGTATGTCACTGACGAAAATGGTATATAGAAGAGGAGAGAGAACTGATCCTTGGGGCACTCCTGCGGTTATATTACATGATTCAGATATAGTTTTATTGACTTTTACTAGTGCTGTTCTATCTGTTAAGAAATTTGAAATCCATTTAACTATAGTGGGATTTATTTTCAGGTGTTTTAGTTTATATTTTATGGCATTGTGCCATACGCTGTCGAATGCTTTTTTGACATCTAGGAATACCCCGATGGTTACTTGGTTGTTGTTGAAAGCTTTATAGATTGATTCTGTGAGTCGTGAGAGGTGATCTGTTGTTTGCCTGTTTTTCCTGGAGGCGTTTTGGGATTCGGGAAGGATGTTATTTGATTCACAAAAATGGAGAAGACGGTTAAAGATAATTCTCTCCATCAGTTTGCCAAGGCAGCTTAACAGACTGATGGGGCGGAAATTGTTGTTGTTGTTTTGAATTAAGCACAAAGCTACACAATGGGCTATCTGTGCTCTGCCCACCACGGGTATCGAAACCCGGATTTTAGCGTGTAAGTCCGCAGACATACCGCTGAGCCACTGGGGGGCAGGGAGGAAATTATCTGGATTTGTTCTGTTGGTTTGTTTCTTTGGGATCGTGGTTATGATGGTTTTTTCCAAGTGTCAGGGTAATATCCAGTTGCTAGTGAAATGTTCATGATGTTTGTGAGGTGTTGTAATAGGAGAGTAGAGCTTTTTTTCAGAATAATGTTTGGTATTTGGTCATGTCCGGGGGAAGTATTCTTCAAGTTTTTTATATTAATTTTTAGTTCGGTTATGGTTATTTTTCTATTGGTTAAACTTGAGTATGCTTCTAGTGTCTCGCCAGGTAATCGTAGTGAGATTTGTATTTATGAACTTGTTGACATGATGTTGGTGTTGTGTGTCAAAGTCTATTGAATTTAGGTCGCTAAAGGAGGATTCGTAGTAGTCAGCTTTCTCTGCGTCCGTCCTTGCGATTTTATTGTTGTGTGTGATATATTGTAACATGTGATTTGTGTTTTTGTCTGAAGCGATACTCTCAAATTTTTTCCAAAATTCTTTTGAATTGTTCTTGATTTTTTCTAAGTTTTACAGAAGTTTTGCCAATTAGTTTCTTTTGCTTTTTTAATTTCTTGTTTAATTTTTGCATTTGTTCTGTTGATTTGTGGATCACGTGTGACATAGTGTGTTCGTCTTAATTGTCTAAGTTTGATTATTAGTGCGTGAATTTCTGATGTTAGAGTCCATTGAATAAGTGATTGCTTTCTTCTTGTTTCAGGAATTGTGTTTTTTATGGCTTTCTTTATGGCTTCTGTGACTTGATTTACATAATTGTCTAGTTCTGTTTTGTTGTTAGCATGTTCAATTGGGTGGGGTAGGTATGAGTCCAGTGTGGCATTAAAAGTGAGCCAGTCTGTTTTGGTATAGGTTTATGCAGAGGGAGTCACGTACGCCACAGCAGGGTGAATCATACATGACATGGGGAAGTGGTCACTAGTGATTTCATCATGTACTTTAAAGTTAGATATTCTGTTTACCGTCTCCTTGGGTGCGATGATGAAATCAAGTACATCGTTTAAGCCTTTGGCGGCTGAGAAGTGTGTAGGTGTATGGTCATTAATTAGGTGCATTTTGTTACTAGAAAGAAAATTTTTTATGCACAACCCTCTGGGTGTGTTTCTGTTTCCCCTTAGTTCTGTATGCGGAGAATTAAAATCCCCAATAATAATTGGTTTGGGTTTGCAATTAACACATTTTTGAAGGAAGTTAATGTCGATATCTTTAGTTGATGAACAATATAAGGCTAGAATCGGAATAGTTAGCCAGTTGTTAAAGTGTATATTACAAAAAATGGTTTCATTTATGTTAGACATAAAGGAATCTTCTATTGAGATTAAATGCGAAATTTCTGTATCAAAGTAGGCGATTATAACTCTGTTGTTTTCTGAGTAAGGTATGCTGTGCGTGATGAATCCGGGAGTTGTGGTGTTTTGTTTCTCTGTGCAAAGTGTTTCTGATACGATAATAATGTTGGCATTTATATGTTTGTTTATGTTGTATACTTTTAATCTTTTATCTTTGAGGTTTCCTTGGCAGGTGATGTGTAAAATTTTAATGTGTTGTATCATTGTGTTGTTTTACTTCCCTTACATGAATTTTAAGTGAAGATGGTGTGGTTTGAGGTGGTAAAGGTGAAAGTAATAACTTGCAAGGCTGCAAAGAGCCTTGAGTGACTGGTGCCTTGATTCAAATGTAGGGAATTCACTCAATTCTATTAGCATTGCTAATAAATTTGTGGTGAGTTCTGTGGGGTTGAATGCTTGTGTTGTTTTCGAGCGTGTGACGTCTGCGTAAGTACGTGTTGGTTGTGGTTGAGAGTTTGTGATTTGTGTGTCTGTTGGAGTTTGTAGTTATGGTTGTTTAGTGATGTGAGTGTCGAGGGTTTGTTTGTTATTGTTCGTGGTTTTGAAAATAATTTTGTTTTGTATCTGAGTGTATTTGGGGCAGCCTTTGTAACTGGCTGCGTGAGGGCCCTAACCAAGTAACCCAGTAACCAAGGGCCCTCACTTGGTTACGCTCATTTGTACACTAAGTAACCTCGTAAGTTCCGTCAAATCTCACGCATCTGTCTTTGGCCATGCAATTAGTTTTCGTATGTCCGAATCTTTGACATTTGTAACATTGTATAATGGACTTTTGGTGTGTCTTCTGTACAATGGACTTTTGGTGTATCTTCTCCGGTTCGGTTGTGTGTCTTTTGAAAAATAAGAAGCAACCGTTTTTCAATAATTTATCTTGACCATCTTTATTGTTGACGGTTACCTTGACCAGTGGCGTTTTTTATTTCGTTCTAAAAGAGATGATTCGATCAGATTTGACAATGTGTTTTTAACTCCTCCATGATCTCATTATCTTCGATGTCGAAATAATAACGGTTAACTTTAGCGTGTTGTTTTTTGGTGTATTGATGGTGGCTTGGACCCCGAAAGCATCCTTGGGCCAGTGGGCCAAAATCAGGGATGTATTAACGCATAGGCACATGAGCCACGTGCCTGGGGCGGCAAATTTTGACCAAAAAAAAAGAAAAAGAATGGACACCATTTTGAAATATAGTCCCTGGTTATTAATTCCCCCTGCCATTTATGCCGCCCCAATAACCTCTTGAATCTGGACCCCCCCACACTCACACACTCACTATTCCACCACACCGTCGGGTCGGTCGCTTCAAGTTTAAAAGATTTCTAACCTTCCCTCCCTGAGTCCCACCTAATACGCCTCGCCCTCCCCCCCAATTCAATGCTGCCAGTAAAAAGTTGCAAAGAGCTGATATGGACATCGGACTTGTAGTCGAGCTTTATGCTTCCTTGCTGCAGTTTGTGAAAGATTCAAGAGAACTGTTCAATCATTTTGAAGACAAGGCGATGTTGAAGTCCAGCATGAAGACGTACGAAATTAAGCGAAAAAGGAAGCAAAAATTTTCATATGGTGACACCCAGGCAGTGGAAGAAGGCAGAGAGGCATTTAGAGTAAATGTTTTCAATGTGATCATTGACAGACTTTGCTCAGAACTACAGCGAAGACAAACCGCTTATGTAGAAATCCACGCAATGTTTGTATATTTGTTCAAGATAACAAATCTTGAATCCACTGATGTCATCAGTCAAGCTGGAACACTGTTGAAACTCTACCCCAATGATTTGGAAGTGAGCTTCGTAGATGAATGTCTACATTTCCGCGCACATTTTGTGAGTATGAAAGTGCAAAATGATGACTCTTCTGCGTTAGCAGTATACAGAAATCTGCAAGCTAAAGGACTTCAAACTGTATATCCAAACCTGGATATTGCTATGCGCATGTTTCTATTCATTCCAGCAACTAATTGTACATCAGAGAGATCTTTCTCGGCTCTCAAACGTGTGAAAAATTACTTGAGATCAAGAATGGCAGAAAATAAACTAAATGCCCTGTCACTCCTCGCCATTAAAAGTGATATTGTTTGTAGAATAAACTATGACGATGCAATAAACATGTTTTCGGAACAGAAGGCCAGTATATTCAGCCGCAGAATAATATTAAGTGATAATTGATTTTGATGTTTCATTTTTTATTGTGTTGGAAAATAAACGTTGTGTTGATTTTGAATGATAACAACTGTATTTTTCTGTTGTTGTGATGGTGATGCTTGGTGCAAGTTGTGGCACGGAGGGGGGGGCAAAAGTATCAACCTAACCTTGTGGCTAGGGGCGCCGAAATCTTAAATACGTCTCTGGCCAAAATGTGTGCAAACTCGTGTGGTTCTGTGCATTTTAACATAATTCTTCCGTTGGGAAGACGTTTAATATCTTTAAACAGGATGCCAGGGTAATAAGCCATCAGTTGCTTTACTATCTGAGGAATGCGTGTTGTGTTGTTTATTCCCTCAATAAACAGAGTTGGGATTCTGTATTGAGCGGATTCGTGTAATTGTGTGGCAGTGGTGGTGCTCTTAGTGTGATAAGAGTTAGTGGCGTTGTCCATGTTACTATTAGCGGCATTATTAGTATCCTGTTTAGTTGCGTTATTTTTGTTAGAACTAGTGGCTTTGATATCACTTACAATAGTTGCCTTATTAACACTGGAATTTTTAATGTTGTTAGTACCAAGGTTAGTAGTGTTATCAGAGTTAAGGTTAGTAGAATTGTTTGAAACTACATTTACCTTGTCCTTTTTCTTCTTCAGCCTTCTTTTGTTCGTGGTAGTTTTTGCTCCTTGCGACTCTTGTCTTGTTAGATCTTTTGATCCTGAGTCGTCGCTCTCCGAACTCTCTGACGAAGTGCCCGGGGATTCTGAGGTTGGTCCCTCGATCACCTCGTTCAGCATTTCTAATATTTGCTCGTTCGTTAACGCATTTCTGTTAGATCGTGTCACGATCTTCCGTCTCTTGGTATTCATCCTATTTGTTTCACTAGTCCTGACAAGGACTAAGAGTAAACCTTTTTGAGTAAAACTTGAAAATAGTGCACTAAAGCAAAAAGATTTCCTGTCTCTATAGTACGCCTATCGCAGCTCTCGACTTGTACGTTTGCTCTGCTTGACGACGACCTTGAAAAACCTATATCCAAACAGTTTAGGTCTCAGTTATTAACTCTTTTCTTCTAAAGATTTTTTTTATATAAACTTAAGCTATTTCTTGTTTATTTTACAAATAGTAAGTTTCAAGAACAGGCAGTTATAAAGATCACGTGACAGCTGCAGTCAGTTTTTCATCTGTGATACAAAAGTCTTCAAATAGCTTATTTGGGCCCCCCCCCTAGTACAGCGGTATGTATACGGATTTACAACTTTAAAATCAAAGGTTCGATTCCTCTCGGTGGGCTCAGCAGATAGCTCAATGTGGCTTTGTTATAAAAATACAAATTCGGAAAATCCGCAAATATCTTATTTGTTTGTTTGTAATTACGTAGAAAACTATTCAATGTTATCCAAAACCGATTTCTAGCGTTCTAAGTCTACCTACAGACTTGTCGCTGTGCCACTGAGAACTGTTGTAGTCAATGTTCATTCTAAAGCTAAACTGATGAATTTTGACTGGATTATTAATCGGTAATTTTATTCGTTTCTTGTTCAGTATTTGCGAATATAGTTATCACTGAAAAAATTACCAAATAAGTCCTACTTATAACACATTCACACAGTCTTTGTATTAGTAAATAAACCCAATCCAAGTTATTATGAGAGAGAAAAAAATGTAACTGGATAAAAGGCAACTGGTAGGATAGGTGTGACTTTCTGGTAATCTTTGGACACTTAAAGATAACAAAATATGGTTGAATTATAGCTCTAAAAATAATTAATTATTTTATTTGGTGATTTCCTATTGCAAACACCAAATGAATCGATATTTCAAAACTTATCCTAAGCTACCGACCCATAATGGTCCTGCTTCGAATACTCTGATGAAATATTAAATATTAGAACTTTTTAGAGTTCCTTTTTTACTGTATACATAATACAAGTAATATTTATTATTTATTACTATTTGTTGGATTTATTGCAAAGCAACTAAGTGATCTTTGTTTAGCGATACGCTGGTAGCCGGCATTTTTGTCTCAGTAAGAAACATTTTGATCACTTTCATTATTTTTCGATATAACGTCTTCAAGCTACAATCTTGTATTTGTTGTTCGAAATGAAGGCCCGGCATGGCCAAGTGGTTAGGGCGCTTGACTCGTAATCTGAGGCTCGCGGATATGAATCCCCATTACTCGAACATGCTCACCATTTCAGCCGTGGGGACATTATAATGTTTGATCAATTCCACTGTTCGTTGGTAACGATGATGATTGGCGGTAGGTGATGATTACTTTACACTGCTAGATTAGGGACGGCTAGCATAGATAGCCCTCAGGTAGCTTTGAGCGAAATTCACAAAATAAACAAACGTTGTTAGCAATAAAAAATAAATCGTTAACTTGCCTACATGAACAACAGTCACTTTTTGTAGTCTGGTTGTCTTGTGTGCTTCTTTTTCTAAGCCTTACAAACGAATCGTAAACTAATTAAGTTTCATTTTCCAAACTCACGGTGGCTTCCCTCGAATACTTCGGATTTCATTTAACTTTAATTTTCCAAAACAAAAATGAGCAGTTTCCTTATCCACAATAATACAGTATTGAGTTTTCCACTTATCAATTAGGTGATCATAAAAACAAAATCCAGTTTTCAACAAAAGTCTATTTTTAGAAAGAACAAAGATGGGAGAATGAATAAGTTCGAATAAAGAGTCCATATTTTAATTTTTTTTCCTGTACATGCCTTTGGCGCGAATGTAGACAACAGAGCTCAGCAAAAGCCTATAATCACGCAGAAACAGTCTAATTAGCTACCATGTAAACATCAATATGTTGGCAGTGAAGAAAAGCATCAAACTGCACGTGTAAGTAAGCAGTAGTGGGTTCAATTTATCTTGGATTAATTAGAAAAGTGTGATTAATGGTCATCGCAGCTTTTGGCAATGTTATACTATAGTACCATGTTAAGTGAAAGAAATCGGTCCTGTCAAGCATGCCGGAAAGACGAGATGGCCTTAGATAATGTGAAAAAAAAAAGCGTTGTGTGTGACACTGACACACAGAGTGAACTATACAAAACTCTAACTTTACAACAAGTATTTCATTGTTAGAATTTTACAGCGAGTAAAAAGGGCATTGTGTTACGATAAGTAATTTATTTTGAGAATTTCGCTGTGTGCAAAGGGGGACGTTGTGTCATACTCACCTTACAATAACTAATAAATTACTATGGTGTGTAAAGATAGTATAGCATTACGCCGACATCGAGTGTATGCCGTGTAACGCAATGAAGTTTTATAGCTCATTCTTATTGGTCCGTAATAAAGATGATATGGTGTTATGCTAAATTGAATATTAGTCTGTTTGTTTTGTGAATTTCGATCAAAGCTACACAAGGGTTATCTGCGCTAACCCTCCCACATGTATCACTGTAAGACTAAAGGGAAGGCAACTAGTCATCACTATCCCCTGTCAACTCTTGGGTACCAACGAATAGGGGGATTAACCGTGACTTTATAACACCCCCACTGCTGAAAGAGTGAGCATGTTTGGTGTGGCAGGAATTCAAACCCGCGACACTTAGATTACGAATCAATTGCCCCTTAACCACGTGGCCGTACCAGGGCCAACAAAGAATGGGAATATAAGGGGAAAAAACAGCATTTTCTAACCTCAAAGAATTTTTCAGGAGAGATGTCAAATTAAAACTGAATAATGAACCAATAAAATATTACATATGATCAGTTCTACTCTACGGGTACCCCGCAGGTAATGCGTTAAGTCCACGGACTTACAACGCTAAATTCAGGGGTTCGATTCCCCTCGGTGGACACAGCAGATGGCCAGATGTGGCTCTGCTGTAAGAAAAACACACACAAACACTTTACTCTACGGTGTGAAAGAACAGACGATCAGAATGGATCTTATTGTCAGGTATACTCTGTGATTCGTATACTGTATGTTGAAACAAAGTTGAAAGCTTTTAAATATACACAAATGATGAGATCAGTTACACCGATAGAGAACTAATAAGTACACTTTAGAACATGTAGCGAATAAATGCTGGATATGTATATAGGAAACAGAGTATGTGCTACCTTGGGTGCATAATTAGACCAGAAGAAAGGTTCGGAGTGATCTAATTAGTACAGTCGAAGAGAAAAAACCGAGAGGCAGACAGAGTCGCTTGGCTCAATGACGTTGGAAAATGGATTGAAAATGTGAAAGTTGAGTCAGGAAAATTGATGGAGCCACCCAGGAATTGAGAAATATGGTGCACTACAGTCGGGAACTCTGAATGTACACGACATTATTATTGATTGATTCTAGCAAGAATTTCACTCATAAACCGACTCCCGACATGATAATGTTATTCCAACTCAGGATCATTTATTATGTTTTGTAAGCGGTTGTAAATGGCCCTGGTATAACCAGATGTTTGAGGCATTCGACTCGTAATTTGAGAGTCACGGGTTCGAATCCCGGTCACACCAAACATGTTTGTCCTTTTAGCCGTGCGGGCGTTATTATGTGATGGCCAATCCCACTATTCGTCAATAAAAGAGTAGTCCAAGAGTTGGCGGTGGGTGGTGATGACTAGCTGCCTTCTTTCTAGTCTTACACTGCTAAATTAAGAACGGCTAGCGCATATAGCCCTCAAGCAGCTTTGTGCGAAATTCAAAACAAAACAAAGCAAACCAGTTGTAAATAAAAAAAAATCCTACTTTACCATCATACACTCTAACAGCCGTTAACATTTTCCTGAACCATTTTTGATATATCTTACCACTATATTTTCTTAACATATTATTTGATATATTCTTAACACTGCGATCTTGAGGGATTTATTCAACAAGTGTGTGTGTTGTTGTTTTTTTTATAGAATACCCACATCAAGCTATCTGATGAGTCCACCGAATCCCTCATTTTAGCTTTGTAAATCCGTAGACTTACCGCTGTACCAGCGGGAGACTTTTCAACAAGAAGGCACCATAATTTTCTTTCAATTCCACTGTGTTCGCCGTATCCATTACAGACGATACATTTCACCCAACAAAGAGCTCACTGAACCGACTGCGATACAACAAACACGGGAGGAAACATGGCAGGTATTTCGGTTTAAATCTAACTGGACCCTAGCATGGGCTTTGAATCAGAATCAACTGATGGCGTTCAGACATTTACTTTCTCTTCACCCCACTCGTGATTGGATATTTGGTTAAGCTACATGAAAAAACAACAACAAATGCACGTGCATATTCATGTACGTAAATACCCACGCACGTTACTAACACGTGTAATAACAAACAAATTGTTGTTATGGCAAGCAAGCAGCAGCGGAAAAACCAACGACAGGCACTAACCAGTAAGTATAACAAAGCTTAACGACCAATATGAGAGTAAGGGTCCTTCAGAGCAGCTTGGGATCTATAGATTCTATACCAAACATTTGGTGTGGGTGAAACGGAAATACCCCGAGAAAACCCACACACAAGGTAATATTTATTTAGGTTAAATTATTCTCTAGTTCCATCAAAGAGGGAAGAAAATAACTAGGGTTGGTCAGAAACTTTTGTTTCTCTTCTCTCCACACGCGACTAATGGTTATAAAGCACGTGACTTTTAAGTTTAATTGGTTCTTCAAGATTGGCGATGATATTAATTTCCTTAGTTAAAGTCGGGAGCAGCTGTTTCCCCGCCCCGGACAGGCTGTGTTTGTCCGTTCATAATTAGTTACAGCAAGAAATAGATAATATTTAAGATACATGAATGAGAAGTAGAATGATGTTGAATCTCAAATTATTAATATAACATTTAAATTTACTAGGAATGGTCCTTTTCAGGTAAGTTACAAAGTGACCACTCTCTCGGACTGGAGATAAAAATATAGCAAGGTAAACTTCCTTTAAGTTTAGCAAGAGGTTGCCCGAGAGAACTCTTTACTATACCCAACATTCATTTCAATAGTTAGTAGAAGATAGTAGTAGTAAGACTATTTGTTACACCATCATCTGCTATGGTATGTAAGCCTTTTAAAAGCTGTTAAATATGGTAGTAATTTATTTTATTTGCCATAAGACATTAATATTAGAACTACTTTATTTTTTTAACAGTATATTCTTTATTCAGTCCATAAGGTTTTTTCAAGAAAGAAAAGAATGTTTCATAATAGTATTTAAATCACAGTATGTCTGCCACGTCCATTGTTGACGACATGTTTCGCTCAACACAAGTTCTCAAAAGACTGCCTGAAATACAACACGCGTAACACTACTTGTTAAAACAGTAACTGTTATTATGTGATTGCCTTTTATAAACTGGCGAAGAATGTTTATAACTAACTATCTTTGCCGTAAGACTATGTTAAACGAAGCATTTAGTGAATATTCCTAAGATGAAAAAGAAATTATTTTTCGGAGAGCTGTAAAAAAATGATAGAGGCCGATATTTTTAATTCGTTTTCTTATCAAAAACGAAAGTAGAATGTAACTTTACTTTAAGTGCTGGTTGGTGTGTTTGTTTGTTTTTTGAATTCCTTGCAAAGCTGCATGAGGGCTATTCGCGCTAGCCGTCCCTAATTTAGCAATGTAATATTAGAGGAAAGGCAGCTAGTCATCATCACCTACAGCCAATTCTTGGGCTACTTTTTTACCAACGAATAATGGGATTGACAGTAACATTATAACACCCTTACGGCTGAAAGAACGAACATGTTTGGTGTGACTGGAATTCGAATCCACGTTCCTCTGATTGCGATTCAAGTGTCTTAACCACTTGGTCATGCCGGGCCGTTAAGTGCTGGTTCCGATTTATTTCCTCCCCCAAGGTTCTTTTACTGAAATCTTCGAGAAGTGTGCAGATGACGGTTTGTCAGTCTACTCACCAGTTCAGTAAATCGTTACATGTCTAACAATAAATCTTCTCATACAAGGCTTGTTTATAACTGGTTGAAATGTCTGCTAGCACCTCCTCTACGTCATTTCTGCTTGGCCCTTACTGGTCGGTTTAATGTCACCTGGATACTCTCATTCAAGATAGTTTTAAGAAAAACCCAAAACAACAGCATTCATCAATAATTCTCGAAAACTTTTTCCTCGTCTTTGGAAGTTGTTTTTGTTTTTTTTTCTCTGTGCAGCGAATATTGATGGCAAGCATTTATCACTTATAGAACCACCAACTTTGTTGATAAATGCACTGTGCACACGTCATGAAATTCAACGCAAGGAATTATATTAGGCGTAGGACTGGATGTGATTTTTTAAAATATAATTTATTATTCCACAAACATCGCTATGCAAACCAACATGTTAGCAGTAAGTTAGAATTAGTTTATAATCACCGTCTTTAGCACTGATTACTTAGCAACAGAATCGTAAAATTGTATTAACGTAAATTAAAATAATCACATAAATTGAATACATTAGATCTAAAACATTGGGAATGAAAATTATACATCATTAAAATTAGGACTTAGTATATGATGAAAAGTTAGCTTCGACTGCATTCTATTTTAATCTCTAAAGAATATTTCTGTTACTGTTAGTGCTTTGAGTACAATAAAGAGATTAATTGAAAAAAAGACGATTTTATATACTGTAAAAAAATAAAACTTACACTTTCTCTCAATTTTTACCTCTCTCTTTTTTTTTCTTTTCTTTTTTTTGCAGAACTATGAACCATTAATTCTATATTTAAAACACAAACCCGGTCCGGCATGACCAGGTGGTTAAGACACTCGGCTCGCAATCCGAGGGTCGTGGGTTCAAATTCCCGTCACACCAAACATGTTCGCCCTTTCAGAGGTGGGGCGTTATACTGTACAGTTAATCCTACTATTCGTTGGTAAAAGAGTTGCCCAAGAGTTGACGATGGGAGATAATGACTAGCTGCCTTCCTTCTAGTCTTACAGAAATTAAACTGGTTTGAACCGTTAAGAAAAATAAGTTAATCTCAACAATCTTAAACATACTTATTTCTATTAGCCAATAGTTTAGTAAACGAAAAAACAATAAATAAAACAGATTAGTTATCTGTATATCGTAAACTGGGAAAGTAGCAAAATATTTACTATTTTTCATGATATAGAACTATTGAACAGTTTTAAAATGGTGACGCATTATTCTGCTCTATTAAGTGTATTCGAACACCTCTTGAATATGTTATATGGTTCACCTAATATGTTATTAATATGGATTAGCAGTATTGCAGAGTAGGCAAGATGCAGAAAAGCAAATGAATTTCAGGAAAAGTATCCGATGTGGGAACTAATCATGACCTACTGTACATAAAATCTCATGACTGGGTTTCAAACGCGAGAGTGCTAAACATGGCAGAAAATGATGTTGGACCATAACGAGGCTTACTTGTTAGAACTGTAAAGCATCGGATTGTAGTCGACTTTTTGAACAAGTTCACAACAACGTTATAGCATTCAGTGAGGATATGTGAAAAGGCTTCACTGTGAGGCCTTTTGCAAAGTGTTTTTGACGAATGTGGTTTTCGTTAAAGAAAGACTTTAGCACGGGTGGGTGAACACTTAGACTGTATTGTGCTATCTGTGAGATACTGGGTTGGGGGTTATACTGCAGACTGCATTTGGTGCACCTTGATATCTATAGCTTTCAAAAAATAGCAAACGATTGCTTCTTGACCACATGGGATTTTTCTTTTTTCGGTCATGAGGCAAATACAGTGTTTCAAAAGGACACTGCTTTTTACCATAATTAGTAATGATCAAAAATAAAATCATCAATGCCTCGAAATGAACAGCACAGAACCCAATTTTAATCCAATGGGACATTTGTGGTGCCTTTGAGGAACTGGTTCAAAATGTTAAACCGCACGACTTCTGTCGTCACTCAAGGGGTTCTGTATTGTATTTATACTAAAACTCAATGTAGCGTAGAATGTGAGATAAAAATGACTCAAGGAAAGTTACTACTCAAAGAGAGAGTGAGAATCAGTCACCTAGTCACTGAATTATTCTGGTAATGGTTTAGTTTGTTTTGAATTTCGCACAAAGCTACACGAGGACTATCTGCACTATCCATCCCTAATTTAGCAGTGTAAGAGTAGAGGGAAGGCAGATAGTCATCACCACCCACCGCAAACTTTTGGGTTACTCTTTTACCAACGAATAGTGGGATTGATTGTAATATTATAACGCTCCAACAGCTGAAAGGACGAGCACGTTTGGTATGACGAGGATTCAAACCCGAGACCCTCAACTTGCGAGTCGAGCGCCTTAACTATCTAGCCATCCCTTTGGTAATGGAAGAAATAAAACTAGTTTAAGTACGGCTAAGAGACATGTAATTATGAATACTAATACGCATTGTAGTGAGGAGCTAATATATTTTACCAACAAACAGTTACTCTGCATTAACTATTTCTGTGGCACACAAAGTTTAGGATGCTTATAGTTGAAACAAAAACAATTACATTACATACAAATGGCACACAAACAGTTGAGCTGTTTATAGTTGTTTGTAGCTCATACACAAACATACTGTTTATAAGTGCTTATGTGTGATAGATACAGAATTATATTATTTATACTAGAACCACCTGGCCATGCCAAACCTATGGAAATTGTATTCTTCAAATTGTTGAATTAATATATCCTATTGCATGTTACTAAGGTTTTCAAACATGTAAACGTCTTACAACTGATTAACGGAGATATACAAAAAATATATTATTTTCAATCGTATGTGAGATTAGGCCTGATTAAATAAAAAGTGTACCATGTGAAAAAGTGATGCCAAAAACCTGTCGTGTTACGTCACTGCACCTGTCGATTTGTTTATTTATTTGTCCAAATACCTTTTTAGAAATTTAGAGAAAAAATTCACTTTAAACTAAAACGTCGTTTAAGATTGTAACTTTCTTCTGGTATTTTATATTATTTGACCCGGTGTGTACATGTGGTCAGTGAGCTTGCCTTCGAATCTGATAGTTGAAGGTTCGAATCCCCATCCTACTACATATGCTTGTCCTTTCAGTCATAGGAGATGTTAATGCTTTTATATTCCAACCCACAATGCGTTGATAAAGGATTAGCCCAAGAGTTAGAGGTGGGTGATCATAACGAGCTGCCTTCCCTTCACTTTGTTACTGTTAAATTAGGGATGGCCAGTACAGATATGTGTGTGTGTTTCTTATAGCAAAGCCACATCGGGCTATCTTCTGAGCCCACCGAGGATTGATTCTCCTGATTTTAGCGTTGTAAATCCGTAAACTTACCAATGTACTGGCGGTGGGGGACACTGGTGCAGATAACCTTCGTGTAGCTTTGCATAAAAACAAATAGGTTCGTTTACTTTCTCGCAAAGGAAGACTTTTGGTGAACATCCTACGTCACTGAGATTCAGAAGACATGATGAAAAAGTAGAAGGAATGAATGTAATCTATGTTATACAGATAGCAACGTAATTTGTTGTAACAAAAACACATGTCGTGCCACTGGATACATATATAACTGGCAATAATGTTGCTATTTAATGGTGTGAGGCAAAACTCACGTTTCCAAGCACATTTAAGATGTATTTACTGCCTTTGTCTGCCATCGTCGATGGTGCTTTAATAAAGTGTAGTTCAACCACTGCGCTTGTTCTTATATGCACAATTTGAACAGCGCCATCTAACTGCTCTGTGTATCAACACTTCTTAAGCCTTGCGCTGAAAATGATGAAATTGTAAGAATATAAAAAATCTTACAAATAATTAGATATATTTTCTTGAGCTTAGAACTCCAGCTACAGGCAGCAAAAAAAAAAAATTAAAATCGTTCTCCATATCTATTTAATACAATCAAAACATTTCATACTTCTGAAGATGCAAGCTAGTATTTTACAAACAAATAAGTTAATGTTAGTTTTCAGACAAAACAGTGTTTAACCACCCAACGTTTCGGTTATACACTTTTGTCAAATATCCTCTTAGTCCCATTTATCGTTTCATTATATTTTCTACTGACTTTTGTTTAATTGATGGAACGAATTAGAACACCGGAAGTTGTTAACCAATGAAATCTATAGACAAACATTCTAGATAAAAATCTTAATTAGTCGTGACATTTGGAAACTGACTGATTTTGTTTTACTCTTTCTTCACCAGGGCTCGGCACAGCCAGGGAGTTAAGGTACTTGACTCGTAATCCGAGGATTCGTTTCCGAATCCCGTCACTTGCCCTTTTAGCCATGGGGGCGTTTTAGAGTCACGGACAATTCCACTATTCGTTGGTAAAAGAGTAGCCTACGAGTTGGAGGAGGATGGTGATTGCTAGCTGCCTTCTCTCTAGTCTTACGCTGCTAAATTAGGGATGGCTAGCACAGATAATTCTCGTGTAGCTTTGCGCGAAATTAAAAAAAACAAACAATCTTTCACCAGAATAATAATACATTGTTATTTCGGTGTGTATGCAAATTTGTTTGTTTATTATTTATTTCTATTTTATACAGTTAACATTTTCTCTAAACAGGATGTAAATTGTCGTAGATTTAGGTAATCCTTGCTTGGGACTAAAGTTACGCCACCCCCACCCCCCGCCAGTAGCACAGCAGCATGTCTGCGGAGTTACAACGCAATTAACTAGGAGATGATACCCGTGGTGGGTACAACACAGGTGGTCTTTTGTGTAGTTTGTGCTTAACTACAAACAAACAGACAAAGACCGCAGTTTCATACAACAGTGGACATTCTAGACTGCTTATATTATTTATCATCTCCGCACCTGTTGGCGGTGAGTCTTTCCTGTGTGGTTTGTTTAAGTTAGTAAGAACTAGAAGTGACAATAATCACTGACAAAAGTAATTCAAAATTTTGAGTGAGCACACAAGAACTTTGATATTAAATCAAACCTTTCACTCTGCAGTGTTTGAAAAAGTTTGGTATCTTTTGTGTTTTAGTCTACTCAGATTGTGCCAATAACACACTGATTCTAACTGCTAATAAAGGAAGATCTTGACTTTTACTTGATGTAATAAAAAGTTTATTCCTTATTTCACATAAATGTCTTAATTTTTCCTCAACTATCTTTTCTTACTTCATCTTACAACAAAACAACAACAATATTTCGGTTTTCTAATTATTAAGGTACTTATTTCTTACCTGTAGGTTCTCCAGTTATTGAGGTATTTATTTCTTAACCTATGGGTTCTCCGATTATTATTACTTATTTCTTAACCTACAAACTCCAGTTTAAAAGCGAATACCAGGTTACCTTGAATAATACAAAAACAAATCAACCTTTTATCTGCCACAAACAGCTGTCCAAAAAGGATATTTCGTTAAAGAGATCAAGTTTTATTATTGAGCAAAACATTTTGTTACTTGAAAAAGTATCACAACGTTACTAAAGTTTTACTTCTATTAACTGAATAAAATGTTAAAAAGTTCTTTTTTGTGATTACTTACTGGTTATTATTTTATTACACCTTACAACGTTTACAAAATATCAATAAGAAAGTGTTCTTACTCTAACTTCTAATAAGATAAAATTTAAAGATAGTATTGACTTTATGAGAACACAAATAAATAGCAGCCTAAGATATTTGTCTCCTTTTTAATTTTCACGCAAATCGACACGAAGGCAATATGCGCTCGCTGTCTCTAATTTAGCAGGGAAACACTAGAGGAAAGTCAGCTAGACATCACCACCCACTGCAAACTCTTGGGCTACAATTTTACCGACGAATAGTGAGATTGACCCCGATATTATAAACGTCCCCACGGCTGCAAGGGTGAGTATGTTTGATGTGATGGAGATTCGAACCCGCGTCTCTCAGATCACGAGTCAAGCGTCCCTAAGCACCTAGCCATGCCGGGCCTAACTAAATATGAACTTTTCGAAAAGGTTTATTTTAAATCAATTATATTACATTGTGTTATTTATTAATAACACTTAAAAATACAAAGTTAATGAGTGTTATTCGTGTAATGACGAAAATAATCTTCGTGTAACTTAACCAAAAACCATTACACAGTGCATTGCGTTAATAAAATTCTTAGAGATCGTGAAATGGAAAAACAAATAGTGAAATAATGGAGCGTGTACGCAGGTCTGAATTTTGAAACAATGATACTAGTACATCATTAGAAACCAAATAAATTTAGAAATAACCTAATTAAAAAAAACTTATTTAAAAACATCATTTACAAGTATTTTTCTATCTTCACTGAAAGTATTGTGAATGATTTAGTAGAGGATTTGCCCTTTAGGCTTTTCTCCTTCCCTAATACATTTTTTTCCGTTATCAGGACTCACTGGAAAAATATAAAAAAATGTCCTATTTAATACAGTACTTAACATGCAGCACGAAAAAAAGAACAAACTTATGTTACGATGTCAAACGCTGAAATCAAGAGAAGTAGTGAAGCTTATAGGCTTAGTATTTCTGTAAGAAAGCGTGGCAATCCATTCATTATTTATGTAACTTGCCCAGGAACTCGTTAACTCAATATAAATCTGCTGATTTTTACATGCTGTTTATCAGGTTATAGGAGTAATTCTAGTACTTTATGTATTCCCAAGGACTAGAACTGAGGCAAAATATGGATAAAAGACACGAAAATGTAGCAATATTGGATTATATGTCATTGGTCTCATGTATCTAGTAGATTACTTGTTCCACATATCATGACTTTATGTACTTTTCCCATAGGCTTGTTTGTTTGTAGTTAAACACAAAGCAACACAATGGGCTATCTGTGCACTGCCCACCACAGATATCGAAAACTAGTTTCTAAAGTTGTAAGTCCGAAGACTGCTGAGGGGTGTTTCCATACAGCTGATTATATTTATTTTTGGACATCAAACATACATATCTTTTTTGCATTTGGTATATTTTTATAAACAATATGTGTTATACAAAACGTATGAAATGCTCTTTTTATCACTATTTTAAGGCGAAGCTACTTAAGGGGATTCAATTTCACCTTATGGATCAGATCTTCGATTTTATAGTTGCGAGTCTATAAATTCGTTAGGTTGGGCTGGGCGATGAATGCTACTTACACGCCCTTTAGGCAGTTCTTTAGGTTGCCAAGTTTGGTTGTTAAAAGCTGTGACGTTAGACTTATAGTACTGTGTAACAATAACACTTCAGGACTCTTAATAGGCTATTTGACGTCCAGACTAGTTTTAGGATTATATGAAACGACTCTTCAGTGTTGATTTCTGGAAAATAAATAGAGACTCGAAGTGTTGTTTTTACAAACATGTAGTTAGAAATCAACTGTGACCAAACTAAAAAGGATGAGAAAAAACTGTAGCCAATCGTTATTTTATCGTAAATATTAAGCCTTCATATTTTTTCGGTATATCAGCTGTGAATTCGCTACTAAATAACTCATTTTGTTTTATGTAACAAAATAAACCACACTTTTGTGTTTGTTTTTAACCACAAAACAACATAATGGACTCTCTGTGCTCTGCCCACGACGAGTATCGAAATCCGGATTCTAACATTGTAAGTCCACAGCCACTGTAGGACATTCTAAAGTATTTGTTTGTTTGTTTTTAAATTTCGCGCAATGCTACTCGAGAGCTATCTGTGCTAGCTGTCCCTAATGTAGCAGTGTAAGACTAGAGGGAAAGCAACTAGTCATCACCACCCACCGCCAACTTTTGGGCTACTCTTTTACCGACAAATAGTGGGATTAACCGTCACGTTATAACATCCCCAAGGCTGAAAGGACGAGCATGTTTGGTGCGATGGGAATTCAATCCCGCGACCCTCAGATTACGAGTCGAACGACTTGCCGAGCCCATTCTGAAGTAGAATCTATGCTCTAGCATCTTTATTAAGGTGCATAATGTACCTTTAAGTAATAAAATACTGCGTTATCTAAAACGTAACAAATGTCTGTATAATGGGGGACAAATACATTAAATTAAAGCTTTTAAAAGGTTTTCATGGTTGTAAAAAAATGAAATAAGAATTATATTATTAATTTATCATAACTCTGTGTTTTTGCCTGAATTATATTTGTTTGTTTGTTTTGAATTTCGCGCAAAGCTATACGAGGGTTATCTGCATTAGCCGTCCCTAATTTAGCAGTGTAAGACTAGAGGGTAAGCAACTTGTCATTCCCACCCACCGCCAGCTCTTGGGCTACTCTTTTACCAACGAATAGTGGGATTGTTTGTAACATCATAACGACCCTATAGATGAAAGGGCGTGAATGTTTGGTGTGGCGGGAATCCGAACCCGTAGCTGAATTATGACTTTCTTTGAAAATAACTATTTTTCATCTGAATGTCAAATAGTTGCAATATAGTAAATTTACTCGTGTCACCTAGTGTTAGCTAGTGGAAACTTAGCACGACCTCAGATTCTTTTTTAAGATCGTGCGTTTACTCCTCTCTACAGCCATAAATAATGTTTCAGTGAAACGAAAGGATCATAATTCGTCAATTAAGGTTATAATTTATCGCAACGCAGAAAAATCCGAAAAAAAAGTCCTGTTAAACTTCTTATGTTACAAATAGTTTAGCTATATGCTGACGTGCAAACACAATTTAATGAATGAAAAGCCCCACATTATTATGTAGAATAGAGATTAATAGTAATTTCTAAGTAAGTTTGTTTGTTTTAGAACAAATCCACATTTGACTAACTGCTCTGACCACCGCGGAGAATCAAACCATGGATTTTAGTGTTGTAAGTCTGTACCTTCATCGCTATTCTACGGGGGATAACTTTAATTAAAGTATGAAACTGCTAAAAGTAAGATGGAAAAAAAAACATAAATAGTTGTCGACGTTTTACGTTTTAACAGAGTTAATCTCTCATCAAGTTTCACTCTGGCGAAACGTCGAAAACTGTGCATATTTTAATTTTATATCCCATTTTTAACTATTTTAGACTTTGGTGTCTCAAAAATTTCGAAAAGTAGTTGCGCTTTCGTTATAAGAACTACGTTCCAAGTCCAAGCTCTTCTTGTAACTGCGTTCTCTGTTTTCTTGAAGACTCTCACAGCTATGACCAGATGAAAAACGACGAGGTACGTCATAGACTTCATAAAACGTTTGGTTATGCGTCGGTGTTGGCTTTCAACACCGTTTATCTTCCCTCAAACCTTTCTTTGTTTGTAGATGTCGGTGTTTAAGACCAAATTTATTCACAAACTTTCCACAGATATCCAAGTGTACGCGGATGTCGGTTTATAAGACCACAGACCTTGATAAAATCTTCACAGGCTTTCCATTGCACGTGGACATCAGTTTCCAAGATCAGATCTTGACAGATTTTCTATTGTATGTGAGTATCAGCTGAAGACACTATAGGTCTTTACAGACTTTCCGTTATGCAGTAATGGATATCGACTTTAAAGACCACTTTGAAACAGAAAAACAAAATGATAGAACAGCATAGTTGAATAATATTAGGAAACTTTATGGTTATATTTCCAAATCGAATTCCTCTTCTTTCAGTTTATTCACTATTTTTATCATGAAGACGGCCATTCTTTTCAAGATATGATTAGAAGCTAGTAAGCCTTTGTCAGCTATAAATTTTTCGTTTCTCATCTTGGCAACGGTATTAGTAAATATTCCCAATTTCATTGCAAATTGACTTTCTTTGGGAGTGGAAGAGTCAGAGTGTTCTCTTTCGTAACCATAACCTACTCTTTGCAGATGAGCGTGATTCTCTGCCTGCTGTGTCCACCGTGGGGAATCAAATTCCGGATTTTACTGTTTTTCCACTCGGGGACCATACAAGTATTACGAATCCTAAATGTGTTTATAGTTAAGCGAAGAACTACATCTGCGTTCTGCCCACTACGGGTATCAAAGCCCAATTTCGAGCGTTATAAGTCTGCAGACATGCTGCTGTGCCACTGGAAGGAAAAAAATCCTGATGTGGATATACATTTTGGTGAAAAAAAAAACACAAGAATTATTGTTTTTTTTACTTGAGAAGTGATCTCCCGAGGGGTAAGCGGTAACTCCACAGACTCCAAGTAGTAAAATCTGGGATTTGATTCTCCGAGGTAGATAGCACTCGTATGGCCCATTGGGGAGGTTGTTAATCTAAAATAAACAACACGATATATACAACAAATATTGATCGAATTTGAAAAATCAATTGACAAAAAACGTTTGTTCTGTTTTGGTTTGGTTTCTTTAAAAGAAGTGAATACCTCTAAAACTTTTATATTTAAAATACGCTGTATATAATTTGTTAATCTTTACAAATCGCCTTAGTAGCTATGGCTTCGCATTTATGAATTCCAGAAATAATATTGTAAGTCCTTATACAATTTTTTTGTGTGAGAGAGAAAGAGAAAGGAGATCAGTATGTTTGTGAGTCTTTGTCAACATAAACCCTTTGTTTGATATTATTACTTATGAATGAAATCTAAATAATGTAGGTCTTAATTTGATTCTATACTGTGAAGTGCTAGAACATAATAAGCTGGCGTTTAAAAAAAAGATTTAAACTAGACAGAATTTATATCTTTAATTTTGAAAGCAAAATAGAACAAAATGCTAACTGACACTTCGCATATCAGAAAATCAACCGGCATGGTCAGGTGGTTAAAGCATTCGACTTGTAATCTGAGAGTCGTGGGTTCGAATGTCCGTCACACCAAACATGCTCGATTTTTCAGCGGTGGGAGCGCTATAAAGTGACGGTCAATTCCACTATTTGTTGATAAAATAGTAGTCCAAGAATTGGGGGTGAATGGTCCTACACTGTTAAATTAGGGACGTCTAACGCAGATAGCCCTCAAGTTGCTTTGCGCGAAATTCAAAACAAACCAACCGTCTCTTTAGAATTAAATTGTCAACTATAACTGCCGTTAACTTGAAGAAGAAAACATCAAAGAACAAAAATGTTTATCGTACTTTTAAAAAAATAAAGAAACTTGACGAAAACGTTGACGTCCAGTAATTTACATATGGTTAAATTTATTTTCAAGTATTATTTAAGAAGTAGCTTAAAACATGCAGTCGCTTTTTGTTTCTGCATTTAGGACAAAGAAGTTATTTACTATTGTCCGTGAATTTGTACCACTGTCGTTAAAGAATTATAATAACCAGCCCAATACCCATCACAAGTTTGTACTTAATGGTCTTTGCTCCTAGTGAAGTTATTGCATTTGGTTTACATCTTAAGAAGAGTTACCATAGTGAAGTTAACGTTGTTGATATCTAAGAAGGGTTGCTGTAAAGACGTTCAAATATTTAGTCGGTATTTAATAAATGTTTAGTTTGTTTTGAATTTCGTGCAAAGCTACACGGCGGCTATCTGCGCTAGCCGTTTCTAATTTTGCAACGTAAAACAAGAAGGAAGGCAGCCAGTCATAACCACCTACCGCAACTCTTGGGCTATTCTTTTACTAACGAATAGTGGAATTGACCGTCACATCATAACGCTTTCACTATAGTAATATTTATTAAAGGCCCAGCATGGTCAGATAGTTAAGGTACTGGACTCGTAATCGGAGGGTTGTGGGTTCAAATTTCTCTCATACCACACATGCTCGCCCTGTTAGCCGTGAAGCTAAATGTATTTGTCAGTGTCTGTGTTTGTGTGTTTTTCTTATAGCAAAACCACAAAAGGCTATCTGCTCAGCCCACCGAGAGGAATCGAACTCCTGATTTTAGCGTTGTAAATCCGGAGACACACCGCTGTATTAGCGGGGGGCTTATTTTAGTCAAATACATTAACTTCACCATAGCATTTGTTTGGTGTCCAACAAGTGTTGTCATAGTGAACTTAATATAGTCCGTTGTTATGAATTGCCCATGACAAAGTCTTTGTGAAATGTTAATAAAATGTTTCAGATGTTATTTCATGCAACATATAGATTTATTCGTAAAATTTTAATGTGATACACATTAAAAACTATAAAAATGCAGTTTCGCGCCTCTGTAGCAAGATTCCGTTTTTATTTCTTACAAGCGCATTTTACTTATTCTCCAAGGCCCGGGAGGGCCAGGTAGGTTAAGGTGTTCAACTCGTAATCTGAGGGTCACGGGTTCGAATCTCGTCACACCAAACATGCTCGCCCTTTCAACCGTTGGGGCGTTATAAAGTCACGATCAATCTCACTATTCGTTGGTAAATAAAGTAGCTTAAGAGTTGGCGGTGGGTGGTAATGACTAGCTGCCTTTTCTTAAGTCTTGCACTGCTAAATTAGGGACGGTTAGCACAGATAGCCCTCGAGTAGCTTTGTGCGAAATTCAAAAACAAACAAGCTTATTCTCCCCCTTTTCTCCCCACAGATACCAGTTGATGATACGAGACAATTGTATCAAAAATCGGAGAATCCAGGCTTCCTTCAGTACACGTCGTGTGGATCTATTATTTACCAGTTGCGAGAGGCCAACGAAGAAGCTACTGGACTAGTGGATTTCACTTGTAGAGCTTTAAACGTCATTGGTTCTTCTGGTAAGGCCTATATTTGGTTATTGTTTACATTAAAAAAAAAACGCGTTCGTTTTTCTTTCTAACTTTTAGCTAACGTTTTCTTTGATTTTCGCTAATAAATTAATATTTGTACTATTATCGGAAAAACCTCCTATAACACGTTTTCCCTATAATTCGTATTTTTTGCAAATATAAGCTTTTATTTCAGTAACAGTCGTTATTATAAGACTAAGATATATTTATGAGAACGTGCCTTTTTATTACAGAAGAAAAAGTTAATGCTTGTTTTCTCGATGATTTTTACATGCCCCCCAGTGGCTCAGCGGTATGTCTGCGGACTCACACGCTAAAATCCGGGTTTCGATACCCATGGTGGGCAGAGCACAGATAGCCCATTGTGTAGCTTTGTGCTTAATTAAAAAAACAACAAGATTTCTACATAACTTTACTTCATTAATGAAAATAGCGGACATCGTACAGCATCCATGTACACAAAATTTACGCAGGTAACTTTTTTTTGTAAAACTTACATATTTTTAATTAAATTTTTTTACAGATCGAAAAGGAGGTATTTATTGCATTTTCGGGGAAATGTCTATAAATTGCCCATCACATTATAAACTACATTTTCAGGGCTAGTTAATTGAAAGGATAAAATGATTTTATCCCTGATTAAAACACTATGAAACAATATCTAATGGTTAATCCAACAATGTATCTTTACCAATAACAGGTAAAGAGAACGTATTACCATGTAAGTTAGAAATAGATGTAATGAAGTCGCTAACACTCTTGTATTTCAAGACCTTTTACACCCTATGAATATAAAATGATTAAAACTCGAGTGAAAAGTGGTTAGTTAACACATTATTTGCGCACTGATATTACAAAATGGTTAATACACTAGTATTGTATTGTTTTGAACACACTAACTCTGTAAGATGGTTAACACGTTAATGTTATCAAATAATTGGAACACTGTTATCATCAAATGGTTGATATATATTAGTACTGTAAGATAATTAACACATTATTATTATTATAACTAATAAAGTAAAAACTTTAACACACTGTAAAATGATTAACCCACAATTATTTTGTGATAGTTAACACACTAAGATAATAAAGTGGTTGATAAATTAATTCAGTATAGTATTTTAAGGAAGCTAACACAAACATTATAAATTAGTTATACGCTAATATTGTAAACACTTTAACATACTGGGGTTGTGAAATGATAAACACACTACTGCCACAAAGAAATCAACACTAATATTTCACAGTGTTTAACACAGTATCGAAACCCAGGTTTCAGCAGTGCGAGTCCACAAACATACCGCTGTGCCACTGGGAGGCTCACAGTTACTTATAATGAACATCATAGCCCGATACAATGATAGTCTTAGAAAATACAATGTTGTTGGAATTCGTATAAGCTGCTTAAATAAAAATGAAATATCATATTTCTTCTGTTCTCCTGAAGATGGTGTTGTTGTTGTTTTCCACAGAAATATTTAAAATTTCTAACTGCATATTTTACTTTTAAATTATATGATAAAGCACGAATACTTATTGTCTTTATAAAACTCTCATACATTTTACATATCGTGATGGTTCTTATATTATATCCATAGGAAGGTATGTTAATGTGAAAAGATAAGAGTCGATTCTTATAATTTCTAATTTATATTCCTTCATTACTGATACAGGTGTGGCTCTACTTATTTCAATTTCACCTTAATTATTATTTTAACTCACGTTGCTGACGTCGATCTAGCACTGATAACCATAGCTAAATTACTGATGTGGTCTGGGTTTAAAAACACGTTTTACTGAACTGTTCTTGTTATATAAGTTATGACCTTACTGGATATGTAGCTCTTAATAACATCGGAGTCACACACAAAAATTAAACGAAAATATTGCGATTAATTCCTGAACATACTACTGGGGCCCTCTATACATTAAAAACGGGTAGTCTGACCCTTTTATTTCAGTTGTTTGTTTTTTAATACTGTGTGTTGTAATAAATATATATATATATATAGGCTTAAATATTAAATTATTATATATGATGTAATGTTGGACCACAACGTTACTGAGCGATAAACAAAAATTTCTTTAGTTTCAGGATATTTTTTTATTGTAGTTAAAGAACAAACTACACAACGGGCTATTTATGTTCTGCCAACCACGGGTATCGAAACTTGAATTTTAGCATCTTAACCCTGCATACTTAATGATGAGCTTCTTTGAGAGGGAAGCTTGTTTAAGCTTAAGAATTCTTCATAAGTCAAACCACGTGGAGACGTTTGTTGTGTATGTAATCATGATGAGTTCACCAGTGGATCAGCTGTAAGTTAATAAACTTACAAGATCAAAATCCAAAGTTTGAACCCCGCGGTAGACAAAGCGTAAACAGTTCGTTGGGTAGCTATGTGCTAAAATAAAGAAACATAATAATGGTAAGTATTCACATTGATAAATTTTATTATCATAACGGTTTTTAGCTTTTTTTCAAATGTCACTGCATTTAACAAAAGTCTAGACAACATTAAACAGCCGAACGAAATTGTCCGCTAAAAGAAACATACAGTAGCAGAAAAGAAGTTGCTCACTGAAGAAAACATATCAGTAGCAGACAAGAAGTTGCCCGCTGAAGGAAACATATCAGTAGCAGACAAGAAGTTGCCTGCTGAAGGAAACATAGCTCAGTGTTAAGCCACCGACACGCAATACAGTTACACCAAGACTGACTGAAGCACAACGCAACAGCACCATTAGTCGTTTGGAATCAGGCGAATCTCGATCAGATGTTGCCCGCGCTGAGAATGTTCACCAAAGCACCATCACAAGGCTATGGAATCGTCACCAATAACATGGATCAGCTCGTGGCCGTCCACGATTTGGCAGATCTCGTGTGATCACGCCCGCACAAGATCGCTACATCCGGTTACGTTACCTTCGGGATAGGACCAACACTGCGACGTCTACTGCCTCAACCATACCAGGGCTGCATAGGATTTCCGATCAGACTGTACGCAACCGTCGACGAGATTCTTAGGCCCCATGTGCAACCCATCATGGTGAACGTCAACGACGTTTTTCAACATGAGAACCCCCGTCCTCAAATAGCCCGACTCACCACTGTCTTATTGAGACACCACAACATCAACGTTCTTCCCTGGCCCTCCAGATCACCAGATTAAAATCCCATCGAACATCTTTGGGACGAGTTGAACTGACGTCTGCGACGGCGACAACCTCAACCGCAGACTCTACCTCAGCTTGCAGCAGCTTTGCAGGTTGAGTGGACAGCCATTCCACAGGATGTGATTTGTCATTTCATTTCTTCCATGGGCAGGAAATGCCAAACAGTTATTGATGCTCATGGGGGCATACTCGTTATTGACGTTGAGTAACGTTAAACTTCAACTAGTGAGCGTGGACTTCGCCTTTGAAGACTTTGGATTTTCAGCAGTGAATGTGCAAAGTTTCACACATGTCATACAGAACTACCCGGAATAAACTTGTTAACAATGTGTCTCAAATTTTGCCTTTTGCGTTTCTTTTTTTGAAGAGTATATTATGTTATGAGTTTTGCATTTCAAAAACCAAGTAGAAAGGAGAACTGGATCAAGTCTGATTGTTGACATCTGTAATGTGGATTGAGTGTCCATGTTTCACGTGCTCCGTCCATTGTGGATGTGGATGTGTTATTTGTAAAAGTGACGGTCAGATTCCACTATTTGATTAAAATGCCTCAAGTTTTGGCAGTTATTTTCCTCTAGTCGACAAATTAAAAATTAGACACAGCTACTCACAAGTATCCCTTTTATAGCTTTGTAAAAATTTCCGAACAAATAAAGATAACAAGATATTGTTATTATACAAGTTTTATGTTTACGGATTACCTGATATATTTTTTAGTTTATCATCATATCTGAATGATGGAAGGTGGTAGACCATCCGCCAACCCTCGGGCTACTCTTTACAAAAGAATGGTAGGAATGACCATCGTATCATTGTACTTCCACAACTGAAAGATTGAACAGGTTTAGTGAAGAAGTCAGTACCCTAACCCACATAATATGAATCGAGTGATCTAACCATCAGGTCACGTCAGGCTTATTTATAAGAGAAGTTTGTTTGTAGTCGAGCACAAGCTACACACTAGGCCATCTGTGCTCTGTCCACCACGAGTATCGAAACCCGGTTTCTAGAATTGTAAGTCTGCGGAAGTATCACTGTGGCACTGGCGAGGGGCTTAGAAAGAAGAACAAGTCAATAAACCAAAATGATACATAGACATTTAGCTGCAACATAAAATTGGGAGAACCAAATCATAAATACAACTTTACCAATATTAAACTAAATATAACACAGTTATATTTTTGAATAAAATACAATATAACTAAAATTAAAATAATGCACACTAAAGGAACTAAAAGGTACAAAACACGTATTCCAGTACTCATAGTAGCTTGTTTATTTTAGAGGAAAATCACATTGGGCTATCTACTGTGTTCACTGCAGGAAGTCATACTCTGGATTTTAGCATTGTATATGTGTAAACTTACCGCTGTCTCATTGATGGGCATTGTTACAGTAAAAGACATAAATTAAATACAACTTGAACACTGAATAAAACATTCAAAATCAGATTCAGAACACAGTTCAAGATAATTCAAGTGGAAGTTTGTGTCCAGAAGAGATGTCAGTTACTTTCAGCTAAATTTAGCTCCAGCCAAAAAGATTGTTGGCGTAGTTGATTGCAGTCCTGATGTTGACTTAACTATATATTCCATACCTGCATTTACAGGAGAAATAACTCTAATCCCCATGTGGAACTTAACCCTAGCCGCCATATGGATTTTTAACCCTAGCTGCCATTTGAAACTCAACTAACCACCATATAGATTCAGATTCATAGTATCCCCTTAAGGGTATGATGTGATAATAGCTATGTTAAAAACTCTTTAACAGTATCAAACAATTTCTTACAAGAAGAAAAACTAAATATGAGAATCATCAAAGAAATGTGTTGTCATATTGAAAATAGCTGTCTTCATAAGGCTATACAAGAATCGTCGTCGGATGTACTTGATGAGAAATTTAACTGTCATGGCGACTGCCGAACCAGTTAGGTATTTACCTACTATCATGTCTCCTTATTACTCTTAAATAATTTTGCTCTTCCCTATACTGATAGATAAAATGCAAATGTGCTTCTCCAGTCACTTATAATTCTCATACATTACGTGATCAAACTACTTTGCATCAACAACCCAGGTCATCCTACTTTGTATTCACAGTTAAAGTCATCCCCAAGACTCAAAGGGTACATAATATCTCTATTAAAGTTGCCAGACTAAGTATTGTATGAGTGTTCATCCCAGTCAGTTTTCTTGGAGTTCACAAACGTATAAAGACAAGTCATCAGACTGGTAATGGTATAGTGAAGTGCAAATTTTCATCACATCAAGCACTCAACACTATTTAAATCATTTGATTCATCTGGGCTATTTTCAGAGGACCCATGCTCCAAATCGTATTACCTGTTGTATTTAGCTAACAAATCAGTGATGAACTACAAGAAACTTTTGTTTGTTTCAAAATAATTAATCAATGACAACCGTCTCATTTTTATCAAATATATCAGGTTTTGACTCAGAAATATTCTCTACAAAATAGGACCTGCAACTCTATCAGAACTTTACTGTTGTAGCTGGTTTTAACTCTGGATAACACACGTAATAACTTTCTCTTACATTCTAGATTGTTAATAATGATAGCACTCAAGATACAGCTGTATCATTCAGTTACCTTTCTAAACCCACTGAATCAATTACACATTTCAGACATTGATTTACTCTGTTCGTTATACTACAAGATACATAAAAGTTACATGTTATCATAATTATCATCCTCAAGTCCACAAAGATCTTTCACAATCATTTTTTTATTCTTCACAATGAATAACAAGATGAAAAAAAAAGTCGTTACAAGTTTTATTATCACATCCTTCAACATCAGAAGCATTTCTGGTGCAAAAAGAAACTTTTATAATGGTTGCTTTATCAAGTATGTATGACTTATATTTGGATAATGAAGTAATATTTATTGTTGCCCTAACCAGATATCCATCACATCTTACAAATATATATGCCGTTCCATAAGCTCCTATCTCTATGATGAGTTCAGATAGGTGTCAATCCTCAACCAGCAATTTCTGATAATAGAAAAAAAAAATGTGTATCATTTTGCCTCTTTACCATTTTGATAATCACTTCAGCTAGAAGTTATAAATCAGTGCGAAGATAACATTAGCATAACTCTTTGAGCAGATGCGTGTGTTTTTTAGAGCAAAGCCACATCGGGCTCTCTGCTGAGTCCACCGATGGAAATAGAACCCATAGTTTTAGCGTTATAAATCTGACTTGTAAACAGAAAATCGTGTGTTGGACTTTCAGTACAGTGGATATTGAAAATTCATCTATAACACACTACTTGTGCATTAAGATGTACAACAGCCACATTTTGGACATGGACGTATATATTACACTGATCTATCTGTAGATGGCATATCTGCAGAATTAAATTTCATCTGTTTTGCAAGGAAAACTAGTTAAAAACTTTATACGAATTCGCACCTTTAATGTCTAGAAAACAGATCATCACTCTATGCTTTTTAAAGAAATTATTAAAACCTTTACCTTTGTTGTAAAATTTTATTTCTGATTATTATGCCTTCCTGCATTCTTTTAAAACGCTCATACAAAGGCTTTATTCTATAAAACTACAAATATTATTTTTGTTTCGATTCAAAAAACAAAACACTCCTTTTCACTAAGTTTACCATAATATGCATACAATAAAAATAACTTTTTGACCGTGACAAAACTACAAACAAGCCAACTTTCTTAAGATTATTAATCAGTGGGTTTCACTCAAAATAATAATAAGTTTTACTTATTTTACATTCATTCATATGTTTGTTTTTCATTTATTTCTAATGATTTTCTTATTCCTAACCGAGCAGTTAATTAAATGTATATACCCCTAATAATACGAGTAAACAAAAAAGCTTGATATAGTGGCTTTATCGGGAAATGGAGGTTTTGTATGGTCGAGTACAAAATTTTTAACTAAGCCCACCTCTTTTAATACCACAAAGAAATTTATTTTACAATTCAAATGAAATATTGAGCAATAAATCAAGCTTTAAAAAAGCCAGGACTAAAATTGAAACATCATTTTTTAAAGGGAGTTTTATTCTGGCGACATATCACTAACCTATAATTTTGTCTCTTTATTCTGATCTCTACGCAAGTTGCCACTGAACTCAAAGCGTTATTAATTTTACAATTAAAACAAGTGTAAAAGTAGCTTTGACGACGTTTGTTTATTTGTTTGTTTAATTCTGCGCAGAGCTACACGAGTGGAATCTAGTCGTCCCTAATTTATTAATGTAAGTCTAGAGGGAATACAGCTAGTCATCACCGCCAACTCTTGGGCTACTCTTTTATCAGCAAATAGTGGAATTAACAGTAACATTATAACGCCCTCACGGCTGAAAGGGCGAGCATGGTTGGTGCGACGAGGATTCGAACTTTCTAGTTGGAATTAGAATATAACTTTACAAAGTCACAGTTTCAAATGTAACAATAGATACAGAATAAAATGGATCGAGAGCGCTACTCTCAAATGACCTCCTCAAAAATGAATCCTTAGTCATAAAACTAGAAATTAAACATTGTGAATTATTCAATGAAAAACTGGAATAAATGAGGCTTACTTGTAACAGATTAAATGGAGCTAATACAGCTAAATAAAAATTAAAATTTAAACATGTAACAAAGAAGAAAGATCTGTTGTTTTTTACAGAAAACATGTACAAAAATGATTGTTTGCTTGTTGGGTTTGTTTTTTTAATTTTGCGCAAAACTACAGGAGGGTTATCTGCGCTAGCCATCCCTAATTTACCAATGTAAGGCTAGAGGGAAAGCACCTAGTAATCACCCCCCCCCCTCCAACAACTCTTGGGCCACTCGTGGCTGAAAGGGCGAGCATGTTTGGTGTGACGCGGATGTGAAAATGAAGTAGTTGGTGTCTACATTATCAGTTTACTCCTGGATCTTAAAGTACATAAGTTACTTCTAACAAAACAAAGCAAAAGTGTACTAATATCATACCTTCATATGAAATCGATATCTCAGTACTGCATTCACAGTATCGTATTGCTTATATTAATGACAGTTCCAATTATATACTCTCAGTAGGAGGGAGAGGCTGACAACCACAGTACTTGAAAGACATAATTGCTAGTAGTTTAATTTTGCTATCTAATATAAAATTAAGTAACAAAAATATCTTTCTTATTATTTTAAATACAGTAAACGTTAAAATACTTCAGATGTGATATTTCATTAAAAAAATCATTTTCAAAATTTAAGCATTGAAAAAAGAGCATAGACTGACGTTAATCTCAAAATATTGATTCATAAATACTTTACTAAATTAACTTTTAACTGACAATGTATTATTACTCCTATCATTTCCGCTTAAAAGCAATTATAAACTGAAAGTAGGATCATAAATGCTTACGGTATGACATGCTGATCATCTGAACGTGTGTACAGTGATATGTCATTTCCACTCAGACGGAAAACGAGCATACAAAAAAAAGTCAAAGTCACACATCAGGAATGAATAAAAATTTAGTTTTTCAGTCATTTTAAATGAAAAAAATGGGTTTTAATTTTGACGTAGCTTCATTGATTATCCATGATGAGCTTGAAGTTCATATATATCAGAATTACAAAAAACATGTGGCATTTCTGAGTCGAAACAACACTGAATGTAAGACATATGACTTTATGGAAATGGAGATCAAACCTGCATTAGCTTAAAGTTCGTCACTTTTTGGAATTTGCAAGTCGAAAAGATAATAACACTATCTAATTAGTTTGGTATGCAAACAGTTTTTTGTAAAATATAAAATTTCAACTTTTGCAGCTAAAACTGAGAATGTGAAATTGGAGTCAGTCTTGAAACATTTCGAAAACTGTCACCACCACATAAAAAAGAAGAACATTTTTAGAGTAGCATTAAGTCACAGCTATGCTGACGCTGTTGTTTAAAAAATGGAAAAGGGTGTAGCGCGAAAAACGACTGTGCATTTAAAAATAGCATACTGCATGAAACATTTTAAGATCCATTTACTAATTACTGATGAGTACTGGGTTCACAAAATTAGAATGGTTTACTGGTTGGTGACACTTATCAGAATAATAAATATTGACGAATTTTCATTCACTAGATAACAGATATTGGAATGGTCTTATACTTACATCTTTCATCGTATTTGCTGGAGTAGTATGAATAGAAGAAACACACCGAATGAAACTGTATGTTCGTATCTTGAATGAAGAATATCTTAAACTAGTAATTCTAGAACCGTTGTACTTACAAAGGGCAAAAGCTGAGACTATGATGCAATTAGACAATACATTTGAGGAACACTCGTCACTTCCAACTTTTCGTGATGGCGAGAAACCTAGGTTATTAAGAGGTTGTTAACCTGAAGATGTCT
The DNA here is from genome assembly GCA_011833715.1 of Carcinoscorpius rotundicauda. NCBI lineage: Eukaryota > Metazoa > Arthropoda > Merostomata > Xiphosura > Limulidae > Carcinoscorpius > Carcinoscorpius rotundicauda. The sequence goes on along the minus strand of CM022403.1, from coordinate 4,005,832 downwards.
TAAGAATGTCGAAACGTTGTTCTGTATTTTATTTTAATTCTAGTTTTAATATTCATACCAGCCATCTTCAGAATACACTCTCAACGTTTCGTGAGAGCTGTGACGAACTACTGAGATATTAAGCCAAAATCTCCGAGCGTTTGTTCTTTTCGAGATGGAAATGACGTTTGATTTAAAGCTAACTTGCAAGTATAAAATAATAGAATGTTCAAGGTGTTCTAAGTGCAGCAAGTATGGATGCAATCACGATGGCACACCAGGTACTCAAACAGTTAGCCATAAAGAAGGTCAGAGAAGCTTTGGTAGAAGAGGTGTTCTCAAATGCTCTAAAGAAGTGCATCTGCTTATAGGAACAATAAATTTATGGATGTAACCAATGACTTGCCATAAAATATGGGTAAGAGCAGTAGAAGGAGAAAGATTCATGACCATGTAAGAAGCAGTGAATACGATGACTTTTTCTGAGTGAAGTGCAAAAATATTACAAGGATAAGAAAAGAAGGCAATACAAAATTAATGGAGAAATGTCATGACCATATTGTGCAGGTGGTCCATTTTGGTAAGATAGGAAAGAACTACTGAGGTCAGAGAAAGTAGCACGGCAAAGTGACTATGAATGACGTCCTACATTGACATGTACTTCACTCTTCGCTTCTGGATTTGATAGGATTATCCAACTTTTACCAGAATAGACACATTTTCTGCCATTGGTTAAGAGACAGCATTTTAAATTGTTTCCTCATTCCATTAAATTATCAATCTCACATCCATTACATTTGTCATTTTAAGGTTGAATATGGATTCTATTTAAATTTACTCATTCCTTATACTGATGTTGTAACGATTTCTATTTTGGACTAGTCATTAAAAAGAATAATTCAAAGTCTAGTGTATTTAATGAACGTATTTTATTTCTTTAACCACAAGCTCTACAAGTTAACTTTACAAACTACAACTGAACAATAAACGTAAATTCACAGCAGATGTTAACAAAGCAATTAAAAAAATCTGGAATAACTGACTATTTGGATCACAGTAACAGATAAATTGGCTAGCAGAGTCGCTAACTCTATAATCAGTATCATGTACTCTAGCCTAACTCATGTTTTAATAAACACAAATCGTTTTGCATAAACTTTTAAAAAGATTCTCATAGTTAAAATTCCATTCATCAGTGGGTCGGCACTAAATGTGCAGATTTATAGTGCTAACATCCAGTAGATGATTCCTCGCAGTGAACAAAAGTGTAGTTTCACTTTTAAAAAAATAGATAACCAGCTTTATGCATGTCTATCAAACTACCTCACATATCCCTCGGGATAAATATCAGTATAAATGTTTGTACCAAAAAACATAATCTACAACGAATTTTATTTAATAGGGTTTCATGAGATATTACCAAATAATTCTCTGAATACATTGAAATGATGTCTATATTATTTATGTCTTAAAAATATTCACTAGATAAGATGATTATTTGTCGTTTTGTTATTAAGCCACAGCAACAAAACTTAGTAGTTTTATGAGCTTAAAACTCGTATGCTTGTTAGAGAAACAACTTATCACTACAGATTGGTTTTGTTTCTTTAGAATTTCGTGCAAAGCTGAACGAGGGCTATTTGCACAAGTTGTCCCTAATTTAGCAGTATAAGACTAGAGGGAAGTCATCACCACCCACCGCCAACTCTTGGGCTATTCTTTCACCCACGAATAGTGGGATTGACCGTCACATTATAACGCCCCCATGGCTGAAAAGGCGAGCATGTTTGGTGCGACGGCGATTCGAACCCGCCGCCCTCAGATTACGATTTGAGTGCCTTAACCACCTGGCCATTCTGAGCGATTACAACAGCTAGCAAGCCTTAAGCTCAGAACTTATGTGTGTTTGTAAAGGGAATAAGCTGGTGATTCTTTGAGTTGATTCATTACTATCAGGTTTTCAGTTAGGAAAGATCTGCCTCATGTAGCTGAAATTTGTAATAATATTCCATTATTCTTTGTTTCTTTTGTATTAAAGCACAAAGCTGCGCAAAGGGCTATCTGTACTCTGCCAACCTCGAGTGTCGAAACCTGGTTTGTAGAACAATAAGTCCATTGACATACTGCTGTACTACTGGGCGCCCATCATTCTTTAGTTATGTTAGATGTATATCATTGGTGTCATTCGTCTGTGGGTTACTGGCAAAGTGTATTATAACTATTGTAAGTTAAATATGAATCAATCTCTATTTTTTCATTAGAAATAATTTTGTTAACAAATAACCTTTGGTATGTATTTGGTGTTTTCCTTCTTTAGTCTCTGGTATTTACTTGATGCTTTTGACCTATAATCTTCGGTATTTATTTGTTATTTTTAACCTGTAATCTCTTGTATTTATTTGGTGTTTTCAACCTGTAATTTCTTGTATTTAATTTCAACCTGAACGACACATTATGCAACAAATGGACTTTACAGCCTGTCAGAAACCTGTAAAGTTGAAGCAAAATCACTCTTAATTTAAAACTGCGAATAGAATTCGGGTCAACCAGTCTGTAAGAACCTGTCATGTTTCACAAGCGGATGGACAGAATTATTTACCATAGGTGTCTGTGACTTGTTGGCGATAAATCTCAACAATGAAAAACAGCACATAGTTCACTTGTTTTAAAATAATATAATAAAACAAGTCAAAAGAAACCGCAAATATTCGTTACACATTGCAGATTGAATCACCACAGTTTTATTCTAAGCTCTAAGTAATCGTCTCGTTTAGTCAAAGTCCACACAAAGGGGCTCAGTTGCTTTAGAACAGAAATGACAAGATGATTTATTCTTCTCTACTACATTATTATAATGCAATTGGTGATAAGTTCACTTGGGTTATGCTCTTGATTACACAAGTACTGTTCAAAGCTTTAATTATTTGTCTTTATTTTATCACTTCACACAGGTTTGTTCAATTACTTTAGAACCCAGTTGACAAGACAAATTATTCTTTTCTATTCTGTTGTTACAATACAATTTGCGATAATTCCAATTTTAAAAAAGAAATACTATACACTCTTTATTTACAAAAACAACATAACATACCCTTATCTAACTAATAAACTAACTGACTATCATTATTCAGCTAACCTGAACTACATTTTGTCCATGGACTGATAGAGGTCTAGAACGTCCTACACACTACACGATAATATAATGCAATAACACTCATTTGAAACAATGAGAAAAACTTACCAGTAACATAGTGCAATAAAACAACAACCTCCAGTTCACAACAACTGAACTACAATAATGTACAACTCATACACAGTTACCTAAATAAACAAACCTACGATAAAGTGTCACTTCTAAAAGTAACTTAATTTAACACTCGCACTATACTGAAACGGAAACAGTTGTGCAGATCTAACACAACTCCACATGCCACTTCCTGCCCTTTAGACTAACTGATCATTGAGCATACTTTTTTCCACCAAACTCTTTAGATAGCTACTATGCACTTTAATGAATGCTTGATATATAAAAGACATTTGTATGCCACTCACAAGAGCAATCAGTTTTTTAGTAAGGCCAACATATATATATCAAAATGTAGTTTTGATACATTCCGTCTCACTACGAATTTATATCGTCGTGTTTGTCACAAGACTTAATTAGTTGCATATTAAAATCGTTTCAATGTGACGTACTGAACACAGCAAGAATCACAAAATTATCAACTTATGGCAATACGTAGAATACCTTAACTACAAACAAACGTAGAAAGTAAAGTACGTGATTTGATACACTGTATAAAATAGCCTTACATGTTCTGAAGACAGATTAATGGCACCTACATTCAGTATAAATATTTTCTTTTGTGTTGAGAGTAATTTTTTTTATAAATTTTATCGCGTAATAAGAAGATTCCCTTTTCTGAAAACAAAGTCGTTCTGACTAAGAACACATATCCTTATTTTTCAGGAGAAGGTATTTAAACGGTTTTTCAAAACCCATAAAATAAACTATACTCAATCAGACAGTTACAAATAAGTGAAATTTCCGAACCCTACTTTCAAATGACTGCCAACAAATGAATTTACTCTCGTTTTAGTTTTGTTTGCTTTTGCTGTTTTTTTTAATTTCGCGCAAAGCTGCACGAGGGCTATCTGCGCTAGCCGTCCCTATTTAGTAGTGTAAGACTAGAGGGAAAGCAGCTAGTCATCACAACCCACAGCAAACTCTTGGGCTACTCTTTTACCAATGAATAGTGGGATTGACCGTCATATTATAACACTCCCACGGCTGAAAGAGAGTCAATTTAGGCATATATGACTTTCTGGAGAAGGGCCCGGCATGGACAAGTGAGTTAAGGCGTTCGACTCCTAATCTGAGGGTCGCGGGTTCGAATCCTCGTCATACCAAACATGCTACCTCTTTCAGCCGTGGAGGTGTTATAATGTTACGGTCAATTTCGCTATCCGTTGGTAAAAGAGTAGCCCAAAAGTTGGCGGTTAGCGGTGATGACTAGCTTCACCTTTTAGTCTTACACTACTAAATTAGGAACGGCTAGCGCGGATAGCCCTTGTGTAGATTTACGCGCAATTCAAAAAACGAAAACAAACAAACATCCTGGCAAACGTTTTACGGCCAATTATTGTGGTTCTTGTTTCGTATTAATATACACTCAAAATGCTTTAAAAAGATATATCATAGTAGTAACGATATTTTTAATTGTGTTACAGTTACTGGTTTATCTCAATCACCACTTATAATATGGATACAGAGTGATCCTGCGTTGTTTATAACACTATTACTCACAACTACAAATATGTAAAATTTTAATGTTCGTATATCAGAATTACTGTATTTTAAAATATTGTCTTATATATATATATGTATATTCCTTTTTTATTTAGCTCCTTCAGTAGTATTTCTGGGATGTTTCTCAATTCTTCCAGTACTAATGATGATAATAGGTAAGATTATTAGTGTAACATATTTTCGTCGATATGTTGGACATGTACCACTATCTGATTTAAATATTTCTTTGGAAAAACTTGAGAAGCGAAATTCAGATAGTTCAAAACTCACAGGATTGAACATTTTAAGTCCATCGAAAAATTAAACATTGCGTTTCTATCTTCCATATCAGTTATTATAAAATAAACTAAAGACTGCTTTGAAAACAAAACTCTAAAAATGTCTTTAAAAATTCTTGTAATTTATTGCTTTAACTTTTAAGGCCTTTATTTATGTCCTCAAACAAAAGTAGTTTAAAAGTTCATAGTTTTACTACTCAGGAAAGATGAAAATACCTTACCACACTTACGTTAAAATTAGTTAAGGTTTTTTACATAAATCTTATATCGTTAAAGATATTTTTTTCAAATACAAAAAAAAAGATAAGTGACTTTGGTGAAAACCTAATGAAGATCAGTTAAAAAAAACGTGTAGATGACTGACAAACATAATGAATTATCTTTGGAGATTAGTAACAAAAATAGGCAGCGAAAATAGTTAAGTGTACTTGGAAATAGGAAACAAAATTAGAGAGCCATCTTTGGAGATAGGCGACGAAGATAATGAGCTATCTTTAGGGATAGGTGATGAAGATAATGAGCTATCTTTAGGGATAGGTGATGAAGATAATGAGCTATCTTTAGGGATAGGTGATGAATATAATGAGCTATCTTTAGGGATAGGTGATGAAGATAATGAGCTATCTTTAGAGATAGTGATGAAGAGAGTAAACCGTCTTTCAAGATGAGCATAAAAGATGGTTGACTATCTTTGGAGATAGAGATAGTGAGCTATCTTTGAAAATGAGCGACAAAGATACTGACCTACCTTTGGAAGCCAATGACAAAAATCGTGGGACATCTTTGGAGGCTGGTTAAAAAAAATACTGGTTTAAGGAAGTTGTCTAAGTGATTAAAAGTGCTTGCACAAGAAATTTTACAATGACAAGACTGAACCTAAACATTTATTGTTCTAGCAGAGAAGGAAATAACTAAATGTTCAGAACTTTCTTCTTTTCTTTGCATCCGTGCGTGAATTTTAAAGTCAAGTTGAACCTCGATGAAAAAAATAAAGGTTTCAAGGATTCTGTACAATACACGCTTATGTGGATTTTTATAATAGTTTTTATTCAAAGGGAGGAATGAATACTTGAAAACGTTATTTAATTACTTAACAAAGAGCGATAAGATGTACAATAAAACAGTACTGACGTTTTGGTGGTTTACACAACGACAAAAAATTAAAATAATAGAAACCTCTGAACGATGTGTCTAAAACTATAGAACATATGCCTAGTCACCGTTTTATTTCTCAAATGTCTTGTATTCTTGTCATCAACAAGTTTTTCTGTCATATTTTCTTCCACGATAATAAAATATTGTATGAGCTCTCACCTTCAAATCATTGATATATATATATGTAGAATTTATACAAATTCTATAACTCGATTGCTTTCGAAAAGTTCCCAATTTGTTCCTCTAGAAGAAATGTCAACATTTCGACAATTATCGGGTTTTTTAATTATTTCTATCAAGATTTCTTGAATGTACATGTCTTTCTAACATCATGAATATATATATATACATATAAGACTGTAATTTTGGTTTTTTGGACAAACATACCCGTTAATAACCATTACTTATAACTTTTAAAATCACATTGTGATACGTGTATTTTTTGTACATGCAAATTATCGAAACACTTTCGAGAGTAAAGATCTTACAAGTGGCACTAATTTTATATCTAATAATACAATACAATAAAGCTGACAGGGAATCAGCGTATGAGAAGCTGAATAAAACCACTGTAGAAATAACTTTGGATACTTTAACAAGTATTATAATAATAGTATTTTCTTTTAGGAATTCAATATCTTCACGACTGCCCGAAGCAGCCCAATATTCCTGTGTATCTTCTGGTAGGCGGCGCTTTTGGCTTGATCAAAATCATCTCAACAGGTTGGCGACAGACACGAGGACGAAAATATGAACAGACGACAGAAGCAGTGACACGTGCGGACGTGGACGAAGTTTTGATCACAACGTCATCTAAACTCACAGATTTGGCTCTCAGCGTTTTTCTGTTAGTTTGGTTTGTATTTGGAAACTACTGGATACTGGAGATCTACAAGCCTCGTTTCGAACCCCTGCTTCACGATCCTAATAACTGGTGTGCGAAGCCTGTTTATTTATTTTCCCTTATTCATTTGTCTATATGCTATGGAGTAATGATTGTGGCTATTGTCTTTCTTGGTACCCTTATTCTCAGTATTCGCACCTGTGGTGTATGCCAACAGAAAATGTGACATGTTTTTGTTGTTTTTAAGCAAGATATTCACGTTAACTTTCAAGCTCTATATTTATGTTCTATCAAGTGTGTGGTTAAAGTTCTTAATTGAGTCCATGGGAAAGAAACAGTAATTAGCCCTAATCCATAATTGCTTATGTAAATACAAGAGTGAATAATTTTCGAGTTTTTGTTTTATCATTTATTTGCTGCTCTAAACGCAACTCCTCTCTGTATTGTTACTCCCATTTTATCTGTGTATGAAAAACAACCAATAAAATGGTCGCATTTAGTTTTCATCACCTAACAACGAATTACTTTCATTTTTATAGGACATTTTTTTTTTAGAATTCAAATTTTCGTTGGTCATTTTCCATCAGGAAAAAATATCTTAATTGAACCACAACGTCTACTATTCCAATTAAAAGAATAAGCTTAAAAAACAGATTATGATCATCATAATGTCGAGGTTTTTGAGAAAAAAAATAACCTATTAGTACCCTAAATTTAAACACCAATAAATTAAACCTTTTAGATCTAAATATTTGGACAAAAAAGCATTTTTTGCAAAATTTTTACACTTTAAAGATATACTGTATTAAATATAGGAAGAACTTTAAAATCTGTTAATTACGTAATGTTTAGTTTTTAATTTTGTGTCGCATGGAACCAATGCTGAATAAATAATATTCATGTTTGCTAATTGTGACCAAGCCCTGCATAGGCAGGTGGTTAAGGCATTCGACTCGTAATCCGAGGTTCACGGGTTCGAATCCCCGTTACACCAAACATGCTCGCCCTTTCAGCCGTGGGGGCGTTATAATGTTACGGTCAATCCCACTCTTCGTTGATAAAAGAGTAGCCCAAGAGTTAAGTTGGAGGAGATGGATAGTTGTGGTTCGAATTCAATTGCTGAATATGCTCACCCTTTCAACCGTGAGCAACCCATGATGTAACGGTCAAACCAACTCTTCGTTGATAAAAGTGTAGCCCAAGAGTTGGCAGTGGGTGGTGATGATTAGCCGCCTCCCCTCTAGTCTTCCACAACCAAATTACGGTTAGTTAGCGCAGATAGCCTTCGTGTGACTTTGCGCGAAATTCAAACAAACCGTCTTTATTTTTTAACTATGTGTTCGTTTGTTTGTAATTACGCATAAAGCTGTACCATGACATATCCGAGCTCTCCCACCACGAGTATCAAAACCCTATTTTTGAAGTAAGAGACCAGGGGAAAACCATCTGTCGAAGCACCCACCGCCCACTGATGGACTACTCTTTTATCAACGAAGAGTTGGTTTGACCCTCACATTATAAGTCGCTCACGGTTGAAAGGGCGAGTATATTCAGCAATTGAATTCGAACCCGCGACCCGCAGATTGCGTATCTGCATCGTAACTACCAGGTTTTTCAGTTGAATGTTGATCATGAAAATCTGAGTATTCGCTTAGCAATTATGTGACGTTAGTCAAAGTATGTCAACGAAACGTTGTTGCCGAAACGGTTTTATCAAAACGCAAACATATGATAGTTCAGGGATTTCCAACCAGGGGTCCACGAAAGTAAATACTGGAGATTGTTTTATTTTGGAATTTTGCGCAAAGCTACACGAGAGCCATGTGATTGCCCAAATTACTAGATGGGCTATTTAGGAGTCGCTTATAAATATTACTCTCAACCCTTTATCCAACATTAAATGGAAGTGCAAACACTAGCAGCTTTGTTGATAACACCAATGAAATGGAAAGAAACTATGATGGACATCACAGCTCACCCAGAAGCTAGGTCTTTAAAAACTTAGCTAGGATAACACAGATTTATAACAACTGTAGTCATTTAAATCATTATTAATGTGGTCAATAACACTAGCTAAGCCTCTTTAAATATTGAGAAAATGATTTTAAAGGGCAAAGATTAACACTAACAAAATGACATAAGAATTATCAGGCCCGACATGGCTAAGTGGTTAGAACGCTCGACTCGTAACCTGAAGACCGCAAGTTTGAAATTCCAGTCATACCAAACATGCCCGTCTTTTCAGACGTGGCGGCGTTATAAGTGACGGTCAATTCCAATGCTCGTTGGTAAAACAGTAGAACAAAAGTTGGTGGTGGGTAGTGATAACTAACTGCCTTCTCTCTGGTCTTACATTGCAAAATTAGGGACGGCTAGCGCAGATACCCCTAGTGTAGCTTTGCGCAAAATTCAAAAAACAAACAAATAAGAATTACACAATGTAACACAAATTTTGTTCCTGGATAGTATGTGTTATTTATTAATGGCTTATGTTGTAAAAGTACAAAAAATGGTCATTATTCCTTTAAAACTTTGCTTTTGTGACCCGGATAATAAAATTTAGAAAATAATCTATTTTCTATGTAAAAATGATCAAATTTGCACATTTTCATTTACATAAGGTCTGAATAAAACAACACATGAATCAAGATTTACATGTATTTATACTAAAGTTATACAAAAATTAACAAAAATATTTAGAAGTAAGTAATTTTTCGAGATTTGCGACTGTAATGTAAATCACTTTCACGTATCAGCCGCCAAATATAGTCGTCCATCATGTTTTCGTTAAACGTTCCCAGGTCACAAAAGCAAAGTTTGAAGAGAAAAATAGGTCTTTTCCATTTACTTTAGGCATAAGCAATTGGGAAATAATACTTTCTGCCAAAACAAGAAAAAGTAAAAATTGTGTTACATAGTGTTATTATTTAGTGATGTCGAGAAACCCACTTGTTGAGAATTTTATATGCAAAAACGGCTCGTTTGGGTTCAGAAAATATTTTAAATAGAACAGCGAACAACGCTTCGACCTTCTTCGGTCATCGTCAGGTTCACAAAGAAAGAGGTAACTGACCGGAAGCTGACCACATGTTTGGAAGGGGTTGTGTAACTGAGTGTCGCAATGTAGAGGGCGGGGTTAGATGTTTGAATATATAATTTTATCTATAATATCAATATAAGTATAATGGCGTTATTTACACTATTAAAATATTTTCTGAACCCAAACGAGCCGTTTTTGCATATAAAAAAAAGTGTTATCATTTCTTCTAGAGTTAGTGGAGACCAACGTTAAACTAAAGAAATACGTTATTTGCTTGGTAACTTTGTGGACAAGTCAATCACTTATACATGTTAGTAATAGAAACCGATTTTGTTTACGTGGAACGATGGAAAGATAGAGTTGTGTTGTTATACATTTAGGTGCCAAGATTTGAATTCCTGCACGAATTTGAAATGTAGAACACAACGAAGTAATAAGATAGTGCCATAATATTATCCAGTGTCATGGATCTAGCTAAGTAAAATGTTGACGAAATTTATTTACCGTTTGAATTTCAAAATCTAATTACAGCTCTCCAACTGACATTTGACACGTTTAGAAAACTGCACTTTGTTCAGAAAGATGATTTAGAAGCATTAGGCCTTCATATGTGCTCTGTAGTTATGACTCCAGTTACAATTTTAGTGCTATCGAATTTGCTGAAAGAGTTTCTCAAAGTTTATATTGATTAAAACCTACTAGGGATCGTCTATATATAATAATTAGCCACGATTACATCTAGAGAAATAGTCATTAAGAAGTTGTCACAGTTCAAAGAACATGCGACTGTGAAAATATTTCTAAGTTGTCAAGACAAACATATATTTTTTGTGCCAAATTCTTGCATTGAAACGGGTTTAAAACTACATCTTGCAGAGGTTCCAGAACCTTAACGTGACCATCTTGATATATATTTCCATTAAAAAGTTACTGTTCTCTGTGTTCTTTTCTAACCTCAAAAATTACGCTTAACCAGTTAACTAGTTGGTCACTTTGATTATGCTTATAAACAGAGAGTTAATTAATTAATTTTTATTTAACTTAACTGTATCTTCTTCCGCCCCCGTATCTAGTACAGCGATAAGTCTACGGATTTACAGTGCTAAATTCAGGGGTTTTATTCTTTTCGGTGGGCGCAGCAGATAGCCTGATGTGGCTTTGCTGTAAGAAAAACACACACACACACACACCCGTTCTTCTATTATGTCTTTCTGTTTAACACACTGTGGTTTTGTTTATTAAAGTGGTCTACCAAGTGCTCGATGAAATTACTGTCTGGCTTCTGTCCAGTGATACTGATTTTCTCGAATTACTAGCAATGTCGGTTTGTTGAGCGTTTATTCTAGATGTCAGGGTGAAATATTTTAATGAAGTCAGGATTACTTTGACATGGTGAAAGTTAGCAGCCTGCTAGACTGTGTTGAAGATAGAATATTGTAATGTTTGTTTTCATACAGTGCTTAGAGCTAATTTAAATTTACTGGTATAATCTTAAGTCTTGGTTTTTGTCGAATTGATGCTTAGTATATGACTGTAATCGAAAAAACTTAAGGACTAATTAATGGATCTTCAAGTTATTATTGATTGTTAGGACTTGGTCTTTCTAGCAAGTATAGAAAACACGTGAAAGAGTGTCTTTGTAAAGTGAATAAACAATTTTTTTAGGGCTTGGCCTTTTAAGCAAATCTAAAAAAAACCCTAAAATATTTATTAAAGCTTTGCCAGTGCTTTAAAAGGGTGTATGATAATTTGTTCTCTTCTCGTCTTTACCCTACTATTCGTGGATTCCATTTCTTCTGAATATTATCGGACGTGTGCAGAGATCTTTGCTTCAGCACGTTTATAATTCTAGCTTACGAAAGCTTTCCGACTTACGACTTAGTTTAATTCTCCAAGGACCTACTATTTTTCTCGGATAATCCCCTACTGCTTATTCTGAAAAGATATTGGCAGAAATTTTGAGAATGTTTCATTATCTTTATATGACGTAAGCTTGTGTACTTGCCTTTAAGTAGTTTGGAAGACGTCGAGAACATTCGAGTTCATACTTTTCAAACTGCTCCTACAGCACATGGCAAACTGGTGGAACGGTTGTTCACTTCAAGAGTAAACATGATACAGGCTTATTTACGTAGGTTCGTACTCTTTGCTTCTGATTCATCGTTTCTATCAAGTAAAATACCATGGCTCGTATTGATGTGCGAAACAATATTCACAGAAATTCTTATATCTTAAGGATAATATTTGTTTTAAATTTATTTCAAAATTAATTTTGTTCTCTTACAGTGGTTTCCAAGATGTTCACTACCGAGGATCCCAATTATTATTATAATTTTCGACATGGACTCCATTCTGTGTATTATTTAATTAAAGGTTTGTTTGTTTGTTTGTTTTTGGAATTTCGCACAAAGCTACTCGAGGGCTATCTGTGCTAGCCGTCCCTAATTTAGCAGTGTAAGACTAGAGGGAAGGCAGCTCGTTATCACCACTCACGGTCAACTTTTGGGGTACTCTTTTACAAACGAATAGTAGAATTAACCGTTATATATAATGCTGCTACGGCTGAAAGGGCGAGCATGTTTGATGTGACGAGATTCGAACTCTCGACTCCCACATTACGAGTCGAGTGCCTTAACTACCTGGCCATACTGGGCCATCACTGGGAACACTTGAGCTATTTCCTTTAATTAAGGCCTGGCATGGCCGAGCGCGTTAAGGCGTGCACTCGTAATCCGAGGGTCGCGGGTTCGCGCCCGAGTCGCGCTAAAACATGCTCGCCCTCCCAGCCGTGGGGGTGTATAATGTGACGGTCAATCCCACTATTCGTTTGTAAAAGAGTAGCCCAAGAGTTGGCGGTGGGTGGTGATGACTAGCTGCCTTCCCTCTAGTCTTACACTGCTAAATTAGGGACGGCTAGCGCAGATAGCCCTCGTGTAGTTTTGCACGAAATCAAAAACAAAACAAAACCGAACTCGTGTAACTTTGGGCGAAATTCAAAAATAAACAAAGTACCTAGTAGGTAATGGCAAAAAGAAATATTCATTATTCGAAAAATGCCATGTAGGTCTTGAAGAATAGCAAATCTTTGTAGTATGACATTGTACACGATTTAAAGACCTAAAGCCACGAGGAATGAAAAATTTCCTTTTATTTAGTTGCAATATTTTAAATTCCACAAATTGTGCTGACCTTTCATACTTGCACCATTCTTATACCCTTGACCTCGGCAGTCTTCTAATGGTGACCATTGTTTCGTAAGTCCTACGAAAATCTATTGCCTGATTCGCTTACAATTGGAAATTTCATTTCTTCTGGTATTTAAATAATAACTAAACTTCCTTTCTGCGAGTTTCTACCTTTGTATAGCCATTCTATCTAACGGTAAAACACACAATGTATTGTAGAGATAAATTAAATTCTGACCAAACTAAACTAAGGAAATAAGTTATGTAACACCTTTACAGATACAAAACAAAAAACAACATAATCACTTTATTTGACTGTAGGCAAACAAAATTCACGACAACTCTGTTCAATCAAGATACATATGTAGAAGATAAAATCATATATCTTTCTGAGTATTTAGAGATCTCTGGCAGAAGGCGTTTTGGATAAGTCTTTAACCTCATATAATCATCTACTATATACTTAAAAAATATGGTGAAGTTCTTCAAGATGCATTTGTTATCCACGTCAACTGGTCATCACATTACCAAAGACGAATAATATTTCAAACTCTCTGCAGAACCACTGTTGCTCGAATACACTCAAGCACGAATTTAGGAAAATCTCTCGTGTCACTTTGGGTGGAAATGTTCAAAAATATAAATATCAGCACATGTTACCTACAGGCGGCAAATGTGTTCAAATATAGAATAAAAATTATGTTCTCATAAACAAAAAACATTCGTATTTCTAAACTGAACGAAACATAACTAGTATATTTCAGATAGCACAAGTTCCCCCCACCCAAGTCCGGCATGGCTAGGTGGTTAAGGCACCTCGTAATTAGAGGGTCGTGGGTTCGAATCTTCGTCACATCAAACATGCTCAACCCTTTCAGCCGTGGGAGCGTTATAATGTTACGTTCAATCCCATTATTCGTTAATAAAAGAGTAGCCCAAGACTTGAAGGTGATGACTAGATGTCTTCCCTCTAGTCTTACATTGCTAAATTATGGTCAAATAGCACAGATAGCCCTCATGTTGCTTTGCACGAAATTCAAAACATACAAAAAATTCCCATACCTAAAATCATTACTAGTTTAAATGCTCAGAAAAAATAATAAAAACTCAAAAATATATAGCTTAAAATAAAAGTTTATGTTTGTTTGTTTGCAGTTAAGCACAAAGTAATACAATGGGTTATCTGTGCTTTGCTTACTACGGGTATGAAAACCCGCATTCTAACGTTGAAAGTCTACAGACATACCGCTGTGCCCCTGAGGGATACAACTTTGTGAAAGGAAAATTACGAAACTTACAAAAAAATTATGTTCGTATCAAACCAGCTTCTCATGAAATTCAACAAAACAAAATAATCTACACTTTCTTATATGAAATATGATGTTTCAAATTATTCCATTAAATTTAGTGTATGTGGGAAGGAGGGCGGATGGGTGTGTATATTAATAAAAGTATAAAAAACTTTAAATTAAGTTAGACTTAACTCTAAAATGTTCATATCACATATCATTAACATAAAACACGACTGAAAACAAACACAAAGAAACATTGAAACCACACAAACAAAAGACATAGGCCTGGCATGACCAGGTGGTTAAGACGTTCGACTCGTAATCTGAGGGTCGCGGGTTTGAATCCTCGTCACACCAAACATGCTCCCTCTTTCAGCCGTGGAGATGTTATAATGTCACGGTCAATTCCACTATTCGTTGAGTAGTCCAAGCGTTGGCAGTGGGTGGTGATGGCTAGCTGCCTTTTCTCTAGTCTTACACTGCTAAATTAGGGACAGCTAGCACAGATAGCCCTCGTGTAGCTTTGCGCAAAATTCAAAAGGAAAAAAAATATTATTGATCAATACTGAAACGGGCCTGAGTACGGTGTTACACTTATACTCTGGCCCAAAGCTATAACGAAACAAATCCCTGAAAGACAGACGCTATCAACGTTCGGGAGGGAGGAAGAGGTCTAATATACCTGACCCTCCTGGGTATTTAACATCGATACCCATATGCCCACTCAGCGAGACTGTTGATCAATATGAGCTCCAATTTTAAACTACACTAAAAACTACAGTATTTCTCCACCCCAACGCTCATGTCTAAGTTATTCCTTTGATTCTGCAAATTATGTCCACGGTACTCTTTCACGAGTATTTTGTTGCAAGTTAGATAACGACTACACATAATAAAACCTAGTTTTATTGTTGATCATTTAAGAGAAACCCTAGTGGTTTTGACAAATAATGATTACAACCTTTAGAAATTGAGCAGTTTAAAAACCAAGATACATTCAAAACATCTGACATCTATTCTGAATTTAAAATATGGCCGAATTTAAACATCAATAACTTAAATTTGTTTTATAACATGACAGCAGAGCAGTAGAAATTCACGTTGAACGATTATACAAATTTATTTACAAAGAAAAAAACGTTTTACTGTACGAGTGACATATTCATTTCAGAATGGCAGCAATATTGGATACATTTTTCAAAATTCTGTCAGGTATAGATGAATGTGTGGATTCATATATATGTAATTACTATTTTCCTTCAATTTTATTCATCAAAAACAGTACAGTGCAACAAGGTTACACATTATTTAACAAAATAGTGTTCAACAAATGCAGCTGATTGTGGCCATGTTGAATTCAATATTGCGACTCCAAAAGAGGTGCTAACTTTTTTTGTCAACACCTTTAGAAGCGATCTTTAACGTTCGACAATAGAACTGTTGTATTAGAGAAAGTCGCGCTGGATCTAACACAATTTTCTTAAGTTTTCAAATGTGTTAAAATCAATAATAAAGTCTGACATAAAAAAGAAAATGTTCACGTATTTAACACTCATAAGAAAACATTTCGAGAATATAAGGAAGATATGTCTAACCTAGCTCCAAAAGTAAAGCGAAAATCTTTCAATACATATTCAAACAAAACACTGATGACCAGTTGCTTGATCTCGAATACCATAGTCTAAATACATCACGCCACCTGAAGTGAAAAACTTTTTTATATTGGCGTAATAAACTGCCATCATTGTGGTGTTTTTCACGATAGTTAATGACTGTCTATGACTGCCATTTCTTCAACAATAACTTGAAAATCGTTTGTTTTTGTTCCATTTTACGAAAAGCTGCACGATGTGTGTTTGTGTTTTTCTTATAGCAAAGCCACATGGGACTATCTGCTGAGCCCACCGAGGGGAATCGAACCCCTGATTTTAGCGTTGTAAATCCGGAGACATACCGCTACACTAGCGGGGGAGTTGCTACACCAGAGTTCTTATATGCAATAAAAGATTACAGGGAAGACAGCTTGTGATCACTAACAACCGCCAACTCTTGGACTACTCTTTTACCAACGAATAGTGAGATTTACCGTAACATCATAACATGCTCACTCATTCACATCATATTACCTCCACGGCTGAAAGGGTGAGCATGTTATGTTGTGACAGTTAACCCACGATCCTCAGTTTGCGAGTCGAGCGTTCACCAACCAGCTGAGATTTGTAAAAACTTATACTGTTTGAAGCATTATAGTATATTGTTTCAAAATATGTGTGCAAACTCGTCCCACAATATGAAGTTAAGAAAAACTAAACGGAGAACTTGGGTTTTTTACACGGAATTAAAACGCATCCAGGAGATCCCCCTGACATGATGGGGACAAGGAGAAAGTTCCACACACTCTTCTTGATTCCGGAGTTTCTGTGTTTGAACCCCCTATTCACAGGTTAGCGAGACCAAATATGGTAGAGGTACTCGTGTAGCACATGCATGTGTCTCAGAGGAGATTGTTTTGGGGCTCAAACCTCACTTGGAGTAGCTATATAAGCAAATGTGAATAAATTTGATCTGCATAATTAAGCCTCATAACCCCATAACGGAGCACGGATATTTTATGTTAATAATTAACAATTATTGGACTAAATAGTAATATCCCCAATTTCATACCTGTTTGTTTTTTTTAATTTCGCGCAAAGCTACACGAGGGATATCTGCGTTAGCCGTCCCTAATTTAGCAGTGTAAGACGAGAGCGAAGGCACCCACCGCCAACTCCTGGGCTACCAACGAATAGTAAGATTGATCGTAAATTATAACGCCTCCCAGGCTGAAAGGGCGAGTATGTTTGGTGTGATGGGGATTCCAACTTGCGTCCCTTAGATTACGTGTCGAGTGCCTTAACCACCTAGCCACGTCAGGCGTTATCAATATTACAAATAAATGACAGAAATGTTTCAAGCATTTACGTACGTGTTCTCTATGCGGTCTCCTTTTAATCGTAATAATATAACAAATTCTAAGGTATCGTGTCGTATAGACCATGAATCCTAAAAAATAAAATAAAATAAATAGATTTTCAAATGTATACCAGCGCAAATTATGATGAAAAATAAAAACAGTTGGAAACTGAGTTTGAGCAACTTTAAGGCAATTCGTATGTCCCACGTTATACTAGCACAGAAACTGACAACTTTCTTGTTTTGTTGTTGTTTCTGAGAATGCGAGATGTTCAAGTGACAGTTATTTACAAAGAATGTGATATGAAACAAGTTTTCGTCTCAAAGAAAAATGGGGAAGCCTCCGAAAACAATATAACTTAACTGGCTATTCGAACATTTTGATTGGCTGAAGACGACAGGTACTTTGGGCGGAAACGCTTCGAGCTAAATACAATAACGACTTCTGAGAGAGGTGAGGTGATGAGTATATGTTGATAATATGAATGTTTAGGGCTGAAATATTGAAGAAAAAATCAGTATATTTGAAATAATCACATAAAACCCCCACATATAATGCAGAGTAATATTGATATTGTTCATAGTTTTACAATCCATTGAAATTAAATTTAAAATATAAAAAAGGTTCATAATAACGACGTCTCACCTGTACACAAAGGTAAGCCTAACGTAACCAGAATTGTTTGTTCTTGCAACTGCCAGTTTGACGCCATTATGCCAGTGTTAGAAAGATGTTGGACACCGTTTCAGGTATATTCATGGACTACTGTCAAAATGGGAAGCTACTACGCCGCTGTCTATACAGGGGTGAGTATATTTGTGTAGGGCAACGTATTATTCTATTAATAGTTATAAGTTAACATACACACCATGATGTAACCTAGCCTTAAAATGTGTTCTAACTAAAGGTCAGTCAGTGTAACTTGCGAATATGATAAAATTATCAAACAATTGAGTATAAATAACTTTGGAATGTCCATTTTTTCATAACAGAACCACATGTTTAGTAGACTTAACTGAAGTTACAAAATGTCTGAAAATTGATACCGTCTTTAACTTCAGTTTATGTTATTGAAGTTTCGTTTGTTTGTTGTTTTTTCTTAGGTGATTCACATAATAACCATTGTTTATGCAATTTATGTAATGCAAGGTGGGAGATCGGAATGGTTCTTTGGACCTTATTTTGAACTCAATAAAGAAGGTAATAAGTGTACATGACTTATTTGAACTTTATTGTGGAATATGATTGTTAAAATAAGAATTATATATTTACAAAACTCAGTGAAATAATAATTATTGTATAAAAATTATATATATATTCATGCATTTGTTAACACATTACTTTATGATATCATCATAAAATGTTCACAGCTTTAAACCAACCTCTTACCATGCAAAAAAAAATGCAGTATACTTTCCTATTAATTAATTAATTACACTATAGAACTTTCTTATATGTAACCCTAACCATCTATTTAGTAGTCAGTTTTATTTTTTATGTGTGAACAGATACTTATTCTGCGGGAATATTCACAATTGTCTTCAGCATATGTTTCATACTTACTACTATTATGCTTCAAGTTGGACTGTCGAGAGTGAGTAAAAATATTTTTATTTTGTGTTAAACTTTATAGAAAAAACTTTCACTCTGAAAATATTTACCCTACTGTACCAGTTAACAGAATAATTTCTGATGTAGTTTCTTTCTCACCTACTTAGTTCTTTTTCATTTATCATTTTAATTTCTATGTACATTTTATTAAGTTTGTTATTTTTAGACACAAGATACCAACAACAATTAAAATATAGAAGTGAAATATTTATTTAAAATTTGTATTATTTGATATCTTTTTATTTATTTTTATTTTGCTCCAACTCCCCTTTTAAGTCTATTAAATGTTTAGAAAGAAAGGTGTGAAATATTAGGGAAATTATGCAAATGTGTTAAAAAAAAAAATTGTGATTTCTATTTAGATGAACTCTGTGTCAACTAAATAGAAAATTAAAGTCAGTACTAGAACAAAACAAAAACATATATATGTGTGTTATGAGTTAAATTGTTCATCTTGCAGGATAACCGTTGCCTTTTCTTTCCTTGGTTTATTGGAATGATGTTAGAGATTTTATTGATGATTGCTGTTGGTTTGTGGTTCATCGCTCGTTACTACAGAAATGTGAGTTGTTGTTTTTAATATTAACTTGCTCCTCAGTTGCTCTGGTTTGGACCTGTTGTTAAATAATTTTTAGTGTTAATTTCCTATGCGAAGTACCTAAATAGTTTAGTTTAAAGTGTATTTAAAGCAAACATTTAATTAGTACAATGTGATACAAATGGTTAAATACATACTAATACGGTAGAATGTTGCCATTTATATTAAAATTAATGACATGTCTAGCATCTATATATTTGATTTGTGATAAATTTCAACTACTCAATTCAACATAACAGTGAGATTACTATGCAACCTTAAGAATTATTTATGGAAATATTAAGACTTCTCACTTGGAAATCTATAGAATACTAACAAGCTTTAAAACTGCATTAAACTAACCTTCCAGGTTTAAGAAATCCTGTCTTATCTCTCCTGTCAACTCACCTATAGAATAAAATTATAACTACAGTGTCCAGATTTTGATGCATGTTTTAGTAAGATATGATTTAGTTAAAGTAATAAAATGAAATCCAAACTTTGTACCCCAGTTTTGTTGTTTGCTTCCTATCTACACAGGTAGAACATTTCATTATACCTTAGGAAGATATCAGTCCATAATCTTTACTGCTTATTTGTGGCTCAAATAATTTTGAAACACGTCCAAACTTCTACAACTATAAACATTATAAATATATTGTCTGAGAGATAGGATTGCATTATTTCTCATACTGTTTCATATACTGATCTATGAGCTCATGTTATTGAGTTCTTGAAATAAACTTTATATATATTTTGTGATATTAACTGATAAAGGTCAAAACATAATTAATGGAGTTATCTAATTTTTTTAACCTAGCAAATTAGGGGAGTTTAAATTTCCATAACTTTGAGCTATTAAATATTCTCACAGTAAAATAATTTTAAATCAAACTGGAAAATGTGGAAGAACGAAACCTATGACAAGCCATACTTTAACCATGGTAATCAAAGTGTGGCATCTTGTTAAACATGTGAGAATCCATGAACACAAAGGTCAGTGACAAAAGTTATCTACATGACCCTTGCAATAGTACACACCATAATCAAGAAGAAAAAATTACACAAGTCACACATACTCAGATTTCTTGCACCCATTTCACCAGGACAATCTCACAGTAACCCATAGCTGCTGCATCCGATGACTCGATCACTATATCATTGTATGGAATGGTATGAATATTAGTTTTCTTGCAAATCTATTTCAGAATGATTCTTGTAATTCAAGGGAAACTTTGTTTCCTTTTTTTTCTTTCTCCCAAAAAATACAGTAAATATTCCATGAAAATTTTAAATCATCAGTCAAAATATGTTGAACACATCTCTGTGATCTGTTTGTATGAATATTTTGTACTGTAGAAGATTACATATCCTTCTTAAAAGCTCTCATATTTTGGTAGCATTAACCTATCTACATAACACCCAATAATATTAAAGTGTAATTCTTGTACAATCTGTGCCATTCCACCAGACTTAATGCCATTTTATTTGCTGATTTACATATTAAAAATTATTATAACTTATTCAGGCCCTGTATCTTAAGGTATAATGCAGTTAGATATGTGTGGCCTTTAGGAGTTGTATCTCTGTCTCACTGGTGTAATTTTTCTTATGGTATTGTGTTTTAAAATTCTAACTCTTTGTTCTTGTTGTTTTTTCAAGTTATATTCAGTATTGGCAGCCTTTGTCCTGTGGTGTTTTGATGGCCTTCATGTAAGTTAAATATTTCTTATATTGTTCCCATAATGCATCCATGCATCAACAGTTGTTATGGTATACATTACAACAAATATTTTTTTAATCGGAGGTCACATATTTATTGTTTTGTGTAAGTTCTGAAAGAATGGACAGTGGTTTAGGTTACCTGAGTATTATTATTTTTGTTATTCAATTTTTATTATTTTTAAGACCTAAGGTAACTGTTGGTCACTGGTCAAAAAAGCAAATGCTTTTTATGTATGACCTGACCTGACATTTACATGTGTTCAATTAATTTGACCTCTCAAATTTATTACATAATTAAATGATGAAGTATTACTTTCTGTTAATTAATAACTTGTAGTAAACTTATATGACATTCAATGGGAAAATAAAGTCAAAATTACGACAAAATTCACCAGTGTCAACAGTATTACTAAAAACCTTTGTCTGGTGAACAGGTAAATGTTAGGTAATTGTATGAACAAATAACATTTGCGTTGTCATGGTTAGTAATCAAATTATGTTATTAGTCAATGCTGTTATGTATTACTAAGTGAACGTGTAAGAATGATAGTGAAAAGTCAAGGAACATTTCACGTTCCAGTTGTATATTTACACATCTGTGCTCTATCTGTCAAGTTGTGAATAATTAATGCTTACTTCCAGCCAGAATGAGCTATGTACAAGTGAAATTAAACATCAATTTGGTAATTAGTAGGACTGACGAAGTATGTTTTCCTGATGACGAGAAACGTACTTGAAATAAAAATATATTTTGGAACAGCTGGTATGGGTATTGACGCTTTTATTAATAAAGCAGAGAACAATGTTTCGACTTTCCTAGGCCATCTTCAGGTTAACAAAGAGAAAGTTTACAACTGACCATTGGTGGTCACACACCAATGAGAGTATAAACGGGTATGGGATTATGTGAAGTATGTTTTATTATACATTTCTGTTTATAAAGATTAGAATGCTTTGACTCATCAGCTGGATACTATTATTAATTAATGATATCTTAGGTTTTAATCAAGACATATGCATCATTTGAAGTCCTCAAATTTTAGAATGGAATTTTAAAAGATTGAAAAAGGGCTATTTTTAAAAAGTGCTTGAAAATATAATAATAGAATATACCAGCATATAACTAATGTATGTTATGGAGCTTTTTGTATAAATATTTATATGTTAAACAAATGTCAGTTTTATGAAATGTTAGTGGAATTCAGTTGATGTCAATCTAAATTTTAGCTTTCAAAAAGAGCTGGAAAAACTTTGAGAGCACTTCCATGTGAACCATGTGTGATCTCAGTAACATCTCGCAAGGTTCAGTCAGTTAAGGAGATTTACGTTAGTCTTAATAATAAACTTTAATCTAGCAGTGCAAAACTATATTTAAAACAGTAGCACATTCTCCAGAATGCTTATTGTTGTCAGTGAAGATGAGCTTTGGGTATTCTGTAATAATGAGGAATGGAAGTAGAAGTTAAATAATATAGCTCTCCCCAAAAACATTATACTTTCTCTTTGTGTACTTACTGTAATAAGTATAAATGTGCATCTGATATCAGTTTGATGCTTTGTAGCAAATGAGCTGTTCGCATTTAAAGTCACATCAAAACTCAAGATGATGTTTCAGATAAACAGAAAATTCCTAAACCTTGTCGTCATTTGAACGACAAGTTTTTTTAGGTTTTTATCATGTAAAGAGTTTCATGATGCTTGTTTTTCAGATATACTGTCTCTTATGTGTGATATCCCAGTACCAGGTTGTGAAGAATTATCAGGAACCCCAGTTTGTAATCCTTTATCCTTGAATGTCAGAAAAAGAAAATTGGAAATTGGTTTGTGGACTTTGATTATTTTTGTCATTGGCTTTTTTTTTTTTGTATAGCTTTCCTTCCTATGATAAAATTGACTTTGTATATACAACCATCACATGGACTCCCTTTGTTTTTCTGTATTTTATATTAGTAGTAAGGAAAAAAAAGAAAACAAACATTTGGTACTTTGATAATAAGAAAAATAATGCATTTCACACAACCAAAATAAACATTATTGTGTGGATTTTAAAAACATTTTGTTGATATTCCGAGTTATCTTTACGCAAGTTTCTACAGTTAAAAAAGTAGATGGTTAGATTTTATATTTCGAGGTAAGTTAGGTTTCTTAGTTAGGATGAGTGATAAAGTTTGATATAATTATCAACACCACTCATTATTAAAAGAGTTTACATTTGTAGTTTGTACATCATGCTTATTAGTTGCTTCAAGAAGAAATGGATGCAGTTTAATTAAGCTTTTTCTTGAATAATTAAGGAAAATAAAAAAGGTGAATGTCATTGTAGAAATAACTGGAAGTGTGAAAACTGATCTAAATATATTTAACGTGTATTGTAAATTTTGTGAGTGACAGAAATTCAAATGATATTGCTAGAACTGTACAAATTAGCTTATTGGAAAAACTTATAAGAGTGAATCTCATGGAATTTAATTGAAAAAAATAACAATTTGTTGTTGTAATTTGGGAGAAGGTTTAGTGGCAGTTATTGTAAAGACACCATAAAAGTTTATAACTAGAATATTACTATATGTCTGCATATTTTGTTATTTGTTAGACATTAGAATGATTTGTGAATATATCCAGTTTTGTAGTTTGTCTTTGACATTTTTTTGATAGAATGGAGATTCAACTGTTACTTAATTACCATATTGTCTGCATGTTCAACTGATTGTAATTAACATTAATAACAAGATCTAATGAAAATTAACCAAGTGGCATTAAATAAATGTTGGGGTTTTGATTTAGTAACCTTACTATTTTGTAGAAAAAGAAATAGGTTTTTAAAAGATTTTTACTTGAGAGCTAATCCTGACATGTTCCTTGCCATTCTTGTTCTAAGTTTAATATTCGAAAACATCATTATTACTACATGACACTGAGACACTAACATTAAATTTAACAAAGTAAGACAAAATTACACTAATATGAGTTGAAAATTTTCACCTTTTTGTGTGAAATATTTTGCATAAATTACATTTTTAAATGAATTCTAAATTAAGGAGGTAATTAATTAATTTTTTGTCAAAAATCTAAATTAATACATTGGTTTCAATAAAAATAAATATACCAAGTAAACCACAGTAAAAATTACTGACGTTCTTATAATGTAGACTTAGTTTAACATGCAGGTATTATAACATTTATAATATAATGTTATGTAGCATATGTTTTGCGTGCATCAGGTTTAGTAAGAAACTTAATGAATAATCTGGTATTGGATTACATTAATGTATTAATAATTTGATTCACAGAAAGTCTCTCTGAAAATGAGAGTTTAATTAGGCAAATAACAATAATTTAACTTAAAAATTAATTATTGTTCATTCTTCAATTTTTATACTTTTTGTTTATAATTTTTTAAATATATGACTTTAATGACCCTGATTGTTTTAGTACTATAACTGTTGGCTGATTTGTGTGAACTAGTTTATTTGGAATAGGATTAGGAACAAACACAAAGTACTACTTCGTGTTCATCATGTTTTGTACATGAGCAAAGACATTCCGACATGTATTTTTTTTTATAAACTATGCCTTTGTTGTATAGTAGTTGCTGCTTTTTTTTTTTTAGGTATTGTGTATGTATTCACACCTTATGCTTGTATTTAAAATAATTTAATTCACATTATTAATTATAGATGTCGCACTAAGCTCAAAGAGTTTGTATACCATGGTTTTTTATGTAGAAAATAATTTAAATAAAAAGGCATTTGTTTCTGAATTTCGTTTTTGTTATTGTGTAAATTAGAACTTTCACCTCAAATTATTTTTTATAGAAATTGATGAAAATTTTACCTAGGAAATTATGGCAACTTTATACGAAGCAATCGCATATTTAAATGTTTAAAGCTAATTACAAAAATGTAGGGAATATTCTATAAATTTTTTGACAGTTTGATACTCGAAGTAAGAATCAAAATTATGATTTGTTAACATTTTTTAAAAATCCATACACCAAGATAAAAATATTGTTATTCCTGTCTTTATTGAATACTACTGAGGTGGAAGGGGTACGGCGATTAGTTAATATCCACTATTAACTTGTATTAAGATAAGAATAAATACGATTTTATTCAAATTTTCAAGATTATTTGTGGATTGGTAAAATAAAAACCTGTTTATTTTTCTCTGTGCTGTATTCCAAAAATATGGCGAGACGACACAAGTTTAAGATTTGAAAAGGATAGGCTTAAGTTTGTTATTCTGTGTGGTTGGTTGGCTTATGAAATGAGTTGCCATCGGCAGAAGCGGAATCAATTAAAAGGGGAGCTGATAATTATCTGAAACTGTTTGTTAGTTTCCATTTTGCCAATTCCTGCTTCACCATTATTTTCAAATCGCTTGACTCTAGCTGTGCTCCTACTACTAGAAATCGTGTTTCGATACCTATGGATAGAACACAGCCATTTGTTTGGCGTTATGCATAATAGAAATTAGCTGTACCTTGACGTAACGGGTACCAAAAATTGTGTTATACATCTTCGATATCTTTATAATTTTTACACACTTTACGATAAAATTATTGTACTATTTATTGAGTGTCCGTTTATATCATTCAGAAGAGTGTTAACTATCAAATATCGTTAACTAAAATGTGCAATATTGATCACTCCTTCCCCACCGGTGGTTAAGGCACTCCACTCGTAATCCGAGGGTTGTGGGTTCGAATCCCCGTCAAACCAAACATGGTTGTCCTTTCAGCCGTGGGGACGTTATAATGTGACGGTAAATTCCACTATTCATTGGTAAAAGAGTAGCCCAAGAGTTGGTGATCACTAGCTGGTTTCCCTCTAGTCTTACACTGCTAAATTAGGAACGAGTTTGCGGTGGGTGGTGTTAACTAGTTATCTTTCCTCTAGTCCCTAAATTAGAGGGATAGCTAACGCAAGTAGCCCTAGTGTAGCTTTACGCAGAATTCAAACCGTATTCTCTCCCATCTATGTTCAGTGGTAAGTCTGAAGGCTTACAATGCTAAAAACCGGGCTTCGATGTGCCCGGGTTGGAATAGCACAGATAGCCCATTTTGTGGCTTTGTGACTAACTACAAACAAAACCAAAGCAACATTGGAATTAATGCACCAGACCTAATGCACAGTCTCCGATCTATCAGTCTCAAGCACTAATAATCTGATCTCTTAGGTAAGCATTTAGTTTCTCATCATGAATCAATAAAACCTGATTATCAATAATGCTATTTCTAAATGGTTTACCGGTAGAAATAATTAATAATTATTCCTACAGATATATCGTACTCCTAGAAAAACGTTTCACAAGACTGTTGTTTGTGAGACAGAGATAAGTCTACAGACTTGTAACGCTAAAGTACGAGGTTCGATTCTTAGTTTGGCTTTACTACAACGCACGTAGGTTGTTAAATAGTTAAACAATAAATGTAACTTATAACAGTTATGACAATATAAAATCAATGTTATTATGAAAAATCAGTTACACTCGGCTCGTTTCTAGTTAATTAATAACACTGGGGAACACTCATTTTGTTGCATTTAAAAAAAAGACCTTTCTATAGTCAATTTGAGTGTGTTGATTTCAAATCTGAAGTCGGATTTTGTCTACAAGCTACAGATTTCATGCAATTTGACATTTTTATTTAATTTTTAATTTTTCGTTATTATAGGAAATTATAGGAATAGCTTATCAATTGGTTTGTGTATTTTATTCAGGTACGAATTTGCGTTTGTACACTTCATCTGGACAATCTCGTGTAATGCTCCAGCAGTAGTCAGCCATCATACTTTTGTCTCAGCGCATTTGGTTGCGTTCTTCCATGACCTTTAGGTCTTGGTGGAATCGTTCTCCTTGTTCGTCACTGTTACGTATTTTTTATGTTTTATGTTCTTCGTAGACTAAACGCAACAGAAAAACGCAGATAACAGCTTGTATAATTTATTACACTAAACTATTAACAAATATAACAGATATAACATAAATTATATAATAACAGTGACAGATATTAAGTTACAACATTCGAAATTAATTACAAAACAAAATAATATTAGTTTCAAACTTCAAAATTAATCACAATACAAAATGGTACTAGCCTGTATCTAATATAATGATCTAAAATGAAAGTCTCAAATTTCAGTCTAGGGTGTAAATTTGATCCCACGAAGAAATTCCGAAGCTTAAATGAAGAAGTTCAGAAACAGTTCACAGTTCAATAAATTCGCCGACTCTCAGCACAAGCAGTAATTCAGATGAATCGTAGAGATTGACGAAATAAAATCACAGCTTCCGTAGATCTAACTTTAGTCACAAATCCAAATTGAATAATCACAGCAAACACTTAATCTTTCTCAAATAACTGACTCTCTTCTTTTGAAATAAAACTAATGTCTACTCTCCTCTTTTCTTCGAATAATAACTGATGTCTGAATCTCTCTTTTGTTTCTCGCATCTTCGTCTGTTTATATATTGTAGGCCTAAATTCCTCGAAAGACCGCGAAAATTCTACAGGTCTCCAGAGCAATCCACGCATGTCCGTTCTTGCACGAGACTACACGTCTAGACACGAAGTCACCAGCACTTCATTTACAAACATATGATTGGTCTACTTAATTCAAGAAAATTCTAAATGTTACCCTAAATAAATAACAACATATTACTTTAAACTTCGAAACAATAATATAAATATGGAAAAAATGAATAATAGAAATGAAAATCCAAACACAACACGACATGTTGTCGTTTACAAAATATTTACACATTTACATAACAGTCACTCACAGCCCCCAGGTTGTCAGGGAATTTATCAAGGTGGCTGTTCAAAAAATAAAGCTTGATGCTCATGTTGCACCCGAGATCACGAAAAGCGAGGAGCATTCTGTTCACAAGTTCACTGTAGTTCTCCGCCTTATTGTTTCCAAGGAAGTTCTGAACGACTGCCACAAAGGATAACCATGCTGCCTTTTCTAAAGCAACAAACTGATCATCACGAATTAGGGTTCGAATCTGTGGGCCATCAAACACGCCTGCTTTGATCTTCTCAAATGATAACCCTGGTAAAGCTGTGATGATGTGTTGGAAACATTCACCTTCGATTTCCAGTGCCTTGACAAATTGCTTCATCAAACCTAATTTGATGTGAAGAGGAGGAAAGATGATCTTATCTCTGCTTACAATTGGGTCTTGTATGATATTTGGCATGCCTGCTTCAAGGGTGTCACAAATAGGCCAGTCCTTCTGGACCCAATGTCTGTCTCGTGCTCGGCTGTCCCACATACAGAGGAAACTTCTGTTGTCCAAGAAGAAAGTTGACCATCTCTAAGTCTACACAAATGATCCAGTTGTGCTCATGATATTTTAATAAGTCCATGACCATTCTCATATCATTATAGTCTTCATGCAAATGCACTGAGTGACCGACAGGTACTGCTCCATAAACATTCCCATTATGTAAAAGAACACACTTTAGACTGCGTTTTGAACTGTCTAAAAAGAGTCTCCATTCAGCAGGATTATAGTAAGATACACCCAGTTCTTTGAAAAGCCCTTAGATGTCATGGCAGTAAACAAACTGTCTGTCTTCTCAAAAGAAGGTCACAAAAAGCTGATCACGCTTTCTGAAATATGATACTTTAACAGAGTGATCAACAAGATTTCTGCCTTGTAATCTTGATGCCAAAAGCTCTGCTGCTTCCTTTGAAAGACCTAAATCCCGCACTAAATTATTCAGTTCAGCCTGGGGAAGAGGCTTGGGGACAGGGAAAGGTTCAGTGTCTGAAGAACAGTTCTCCGATTGTGTACACTTTTCTGACAATTCACTGTCACAACGGTCTTGTTCGCTTGTATCATGTCCAATGTCTTTATCGTCCAATGAAGGCAAGCCTTTGAAAACTGGAACAGGAACTTCTTCAGAGTGCGGAGCAGGCCGAATAGCTGAGGGAATGTTCAGATACGTAATCTTATGTCGGTTTTTCTTCCCAACACCAGTTATGTTTACCATGCAGAAATAACAGTCAGTTACATGGTTGGTGGGTTCGCATCAAATAATTGGAACACCAAAAGGCAGACCATTGCGTTTTCCTTTGGTCCAGTCTGGAAGCATTTCCTCACAATTGTGGCACACAACATGAGGAGCCCATTGCTTGTCTTGATCACCAAGATGAACTTCAAAATATGTTTTGTAGGCACGCTTGACGAACGAGGATATGCTACGTCTCTGACGATTGAGTGTGTAGCATCCACATATGTAGCAGAAGACATCAGGCTTGTTTCTGCAATGATATCTATTTTTGGAAGCCATGTTTGATCTGAAACAAAAGAAGAATGATCAAAATATTAGAAGCTATCTATATATATATGGACGTTAAAATGCTTATACATGGTTTACGCAAGTTCACATTGTACAATTTCATTAACCTCAAATTGCATACAAACTAGAGCTTGTAGAGAAAAACTAATTTCAGATTTGAAATCAGCGCCTAAAACTCCTTCAGAATAAGTTAAAATATCCAATGCAACTCAAAGTTACTGAAAAAGTGTTCCCCAGTGTAATAATTTCCGATAGGTGGAAACTATGTTCTATACTGGCGTATAACAGAGGTGGGTTTACATTGGTATAACTCAAAAAAACGTTACTTCAGCATTTAGTGTAATCACTACGAATAAAAAGGGAAGTTTGACATCAATGTTTCGTGTAAAACCAAAGTGTTGGTGTAATTTAGAAAATTAGTTTCATTGAAATAAAGCTGTTATCAAGGCATTATTTTTAAAGGTTTTTTTTACATAGCAAAGCTACATCGGACTATCTGAACTCCTGATTTTAGCATTGTAAGTATTATTTTAAAAGTGTGGAGTTATGTGACATGTCCATCAAAAGCGTCCCAAGCGTTGTTTGTTGGAAATGACATGTGTTTAATATGTACGCTATACTCCACTCGGTCAATTCCCTGTTCTTCGAGACTGGTATGATTTTGTAATCAAGAAAAGAAAAAAAAAATTGATCGCTCGACTCTCAATTTGACTGTTGTAGGTTCAAATCCTTCTCCTACCAAACATGCTTACCATTTTAGCGGTGATGCGTTATTATGTTACAGTCAATCCCACTATTAGTTGGTAAAAGAATAGTCCAAGAGTTGGTGGTGTGGTTAGTATTGGCTAACTGCCTCCTCTCTTGTTTATCACTGCTTAATTATGGATGGATAGCGCAGCTAGCCATAGGGTAGCGTTGCGCGAAACTCAAAACAAATCAATCTAGGGCTGTACTTACAATCATTTCATTTTCAAAGGATAAAATAAAAGTGCATCATACGCTTTTTTTTTCGTCAAGTATCACTTAGCTTCCATAAAACTGGAAATGTGTTTATCTGATTACTTCTTTAAAATAAAACTTAATAGCAATATTTTTCGTTTTGTGTAGCTATTTACAAGTCAGTTACTGGATACCTACAGACAGACCATTGTACAAATGTATTTTAAAGACGACAGGTACGGTACTAAAACTTTAATTAAAATACAGTACAATATTTTGACCGTCTTAGGTCATCTTTAGGTTAACAAAAAGGCTTTGTAACCATTGTACAGCTTTGCACTCCCCTCTCCCCGTAGCACAACGGGGTCTTTCCTTTATTATTATAATATATACACTATATCATTCATCGCTCTTTATTAAGTAGAAATCAAGTTTTGATACCCGTGAGAAAAAGAGCACATGTAGCGCCTTGCGTAGCTTTGTGTCTGGCTTTAACCGAACCAAATGTTTACAAAGTTTTCTATTTTGTTAACTCACTGGCTTGAAAAAAAAAAAAAAGAATTATACATTTTATAAATTATGTTAAATTTTAATGGTTAAAAATTCAAAATATAAAAACTGTTTTCTTTTTTAACAATATACACATTTTTGGCCACTAGGCTCCTTCTGGAGTTTGTCCTGAAGAAACCATGTTTTATGTTAAACATTTGTAGATCATTCAACTACTGCCAGAAGGCGCTTTCTGACATACTTATTTTATGGTTTTGTTTTAATTAAACTACAAAATTGGCTATCTGCGCTCTACCTACTATGGGCATCGAAAACTGAATTATGGTGTTGCAAGTCCGCAGGCATACTGCTGTGCCGCTGAGGGACCATTTTATGAAAAGAACCACCGTGTATCCTGAAATATCTCTGATATGTGCTATTGTAATAGAATGCTTTGGTTTAATATTTCACTAAATCCAATTCATAGTCGATAAACATCAATAATTTTTCGTAGCTTTCAGTCGTTACAGGCTGTAATTTAATAGTCCTTTAAATGATTCTGGCGTACTTAACTTTCATCAGATGAGGTCGATAAATATCTGCAGTATATTTTTTATCTATTATTTTTACAAACATTTCTTACATAACGTTATCCTGACTTAATAGAGAGCACAGTTTAACTGAAGAGCAAATTAGCTTTGTTCCAGGGGGGAGCATTAGTTGACTGGGAAATAAAAATTTTCTTTATTTTATGCACGCAACTATACAAAAAGCTAAACTAGGATAACTGTTCTTGGAGTTAGCTACATAGATAACCAAAATGTTATAACTGCTCAAAGAGTTAAATACAAAGACAGAACTGGAAAATTTTTGTCTAAAAACTGATTTTGAAAATAGCAAACACAATAACCTTTGTAGGATCCTTTTCTACTCACTGATCAAATAACCGAGGAGTAATCAACAAAAACTATTGGACAAATTGCTTTAATTGATCAATAATCGATTATTTGACAGTGGCTTTTCTGTCAATCCGTTTCTGGACACTGATGATGAAATATCCCAGAAAGCTACTGGATAGTATTTTTATGCACACTGGTGGTGGTTTTCGGAACCATTGCTCAAAAGGCAACATTGTTATTTTACAGGTAGTAAAAAGATTATTAAATATGATACATGTGTAAGTTTTAAATTGTAAACAAATACAAACAAATCAAGAAATGTTGTTCTTGAGGTATAAAACAAATAAAGAACTTAAGCTCTAAAGAAGTTAAACAAAGAAATGTTGTTCTTAAGGTATAAAACAAATAAAGAACTTAAGCTCTAAAGAAGTAAAACAAAGAAATATTGTTCTTAAGGTATAAACAAATAAAAACAGACAGCTTAAGCTCCAAAGAAATAAAAACAAATTGAGTTATTTGTTTGTTTGTTTGTTTTGTATTAAGCACAAAGCTACACAATGGGCTATGTGTGCTCTGACCAACACGGGTATCGAAACCCAGATTTTAGCGTGCAAGTCCGCAGACATACCGCTGAGCCACTGGGGGGCGACAAATTAAGAAATATTATTCTTAAGGTTTGATTTGTTTTGAATTTTGCGCAAAGCTTGCTGTCTCTAATTGGGATACTGTTTTACCAACGAATAGTGGGATTGACCATCTCAGGGCGAGTATGTTTGATGCGACAGGGATTCGAACCCGCAACCCTCAACTTACGAGTCATACGCCTTAACCCACCCTGGCTATGCCGGGCCCGTTATGAAGAGGTTCACTGAAGTGCTTCTTTTAGTTTGTGTACACCATATGAACAACTATTTTAGAATAATCATCTCTGTACACCTCATTAACAAAATTTTTGGAATGTGTCTTTGCTTACAGTTTTTAAACAATATTCCTCCAATGTTTTTATTTATTTCTTTAAAGCTTATGAATGACATTTGTTTTTCTATTATTTTATTTGTTTGTATCTTTAAAACAATATTTCTTGGTTTGTTTTTATTTCTTTAAAGCTTCTGTTATGTTACTTTTTTTTCAAATATGGCCCCGGCATGGCCATGTGGTTAAAGCACTCGACTCGTAATACGAGGGTCGTGGGTTCGAATCCCCATCACACCAAACATGCTCGCCCTTTCAGTCGTGGGGGTGTTATAATGTGGCGGACAATCCAGCAATTCGTTGGTAAGAGTAGCCTAAGAGTTGGCGGTGGGTGGTGATGACTGGCGACCTTCCCTCTTAGTGTCTTACAGTGCTGAATTAGGGACGGCTAGTCCAGATAGCTCTTGTGTAGCTTTGCGATAAATTTCAAAACAAACAAACTCTTCATAAGGTCCATGTATATAGCACAAAAACGCTTGAGACATAACGTCCATAAAGTATATATAACATTTCATAAGATGTAAACCTAAATGTTCCCTCAAGAGATGTCATTCGTGAGATAAATGCATAAACAAAAAATCGAAAAAGTAACCAATAGATACAAAAAAAAACACTCGAGAAATACTGTTCAATAGCAGTGTACATAAACCAAAGACACTTTAAATGTTTATCTTAAACAAACAATCATAAAAACTGTTGTTTTTTTCCACAACTTTGTAAATAAAAAAGGAACGTCTGCGCTAAGATTTTATGAAACGAGTTGTAGAGATGTTACAACATATTTTGTTTATTAAACTTTACAAGACTGTATGTCTCTCTAGATACGTACTGGTGTAAAAATAAATTTCACTAGATTTCCTCGTGCATTTATTTTCATGTCAGATCGAAAACAAGTGATCAATCATTTTCCTATGTTATAATTCGAATACTTCGAACTAAGTCAAAACAAAGTAAAAATTAAGAGTACCAAGTATATATCTGAATCGATATTACATAAAGATATCCAAATCACAACATAATTATTTATTCTAAAATGGAATTAAGACTGAGGCACGCTAAAAACGAAAAAAAAACACAAAAAACGAACAGTATGTAAAGTGAACGAGGCGTAAACGATTCAAGTTTTACAAATTATATTAATTAAATTTCCCGTGGAGCTTTAAACTAATGTGAAGGTGGATGACAAGCCTCAGACATGTTATTTTATTTAAAACAAATCCAGAGTATTTGCGTTTTTGAAGTGAGGCAAGTTTAAAACACAAGAGAAAAACGATTATTTTGTTGGTGTCACGTTTTGTGTAACATTCTAAAAGCACAGTGACATCTAAAAAAATGTATTAGAAATCTGAATAAATTACTTTTCTTTTCCGGGAAGATTTAATGTTCTTTCTTGTTTGTTTGTCCCCCAGTGGCTCAGCGGTATGTCTGCGGACTTACACGCTAAAAACCGGGTTTCGATACCCGTGGTGGGCAGAGCACAGATAGCCCATTGTGTAGCTTTGTGCTTAATCCAAAACAACAACAAATTGTTTGTTTGTTTTTCATATTTAGCGATATTTGTAATTGTATCAATGACATGCTGTCATAAATTATTTACGAACTAATACGAATGGTTTATTATTTTTCAAGATCACTGTATGTAAATACTATTTCTTCAACTTAATAAATATTTACGTTTTAAATAGAAATTATGACGTAAACAATTTAAAATGTATAAAACTAAAATATCAAGCTAGTTAATTTTTTGTCTTAGTTCTTGGTTTTCTGGGAATTTTCGCAAGTATTTAGTAACCAAAATTTTATTTCTGAATGAAACATTTTGTGTGAACTTCCAATGACCTAAATAATATCTACTTATTATGCATACGCACAAAAAACCATGCGTGGACGTTGCGCAATTCTGAAAAGATTTCAGATTCTTCACGCATTGAGCAATGACCTTTCACCCTACTTGAACTAGGTGAAACTGGTTTAGGAGATGTTTTTATGATGCCATCCACGTTCACTGTTTTGAGGTCACGTAAAGTTGACTGTAAACAACAGTGACAGCACAGGAACAAATCTAACGACGAAAAAACTATAGCTTTGTCGAATATAATTAAAACTGCATGCTTTACCTAACGACCTAGGTAACTAACACCCCTTTCTCGAGTGTCGTATATACCTTGTTTTTTAGGGTCAGCAAAACACTGGAAGTCAATAGGCCTTATATTCGTGGCAGAAATCATGCTTAGAGTTTAGTGTGATTTATTTTACGGATATTAGATATACCCTACAACGTTTTTTTGCTATTCCTTGTGATCACTACTACGAGCCATTATCTTGGTTCATGATGTATATAAAGCGAATTGGATTAAAGATAAATCAACGAAAAAGTGAATTTTTGATACGGTAATTTCTCAGACGATCAGACCGTTATTTTGTTACATTTTCTGAGTTTTAATTTGTGATTTTGTCAAAGCAAGAGAAATATTGAATTGTTATATCAAGGGGAAAATTTCTTTGTATTGAATATCTAAGCCTACTGTAACGTCAGTTATTCTAAGCATGGCACTTGAAGAAATAAAACGTATTGTTCTTGTAAATTTGTTTGTTTTGAATTTCGCGCAAAGCTACTCAAGGGTTACCTGCGCTAACCGTCCTTAATTTAGCAGTGTAAGACTAGAGGAAAGGCAGCTAGTCATCACCACCCACCGCTACTATTTACCAAGGAACAATGGGACTGACCGTAATATTATAACGCCCCCATGGCTCAAACGGCGAGCATATTTGGTGCAACGGGGATTCGAACCCGCGACCCTCAGATTACGAGTTGAACGCCTTAACCCACCTGTCCATGCCGAGCCTGTTTTTTATAAATAGACTCGACTTTCCAATATTGTTTTTATTGAAAAATCCAAATGATTAAGCCAACAATATGAACTATTACAATATAGTATTGTTTGGATGTAACTTTAATATCCAGGCTCGCGTTAAAAAAAAAAAAAGAGAGAGAGAGTAAATATATTCTATATTTGACCACAGACCACCTATCCTTTCATCCATGGTTAAAATATAAAACAGACAACAATAAAACGTTTTCAACACTGCAATATTTTTTTAAAATTTCAATTTAAGAATGGGAGATTAGAGAACTTTAAAAAGTACAAAAATAAATTAGCTAGTTTAAAGTGAAAATGCAATCGTAAAAAAAAGGATACAAATAGGTCTAAAGATCGGGACACAGTTCTGGCATTATTTCCTCAAGCTCAAAATAACTATTTTTCACTCCACGTCTAAAAGCTGTAATATTCAGGAGAATCAAAACAAGGATTTGTAACTTACAAAAGTAACGTGAACTCCATGTCTTAAACCTTAAACTTCTGTCTTTACTTTTTTATTTTCCCGATTGTATTTTCACTTCGAGCTGGCCCGGCATGACCAGATGAGCAGAGGTTAAATAACCCATTACGTAGCTTTGTACTTTACAAAGAACAAACCAAATTAAATATAAACCCCCAAATCGATTTATCAAACTTCTTTATGCATAGAAAAAGTATCACGAACGTTATTTGGGAATCGCTAGTTTCTTATAAATAATTGAGTGATCCTTCACGGGATGATTAAAAATAGAAAGTTCCACACAAAGTAGCTTCAAAACACTCAAGCATCAGTTATTTTTTACAGATTCATGTGCAATAAAAATGACGTCAGTCTGTTAACAAAACATACAGGGTTGAAAGGTCAAAAAACATTATAATTAATGATTCAGATATCTCGGAATACACATTTCGGAGGTCTAAAACAAGATACACTGGCATATCTTTAACATATCTGAGTACAAATCTCAATGATATTGGATAATATGTCGCTTAAAAAACAATGCGGAGAAACGAGAGAGAAAAATTCATAAATACGAACCACACAGTAAAGTGAACACTCCACGTTTAATATTAGAGTTAGAAAACAATAGGGCAAACACGTTTGTACCTAAAAATGCGAAATAAAAGATAGGTTATAATACGTTAGTCACTATTTCAACCGTGTTTGCATTTATTATTTGCAACTTTGGGAGCTGCCA
Source organism: Carcinoscorpius rotundicauda (assembly GCA_011833715.1). Lineage (NCBI taxonomy): Eukaryota > Metazoa > Arthropoda > Merostomata > Xiphosura > Limulidae > Carcinoscorpius > Carcinoscorpius rotundicauda. The sequence continues at coordinate 3,968,713 of CM022403.1, read as the reverse complement.
GATCTACCCTGATCGATTAACTTAACAACCAAAACATGAACTTTTTCAAAATCACGGAAAAAGATAAAAGCAAGAGGTTATCTGGGGAAAGAGTTTGAACAACCACTTAAGTATTATAAAAACTCTAAAATGTCCACTACTTTCTAAGTTTTAATAAACACACGAATTTCACGTCAATCACTTACACTTTTATGCAAAAGAAGAGATTCACATTTCTTTACGTAAAAGGATTTCCCCTACATTGCACGGGACGACCACATTACATAATTACGTCAGTATCTTTATTTGAATTCACAAATTCTTAAAGCTTGTTATGATTCGCGGTGTCAGCCACCTGTCATAGTTCAAAAGTAAAATAATTTGCAGAAACATAACCCACACATGCAACTTTTGCATTGCAGTTATTTCAAATATTCAGCGTTTTGGTTTTCATTAAATTATGAAAAGTTAAGACAGTAGGAAAGAAATTAAAACCACCTTCATTAGAACCAACGTATGCTCAGATTCTCAGAGTTTTTGCATACAAAAGAGCAAAATATTTCACTGTAGGGTTAACTTAGAGTTGAACTTTTTGTTTTAGTTGTAATGACCTAGAAAAAAGTTCTTATTCTGACGACGTTGTTAAAACAATTCTATAAACTGAGGACTAGTTCCTTCCTTTCTCCTTTTTTGTTCATATTCATATGATGTGGGTCACATCTTATTAAAAACTAAAATGTGCTCCGTTATATTAAAAATTAAACGCTAAAAACGATATTACATTTTTAAGGATAACTACAGGCCCTTATGCAAATGTTTGAAAGAGGAGTTCTAATTTGAAAAGTCTAAACTAATATATATTGCTCGAACCGTCCACAAACATCCAAAGAAAAGCCAACAAATTTTTCTGTTGTAATGCTGCATAGAGTGACAGACTTAAATTAACATAAATATGCAAGGGTTATTACAGTAAAGTACTATAGTACCTATACAGAGTAGTTATTAATTTATAAGTTATATTACTAATGTAAACAATTCTGTATAACAACAGTATATTAGATATTTCAATCATTGGCTGTTATATGCGCATAAACAACTGAAATAACTTGTTAACCATTAAACGGCGGAAACGTTGAAGATGGCAGCATCAGTAGATGATGGGTTATTCTTCTGTGTGTGCGTTTTCTTATAACAAAGCCACATCAGAGTAGCTGCTTAGCCCACTGAGGGGAATCGAACCCATGATTTTAGCTTGTAAATCTGTAGACTTACTGCTGCACTAGCGGGTCCCTATTCTTCTAAGCGTACTTTTCCATAAATAACTTAGATACAGTTTCAGTGTTGATAGCAGTGTCGTAAATATTGTGTATTAAAGCTAGAGCATTTGGTCTTCTTTCGTTTTCTGTACACTACAAGTAGTTATTCAATTGGCAGAGATAAAATGTCAAACATTCAGTTAAATTAAGTGACAGCATTTTTATACGTCACAAAAATAGGGGAGTCAGCAAAATTCACTCCCTCCTTGCTTACATGCGTGAACTACATCATGGAAAAAAACCCATAAAATGTAATTAGTTGATTACACATTACACAGTTTGATGTCTCTTGTCACCAATTATCTAACATCCTTTTTTGAAGTAAGTGTTGTAAAAATGTGGCAAAAAGTCTACACCTCTCAAATTACTCTTATACTATGCAATTAATGCTTTTCTTTTTTAAACGAACATTTCAAGCACAAACCAAAATTCCTGCGTTTGAGATAGTTTAAGCTCTGGATTATTATTTCATGCTGATTCTATGGATGAGATAAATTGTTTAAAAGTTAGCGGCTCTGTACTAATTACTTGGGTACTCGTGTATTTTATGCATTTAAATTTAGGCCCAATATGGCTATGTGACTAGGGCGCTCGTCTCGTAAACTGAGGGTCACGGGTTCAAATCGTGGTGGGGATTTTATAAATTAACGATAAATTCCACTATTTGTTGGTAAAAGAGCAATCCAAAAGTTGGCGGTAGTTAGTGAAGCATATCCTATAGAATTTTACTGCTAAATTAGGGACGGCTAGCGCAGATAGCCCTCAGGCAGCTTTGTACGAAACTTAAAATACAAAGAAACGAGCATTTAGATTTGCTTACATCATTCCCCCACGCCTTTGCCAAAATATTACATTCCACTTGTGGCTGGGTTGCACCAGACATTCCAATAGGAAGAATAATATTGTTGAAAAGTCGAATATTACTTTATTGATACTAAAATATATTAATAAAGGTTAATTGAGAAAGATTTCTTAAAAGGAGCTTTAAATAGTTTACTGTGAGTTTATGTAAATATTTGTTTTGTGAGAGGTAATAGTAACACAATGTTATAGCCAGAGTTGAGAAAACATAATTTTTCATAATCTAATTAATAAGTTATATGATGACTTATGCACACTTATTAGTTCTTTTATCGTATTGATGACCTTTGTTTGCTTTTATTTCATTTATTGCTTAAAATAGAATTCATGAATATTTACATTTATTTATTTTCTAACCATTTATCATCTAATCTATATGCCCCTGGTGGTTCGGTGGTAGGTTTGATCATCAATTATAACGCTAAAAATCCTTTCGTGATACTCGTGATGGATCCGATACATTTGGCCGAATTATGTTGCGTTCCTTTTAATAACAAACAAAAACCTATTATATAATAATTCGCGGACCCTACTGAACAAACAAGAGTATGATGCTGAAGTTGAGAAATAACAGTTCGAGATTTTCTTTTCACACTAGATTAAACAGAACTGCACATTAATGAAACAGTAGTCATGAGTATCATAAAATAACATCCATGTGGATGAGTCATCATCCTAGTTTTGTTTGTTCTGAATTTCGCGCAAAGCTGCACGAAAGCTATCTACGCCCATCCTAGTTAATAACAAGAACATTAGTATTAACTTTAGGATAGAAATATTATTAACTAAATATTGCATGGTTTATGATTTAAATTATGTTGTCACTTGAATAAAAGTGAAATAATAATAATATATACATATATATGAGTTTTTCTGTACAAATGAGACTGAATGCAGGTAGTTCCTTTCGCTTCAAAGAAAAGAGAAAATCAGTTTTTACTGGTTGTAATTTTTACGGAATTTGTACAATACGGAAACAGTTATTTCTGTAAGTTGGAAAAATCATAACAATTGGTTAATAATTCAATAACTTGATATATGAAAATAAATTTTATTCTTGCTTCTTTCACTAACAAAACAATCATAATATAGCTAAGAACTGCAAGTGTACCATTGGACCATAGTACAATTTCTTTAAGGGTATGAATACCATCTCCTGCTGATTTAAAAAAATAGTTGATGATAAACTATGTAATATCAGAAAACTCGATTTTGAAAATTATGTATACATAATGTTTTTTCTATATAAATAATGGTATTTATAAATTTTAATAATACGGCTTTTAAATAACAATGTGATTTTCACGCGTAGTTGTTATTGGTTACGCGTTACTTTTTCAAGCGCAAGAGTTTACAGTATTAGTCAACAACCATCCTGTGTGCATTTGTTTTCAACGTTTAAATATATGTGAATATTAGGTGGAGTTCGTGAATTGTGGTGGTAGTGTAAGTAAAACAGCAATTTGGCAATGTTGTTAAATTTTATGTTGAATTGTATTATTCAAGGTAGTGTTGTTTTTATTTCATAGATTTATTTTTTTTAGTACGGCATAAAGAAATTGTTTGGAGTTTTAGTTGTATTCCTCAAAGTCGAAGTGTTTACACTTGTGTTACTTTCCAGTTATAACGCTAATAGTGATGTTACACGTTAGAACCTGAAAATGTAAATACAATGCTGAGCAAAAACAATTGGAGAACAAGTACTTCAAACATCCATTTTATTTTTAAATTTTCATAAAAACTAAAAACTTAATGTAGTAACTAAACTTACAAAGTTAACGCTTTGAAAATTATATTAATCATTAAGCTACCCAGTGAAAATAAATAGTGCATCTACATATTACAGTTACTAAATTATAAAAAAGGTAATTGTTTTAAAATGAACTCAAAAATGTGAAAAAAAACAAAGAAATAACTGAGTAGGTTTAGTTTTTGAATAGTACAGTTTATGTGAACCAATAGGTCCATTTTGTCCTTACTTTTAATAATTTATCTATGTTATAATCCTAAACCTCAACATACTATTGAAAATATTAAAATTACTTGAATCTTGTGGGTATTAATTATTTGATAATTAATAAGTTATATAGTTTGAAAATAAAGCACTAAAGGCCAACAGTTTTTTCTTATCATTAACATATTTAAATTTTGTTTGTTTATTTTGATAGACAGTGGGAAGTGCCTGAGGGTTGGAGTTACTCTTATTTTCTAAAGGGAATGATGGAAGTTGCCCTAAAATTGAAAATTACACATTATTTATTCTTACTTCTGTAGTGGAAAAAATTCTACAGAATCTGAAAGAAGAAAAAACTTTTTGCAAAATTATATAGTGGAATGTATCATAACAGTCACAATGGTTCAACTGAAAGAAAAGAATGTCTTTCATTACTTACTAATTTGTTAATAGTTTTGGTGATATGTTATTTGTTACCTGAATGATGGAAACATTTGTATTTAAAATTTTGGAAGACTGTGATTGAGGTGCCTCACAGAATAGTAGTCAGAAAAATCACAGTACAGGAATTTGGGAATGGATACTTATGGTCGAAGGATGCCTTGGTGAATGAAAGTAAAAATGTTGTTAGCAATAGAGGTTTACTGAACTGAAACTTTGTTTCCAGTGGCATGCCTCAGGGGCCATTGTGTGGGCTTTTGCTTTTCAGTTGTTTATATCTACAAGTTGGTCTTGACAAAGAGGTTAGTACCTCAAGTCAACAAGACTGACCATTTTCATGTAGTATTGTTAACAAAATGTTAGCATTTACTCATTTACTTTGATTACTAGTTGAAAGAAATTGTAACCTCTATTTTACAAATTGCTGGTTAAGTTGTTGTTAAGGAAATTATGTAAAATTTTGGTTTTCCAATTTTTTAAAAAAGTTTACTTGTTAAAAAGTGTTTATTGGAGGAGCTATCAAGATAGCCCTGAACAATAGAATAGAGCTAATATTTTAAACTTATTTTCTCTTAAGAAGGATAAGAAAATATTATTGAAGTCTAAACGATTATTCAAGGCCTTTGGTTTGATTGTACTGGATTCTAAAGTTAATAGGACTAGGGCATAAAAGCTTAAGTTTGATAAAGATGGTCATTGATCCATTTTAGGCAGTTAATTATTTTACTGGGTGACAAACTTCTCAAATGAGTTAATGAAAACACTTGTAGAAGGTAGCACTTTTATGAGCTTAATGAAAGTCAATAATTTATTGAAAAAAACTATGTATAGATAAAGATGGTGTTCATTTTTACTTTGGGGTGGGTGTGCATGGACAACCTTGTCTGTACGTTATGTTATTGTACTGCTTAGTCAATGAAAGCTTAAGATTGTTGCTAAAAATTTATGTAAAGTCATAAATAAGGTTTGTTTTTTTCTATTGTATATAAACATATTAAGTATGTTTTCTTTTCTTTGTCATACATAGTGTTAAACAGGGTTAAATAACAAGTGAAAATCAAAGATACTTTTTTGGAAGAAATACTATGTTCAAATCATCAGTATAAGAACATGGCTAAAATTCTGAGAATCTATGAGAATGGACCAGATGAAAAGGGAAGTGTGTGGTGTGGGTAAAGTTTGGGAGAAAACTATTAAAGAGACTTGGAATCTGCTAGACAAGATCTTGAAGGAAGAGCAGTTACTCAGTTGTCACTCCTATACATGCCTTCCACATACAGAAAAGGTTTGTTGACCAATAGAAGACAACATTAGTAAAATTACATTTGTGTAAATTAAACAACAGATGATGTTGTATTAAAGCTAGATATATACAACAGATGATGTTGTATTAAAGCTAGATATATACAACAGATGATGTTGTATTAAAGCTAGATATATACAACAGATGATGTTGTATTAAAGCTAGATATATACAACAGATGATGTTGTATTAAAGCTAGATATATACAACAGATGTTGTATTAAAGCTAGATATATACAACAGATGATGTTGTATTAAAGCTAGATATATACAACAGATGATGTTGTATTAAAGCTAGATATATACAACAGATGATGTTGTATTAAAGCTAGATATATACAACAGATGATGTTGTATTAAAGCTAGATATATACAACAGATGATGTTGTATTAAAGCTAGATATATACAACAGATGATGTTGTATTAAAGCTAGATATATACAACAGATGATGTTGTATTAAGCTAGATTATATACAACAGTATGATGTTGTATTAAAGCTAGAATATACAACAGATGATGTTTGTATTAAAGCTAGATATAGTACAACAGATGATGTTGTATTAAAGCTAGATATCTTACAACAGATGATGTATTAATAAAGCTAGATATATACAACAGATGATGGTTGTATTAAGCTAGATATATACAACAATGATGTTGTATTAAACGCTAGATATATACAACAGATGATGTTGTTATTAAAGCTGGTATATACAACAGATGATGTTGTATGTAAAGGCTGGATATATACAACAGATGATGTATTAAAGCTAGATATATACCACCAGATGATGTATTAAAGCTAAGATATCTACAACAGATGATGTATTTAAACGATGATGGAGTAGCTATATATACAACAGGATGATTGTATTAAAGCTAGATATATACAACAGGATGTTGTATTAAAGCTAGATATATACAACAGATGATGTTGTATTAAAGCTAGATATACAACAGATGATGTTGTATTAAAGCTAGATATATACAACAGATGATGTTGTATTAAAGCTAGATATATACAACAGATGATGTTGTATTAAAGCTAGATATATACAACAGATGATGTTGTATTAAAGCTAGATATATACAACAGATGATGTTGTATTAAAGCTAGATATATACAACAGATGATGTTGTATTAAAGCTAGATATATACATTTATTCTCTAACACCACAAATCTTTATATATATATGTCTTTAGTTCTGACTCAATTCATCTAAACCTTCACAATAGTCTCATTGTATACACATTGAAAACAATGATCTCAGATGCTGTTGTGTGTTTTCAGTAACTTTGTCATAATTTATGTTTCTGATTAATTTTAAGACAGTGTTTTTCAAACTTTAAATAGCAGCTCCACCCCCTCTACTCAGTAAAGTTTCCATTGCACACATCCACTTCACATAAAATATGCAAACTATAACAACAAAATCAGCATTTTCTTTCTATCTGTTTTAATTTCTTTAACAAAGACAAAATGTAAGAAATAAAAAAAAATGCTTTTGTGTGGTTATCATCATCTCCTACTCATCTTTTTTTCCATCATTATTTTCTATGTGCTCCAGGTGTTAAAACATCAGTTTCTTTGAAATTCTAAAAGTATCAATAAGTTAGTGCTTTGCTAGGTGATCACCACTAGTTGTGGTTAGTATGCTACATGAACTACCAAATACAAAAGCTTGATATCCACTGTAGTGACTGACAGTGGGAATATTTTAATTATTTTTGTTCAGTGCTAAGTTTATTTTCCATTCTGTTTCTCTTCTTTCTTTCTACTGATTACCTCCTTATAATGTGTTGTAATTAAAGACCCCTTGGAGTGGATTCCTGTACGTGGTGAGGGGACCTCCCAGGGAAGGTTCTGTTCTGTCTCGTTACCTTCTCTGGGATCTAAACATCCACCCACGTGTTTGCCGTGCGTGGCGACCCGTGAAGGGGAGGAGAGAATCCTGGTGATTGAGGGGTCCAACCCTAACACACCACTTTGGCCTCAAATTCCTGTAAACGGGCGGCCCTTGGGTGGCCCCCCTTGGGTCATTCTGCTGGTCCACCTGGGCTAGAGCCAACCAAGTACCAGTGTTGGAAGTTCTCAACGGGTGTTGTGGACATTGTGCCTGATGCTGGTGTTTGGGTATAGTGCTCACGAAACCCTGGCGTTGCTGCATTGTCCTTGCATGACCTTGTAGTGCGTCCCCTTGTATGGCTCCATGGTGGGTGGGGTCAGTGAGTACCGAAACTTTTCTCTTTCCTATGGATCCTACAAAAAATGTAAATAAAATTGTAAAAAAACAGTCAATGGGTAAGCGACCACGTCTTGAATACTCAGAACAGCAATCTCCAACATCAGTAACACACGTACCTCATTTTCTGATATTGCATTCTCTTTCAGAAAAAAAACTTTAGGGCAAATGTCCCCTTTTTTTATTCAAATGGGGCTAGAGGGACTTGCTGGCTCTTCAAAGTCAGTAAAGAAGCTTCGATCTGGTGACATATTGGTTGAAACATCCACATCCCAACACAGTGAACTCCTCTTGAAATCAAAGGCAATTGGCAATATACCTATTGAGGTTACACCCCATGCTACTTTGAATACTTCACGAGGAGTTATTGTTGAAAGGGATTTGAAGAATGTTCCTGAATCGGAGATTCTTGCTGGTCTCTCCACTCAAGGAGTTTCTGCAGTGAGGCGCATCTCCACTCGTAAAGATGGAGTTACACTGCCAACAAATACCCTCGTTTTAACATTCACTTCACCACGTGCACCTGCCACCATCAAAGCAGGTTATCTCATTTGCAGGGTTCGGCCATACATTTCAAACCCTCTTCGATGTTTTCAATGTCAGAGATTCGGCCACTCAAAGACATCTTGTCGTGGTTCCCTGACATGTGCTCGTTGTGGAGGCAAGGACCACTATGCCTGTGATTGTGACATAAACCCACATTGCGTCAACTGCAATGGTTCTCACCCCTCTTACTTTCATTCTTGTCCAAAATGGTTGGAGGAAAAAGAGGTGCAACGTTTGAAAACGACACATAACATTAGTTGTCCTGAGGCTCGGAAATTTCTGTCCACAATCCCATCTCGGACATATGCTGCTGCACTCCATTCCACAACTACAGTGGAAGTGCAGACAGATCTCTCTGTGCCTCCAAGAGAATTGTTTTCAAAACAAATGAAAAGCTTTTTGACCTCCATGGTTAAAAAAGTAGATGAATCAATTTCCACACCCATCTCTGTTCCTCCCATATCTTCCAACAAACCTCAAGATCCATGTCCTTCAGTTTCAAATACAGGTATTTCTTCTGATACATCATTTTCTCCCACCACAATAAACAAAACAATTATTCGTCCTCGTCCTCAGTCACTTGATTCCTCTTCCAATAACAAAAACCTGCCCACTCGACCCAGAGCAGGATCCATGGAGGTTGATAGACCTCCTCCGAAGAAAGACAGTAAAGAAAAAAGACGAGGTCGTAAACCGAAGGGTTCTCCAACCACTTCACCTGCCCGTCCTTAAAAATGGCCACCTTGATACAATGGAACTGTCGAGGTTTACGTTCTAATCTGGATGATATCAAAACGCTGATTGCTTCTTACCAGCCTGTTTGTCTTTCTCTACAAGAAACATTTCTCAAACCTGCTAATACAGTCTCAATTCGGCAGTTTTCTCTGTACAGAAATGACAAGTTGTGTGATGGTCGAGTACATAGAGGGGTGGCACTTTTGGTTGATCAACATGTGCCCACCCTGTCTTTGTCACTCAACACACCCTTGGAGGCCGTAGCCATCCGTATTTCCTTGGGTCGTACCATCACTGTTTGTTCTCTGTACCTGTCCCCTGGAGAGACATATGATCAATCAGACCTGGATGCTCTCGTTGAACAGTTGCCATCTCCATTTCTAATCCTGGGGGATTTTAATGGACACCATCCCCTCTGGGGAAGTGCTGTTATTGTTGGGAGGGGTCGATCTGTAGAGCAGATGCTCTCTGATCACAATCTTTCTCTTTTCAATACTGGTTCTTCCACTTACTTTCATGCACCAAGTCAGTCATTCACCTCCATTGATCTCTCAGTTTGCTCTCCTTCATTATTCTCCCATTTTTCATGGAGGGTTGACAGTAATCCACTAGGCAGTGATCATTTTCCGATCGTTTTGAGAGAGACTGACCGTGGTCGATGCCACCCTACCCGCGTGCCCCGGTGGAAACTGGATCAGGCAGACTGGTCCACTTTCACTGCTCTTGCAAAACTTGATCCTGCCATCAATAGACGACTGTGTTGCAGCGGTAACTGATTGTATTATACATGCAGCTGCTCAGTGTATTCCTAAAACCTTGACATGTTTCCCACGATATCCTCATCCATGGTGGAATTCTGCTTGCAACTTAGCACGGAAGGCTCAAAAACGGGCCTGGGATACTTTTCATAGATATCCCACACTTTCAAATTGGGTTGCTTTCCAACGGGCCAGAGCACATGCTAGGTGGGTAAGACGTCAAAGCCAGAAGGAATCTTGGATTAAGTTCACAACCAGCATATATTCTACCACCAGTTCCAAGATCATATGGGACAAGATTCGAAAGGTTAATGGGCACTACAATTCTGTTCCCCTCTCGATCTTACTCTCTGATGGTCAGGAGGTGACTGATGTCCGGAACATCGCTAACACTCTAGGTGAAAGCTTTTGCCGGGTATCTAGCACTTCTGCTTGTTCCTCCACCTTCCTGGCCATCAAGACTCGGGAAGAGCGATTACCTCTTTCCTTTCAAACTGACTGTTTCTTTGACTATAATTGTCCCTTTTACCCTGGTGGAACTAAAAATGGCCCTTCATCGGTCTGCCCTTCAATGTTAAAGATATATCGTGCACTTATCAGTTCAAAGCATATACATTGAATCTCATGAACCTCCTCTACACCTTCACCATTTGCCACTGTCTTTATAATATACTTCGAAACTTCATTCCTTACCAAAGCATCCCACCTGGGAATGTGTTTTCCTTCCTCGGTGGGCAGTACATTTTCAGAACAGATGATCTGTCATTGCTCCGTTTGGCCTTCACATCCGGCCACAATTGGATGAATTGGGTCTGTCCTTGGATAACATTGCAGATTCCACAGGTCGACGCATCCCACCATGGCTTATTACAGCCCCCAAGTGTGACCTTTCTTTCAATCACCTAAAAAAGGCGGATACTCCAGACTGGAAGTACCGTCTTTTATTCAATGAATATCTATCAAACAATCATTCAGTTCCCATTTATACAGATGGTTCCAAATCAGGTAATTCAGTGGGCTCTGCTATGGTTTGCTATGGGTCAGTAGTTGCACGCAGAATCCCCTCTACAGCTTCTGTGTTCACTGCTGAACTGTATGCCATATCTCTTGCCCTTGATCATATTGCAGCTGAGAAGTACTTTAACTGCACTATTTATACTGACTCGCTTAGTTCTATACTTGCCTTGGAATCACTTCACATTAGCTCACATCCTATTCTCGCAGATATCCGAAACCGACTGGCCCATTTCTCATTAGCAGCTACTTCAATCCAGTTTTTCTGGATACCAGGCCATGTTGATATTACGGGAACGAGCTTGCAGACGTGGCAGCTAAATATGTCTGCCTCAGCACCATCAACCCTATGCCTATTCCGTACATGGACTATGGTGTTGTCTTCAAAGCTCGGCTCCGTGCCAGTTGGCAGTCCACTTGGAGTGAACAACGCGACAATAAACTTTTTCAAATTAAACCCAAAATTGGAGTTTGGCCATCTAGCTTCCGTAAAGTTCGGAGGGAAGAAGTTGTTCTCACTAGGCTACGCATTGGTCACAGTTTTTTAACTCATCATTTTCTTTTATCTGGAACTGATGCACCAATGTGTAGTTTGTGTAACACTCAAATCACTATCAGCCATGTTTTACTTTCTTGCCATCGTTACAATTCTCAACGATGGCAATACTTTAAACATATTTTTTCCCAGTGTCAGTCTGTAACATTGGACAGAGTTATTGGTGATGGTGACTCTGTCCACCTTAATAACGTTTTTAATTTTTTAATGGCCATTAATCTTTTTAATCTCATTTAAGTGTGGTATATTTATTCATTACACCTTTTTAATTGTGGCTCCTTTTTTACAGTTTTATTCTCTCTCATTCAATGTGACATTAAACAATGGCCAGAACATTAAATAACTCGACACCAGGACTGGAAAGGCCAACTTCAGGTGACTAACGCTTCTGTTTGAACTACTCGTTAGTCTTCCTGGCGAGTAACTATTATACTTTCGCTGCATATCATTTCACACTTTTACAACCTTTTTGTACTGGCCATATTGACTCATAACCTGGAACCAGGACGGAAAGACCAACTTCAGGTGACTGACGGTGGTTTCTATACTACCTGTTAGTCTTCCTGGCGGGTTATGATCATTCCCATTCTGCTACAGGTTGTCCTTTACAACTTTGTTGACTGGATGTCGTCATTGGTTTTTGCACCATTTCCTGTTTTAATTGCCATTTTGCTTTTATCTTCAATTACCTTTACACATTTTACTCCATTTACTTGACTTTTATCTTTTTACTGGACATTTGGCTACTCTTTATTACGATTTTGCTGAGTGTCTTTTAAAACTTTTATTCCATTACATTTTGATAATAGCTACTATGACACATAACCCGGAACCAGGACTGGAAAGGCCAACTTCAGGTGATTGAAGGTGGTTCTTGAACTTATTCGTTAGTCTTCCTGGCGGGTTATGATCATTATTATTATGCTATGAGTAAATAGTTTATAACTTTGAAGACTGAATGTCACCATTGGTTTTTCCACCATTTTTTGTTTTAATTGCTGTTTTGTTATTACCTTCATTTACTTTTACAAATTTTACTCCATTTACGTGACTTTTCTCTTTTTACTGAACATTTGGCTACTCATTGTTGTGATTTTACTGTGTGTCTTATAATACTTCTATTATTTTACATTTTGATACTGGTTGCTGTGACACATAACCCAGAACCAGGACTGGAAAGACCAACTTCAGGTGACTGACAGTGGGTCTTGTACCTGCCTGTTAGTCTTCCTGGCGGGTTATGATTATACCTTTTTGATAGAGTAAATACCTTACAACTTTTTACACTCTGCCTTCTATCTTAACCTTGTAGACTAGGTGTCAACATTGGTTTTATACTTTTTTTGTTTTAACTTCATTTCCATTTATGTCTTTTACTACATTTTTACCGGTTGTTTGGCGCAGATAGCCTCGTTGCTTTGTGCCATAAAACACTAAATCAATCAATCAATCAAGTAATTAAAGAAACTAGCAAAGACTGTGTTTTGTTGAATTTGCTCTTTGACCTGCTGTCAGCACACTTTTGTAGGATGTTAAATGACTTTATTATTATGTCTTGAATGGAGCCTTTTTCACATTGCTAGTTTTCAGAATTGAACAGCTGTTTGGTGTTATTAGCTTTTGTTGCTTATAATGTTGGTATATTTCTTTTCTGTTAGTAGACATATTGAGAATGACTTATCTAGATAATTTTTGTTGCATTTTGCTGACCTGAAACATGATATATAAATATTGTTACTTAAAAAATGCAAAAAAAAATTAAAATGTTGCCAATTTTTCAGACCCTGACAGTGCACGTACAGTTGTTTATATAATCAATGAAAATGTAGCCAATTACACCATTGGTTGTGTTTATGGCAGACATGTGTAATTTCAGCATCTACATTTACACCATTACACTTGCATAATCATATTTTTGGATCTTGTATTTTTGAATCTCAGTTGCAGATGGGCAGAATTGTAACAACAGTTATTACTGCTTAGTTACAAAATGACTGTTGAGGGTTGGTTTATTGATACTGTAGACTACAGGTATTGATTGTTCCTCTTAGATCTCCCTAGATAATTTTGGAATTTGAAATTTAGTTTTAAGTACTCATATAAAATACTTAACAGGACCAGTACAAGGTTTGTACATATCCAAATTGTTGATACATTTGACAGTATCTCTTGAATAATTGGTTTCACTAAGTGAGCATGTGTAGCATTAGTGGCATAAATATAGTCATTGAACTCTTGTTACCAGAAATGTAGCACTGTGATAAAATTGCTGACGTTTGCAAACGTTTACAGCTAATTGAAATTAAGAAAACATAACGGCATGGCTATCATGTTAATGAATCCTATTTATATTTATAAAGACAGGAAAATTTGTGGAAATTAAATACTAGAATAGTGAGTTGTAATGAACATGTTGTTTCAAAAGTTGTGTATAATACAAAGCATAATAAAAAGAGAGAAAAAAATATATACAGAGGCTATAAGTCTCTTGAGATTGCTTTATCATTGACAAAAAATATTTAGTCCAACAACTGTAGTATTGGTCATCCATATACCTCCAGATAACAACACAGTCCAATCTATCACCATACATCACAAGTTTAAGTAATAAACTACCTACACAAGTAAGTAAACAATTTTAAGACTGTATTTGCCTAAGATTATGATATGTTTCAAAGATTAACTACTTGTGGTATTTTATAATCTTTGTTAGCCCAGGAATGAAACAACTTAGTTGCTCGTGCCCAAACAAATGTAATCAAGTCTCTGCTCTTTTGTACATCTTTAAAAACAAGAAGAATACAGATTTTTTCCACATCTTGTTTGTAGTTTGTATAAGATAACGTGGTACTATACAAGATCTAACCAGAATCTTATTAAAACTAACTCCTAACCTTTCAGTTTAAAAATTCTTCTGTGTAGATTCCATTTACTGTGTTTGTTAATTTGTGTCTTCTTGTGTTTTACAAAATGAACCTCTCACTCATTTCAGGGCAAAGAGGTGGTCACTGGAGTCATGAGAGACAATGTGGCCCAGGTTCTTAAGTGCCTGAAAGTCTTGTATGGTTTTTCATCAAAGACATTTATTATAGCTCTTCAAATGTTGGACATGTTTCTTGGAAAAATTAAGGTAAAATGTCTTGTGGACCCAAGTAGTTATCAGAGAAATATTCAGTATGTAATATGAAACTGCTTTATATCAGTTTTATTTTAGGCATTATAGAATTCTTTTAATTTGAAATTAACTGGCTACAGATTATTTCAAATGTTTTTACAATGTCATAGGAAGAAATGTGAGTGTAGCTTTCCTGGAAGTTAGGAAAATTTGATTGTGTAGTATGTTAATTCTTTGACTGTAAATGCTTTAAACAGGCATGGAATTTTGGCGAGCTGTACTGTGTACACAACACACTTGCATTTGACTGTTAGAAGCCAACCATTTTCTATATACCAGTGGGTAAATAAGAATTATCAGCTGGTACGTGAGAATGTGAAACTTTTAGAAAATTCAAGTTATTTCTCAAATATTTTTGGTTTTCATCTAAAAAACTGTATTATTATTAAAGCCTTAATTAATTTGGAATGTTTAATATTTCTTTAACTTCTTAAACTTTCCATCAGACTAAAAATTCTGATCTACCTGTCAGATTATGACATCCATCTGATAACACTTATAACTCTTTGGCTGAAAACAAATTCAAACCATGATATTATTCACAAGTGACAGTTATGAAAATAATTCTGGCAAAATGTGCAAAAAATTACAAATTGAAATAATTACTAACAAAATTTAGAACTAAATGAAATGATTTTCAATAGTGCTGCAGATGGCGAGTTACCACTTAAGAAATCTTTGTATTTTGCATGACATCCTCAAATGATTTATAGAATTATTTAATTAATTTCAACATATTTAGTTGTAAAAGTTAATCTTTAACTTGGTAAATTAATTCAGTTTCACACAGTTTAATAAACATTTGTTTTCCTACATTTTCTGCCTTAATGGCTCTCATATTAGAATTAAATTAAGTTTAGGTTTTAGTCTCATCTACAAATGTTCATGTCTTCCCTCTAAAAGTGGTTATAGCCGTTTAACTATTTCTCGGAAAATTATCTACATGCTGTATTATGTACAAAAGTACACATTCATCTATAGTATTTCTCTTTGCATTGACCCGTTTTTAATCATTGGCTGAGCTGACTGTGAGAGGACAGTAGTGTTAACGAACCTTGTTCATCAAGATTTCAAGACAGTAGGGATTAATTTAAACCAAACTTCAATACTATTAAGACTGAAAACACAAGTGTGAAAATTAATGTTCATATTGAATTGGATAAAAGTGAATTGATTCACCAAATTAATAAAATCAAATCTTAACTTGAACTAAGCCACCATTATCTCAGGACATGAATTGTTCTATTTTGCTGTTAAATTTATCTTGCTAACAAGTAATAGAAATACTGTTTTATAGTTTGTTTTATTTATTTAAATATTAGGTCTAAATAATGGGAATGAACTCTGATTTATCAAGTGATTATTCACAAGGAAAAGAACCAAAATAGATATTTTCTTTATTAAATGTTTGTATTTTTTTTTTGTTCAGTGTGGTTGAGTTGTGGTTAATATAACTTTGCATTAATTATTTCATATTCTCACTGGTAGATGATAAAATAATTTAATTCTGTAAAAACTAGAACTTAGGTTACAAAAGTGTAAAAAGAAGTTTATATGTTGGTAATTTTGCTAATTAGATAAATCTTTAGTTCTTTGATAAGTTGTTTTGGCAGAGTACTCTTGATGAAACTTTGTAGAATGGACAGCAATTGCCTATTGTGGAGACACAAGTGTAGAGGATGACATTTCAAAAGTCTTCCTCTACACTTGTGTCTCCACAACAGACCGTTGTCATCCATTCTAAAAAGTTTTATTAAATCTTTAGTTTGCATTCATAATGGTCATCCCTAGCAACTTGGCAGTAAGACGCAATGCAAATAGTTTATTGTACAGTTTGTGTTGAATGAACAGTAAACATAGACGGTTTCTGTCAACAGATCAGCAGTAAGAATGTTTGGAATTTGCCCTTGTGTTTTATAATGATAATTGATGGTGATGCTAGGATGTATTCTTATTGGCTTTTGAATCATTTTCAACTGTGTCTTAACATATTTCTTTTAAAGAAAAAAATATATAACCAGTATATTTTGTCTTTACTGTCTCTCATGATGTTTCATGAATTTGGTGGACAAGATGTCCCTGAAATTAAGTGTGCTTGTAGTGTATAACTGTAAAATGTAAAGCATAACAAGTGACACATGGTTAGTTATAGCCAGCTATGATTGGTTGTTATTTTCATAACAGGATTACATTTAGTTCTCCCACTTTCGTCGATGGCCTCAGTTTGGAGTTTTAAGGGTTGGGTATTGAAAATTGCATATTTTTCTAACATTTCCCTTATATGTACAATAATCTAAATTAGACTTGACACAAAGGTAACTTGTGAAAATCCCGATAGTCTAAAGCTGAAAGACTCAATGTGAATTATTCAGGCAATTTTACAAAGGCCATAGTTCAAATATTTTGCATAAAATTAAGGGTTTTGTCTTGCCATTGTTCTATTTCAATCAGTCTAAATGAAAATTTGGAATTATTTCCCCTCTTTCGATTATGTAGGGGTCAAAAGTAAGAAAAAAAAATATTTTCAGTGTGTATATAATTAGAACATCAATATCTTGGAGATATTGGCTTCATGTGTAAACCTTACAGGGGATTGTTATTGATATTGTTTTGATTTGATCTGGACAATAACAGAGACTTGAATGGTTATAATAATTAGAAAGGGTGATAATCAGAAATTTAACATTATATTCTCTCTTCCTTCAAAATAAAATCATGCCATGTTTTGTTATTTATCTTTCAAATTTCTCTCCCTCTCTCAAACCTCTGCACAACACCATCTATTTTAATATTTGAATTTTTATATGTTAACTGTTGAGAAACTGAATAAACTTGGAATTGTCAAAGCTGTTTTAATATCTTTGATGATGTTTGTTTTATTTATTCAGCTTAATGTTGATGGTTAAAAACAAAATAAGGCTTGCCAGTAAAGTTTCAATGTGATGAAACATAATTTTAGTTAAAATCTTTGTTACACCTTCAGTCATATTCTTCATTTATATAAACAAGATTCTTATAAAAAAAAAAAAAAAAAGCTTTTAATTAATTCAAATTAAAACTTTCAGACTCAACCTAAACACCTATCTTGCATTGCACTGAGCTGCCTGCATCTTTCTTTGAGTGGAATGGAAGAAACGAACAACATATCCCCTTTGGAACTAATCAGAATCAGCCAGAATCCTTGTAGTGTTCGAGACATGTTGCGTATGAAAAGAATCATTATTGAGAAGTTAAGCTGGCAGGGCGAATCTGTAACGGCCTTGAACTTCTTGGAGCTGTTCTATATGCTCTACCAACATGCTTCTGAGATAACCAGGAGAGAAGAATGTTGCAGACAAAGTCCTGTTACATTATTGCTGGAAGAATGTACAAGAAAGCTTGAAGTGGTGGTGTGTAGTCACTTGAGTATGGGCTTTAAGGTATGGTTTTATGATTCGTTGGACTAAAGTAACCATTTTGACTTGCACAGAAGTCTCGAGGTCTTGTACATGTGATTTTTGCCAGATTAAGTTCATTTTCTATGAACAAGTAAATAGCCTTACATTTGAATTAAAGATATATCTTCTCTCCATTTAAACACAACTACATATTCAGAGGTCATAGTTGAATTGGAAGTGATACCAGCAAAAATTCAAATACTCGTTAAAGTTAACTTACAATTAGCAATTAATAAAGCATCTTTTTGTCCATTATATTGATAATTCTCAGGTTGACCCTAAAAAAGAAAGATATGCCTTTCAAAAACACTCTGATTATAGGGTTTTTATAATTTTTTATAATGTGGACTCATGCACACTTCATTATGGTTTAATAATGATGTGTATTTTGTTAAGGTTTGATAGAGCATTAAAAACTGTTTTATATCAAAATTGTGCTTTTGTAAGACATTCTTCCTTCAGCAGGTTTATTTAAAGTATGTTGATAAAAAATGGGTAACATCACAAAAAAAATAGAGGAATTGAAATGAGCTTTCAAAATCCTGTATGTTCTTTTGTAAAAGATTTCATAAAATAGACCCTTATTTTTGCTCGTACTTTGATGCTGAAAGTATTCCTTTTCTCTGTTGTCACATTTTCCACTATTCTGAAAGTTATACACCAAGTGGTAGCTTGCTTATGCACAGTGGTAAGGCAATGCTGTTTCAGCAGCTTTAATCTTTCAGTTAAGAAATACCAATAGATTAAATGTGTTTTATTCTTGCATGCTGTTGCTGATTTCTTGTTGTTATAAAAATAACACAATGATTTTGAAAACTAGTTCATAGTTAGTTTGCCTATAGTCGATAAATATTTAAGTTAGTCTTTGTAAGTCTGTTTTCAGTCTTAGTATTACTTGGGTATCATGTTTTAGGCTCTTGTAGTTCCCCTTCACTGATATATCACAGGTCTGTAAAACTATTGGTTGATGTATTTTATCATGATTTCCAAGAGTAACTAACTTGTTATGGTTTAATTATGATCAGTAGTAAAATGTTATTAGAGGAAATAGAAAAAAACTTGTGGTAAAATTTATGTATGGAGCGCTAAAGAAGTAACGTTAATGTCAGTAAAGATTTTAACTGACAGAGTTAAAACACTGACCTATTGTGATATAAAAACATTCTCACAAGTTTCATAGCCCTCTTCATACACACATAAGGATGGCAATGGATCCGTTTGACCATCTAAACACTAAATTTTAAATATAAAATGCTCAAAACCATCTTTTTGGTATTCTTGAATCTCCTAAAAATTAGCTATATTCACCACATTCCAAGCCCATCCATCATATCATATTAGAAAAACAAAACTATCTTAGCTGAAGGTGACGCCTCATTTAAAGGAAAATATATATATACACGTATGTGTGCTTATTAAAATGCTAATATATTTTAACTTTGAATTCTAGTTAGATTCAAGTATCTGTTTGCATTTTATTAGAATACCACAAAGTAAATTTTTTCTTTCAACAGCATATACCAAAAATAATATATTATAAAAAATTTAGTGCAAAAGTGTAACAAATGATTGCTTCTGATGTTACTTACAGACTGCTTCTTATGTTTAGGTGATATTTTCATTCTCATTCTCTTGTGCCATTGCAACAAGAGTTTAGTTCTGACTACTAAGTGCCACTTGACACTGGATGGATCTAACTTTAGCCGTGGTACTTTATACAGTATTAGCATACCACAGAGCACTATTAGACATGTACTTATACAAGGCAGGTTCTTGTATATGTTATACAAGTTTGAAGTAACAATACTACAACGTGAGTATTTATCAGGCATGCTGTAGCACTGCCTCTGTAGGGACGGCTCATTATTTATAAAAATGATATTTTAAATATCTCTTCGAAGTCACTTTACTATACAGTATTTTCTTTTATAATAATATTTATGTAATGACTGAGTCACAAGTTCAGAGAATGTTTGCAAATATCAAAGGAAAAAGTTTTTTTTTGTTCTTTTTCTGTTACATGATAAATCAAAAATCGACAAAATAAATGGTGTCATCCGATTTCACTGGGGAAACATTTTCAAATGGAGTATCAGATTTTATAAATATTATTACTAATAGCTAGTAGTAATAGTAAAAAAAAATCATAATTCAAATGTGAACAGTGTTATCATTACACCTTGAAGTTAGCTTTTTTACAAAAGTTTGGTGTTTCTTTAGAAAAGCTTAAATAAGGTGAAACAAGAATTACCAGCCAAAAATAGATAAACAATAAATATCACAGTTGGAACCTTACTATATATAGAACTTAATTATGAATATGACCTTCCCATATGTATTGCAATACTGTATCAAAAAAAAAATTAATGAAAGGAAGTAAATGTAGTGATGGCTAATATCAATCCTTCAGAAACAATTCTGCCATGTTATTTGGTAATGATGGTATTAAAATGTAAAAAAATTAGAATGCCCTCGCTTAATAACTTGATAAGTTAGTTTTATATCCAGAGTCCTGTGAATTCTAAACTTATGCTCCCTGCTAAATACAGGAAACTAATCTTTGTATTCATTTAGTGCAAGAGTAAGTATTACAATATAATTTAGAATAACAGATATAACTTAAATATGAATATTGTACTATCACAAAACGTGAGACAAACACTAAAATCACTTATCATACTATAATGGAATTTTGTTTATATGATACTGGAAAAACTTTTTTTTTATCATGCAATGTTCAATCTCCATTTTTCTGAAATTTTTATCTTGTGTGTATATTTGGAAAAGGAATCACAATTTTCCCATTTCATCCGTGTTTCCTATCACAGAGAAGTTTTTAATTTTCTCCATTCTCAGGATGCAGATATGATGTTGTGAATGCATCTCGCATGTGAATCTAATGCACTGGTACCATGAGAAATTGGCTTGTGAGAAGTAATTTGTAAAACTGTGTTTTTAAAAGTCCTATAATAACTAACCAAGTAAGCATTATGATAGATTTGTGTAAGGTCTTATAGCCAGTATAATCATTTCCCATCAATTGTGTTTATTGATAAACTAACATTATTCAAATGTCTCTTTTTGTCACATGGATCAAGGGGAGTGTATTAGCTTTAGCTATACTTAGCAAGGAGATACAAACTAAAGAAGGTGACCACTGGAATTGGAAAGCCTGTATAACAGACCTTCAGGTTTATTGCAAGGTATGTTTCATTGGAGTAAAAATCCAGAAAAAAGAAAAATTTGTAGTATGTACAAAACATTCACAACTAGAATCAGTTTTATCCTAATCTCTCAAAGATTGTTTGTACATATGACACTGTTAGATATATTCATGTACGTGGTTATATGTTACAGTTCGGTGTTAATTGTTTAGCTTACTATCCCATGGGGGACAGTTACTTTTTAAATATACTTGTCTTCACTGATACAGTTTTGTTACTGACTTAGGTGTATCTAGTTATTATGTAACTTACTAAAATTATTATAGTAAATACTTATTATTTTTCACAATTTATTATAATGTATCAAAATATTAAGAAGATTATTTGACTAAATGTCTGGTAAAAACAAAGAAATATGATAACATAAAAAATCAAATTACTTGAATTTTACTAGGTTATTGGAGAAATTTTTTTTTTTTACACTTAGTAAATATTAAACTAGTTGTTTACTTTCTCTGCCTTTTATTTTCCCCTTGCCACTGTCTATCTGAGTCAATTTTAGTGTAAATCTAGACAACTAATAAGATAATTTGGAAATATTATGTCACTATATCACAGATGTAAATCTATTGTAAGAAAAACAAAATTAATGTCATCATACTTTTGTTATATCTGTTTTTAACGCTATTAATGTTCTACAGAAAGCCTTAGTTTTATAGCAAGAAATTTTCCTAAAATCATTTTAAAACTTTACATAATATTTTTGTGACTGAATTAAATTGTTTCATGTCAGCAATTTACTCCAGGGTTGAATGTCTATTTACTAATGAATATTAGTATCATGTATTATGTACTACTACTTTATGGTAGTTTCATTACTGTGTTACTGAAGAAATATGGTTTATTATATTTATTAACATTTCACTAGTTGTATGATCAAGTATCTACTTGCCCTGATCTAATACCAACTTGTTCCAGACAGTTGGACAATCGTTAATATCAAACCATAATTCACTAATAAGCATTGAATGTGTTACACAAACATTACATCATTAGAAACTGAGCTTTAAAGAATTCATATATCTTGCTTGGAATGTTTGTTGTGCTATGCCAAAAATATGCAAGACATTAGCCTGGTCTGTGCTAACACTAACTTAAAGTTTTCAGATCTTAAATACTAGTATCTGTTAGGCTTAGCTAATGGGTTTCTCACTGCACTTGACAAGCATTTTGCTTAATAAATTAATTATAGAGTGTAGCGAGCAAAGGCATTTCTTGGTACAAATGAAAACAGATTACCCTAAAGTGAAATAAATTGTATCTTCTGTGCATTATTCACATGAAAAATGAGCTGCACTTGTTGGAATTTTGTCAGATGTGTCATAAAGTTATGGGTAGTTTGCTTGAAAAGTTTCAAATGTTAAATAATGGCCATTTTAGAAAGTTTTGTAAACTAAACTATAGACACTTGAAATTGTCATTTCCATTATCTTCACCTATTTCTGTAACTACCATATGTTAGTGAAAGAGTATTTTGTAAACATTATAGCAGTGAACCTTCCTGATAAAAATAAAATCATTTGTTCCCAACAGAGAACGTTGTGACTCGTAAAGTAAAACTGCTATTACAATGCCCACCTATTACATCACTTTATTTACATGCAATTCAAACTTTCTAATAGCTGTATACAGGTTATCATTATTGTTATAACAGTTTTTTGCATATATCCTAAAACTGCATTTGACACATTAGACTTCTTATATTTAGAGTTTGTCATTAACTAGAATTGGGTTGTGTGGGTAATTCTGGAAAATTACTGACTTTTAACTTCTGTTTGAATAATTATTTTAATATATATATATTAAAGGTTTTTCATTGCATTTAAATGTTAGCATGATATTAAATTTTTCTTACTTATTTAATCCATTGTTCACAGCTAATGTAAATCTGCCTACCAGGCCATTCAAAATACTTGTACTGTATGATGTTAATTACAGTTGAAACTTTGGCTGGTAATTAATGATTTGAATTTGGTTATGTACTTTCATTCCTCTTTGATAGACCATCAGTTTGCCCTAAACAATGTGTTGAAGTATTTTGTTATGCTGAGTTCCAAAAATTGCTGAATATAATCATTTCAAATCAATTGCTTGTTTATATTTCTTTAAAATCATAACTGAACTGGTTGTGGTATAATCCTTTGATAAACAACTTGTATAAACTGAATTTTAGATAAAACGCCAAGAGTTGAAATCTGCACAAGCAGTTGTTACAAGAGTGATTTCAGTTTACAATCAAAAGTGCTGTCTTCCCGATCCACTGAGGCAGAAACTTTCATGGAAGTTATCGGTTCGCACTCTGAGGCAGTTGAGGCTACTAAATCGGTGGCGCTTCAGTCAGCTCAAACCAGTGTATGAAGTGGAGAGCTGTCCGAGTGGAGTTGATTTAGCATGGTTAGTTTGTAATCTTATAAAATGAATAGTAAGTCAATATCCCTGAAGGTTACTTTTACACTGAGAATTTAAACACAAGTATATCCATAAGTCAGAGTCCTTCAAGTAAACAAACTTGAATCAAAATATTTTGTAATTACTGTGACAGAGGTTATCTGTTCCAATGCCTCGTATAGTTGTGTTTATTAATCGTCTGTCATAGTTTATTGAAGTAGATAATTTGTTTTTAATTGCACCAGTAGTGATAAGTGTTGAATCGATCAAACTTCTAATACAGGACTTTGAAACCCATTAGTTTCTATTAATTTCTCTGTACTCTAATCTATAAAATGTATGTAGTCTGATTTAGCAGCATCAGATTGTTAAAAAAAAAACTTTTGCTCTGATTAATGCATTTTTTGATCTGTGAAGTTAGAATCCATTGTACAGATTTTCTACTAAAATTGAGATATGGTCTTTATAATGCCATGTCGCATTCCTTGCCTGTATGTTTAATATAAGTTAAACAGTATATATTGTTATTAAGAGAAGATGACATTCTGAACTATTGGTCTTCATTGTCCTCTTGAAATAATAATAAAAAAAACTTGGCAAGTTTTTGACCTGTTCTTAAATTTTGATATCTTTCTGTCTGTACTGTTGTTACCCTTGTATTTCTTGTATGTTTAAGATAACCAAACTTATTGTCTTAGTTTTACATGCAAGTATTTTAAATGGTAAGAAGATTTGGTGAATCATTTTAATCCATAGCTAACACTAACATTGTGATACTATTTGTAGTCAGCTAATACAGTTTCCTTTTTTTTCTTGTATATCCATATAGCCCAGATAAGAAAGAAGGTTCAAAAGAGGTAATGTCAAAAGAAACTGAAAACTTGTGTTCGAGATTCCTTCCTCTTTCACGAAGTGAGACCTGTTTTACCTCTTGTGTGGGTACCATGACGAATCACTTTCTTGTTCATGTTGGATAAAATGCCTAGCATTAATTTAAAATATATTTTAAATTATTGAGTAAAGAAACTTTTATATAAAGTAAGATCAATGTTTGTAATTAGTCAAATCTCATCTCATTCTTTATCAAGGGCATTCCTTCATAAGCTGGAAGGTTTTATGATACACTTATTTTTATATAGTAATATATATCTGTGTGCGTGTACATATCTAACAAAT
The DNA here is from genome assembly GCA_011833715.1 of Carcinoscorpius rotundicauda. Lineage (NCBI taxonomy): Eukaryota > Metazoa > Arthropoda > Merostomata > Xiphosura > Limulidae > Carcinoscorpius > Carcinoscorpius rotundicauda. The sequence goes on along the minus strand of CM022403.1, from coordinate 3,943,604 downwards.
AGCTTGCAATGTAGCATTGTAAGCAAATTTCAGTAGGATATTTTAAAAAATGTTCCATATTACCAAGTTTTAAAGAAATGTGCAACTGTCGTGTTTAATTTCATTTGTTGCTGCAGTGCATAAATTGAAACAGAAGGCCATCGACTCATTTGAAAATTAGAAATTTTCAGAAACTTATCAATTGTGTTGATTGTACAAAAAAAACTCATCGATATTCTGGATTTGATTCAGACATTATTAGTGTTTAAAAGATAAAATATCTCATTTACCTTGTAAGTTTTGTATTTATTATAGTAATATAGATTTCTAAAAAGTGATAAAAATTACCATACTTTATGTTTTATGCATTTCAAAGAATTGTATTTAAAACAGTAGATCATACTGAAAGCTCAATTTTATGTTATAAAAGTGTATAGCCTTTCCATTACCAGGAATATTTAATCCAAAAAGACAGAAAAATATGAAATGTTTGGCAAAATATTGAATATTTTGCATTTGGTTATATATTTTATTAGAAAAGAGCCTTACTATATACCATTGTGTATAACAACTATTAAAGTAAGTTCTTTTGAATACAAATAATTGGTGTATTGAGTACATCTATGTGATAGAGAATTTTTTTCCTATAGCAGCTGTTACTCTCACATGTAAGATTAGCTACTGACTAACATTATGGGCAGAGTTATTGGAGATTGAATTCATAACTTTGTATAAAAGATGTTGCCTGTGGAAAAGTTAGTATATGAAATAATAATAGTAACCAAATTATATATTTTTATTCACATCATAATAACTATTTGTGGTTTTGGATGTGACTGGAGGTTGCAAGCATTTATATGTTTATGACTCCAGATGAATCTACACACGTGAGTGTTAAATTTTAATAAGTTGCTTAACGTGATTAGCATTTATCAGTGTATAATTGTATTAATTACTAGTTAATGTGTATCTTCTGTGTGGTTTTGAGCATGAAAAGAGTAAAGTTTGTGTTGTTTGTTAAACTGTTTAAATTAATTAAGGGACGATCAATTTCCCATATTCTAGCATTAACAAGCATAACTACTTTTATTAAGTAACATGAATGGCACTGTCAAGCTCACTCTTATTTAGAACAAATTATTATGATATAATGTAACTAGCACTGCTGATCTTAATGTTATTCAAAACAAGTGTCAGATGACCAGTCACGTGACCTGACATGCAAATCTTAAATGCATATAAACTGTTTTCATCAGCAGTTTGAAGAACAGCAAGTGTGTTGTAAGGTGTCCCAGATGGTCAAGCTTGCCAGAATACTAATGTAGGCATTTAGATATTCTGGTAATTTGTGCTATATGCATTGACTATCTGCACAGGGTAGCCAAAAGGCTTAATAAATACATTAGCTGGATCACTTTACTCCCTATTTAACAGAGATTTAAACAGGGTATGTTATTGTCAACAGTTTTGCAAGGTACTGCTGTACTCAAAGTGACCAGCTGGCCTTGGCTTCCAAGCTGATATGAAAGTACATGGAATGGAAGTGGTCATACATGGTTTGACCTGATCTTTATACCACATGACAAAGTGTATTTTTTCTGATACAAAACAGCTTGTCTTCAGTAATATCAGGATGTGTATTGGTCAAAAGATGTGTAGGTAAATGTATTTTTCACAGATGTATCATTTCACATTGCAGCCAAGTGCTACATATGTACACATTTGTATATTATCTGTGGTTAGATTCAACCTCAATTTCAGAGATGAAAGGTATGTATAGAACTCTATTGTCACAATAGTCTAAGAAGAGTGTCAGTTGGCAGCCATTTTGGACTATGACATGGCACTGTGAACACTGAAATATTGAAACATAGCCTAACGACTGTTAGTGTTGCCACGTGTAAGAACTTTGTTCAGATGGATGGTAATACGTTCAACTGTCTGGTACCTTCCTGGAAGTGAAGAGTGGTCACCATGATGGCCAGATTTAACACAGGTGCTTTAGGAATAGGAAGACTCTAGCAACATGTGATTCACTTCCAAGTGGTGTAGATCTACAAAAAGTGACTGTGATGGAAGAGGGGAGCTTATGCCTTATTAACAAAATCTATAACACAAATAAATCTTAATGGATGGGTCATATTACAGTTGTTTTACATAAAAAATAAATTTTAGTTTTTCTTAACACTTATTTAATAATAGGAAAGTGCATTGATGGTTCTTAAACTCTGATTGGCTGGTAAATGTCTTGAGCATTTGCTGAGATTGATAGAAGTCCTCAAAATGAACACTAATGAATCATTAATTCATCAGGCTGAGCTTAAAATAAAACATTTTAACCACTTGAAGACCACATTCAACTCGTGCATAGAAAATTGCCTGTGAGACTTTCAAGATCATTTGGAAGATACTTTGATATTTTCATGTTAATTATATCTTTACTAACAAAATATTTGTTATATGTGTATGTTAACAGCTAGAAACTATTGGTTACCATAAATTGGCTCATAGGACTTCAGGCATAAAGGTAACACTGCCACTGTTGTTTATATAAAACAACACCATTATTTTGGGTAACCGTGTGTACAAATATGTATATGATTTGTGAACAACAAGGGACCTTTTTGTCCATCTAGACCATCCCATTAACAAATTGTTAAAAAAATAGCACTCAAAGCTAACCTTTATCATTTAAATATTTATTAAGCTTTCCCATAAACTGAACAGTATTCCCTACATCTGGAGGCTACCTGTTCCAAGGGCCTAACCACCTAGTTAAAACAAATAAAGCTGTCTCAGTTGAAAATGGCTCCTACTCTGCCAAAATTTGGTTTTGTTTTGTTTTTTCTCGTCCTCCATTAAATTATACAGTAAAAGATGATGTATCAACACTGTCCGTTCTTTTAATGATCTAGAATACCTCGATAGGATCTCCTCTAACATTTCTTTTTTTCAAAAGAGAACAATTTCAAGGCCCTTAACCTGTCCTCATATGACAATCTTTTCATCCTAGTAAACTTTCCTTTTTAACCACTTACCAACAATTTAATGTTTTTTTAAGGTAAGTGTGATCTAATCAGTGACATTATAATCTCTCTATGGACTCATAGTTGTTGTTGTTTTTTGTAGGTTCTAAGTAAAATCCCTATTTACATTGCTGTTTGGATGATTTGAGAGATCATTCAACTAGAATACAAAGTTAATTGTAAAAAAAGTGCCATGATGTTTTAAAGTAATTTTGAAAAACGATTTTGTAAGTATTTCATATCACAGTTTAATGAGTACAAATTCTATATCTTGGTGACTGCCCATTAATACGATATATTTTTGTTGAACATTTCCTGGTTTAAAAAGTAGCACAGGGCTTATTTCATACAAGTGCTATACTGGCTATTGTATTTTTATAAATGTGTTCAAAAATATCCACTTACGTGGATAATACACGTGTATATTTATAAATTCTTAAAAGAAATTTTTGTAAAGATAATGTATCAGCTTGTCTAATACGTATAAATGAGCACTAATTTTAGCGTTTGGCACACATATTAAGATATCAATTTGTTACGTTTCTTACATCTGTGGCACCAGGGTGCATATGCCATACTTCAACAATATTGTAATTAGGTTGTAAATTAGCCAATGATCCACAAATTTTCTGTACAACAAACTTTGCTCAAGTAATTTCGTTTGGTAGTTATAAGTTTTCTTAAATTTATTAAAATGTAGTTGAAAGTTTGATAACTTGTATTTTCAGTTTGTGTTGCAATGTCATTTTTTTCTAGTGACGTAATATTTCCTTATGCAAGTCTAACATGATAGATACGTTGTAATTGGTATTTTAGTTCAGTTTTTTTTTCTTTTAATCGTTTGTACTAATATAATTATGACCATTTTATAATCCTTAATACAATAAATAGTGTCTTGACTATAAGAAAAGCACCAAATGTGAGAACAATATTTATTATTTTGAGAAAAATATTTTGTTGGAAAAAATATGTATTAAGCAGAAATAAATATATTTTTATACAATTAGTGTGTTAGTGAAATACGTTATCATATATAACGTGTGGTAAATACCATGTTATTTATTGTTTTTTCTTCAAATAATTGAACATAACAACCAGTATGCAGGTTTCGTAATACAAATACTGGTATAATTTTGAACGATAATAAAAGTTAATTTGAGATATTTGAAATCGGACTCCAGTGGAACATCGAGAATTTCGAGGACTTGGAACGCTTAAATTAGAAATTCCATTCCCCACATATGAAATTACACACAGTTCGAAGTGGCTTTATATTTACAACAAATGTATAGAATTCGAGAGAATTACGTAAGGTGAGGACGCAGTTCTGGTTGTAATAAAACCTAGAAAAGCACTTGGTACAAAACTGCAGGTGAATTAGTGAAGTAAATGTGTGTGTGTGTGTGTGTGATTTTTCTAGAAAGGCATTTGAGTACAACAAAACTAATCGTTCATGGACAGTAATAAAACTAGTGGCCCGTGATCTCGTACTCCTAACATAAAAATACTTATTTAAGTTTTATTATTATTAGTTTAACAGGATTATTACTTATAAATATTTTTAAGTGATCAAAAATTTTCAATTTGTTACGATACAGTTAAATATCTGGGAATTGAAGTAGCGGCTGACGATACTGGTTTATTTCTAAAACGTCAGTCGTAAAATTGTATTGAGTAACACGTATAGTTCGAAAATCAAATTATAACTTTGAAATTTTTCTGAACTCTTATCGGGGAAAGGTGTAACAGGTTCGTTGTGTAGATATGTTTAACGCAACATTGAAAGAACTATTCCGAGTTACAGGAAGGTTAATCCGAGAAACTGTTGCATAGGCTCAGAATATACGAAAGGTTTCTTGGGGACTTGAAGAAGGTTGGACATTTGTTGTGAGTGTTTTTAAATTCGAAATAAGTCGTAATGAATAACAACATTTAAAACTTGTATTATTCACTATATTTACCATAAGACAATAATACCGAGGTTTTTTAAACATTACGCTTTCTATTCAGACCCCTGGCGTTTCTACGAAATAAGTGTGTGTTGCATTAACCATACTATTTTCGCCAGTTCCATTGCCAGGAATTCTGAAGCTTGTATTGATAGTTAAAATGCTTTTTATGCAAGCGATTTGTTAATATTACTACTTGTATAACATTCACACCGTAGCAGCAATTATTATAATTAGTTATTTGATGCTAAGCCTACACTGTCTCCATTGTAGTGAACAAAGTCACGGATCTGAGTATTGTATAGCCCTAGAGCTTACAGCTCAGTCGGCGGGGACGCAATTTGAATTTGAGAAATAATAATTATAAATAAACATAAGTAAGAGATGTAAAGATGTGACTCTCACGAAAATGATGTTTAAAATAATTATCGAATATTGAACTAATTCTCAAGTAATTAATCGAGAAAAAGATTGGTTGACAACAAATTTCTTGAGGGGGCCAAAGTTGTTGTTTTGAATTAAGCACAAAGCTACACAATGGGCTATCTGTGCTCTGCCCACCACGGGTATCGAAACCCGGATTTTAGCGTGTAAGTCCGCAGACATACCACTGAGCCACTGGGGGGCAAGGGGGGGCCAAAGTAGGAAATCGTTTCATTGAAGTACACGTATCAATAGATCTGGTCTTTGGGCCGGCATGGCCTAGCGTGCTACGGCGTGCGCTTCGTAATCTGAGGGTCGCGGGTTCGCGCCAAACATGCTCACCCTCCCAGCCGTGGGGACGTTATAAGTGACGGTCAATCCCACTATTCGTTGATAATAGAGTAGCCCAAGAGTTGGCGGTGGGTGGTGATTACTAGCTGCCTTCCCTCTAGTCTTACACTGCTAAATCAGGGACGGCTAGGACAGATAGCCCTCAAGTAGCTTTGTGCGAAATTCCAAAACAAGATCTGGTCTTAGATCGTGAGAATGACCTCTTATGTAGCAACATTTTGTGAGAAACTACACGCTTCCATGTGTTTCTTAAATGAAGCGACTTTTCATTTTATGACAGATTTCAATCTTGGATATTGTTTGTACAAGAGAAGAAGAAGTTAAACTTACACGCACACCTTTAACAAGCAAAATAGACTTTGTATTCTTATTCAATCGTTAATGGAAGGTAATGCTTTAACCCTAAAACGGCAGCCATCATCAATCGATGCTGTTTCCTACAACAATCCCGCTCTTAAAACCATTGATATCGAAATCCTATTTCTATCGTTTTAAGTCCGGAGACGTGATACTGGAAGAACTGAATGGTGATAACTTACTGTAAATAATTGTTAAATTAACAGGTTTTTATTGGATTATAATTTTTTACTGTATTTAATTTAAAACTCTTCAGGACATTTTGCAAAAGATAACCCATTTTTGTAAATTATCGTATGGAGTTAAAAAACAGTAAAATATTCATAAAAAACAAACAAACCACATGTTGCCAAATTATTGAAATATTAATAAATTGACCATTCCACCTCGCCCCAAGTGACTCAATGGTAAGTATGGAAACTTACGCTAAAAACCGCGTTTCGATACTTGCGGTCGGGGCCTGGCATGGCCGCAAACTCTTGCGTTACTCTTTTACCAACAAATAGTGGTATTGATCGTCAAACTATAACGCCACCATGGCTGAAAGGGCGAGCATGCTTGGTGTGACGGGGATTTGAACCAGCGACCCTTAGATTACGAGTCGAGTGTCTGAATTACCTGGCCATGCCGAGAAAAATGGGGAGGAATGCATACCATTAAGAAAAAATAAATGACGGTACAGCACATCATGCCGGCAAAATATATAAATAAATAAATAACTATAAAACATCCTGTCTTTGGTCTTGCAAGAAAATAAGTTTTTTGCCTTTTTTTAAATATCTCTGCAGTTATGATGTGGATATCTTTTTAGGGACAACAGCTTGACCCTTCCTTCATACACATGCATTACGACACCTCTTCAAGCTTAGATTTTGTTAAACATAAAACTACATGATCGGCTATCTGTGATCTGCCCATATCACTGGTATTCAAACTCGAATTTTAGCTTCGTAAGACTGCAGATTTACCGTTGATTAAACAAAGTGTGTATTTATATAACTTATGAACCTATAATACAACCATTTTTTTCAGGAACTATGATTACCTCTTCCCTAAATATAGCAATTCAACATACATATTTTCTTTTTTCTTTAAACTTTTCCAAAAGAGTGCGCTACAAGTAACAATTCCTATCGTAGTTGATGTCAGATCGCGAAAGACAAACGACAGATTATTTATTTAGTTAATTATGATTGTAGTCATTTTAATTATCTACTAATCGCTAAGATTTACATGGTTATATGTAAAAAGTGGTAAACTTAATGCATAAAGTATTATTTCGCTAAAACTTACGCATATAAGGGTTTCCGTTTGTCAATAGTTACAATTTTTATCCTAAATCGGAAAGTTACATACGTTCGTGTGGTAACACTGTACTAAAGGGGGCGTAGAAATGAGAGATGACCAGATGTAGGAAATCGGGGTTAAATGTTTGAAAAAAAAATTATCTAGTTTTTCTGCGTTGTAGATGCGTTACAAGAGTGAAAGAGACGGATAATTCTCATACCAGTCTGAATAGTTACCAAAAAATTGGTAGTTTTGACTATCTGCCTTCTCCCTAAACTCTCACATTAAATTCTTGACAGCTGGAAATGAATAAAGCATGCAGAAGAGATACAAATACTAAATGATTGCACCAAGAATAGATAATAACGCAGAGTAATGGTATGAAAACAATACCCCTAAACCTGTAGTTTAAATAGAAAAAACAACGTTTTCAAAACATCAGCATTATACCGTGAATTTCTAGTGTCAGTTTAGAACACTTAAAATGAGAGTTTGTTCACGGCTCTCCCGATGTATAACACCGAGTGTTTGTTGACGACTATTCCAATATTTCAATAAAGGTAGTGTTGTATTAAAACATTATGCAAATATTCATTTAACGATTTTATTACCGATTACTTTCATCAACAAATCCAGTCAGCGAGATAAGCTTAAATTTTATATTAATTTTCTTTTTAATTGAAGGGTTTGTGAAAATTATTGAAATAAACCTGTAATATAATCGCTTCACGATTAAGTCTTAACGGAAATTAATTTTATGAAGTTTCACTTGTACTTTTTAATATATACATTGATATTACCAAAATATATATTTGACATTGTGTATTGGAGTTACCATTAAAAAGAAAATACCAAAGTTATTTGCGTTTCGACATAACCAGAATCACTTTGATAGAAGTTAACTATTTTGTAACAAGACAATTCTGTGATCAAGTGAATATATAGTTTATAATATTTTCTTCCCAAACATTATTAACCGGTGTATAGTTCTGTAGCATGTAATATTTTGAAAACTGCAACGAATAAAACTCACAAGTATTGCTTCAAATCTTGTCTAAGATTCGCCTTTCTGAAATGATTAAATTCGCTAAGTTAGTTTATTTAGTATATTATTAAAAATACTAATCCAACTAATCGATAAAACACGAATGAATAAACATCTGACATCATATCACGAGTATCATTTAATTTTGTCCGTAATAATTAATCTTAAATATCAAAAAAACATATAGTCCGAAGACCAGTGATGACACAGTTATCGCTTATCGTTGACCCATTACTGATGTCGAAACTCAGGTAGGAAATACCGAAATGTAGTATTCTTTAATTACTTGGTTACAAGTTTAGTCACAGAACACAATTCCTGTGCCCACCGTAGAGAATCGAAACCTGAATTTTAACGTATCGCTCTCTCACCGAAAAACATTTTGACGGAGGACAAAATCCCCAAAGAAAATTAATTTGATAAATTTCATTTACATACGCAAGGTTAATATTACCTCAGTTAATAGTCAGCAATTTAGGATTTTTACTCAAATAAGTCCAACTTCCTTCAGTGTCAATCCACGACATGAAAGTTACCATTGTCAATGCTAAATTATTTCATACTTAAAATACGCGAGTCATTCTATAAAGTTTCAAATAGTTCATGAAAAAAAAACAGTCTCAACCTAACGCTTACTACTGTTCTGGCGTTTACATTACCTACCTAGGAATTTAGTATATTTTCGAAAATTCTTAAGAGCCTGTTTGCGAGAAAATGTATTTACTACGATGTTATTTTGGTGTGTATGTGTGTGTGTTTTTTCTTATAGCAAAGCAACATCGGGCTATCTGCTGAGCCCATTGATACCCGGACTTCCGTAGACTTACCGCTGTACTAGAGAGGGGGCTATCTTGATGGGATCAGACCCACAAACTTCTAGGTGAGTAGACGTTTAAACACATATCGCCAAACGCCCACAAGAGTACAAAACTTTCATCAGTTTCTCAATGAAAACTCATGTGACCCAACCGTTTTCAAAATGGTGGAAAACACCTTTTACCAATTTTCGGGATAACATTTCACATCAATACATATATATTATGTCCAGTACTGACTAGGGTGAAGATGTTCATACATATATTACATGTAAGGAATTTGTGGTCAGTAACATGATGCTTCACTCGTAATAACATTGGCGATTGTCATGATGAAAAGTTAGAGGTCAATATGTGAACAAGATATGCAAGAACAATCTACTTGAATGTTTCACTGATCTATCTGGAAACATTGACATTCTAAAGGCAATCATTTGGTTGAACCATTCCCAACAGATCAGTAAATTCTATCGCACGTCCCATTGCTTTGTATCATATACAAGATAACTGGTAAACTTCCTAGTGGTCTAAATGCGTATTTCATTTATTCATCGCTACAGTTCTTTTATCATGAGCCTAATGACAGCTAATAAACCCACAGATACATTTTGGTATTAAATATTTAATTATTTCTTGCTTACTCTTGTATAAATATTCATTTTTTAAAAAAACTGAAAGCAACATATAATGTCTTGTTTATTCAAAAACATTACACTTACTTTCTTATCTTATGGTTATGGATATTACTATGGAAAAAAAGAAAGAAAAAAAGATTACCATCTTAGCATAAGTCCAATGTTTTGAGAGCAAATATCTCTAACTTTATAAAAGTCGCTCAAAAATGTTTCTTAATGCATTTATCATATCATATTCTGATCTAAAATCAACATAATTGTTAAATTATTCAAAGTAACACATTAAAAGTTTTCAAAAGTTGGACATAAACATGTACAAAAAAAAGAAAATGGGTTTCCAAGCAAACTAAATGTTATATTATTTGAACCTTCCCAGCTCTTCATTCCTACAAGTTATATTTGGTCACACAATTCTCTTATTGACAAAAATCTTAATTTTGTATAAGGCAAAACATATACATATTAAATTAAATCATTTGTGATTATATTTTTATTAGGGTATTGCAATATTGAGAGGCGAATGTCGCTAACCAGAAGTAACTGCGATAATTTTACCATCTTCAACACTAGGTAGGTTTGAACATTAGTGCATGGTGGTGCAACATTTATTTGTTGTTGTTCAACAACCACTGCAATAGTGTATATGTGAATATAAATATTTTTTTTTAATTTCAAAGTTATGTCCTTTCTGTATAATTTTTATACACTCCAATGGATACTTGCACTTGTTAAAACATCAACGAAGGTGCATTTAACAGCACTGCAATTTTGGCAACCACACTTTCCACAATAGGACATTTTTAGTTTGTGGAAAATAGATTATTACTGTGAAAACACGTTACTAAGATATGCCAGTAATGTCAAATAAAACTTCTTCAGTAAAGAGCTTAGATACATTCATCTCTATTCAGCATATGACTTTGAAACTATTAAATAAATATCCACATCTCTCTTTTACATCAATTTCTTAAGTAACAAACCATACAGCATTTCCAAGAAGAAATATTCTTGTCATAAAAACATCCTTCTTAGAGGGAAATTGAATTTAACCTTTAGGTTGTGCAATGTCACAAAATTTTCAGAAGTTGTATTTCATGCCTCAGAACTTTGGGTGAAGTATGTTTGTTTATAGTTTAGCACAAAGCTACACAATGGGCAATCTGTGCTCTTTCACCCACAAGTATTGAAACCTGGTTTTTAACATTATCGAAAACCTGTTTCTAGGGTAAAATAACTCTAATTTGCTTTCAGAATTTGCGTCTCTTTTTTCTTTCTCTTATTTAATTTGAATAATATGGAAAAACACTTCTATCATTATACCTTATAGCCCACAAACCACTAAGCACATAATGTTTATAAAATATAGGATTTATTATCTTGTTTAAAAGAAGAGTGTCTTCTTTTCCTGCTAGAACAACTCAGAATATATTTATCAGGAGTGATGATAATTTGAAGCCATCGGTGAACTTTCATCTCAGTAGTAGCTTCTAACTTCTTCTGGTGAACTTTGATCATTGTCTCTTCTAGTGTACTGTTAATTTTTTTCCTACATCAAGGCCATTTCTGGTGTTTCTTTTTTCCAAAAAAGCTGGAGGACATTCTTAGATGACTCTGTTTATTCCCTCTTTAACCCTTCTTAAACTGAAAGGTCCTGCATGTCCCTGTGGGTTTATACCATGATATTGCTTTTTATAATTGTCATTTTCTCCACCATCATCAACAACTGCCCCACCCAAGTCAGAGGACATGCCATGAAATCCCAGTCCTTCCACTGGTCCAGTCATTACCTGGCACCTAGAAGATATAAAATCACAAAAATAAAATTCCAGCATATTTTAGGTTGAATCAAAGTGTAAAAGAAATACTCACAAAAAAAAACTTTGTAAACAGTAGAGGGTGTGTTCAGGGGTGTAGTTCCTGGAGGGATGAGAGGGATACATCCCCCTTCATTTTAGGTGAGGGGTATGGTGCATACAATCATCCCCCCTACAGTTTGGTCTGTTGAATTGTTTTATTGCATCACAGGCCTACAAATTGTATGTTTGTTCTTGTGATTCTCGTGTTCTTACCAATCGAATTACATAATTAGGCCTAGATGTAGGCTTTTTCAGTAGCCATAATGTACATCTTTAATATAGGCATGCTTCTAAGCTTTTCGATCTAAGTGATAGTTCAAAAGTATCAGTCAGTAGGCCTAAGTATGCTTGCAAGAACTCTCACAGAATCTACCTACGTCTTGTACGTAGTAGAAGAGTAAGTAAAATTTTCATCACAACAGACTGAACAGAACATGAAATTCGAAAAATTACTCCCAAATGTAAACTCTTGTGATCTAGATCTGGTAGGCTATTTGTAGGTTGTAACTGCATCAATCTTACATGTATATTGTGCAGTTTTCTTACACTATTTGTTCTTATGCATGTCTAGCCAGTTTTATTGCTGAACGCCTTACTCTCCTTAACTGCCAAAGCCGTTGACCATAGTTTACGTTTAGTGTACAGTTAACGACAGATTCGGGCTATTCGGATCTAGATGAGCCCTACTTGTCAAAAAAAAACACATTCACAGGCTCAAAAAGAAATAATGGAGATGTTCAGCCATCAAATACTGAGAAACATACCACACGAAGTGCAGCAAAGTAAAATATTTGCATTAATGGTTGATGGCACTCAAGATGTTTCAGGTGTCAAACAGGAAGCATTATGTGTACGATATTTAGATGAGAACCTTGACGTCCATGAGACATTTCTTGGTTTATACAGTGTTTCCAATACAACTGGTTAAACAATATCCTTGACTATACTTGATGTACTGACTAGACTCAATTTACCACTGTCAGGATAAAGAGCACAAACTTATGATGGAGCCACTAACATGAGTGGTGCGGTACAGTGGATGCCAGGCAAAAATAAAAGAGAAGCAACCGTCAGCTTTGTTTTTTCACTGCGGAACACACAAGGCTAAATTAATAATGCAACATGCAGTTGAAGCTTGTGAATGTGTTCAAGATTTTATTCAGTGGGTACATAAACTTGGTGTCTTGCTTCAGAGGTCAGGCAAATACAAGACAATCTTTGAAAATATTGTACTGTCAGACAGCCACAATGGTCCAGTTAAATACATCCATTCACTGTGTCCAACATGCTGGTTGTGCTGCCTATCTGCAATTATATGTGCTAATGATCACTACAGCAACATTGTTGATTCTTTGTCTGAATTAGCAATTGAAAAATCAGATGTAGCAGTGAAAGCACAATGTCTGATGGACAGATTTGACAAAGAAAAGACAGTTTCAGGATTCTTAATGACTTCAGCATCCATAAGCTGCATTAGAGGAACTAAACCATGCATTCCAAGCAAAATCAGAAACAGTATCTGCATGACTGAAGCATTTGCAATGACAGTTGAGCAAATGCAGGTATTGCGAACAGAGGAAAATTACAAAAAAATGAAGCTGAGTAAAAGGTAACTTCCCTAGATCTGGTGCTTATTGAACTACCATGCATTCGCAGACCCCCCAGAAGGATCACAGGTGATGGCTCAGCACACCATTCTGCAACAGCTAGAGATTACTACAGAAGCCAATATGTTGAATTTGTGGACACAGTTATAGAACATCTGACCACTAGATTCAATGCAGACAACAATGACTTGAGGCAATATCTGGCATTTGAGAATATGATCACATCTGGCAAGACTGACAACTTGGTTATTAACTTCTGTCCAGAAATCTCTGCACAACGGCTCGAGTTTCAGTTCCTATGTTCAAAGGAACAACAAAAACAGTATCTCTGAAAGGTCTGAAGGATGTTTACTGTAAAATGCATAAAACAAACCAGCAAATGTTTAGTGAAGTGTTTCTTCTCATGAAAATTTTGCTTGTATGTCCAGTATCCAGCTGTGAATGTGAACACAGCTTTTCTGCATTAAGACGGCTGAAGACATGGTTAAGGTCAACTATGTCTCAGTGCCACCTCAACCATGTAGCAGTTTGTCACACTGACAAAGATGAGGTCCACAAGATAAATATAGAAGAGTTTATGAAAGAGTTCATAAATAGATCATCACAAAGGAGGTATATGTGTGGGAACATGTGGACTAGAGGACTAAATGAAAATTATGAATAATTATGTGCTACATTGTATTGATGTGAAATTTTCAAGAGTTTGCAAAGACATTTTAATTATTTTTATCAAACAACATGAACAGTTTTTCAGTAGATATAAACTTATCAATGGTAATTACTAATTTTATTAATATTTGAAAACATAACTCATGCAATGAAAGTTATTAGTAATCTTGTCAAGTATAATGGCCATCTTTTATACTGTGCAGTGTGCAGGAATAAATTCATGTGCCAGTTAATTTTGACACACTTGTCTTTATTCTATTAATATTTTGAAAACTGTTCACAACATCTCACTTAAACAAACCTACATGGAAACCTTGAAATATTGTGGCAACAAGATTATTCTGTGACTGCATGTTTACAGCTTTCAGGTTCACATAATCAGAAATTACCAATATGCAAATTAAAGAGTCCACATAAGTGGTTGCAAAAATCATTCCCCCCCAATCAGGTGTAGAAAATATATGCCCCTGGGTGTGTTGTATCATTTGATAATCACCATCAACATACTTCAAAAATACTACAGTCATTTTAAATAGAGAACTGTGGTTTATAATTAGATTCCAACTCAAATGAACAGGCAAATTTGAGTTACCTTGGTTGTAACACCCAATTCATTAGTGGTAAGACCAATATTTCTAACTTACAAAATGTGCAACTCTACCTGCAGGTCATAGGGTTAAAAAATAATCCCGTAGAACAGCGTGCATAAGTTGGGCAGTTACAACGACACTGTTCATTGCTCCAGACTCTTCCTTCTCCTTGGCAATTCCTCATGTCCTCTTCGTTCTTGCAGACACAACGACATTCCCCTGGTCGATACTCCTGAGATCGTGTGCAATCTTTAGCTTTTATCTTACATGAGCAAGTGCATTTCTCATGCTTTTCCATTTGAAAAGTTTGATAACCATTGAATTCAAATCGATCAGCACCAGGTTTTGGATAGCGAGCCTTAATCACCTGCAAAAGCCAGAATGATAATTTAAAGATTAGGGACCTGCTGTCATTTTCTGCAAATTTGAACTTCATAAAAGTTGTTTTAGTTTTAAAAACAGATTTTCCATAATTCAGTTACAAAGGTTCAGAAAATTATACTCTTTTTTTTCTTCTTTTTTTGCCTGTCAAGTAATTTTTTTTTTACAAATCATAAATAGGAAGAAAAAACTTCCATCAAAAATTATTTCGTTTACCACAAAAAAACATTTTTCATTATTATGTTTTGGTCCAGAATGATTGATTCGACTCTCAAGTTGTGACTTGTCTGGAGAAATATATAGCCAATGGTTGTCAAATTTTAAGCATAACAAAATGTGACTGAAAATTACTCACATGTGTAAAATTACATAATATGTTCTTTGAAAAGTCTGTAAATGACAGAGAAAAATAAATATTATTTCCAGATTCAGTATACAGGAAGTACTAGAGAATATGTAAAATGTTCAAGACAATCAAACCATTGCAGATCTGTGTAATCAATGAAGAAATAAATAAAACCATTATTTTTAGTAAAGACAACAAAATTTTAAGAAAATAATTTCACACTAAAACAACAAGTGATAAAGTAAACAAGCAAAACCACTGTCCACAGTGGTCCATAGGTATGTTTGAGGACTCATAAGGCAAGAATTCAGAGTGTGATCCCCAAGTTCAACACACACAACAGATAGTTCAATATGCATTTTTGTGTTATAAAAACAAAGTAATATCACTGCAGTTTCACTTCCATCTCTTCTTACAATGATCTTATGGAGTTATTTCTGACATAACAGCTTTTAGAAAACACTTCTGGTCAACCTATTATTTAATTAAGTAGCTTTGGAGTTATATTTGTTGTGTTAAGACTGATCTGACAGCCTTTGAAACACATTTTGTAACTCTTGATGAGAGAAATGCACTTGAATTACAAATGTATCTCAGAACAGCTGGTATGGGTGTTAACACTTTTATTGATAAGGTGAGAACAATGTTTTGACCTTCCTAGATCATCTTCATTAATTAATAAGCAACATTTCAAGTGGACCTACTAGGTTCACTAAATGTTTTAAAATTGGCATTTTTATCAAAATGCGTAATTACATAATGAAAGTTTATTCACAGTAGCTTGCTTACATATTAAATCAACCAATTATTTTTACTCAGTAAGTTTGACATGTGGCTTATGAATAACACATATACAAGCATGTGAAACACAAAATAGTGTATTTGCACACCTTTAAACTTTATTGTATTAAAATATATTTAAGCACACAGTAATAGATCATAAAACACTTAAATCTACAGGAAGATATGCAATTTAATTTACTTTATGAAAAAGAAAGGAGAAATATTACAAAACAACACGTTTTTCTTTTTCATAAAATGACGAACAACAGTAAACTGTTGTAAACATGCCTACATTAACAACAGTAACATTATTTTACCTTTAATGAAACTGTTGAATTGCTAGTAGGTACACATTCTAAAAGATGGCTTGAGCAACATCCGTTACACCGTTTAATACGTGTACAAGTAGGCCATAACACAGTAAGAGGGTCACTAGATACTGGAAACTCAATTTTTTGATATTCTGGCTCGCAGCCAGCAGGATGAGCTATACCATCTATCGAAAGATCTGTCAAAGAAAAACAACAACAAAACACTTTTCTTTCAAATTTATATAAAATCAGATCATATATGGATTAATATTACAGTAAAATGAAAATGAGACTTGTTCCATGTATTTTCTTACTAGCTATGGAAATTAAACTGTAATTTTTCACTAAATGATGCCATAACAGTTATACTTATTTCAAAGCTGTTGTATCTTCCATATCAGTTTATTGATGCCATCAACAGCATTGCTGGCTTTGTTTAAAACTGCATATACTAGCTTGAAATAAGTCACTGACATTGGTTAAAGTGTTCTTTAGTAGTTACAAAATTCTAGTAATGTTATCAAATAACTTATGATCATTTTAGGCTGAAAAGAAAAAGAGAAAATCAAGAATTCTGGAAGTCATTTGTCTGTCGGTGTAAGAAACAAATTAAATGCAAAACATATTCGAATGTCAAGTGATTAAAAATTAGATACAAGTTGATCACTGTCTCCCTTTCATTTTATCCAAACAACACTTAAGAAAGCTAAAAATCTCAAAAATAGTTCTTATATTATCTCACAGAGATAATACCAGCAAGATTCATAATTCAAAAATCAATAATTTTCATTATTCTACAATGAAAAAGATAAATCATTCAAAAATAACTGAGATTTAGGTTTCAACAATAAGTAATATTCATAATCCAACAATAAGAAAGATTCACAAATAAAAAAATAAATAATATTCATTGTTCAACATTGAGAAAGATTTATCACTCAACAATGAGCAAGATTCACAATTCAAAAATAAATACTATTCATTATTCACCAATAAGAAAAATTTATCACTCAACAATAGCAAGATTCATAACTGAAATATAAATCATATTCATTATTCAACAATAACAATAAAACCAAGATTCATCACTTAAAAGTAACAAATTTATTATTCTACAGTAAGATTTATCACTTATCAATAAGTAAAAGTTCTAATTGAACAATGAGCAAGATTAATAATTCAACAGTATCAATCATAGTCAGTAAAAAAGTAAATATTTTACCTTGAGATGGTTTAGTGATCTTTTCTTCTTCCTCATTATCTAAAATTAATATAAAACTGTTATAATTCTAAATTTTAATTTAAATCAGGTTAACTATAATAACCAAACTATGCTAGCTTAGAGGATACATTCTAGTAAAATAACAATGTGAACTTGAATATGTTAGTTAAGATGATAAATTCCAGTAAAATAACAACATGAACCTGATTATGTTAATTAAGAGGAAACATTCTCGTAAAATAACAACATGAACCTGTTTATGTTAGTTGAGACAATATATTCCAGTAAATAATAACATGAACCTGATTGGACTAGTTAAGACGATACATACCAGTAAAATAACAACATGAACCTGATTATGTTAATTAAGAGGAAACATTCTCATAAAATACAATGTATGTGTTTTTCACATATTCAGTAGTCAAGTTTGTTGATTATAAGACTGTCAATAATAGTTGTGAATAAATAAAATATCTCATTCAAAGTTTCAAGCTAGATTTTGAGATGTTCTTTGTTTTTCTTTTGAAATAAATCAATTATCATTTTTATCTGACTTTTTAAAATTACTGCAACTGCTGAATAGAACAGTGCTCATTAATTTACATATTTTACGACCCTTGTACTGAACCATAATCAAATATAATAAAATATTTCTACTTTTTTATACTTATTGGATAGGAACCTGCTTAAATACTACTTCTACTTACAAGTAAAATATAAATTAATAAGTTTGTTCAACTATTTATAGCTGATATCATTAGAATTTTATTGATATAAATATCAATAATTCGAACAATTGTATTGGCTAAACTTTACATTTAGAAAACGTAGTCAGTTTTATAAGCCCCTTTGCTTCAACTGAGTCCAGTCAAGGTTTAACTGAAGATGTTAGTGGTTTATTTGATTGCAGTCAAACCACAACGTTTAAGATCTTCAAAATAGGAATTATTTAAATTTTAAAAATTGCTTCAATGTACATATACATATATATATACACACACATACAATTACAGTATTCAAGCATTAATGATGTGGACGAGATTGATACATACCACACCGTAACCGAATTGGTTATACAACTATAAACACTAGCATACGCCATATTCCTTGAATTTCATGACGACAAACACTCGCGCTGTTTGAAATTATTAAACGTCATTAATCTCGATACTGATTAACGGATGAGTGAACTTAAAATATCAGTATTAGGAATGGTCACACATCTGTTCTATGTTTATTACATAATACTGACGTTCGAAGCATGAAGTGGCAAAAAAATCAGTTTTTACTGGACCAAAACTCCGCACGCTATCATAGGTTTAATAAGCTAGAAGATAGGCCTTACTAAATCTATGGGAGTGAGTGGATCAGTCAATATATTATGGTTCACGAGTAAATTAATTCATAATTAGAAGTTAAATTTACAAAGCTTAAAATATACACTTTGCAGTCGTTGTCATGAAATTTCTACATTAAATAACAAAATATCTCTTCTATATTAAGGAGCGAATGTTGTATTTCAACTGAAGTACGTTGTTTTATCAAACCAAATGTTACAGTTCTTAGATTATATAGGATACATCTTAACCAATTTATGAAACACTAAAGCAAAATTAATTGTACCACGAATTTTTCATTGGTGCAAAACATAAAGACATACCATCACAGCTGTATCTTATTGAAACATTAATTAGAAATAAACTCCGCCTAAAATATGATTTGAATCTTTAAGTAACATTTACATTGTCCCTAAACCTTTAGTTTGTTTTGTTTTTTAATTTCGCACAAAGCTACTCGATGGCTATCTGTGCTTGCCTTCCCTAATTTAGTAATGTAAGACTAGGGGGAAGGTAGCTAGTCATCATCACCCACCGCCAACTCTTGGGCTACTCTTTTACCAACGAATAGTGAGATGGATCGTAACATTATAACACCCCCACGGCTGAAAGGGCGAGCAAGTTTGGCGCAACGGGAATGTGAACCCGCAACCCTCATATTACGAATCGCACGCCTTAACACGCTTGGTTATGCCGGGCCAAACCTTTAGTTGGTTGCAATTTTAACATGGTTTTTGTGTAGAACAGTTCATTATTAAAATTATATACATAGAGAGGTGGTTTTACTATTTAACCGTAGTTCATGTCTATATATGTGAGTGAAATTTTGTTTCGTGCTTTTCTGTTCTTGTTTATTACATGTTTTGCTTTTTTTTAAAAGAAAAAATTCAATGTTTGTGAATCTAACTGTCCATAAAAGTGCAAAAACTTGCATTCCATTGTTTGAAACAGCTTTGGAAGTGTTCCAGATGTGGCCCAATTTTCGGTTTTGTATATACTCCACAAGAAATGTTGTAACAGTTGGTCAACATGTTATTTTTTCATATTGTGAAGCAGGTTAAATATCCTAAAATTCACAAAGCCTATCATTGTTTTCTTAGCACAATGCTATACAGTAGTCTATTTATATTCTGTCCACCTTGGTTAGTTGAGCCTTGGATTATTGTTGTAAGTCTGTAAATTTAATGCTGCCCACAAGAAGGATATTTCACAAGATTATTCGTTTGTTTTGAATTTTTTACGAACCTGCACAAGGGCTATCTACGCTAGCCGTCTCTAATTTAGCAGTGTAAGACTAGAGGGAATGCAGCTTGTCATCACCACCCCCCGTCAACTTTTGGGTTACTCTTTTGTCAACGAATAGTGGATTGCCTAACATTATAACGCCCCCACGGTTCAAAGTTTTGTGTGACGGAAGTTCGAGCATTCGCAACAGAAAGATCGTGCAATGGTAATGAGTGACAATAACACATACTTAAAAAAAAAAGCTAAATCTGTACTTCAAATCAAGTTTAAGACATAAGTAACGAAATGTTAAAAATACAAAACATAAATAATTTAAAAGCAGAATGGATTTATAAGACATCACATCAATTATCCTGTCTTTTCTACAAAACAATAAAAGTAATTTATAATTATTCAATCATCTTGAAGCACATTTTTGTACATTATACAGGGAGCGGACAGCTTCACTGTGTCTTTAAGGGGAGAATATTTGACATCTTACATCTTTTTGAAACTTATTTTTCCATTTACCCCTACTTAACAATATAATAATTATTTTGTTTCTTGGAGTCAAATTTATTTGAGATATCAATATTATATTGCACAAGACTTGAAAACATTGGTGTTGGGAATTTTTATTTATTTGTAACACATGGATTTGCTCTATAAAGATGAAAAACAAAGAAAATAATATTTTAATACCTATTGAAAGCGCAAAGTGTAAACTCCTAACTTTTACTGTGGGGGTTAAAACATTACTTATTATTATCTTAATTGTGTGTATGTCTTGTTATAAAAAAGCTGCATCGGGCTATCTACTGAGTACACCAAGGGCAATCGAACACCTGATTTTAACGTTGTAAGTCCGAAGACATACAGCTGTACCAGCGGACAACATTATCTTAAGAAGGTAGCGTAGCAAGAAAACAAAACGAAACAAAACATGCATTACCTAGTGAGGTTGAACGTTCAGTTGCTTACTTTGTTTTTCTTATTTTCTCTTATTGTAAAGATTCGAGGTATTTGTGTCAGAATGTACACGTCTATATATTAACCTGCATTGTGCTATTTCTATATAAACCGATTTTGCCATCTACCTATAATACGGTTGCCATGGAAAGAAATGTAAACAGCAGTTTTTTTCGTGGAAAATATTATTATATATATGTATGCATATTATTTTAATGTATTACTTACACATATTAACCGAATTAGCGTAACTGGAGCAAAATATTTGTTTCTGAATAAAAATAATAATATTCTGCTAACACAGGAAACAAAATTGAAAGCTAACAAAAACAACATACAATGTTTTTGGAATAGCAATGTTTAGTATCAAAATTTTATATTTAACTATTATATAATCTTTTTTTTTTGGCAAAATATAGTTAATCTTTTAACAGAAATTCAAATGCAACTGCGGCCTGGCATGGCTAAGCGCGTAAGGCGTGTGACTCGCAATCCGAGGGTCGCGGGTTCGCGCCCACGTCACGCTAAACATGCTCGCCCTCCCAGCCGTGGGGGTGTATATTTTGACGGTCAATCCCACTATTCGTTGGTAAAAGAGTAGCCCAAGAGTTGGCCTTCCCTCTAGTCTTACACTGCTAAATTAGGGACGGCTGGCACAGATAGCCCTCGAGTAGCTTTGTGCGAAATTCCAAAACAAACAAATGCAACTGGTTTAGAATTTTACCAGTTTAAAAGAAAAAGTGTTAACCCGAGATAGTAGTTTTTTTGTAATGAATAGCTTTATTCAAATGAAATAATAATCGATTGGAATTCTAACTTAGGTGATGTATCCGAAGAAATACTTTCGGCACGGTTGTTAATTCGTTACGCTTAAAAATAATTCTGCGTTCCTGTTGTTTTAAGTACTTTGAAAAAATGAGGTAGGAGGAGCTACAACTGTTAATAATTTTAACTCTTACTTACACTATATGTGTAGTTTGTTTGGAATAAAGCACAATGTGTTATCTGTCCTCTGATCACTCAGATCGAAATCTGATTTCAAGCAGTATGAATCCGAAAACATACCGCTGTGCTACTGGGGGCGACACTATATGTTATCGTTTTACTACATATGTTTTAGGAATTGCTCCCTCTAAATATCCCTCCCATGGGACAGCGGTAAGTCTACGGATATACAACGCTGAAATCAGATATTCGATTTCCCTCGGTGGATGCAGCAGTTAACCCATTGTGGCTTTGTTTTAATAATAATAATAATAAACACATAATACATTTATACTGTATAAGTTATACATTATCCAAGGATTATAACCCCCCTCTGGTAGCTTTTGCTTTCTCAACCCGTACGTAAGTAAAGAATTGGGTTAAGCAAAGCAATTTTTTATTATCATACGGTGACGTAAAAGATTAACGCATTTCAACCAATCTTAAGGTATAAGTACTTTCTGTACTTAATTTACCCTACCATAATGAATTAACTATAAATCATTACTATACCACGTTGACTTTCTGCTGTATTGTGACTTAGTTCTAACCTAATTTATGCAGTTTCATTGCCTGAAATATTACATCCACAAATCTGTTTTCTCATACGTACTTGACACATAAGGTAATGTTTCCTTCTGTACTAATTCTTGCTATAACATGGGAAACAATTCCACGTATGAATTTAATCTGTTGACTGCCAACTATTTTAGCTGCTACAATACAACTCTAATACTTCTTCACTTTGTAACTTTTTTCGTGACGCCATTTTGGATCGAAAGTAAAACAATTTGTAAGTAGGTCAAATGCATGTATGGTGCTGACATCTAGCGTTGAAGTTAGGTATTATTGAGAACGAATTAACTCGTCCGTGGCACTGTGTTACTGATCGGCTTGGACGAGTTATCTCGTCTACAGCACTGAACAGGTTAAAAAGAGGTTCCCTCTCGTACAACGGTAAGTCTATGGACTTACAACGTTAAAATAAGTTGGTTTGATTCCCCTCGGTGAACACAACAAATAGCCCGATGTGGCTTTATTAAAAGAAAAACACGTACACTAAAGAGAAACTTAATGATTTGCTACTTCAAAGTAAACGTGGTTTTCAGTACGAGTTACTATAATGACATACGTATTTTCTCCTTAAATTATTCAGCGCAAAGCATATCATGTTCTCTTTTATGGATTTTCAGTTATTATCATGTTTTTATCCTATTCTGCATAATATTTATTTTAACATAATGTTTTCTTCGGTTAGGGATTCGTTTGTGTGTTCCGTCGAAGTAACTGAAACTCCATCTTGTATTAACCAAAATGAACACATACTTAATAACAGAGTACTACATCTATCTTTTTTTTCAAAATTGGTCAGTATTTTACCTACAAAAATCTAATAAAATTTATTCTGCTTTTCGACGAGAATTATATATTTAAACAGATGTTCTCGCTCTGGATTAGTTTAATTCGACGATTTATTAACCTGCGGTCCAATTTCATCCTTTACCGTAAACTTTCAATTTCGACATGACATAGAAACACAACTGATCTTCTTACAACAGTTGAAATGTAACACATTTCAGTGTTAGTCTATTCAAAAATAGCCTTATTGTTGGTGTCAAGTCGAACGACGAACTAGATAACCTTAATGTTTGTTTAAAGATCAACAGTGATGTAGATAGCCTTATTGTTTGTTTAAAGATCAATAATACTGTAGATAAACTTATTGTTTGTTTAAAGATCAACAATAATGTAGATAACCTTATTGTTTGTTTAAAGATCAGCATGATGTACATAACCTTATTGTTTCTTCAGAGATCAACAATACTATACAACCTTAGTGTTTGTTCAAAGATCAACAAAGATGTAAATAACATTATTGTTTGTTTAAAGATCAACAATGATGTAGAAAACATTATTGTTTGTTTAAAGATCAACAATGATGTAGATAACCTTATTGTTTGTTTAAAGATCAACAATGATGTAGATAACCTTATTGTTTGTTTAAAGATCAACAGTGGTGTAGATAAACTTACCACTTTTTTAAGATCAACAGTACTGTAGATGATTTTAGTGTTTGTTTGGAGATCAACTATGATGTAGAAAACCTTACTGTTTGTTTAAAGATCAATAATACTGTAGGTAACCCTATTGTGTGTTTAATGATCAGCAATAATGTAGATAACCTTATTGTCTGATCGACAATACTGCAGATAACCTTATTGTTTGTTTAAAGATCGACAATGATGTAGATAACCTTAGTATTTATTAGAAATAAACTATGATATACATCATAATTAATGTTCTCAGTTTTATTAGATGTAAGCCCTGGATCTTTGTCATTGTTACTTGTTTTTTGTGGGTTTTTCTTCTGTAATATGAGAAGCTAGAACAATCAAGTGATAGCTTCATCACTTAGCCACAGACTGTTCAGTCCAGTGTGAGTCAGCTGCAATTGTTAGGGTACTAATAATCGTAGTTATCTCTATCCTTCTACAGAAGTTTATGGCAAACCAAACCATACTTTATTCTACGTACGATTAATGTTGTTGTTGTTTTTGAATTAAGCACAAAGCTACACGATGGACTATCTGTGCTCTGCCCACTACGAGTATCGAAACCCAGCTTTTAGCGTTGTAAGTCCGCATACATACCGCTGAGCCACTGGAAGGCTATTCGTCCATTCATATTTAATATAGAGTAAATATTACCATCAAATATAATGAGTCGAAATGGAAAGATTAAAATTAACGTTGTTTGGAACAACTGATAAAACAACATATAATCATATAACCGAAGAAGGTCGAAACGTTGTTCGCTCCTCTACATAAAAAATGTTCTCAACCCAAACTAGCCGTTATTACATATATATAAAGCGACATATACCGCTATCACTGTAGCATGTAATGTTTTTAGAGCTGTGCTCTTTTTTAATAAAGTTCAGTGTTGTGTGTTTGGCTTTAAAATGTGATATTATTAAAAATTTTTAAGTGATAGAAAAGAAGCTCCGTGATGCTCAGAGTCTGTAGTGATGAATATATTTCAAATACCGACAAGATAATCTATTTTCACTAAACAATCAATATGTGAAGTTAAAGAAGGAGACACGCCCTACCTTACATCTTACTTATGACTGTTTTGAATTTCATGCATAGCTACACAAGAGCTATCTGCGCTAGCCGTCCCTAATTCAGCAGTGTAAGAATAGGGGGAAAGCAGCAAGTCATCACCACCCACCGCCAACTTTTGGGCTACTCTTTTACCAGGGAATAATGGGATTGACTGTCATATTATAACCTTTGTACTGCTGAAAGGGCGAGCATGTTTGGTGTGACGGGGATTCAAATCCGCGAAGCTCAGATTGCGAGTCGAGCGTCCTTACCACCTGAGTTCGGTCCGTACATGTAACTTAAACATAAATGTTTCATCCATGCAAGTGGAAAATGAAATGTTTTTGTATTATATATAAAATAGCAAAACAAGAGTTTGTTTCAAATCTTTCAGTGTTCGAAGCATTCTTTCCGAGCGAAAAACCAATACCAAATGAGAAAGTGTAATTGACAGTGTCCTCCGGAGTTGTGGTAAAATAGAAAGAACAGTAAATCACAGACTAAATTAACATGTTGATTCAACAAGACCGCTATAGCCAGAAAAAAATAAAATAAAATCGCTATAGTTCAACATTTTTACAACAGAGGACACTTCTGTGGATGGTACAAGTACTTTGTTATTTTTTTACTGTGCAAAAAGTGGAAAGTTGAAGAATAAAAACGATTAGCCTAAAATTCAACAACCAAGAATCCACCCTCCCAACCCCCTACCTCCCAATGGCACAGCGGTACATCTACGGACTTACAACGCTGGAAACTGAGTTTCACTACGCGTGGTGCGTGGAGCACAGAGAGTCAGTCCATTGTTTAACGTACTTACAAACGAACCAACTAGTAACAAAATACACAGAACAAAAAACTTTGAAAAACCTTTTCAAAAATCAATAAAAGTTCATCACTATCAAAGTTCTTTCTTATTTCTTTCTTTTTTCACAAAATAGAGAAATTGACATGATGCTCGAATGTCGTCACGAAATCAAGAAAAAAATATATACAGTTAAATTTCAGTCCGCATGTAACAAAATGATTTAAATTTTAACAAAATAATGTTAATACCAAACAAAGTTAGGGAGCAGTGCCACATATCAAAATGTTTTTGTTTTTCAGTAGTCTAAGGTTTCTTTAAAAGTAATGTTGTATCAAAAAGTTTCGAATTTATGAGACCAAAATGATAAACTTTTTAACACTTAGCATTAGTACCTTGGTAGAACAGCAGTAAATTTATGAACTTACAACGCTAACATTCGGAGTTCGATTCCCTACGGTGGGCACAGTAGATACCCGAATATGGCGTTGTTATTAAAAAAAAACAAACTCAAACGAACATAAATAACAAATTATAATTATGATTTCGAATGATAGTGAAAATTGTTTGAAACTGTAATAATTGTATATATGTGTGTGTATGTGTTTCTTACAAAGCCACCTAACGGTATGAGGGGTCTAAAGTTTAAATTTTGGAACAAAGTTATTATGATCAATGCAGATGAGAAATTACTGATATGTGTATTGTATATTTACCTGTAAAACATGTCAGCAGAAGGAAAAACACTAGTCTCTCAGGATTCTAATGGATACCCACAGAAATTTGTTTTTAAGGAGTTAAAACATATATGTTGTGTTTGCTTAAACGCTAACACATATTTACATTTTGAACAAAAATTACTTAAGCTATTTCGCTTAACTACGATGTTAAGCTTGCATCATAACATGCGCAATTTTTTTATGAAGTGCAAGGGCGGGCAAATGCCCTCCCCCCCTGCGGGCGTCCATTTGCGTTTCTATCTATTCGTTTTGTTTAGTGTTGAACACAAACCATACAGTGAGCTCTCTATGTTGTTATAAGCTTTCAGACTTACCCGCTGAGATACTGTGGGAAGGGAGGAGGTGCTATTTATCGATTAATTTTTCAAACGGTATATTAATTCACAAACTATCTAAACCAATGAAAGACATGTGGTGAATTATCTTTCCGTACAAAAATGGATCTAGGTCTAGGACGCACATATTTTCAACAAGAAATATTCAATTCTCAATTTTTGGTTCCAAAATAATCCATATAAGTATGAAAAATGACCTAGTATCCAAAACAGGTGAAATACGAAACCAGAATAAGGTTTCCAGTATCATGTTTTTCATTCTTTTTATTTTTATAAGGCTTAAAAGTGTCTGTTATTTGTTGACTTATTAACATTTTGTATCAAGAGGGTGTTTGCATATTAGAAATATCCAAACCTTCAGCAAATAATCACTCAAGTCCATTACTTCAAAGTTGCCTCCTAGTGGTTCAACGGCAAGTCTAAATACTTAGAAGCTAAAAAAAAACAAAAAACGATTTTAACACTTGTGAGAGGGAACAGTGGAGCGTTTTTCGGGTTTCTTTCTCTTGTTTTTGAATTTCGCGCAAAGTTACTCGAGGGCTACCTGCACTACCGTCCCTAATTTAGCAATGTAAGACTAGAGGGAAGGCAGCTAGTCTTCACCACCCACCGCCAACTCTTGGGCTACTCTTTTACCAACGAATAGTGGGATTGACCATCACGTTATAACGCCCCCACTGCTGGGAGGGCGAGCATTTTTGGCGTGATGGGGATTCGAACCCGGGGAACTCAGATTACAACTCGAGTGTCTTAACCGCCTGGCTCTGCCGGGCCTAGTAGTTTTGCATTGCTTGTGAAATTAGGCTTATGGTTAATTCGAAAATCCTCATTAGTGTAGAATTTGTAGTCGAAGAAATAAAACGCTTTAAGCAGATTTGACTTAATATAACTTTCTACCAAATAATAAAAAGTAATTGGCTAAATAATATAACCTTAACAACAGTTAACAGTTCTTTATTACAAAAGAAACTCTGAAAACTTTAAAGCAGACAGCAACAAAAATATTTTCTCGAACAATTGTTTAATTTTGTTTGGAAGTTCTACGGTTCTATCTCATATTTTCCTCTGTGAATGAGCCCGACATAGCCAGGTGGGTTAAGGCGTTCAACTCGTAATCTGAGGGTCGTGAGTTCGAATCCACGTCGGACCAAACATGCTCGCCCTTTCAGCCATTATAATGTTACGGTTAATCCCACTTTTCTTTGGTAAAAAGAGTAACCCAAGAGTTGGTGGTGGGTGGTAATGACTAACTGCCTTCCGTCTAGTCAAACACTACTAAATTAGGGACAGCTAGCGCAGATAGCCCTCGCGGAGCTCTGCGCGAAATTCAGAAACAAACAAACTAATTCTCTGCTATTGTAAGATGTTTGAATAAACATGTCGTTAAATTTAAAGAAAAACTAAAGAAATGTCTTAAACTACTGGCATGGAAAGAATATTTTAAAAAGATCATTCCTGCATGGTATTACTCACGATGAAGAATTACTGCTGAAAATATTTTATGAAATGTCATGAAATTCTTAATAATAGCTTGATATTGATGAGATAACATGTATAAATTAACTTTTGTTAACATCTTTCATCAAAGTTATTTTAAAGACTTACTTTGTAGCATTTAGTTACCATGCAATTAACTGCTCGTGCTGAAGTTGAGAACGTAAATGATAGAATTAGTTTACATTGAACTAAAAGGTAAAACGGTTTAGCCACTTAAAGTGTTACAGAAATTCCAATAATTATTTTACTTACCTTTGCCGTGGAAAAGGTAAGCTGCATGAACTCCACGAGGAGGAAAGTAGAATGGATACCCTGTTAAAAAATGGTTAACAAATTCCGAAACATTCGAAACGTCTTTCAACTTGATAAGCAAGGTTTCGGGAATCTAAGTTATAGAGAGATGAAAGCAACTTTTATAAATCTTGTCAAGATCAGGTCGTGAACATCTGTTAAATTTATACATTATTCAAATACTTATCTTCTAATAATTTGATGGTTTATTGAAACTAAAAAGTTTTGGGAAAATGAATCAAACTCCTTAATAACATCTTTAAAAACACCTCTCAGAGTGCTAGGTTTATTTATTTATAAACAATAAAGACAAAAAGATACCCGTTCTTATATTTCATTATTTATCAGAAAATGTAAACTAATACAGTTTGGGACATTTGAAAGGGAGACAAGTATGTAATTGCATTTTATCAGTGCTTTAGAGGTGGGTACATATTCATCAGTGTTCTGGAAGTTGAGACGTATATCCGCCAATAGTAATGCTCTTAAAAACAAAGTATGGGCTAATTTGAAGTTGTCAGTGTTCTAAGGCAAATTTCTCAGGGTACGTACCTTACACAAACATATACTAATTTCTATATGATAGACAATGGACAGTGCTTTACAAACATATATAATGTGTTGAGTTGTTGCTTTTTTCCAGAAAACCAAATAAACAAATAATAATGGGGTGTTAAAAGTAGCATGTTGCCAGCAAAAAAAAAAATTAATTTCAAAGTCACAACACAAACATAAAAATTATAAGTACGATTTAAGCCTTTATTGTGATTCACTGGTAACTGTTTGCTTTGAATTTCGCGCAAAGCTACATGAGGGCTATTTGCGCTAGCCGTCCCTAATTTTGCAGGGAAGGCAGCTAGTTATCACCACACACCGCCAACTCTTGGGCTACTCTTTTACCAACGAATAGTGGGATTGACCGCGCGTTATAACGCCTCCACGTTTGAAAGGATGAGCATGTTTGGTGCGACGGGGATTCGAACCTGCGTCCCTCAGATTACGAGTCCAGTATCTTAACCCACCTGGCCATACTAGGCCAGGGTAAAAGAGTTCACAGAACTGGTAAAGGAGATCATCATTTTGATTCAACTGAATGATGTTTGTATTGTGATTAAATAATGTACCTTGTAAGGACAGTGTAAAATTCTGATAAAAGCTTACGTTTACCATCTGTGTAAGTAGTTTAATAGAATATAACAATCCTTATTAGCCTGCTATAGCTGGACTTACTGTAGTAATGTAAAGGAAATCAACATTAATTTCTACACCTTTCTTTACTAATATAAAGAAGTGGTGTGCATTTCAGTGTGATATTTCGTATTGATATATTCTCAAGAGGGCTGATATGGGTATAAAAATTATAATTAAAATAAAATAGGTTTCTCTTTATCACGGTTTTCATATTTGTGTTTTAAAAATGGATGGTAAACAAAGTCGGCAGCTAAGATATTATCACAGAAGAAAGGAAGCAGAAGGGAAAACTTTGTTATAATTTATTTGATTTTTGCCTTTTTTATAACATAATCTGGTAACGAACTAATGATAAAAACAACTCATCTTCATGAAGATGAAAAAATATGACAGAAAGTGCCTTGACTGCTATGTTTTCGGCATAAGGTTTTTCTCTAGTCATATTTTGAAGAACTTATAAATCATAACTATATCTAGTTTCTTTCAGTATTTTCCAGTTGAAATATGAACACTTAAGAAAGCCTGACAATGGTCTAAAAGAGTATATACACGTCTCAATTGCACTGCATCCTTTCAGAGCGCTGTCAGAGGTAGACATAACTTCATTCAATAAAAGAAACAAAATAATAAACAACTTGTCTCATACAACAAAATGTTTTGCCTAAGCATGTACATGTAGCGATATCGTGACTGTAGCATGTATAAAGTGAAAAATAGGACCATACGTAGTAAATTATTCTCCCATTCATATCTTTTAGACCAATAAAAATGCGCACATTAATTGACGTTACTTGATGACGTCAATGCTGGACAACTTCCTTGGAATTGTTTGGCATAGATACGAAGTTTCATTGATCGAGTTTGAGCGTGTGTACTTGAAATTTATACAAATAACTTTTATTGAAATTAATAATTAATTAGTTATCTTATCAAATGAATATACAGCACTCCGAAAGTATGACAGTTTCTACAGTGTTCTTATTATATGGGTTATCGTGTGACGTCTAAGAAAACTATATTTTTAATTTACATAACATAACTTACCAAAAGTTAGAGTCTCAAGTTTCTAAGTTTATCTCCGTGGTTGGCACTTCAACGCGTTCATCATAGTTAAACAATGGAACCGCCTCTTTATATACATGATAGAGATAATTATTATTAAAACCACCGCAATCTTACTATTTAAATTCCTCACATTATACGTAATATCAAACACTTGACAATACGGATTTTGACAGAATAAAATTAACATCCAAAAACTTGAAATGTTATGATATACTACTATATGTCTCTACTGCGGGGTCCCCGAAAGTGTTCTGTTTCGAGAATAAATAAAACCAAAATTAATAGTAACAAATATTTTTATTTTTTGCTTTTGAAGTTCATATACCATGCTGTGACGTAAATCGCAGTGAATGATTCTTCTAGGGATTCGTGGCATGTGCACGTTTTACAAAGTTAAGCATCCCTCATGTAACGTCACTTTAGTGTCTAATAACTGACTGACAGATAGACAGGAATTTTACTGTATAGTAGTGCGAGTGGTTCAAACAGGTGATATCTCCAGGAGGCCTTTGGTACCTTTTCGAGAAAATAAGCAAGAAACGAGTTGTATGGCCTAGAGGTTTTCTATTGATTTATCTACATTGAAACTGTCCAAAATAAAATAAAATGGAAAATAATTACAGTTGTATGGGTGTGTTAATATAGATCAAACTTCTGCAGCGTTACATTTGGCTCCTTACACGTTAAGCAACTCGTACTTTTTAAGCATCGTAAAGTAAGACATTTTTAAGGTGGAGATGTAAGAAGAAGCTGTGGAGACTACGGGTTATTTCTGGAACACAAGGTGTAGAAAGCTGCAAAAAGCTAGTCCTTCACTGTCCCTGGTCAAGCGATCTTATAAACATCTAAAACTAAACATGAAGTCCTTGCGTATTTACAGTTAATATTACATCATAGTTTTTTTAAAACCTGCAAATCCTTATGTTCTAGGTCTACGGCCAGGTAGATGAAGCACTCGACTGATAATCCGAGAGTTGCGGGTTCGCATACCCGTTACACCAAATATGCTCACCCTTTCAGCCGTAGGGGCATTATAATGTGACGGTCAATGAGTAGCCCAAGAGCTGGCAATGGGTGGTGATGACTAGCTGTTTTCCCTCTAGTCTTACGCTGCTAAATCAGGGACGGCTAGTACAGATAGGCCTCGTGTAGCTTTGCGTGAAATTCAAAACAAACAAACAAACTCTATGTACCATTTGTTTTAAAAATGTTATGCTTATTTTGCTGTTGTTGTTTTTTGTAATAACTTACAGCAGGGAATGTGTGAGACGAAGGGTATCTTTTATTAGTTACGTACAATTTGTATGTTCTTTTGAATTAATCACAAAACTATACAATGGGCTATCTGTGCTCTGCTTATCACGGGTATCGAAACCCGGTTTTTAGCGTTGTAAGTCTGCAGACATACCGCTGAGCCACTGGGAGGCAAAATTTTTGTGTCTGAGCAGAAAGGCAGTTTGGGGGCATAAGAGTAGAAAGACAGGGTTATTACTGGATACGTGTAAATTTATGTAGATGTGTCGTTCTAAAGTAAAATTTTGCAGATAAACATGACCAATGAGACAAGAACCCTAAAAGCACGTAGTTATTGAATTTATTTGAAACAGGCGAACAGATCATTTTTTCGACTGCTTACTTTTATCGTTGTAGTAATGTGTACACGACCCCTTAACTTAACAGCACGCACAGTTTGTACTGTTGTGTGTTAAATTTGGATTCGGAAGTCTCAGAATTCCAATCATACACATATAGTTTAGCAGTCAGTTCTGGTTTTTACTAGTTTGCACGTATGGTATAGTGGCTG
Source organism: Carcinoscorpius rotundicauda (assembly GCA_011833715.1). NCBI lineage: Eukaryota > Metazoa > Arthropoda > Merostomata > Xiphosura > Limulidae > Carcinoscorpius > Carcinoscorpius rotundicauda. The sequence continues at coordinate 3,910,623 of CM022403.1, read as the reverse complement.
AAGAAAGTTCGATACAATTTACATATCTATATGAACATTTTATTTACATAGAAAATGTATGTACGTGTATGTACCTATACATGAATAATTAATTATATCATACATAAATATGGTAAATCGTCTCAACATCTTTATGTCACCGAGCTATAACTTCGTTGCACAAATGGTTCGGTGTTTCTACCAGCGTGAACCAGATGTTCCAAGGGGGGTTAGTGGAGCGAAAACCTCCTCGTGTTACGACACAGTGAGTCTCAACTAAGGATATGCAGAAGTTTTACGAGGAGGAGGGATGTACGTAAAAAAATTAACAGAATAAAGGTTACATCTTTCGAAAGCGCTTGGGTTATAAGGTGTAGTTTTTTGTTTATCTTTTTCTTTGTTAAATTCGTTTCTTGAACCTATGGGTTTTTTAACATCCTGAGCATATAGTATCATGGATTATTCCTTGTTAAAACTAGAAGACTCTCGGTAATTAGTAGTTATTTGTACTACTTTAAAGCCTAAACTGTTTTATAAGGTTATATTACATTACATAAACTGTACTAAGTAAATAAATAGCCGGCTACTGAACGGAAGTTATGTAAATTCATGGTTACTGAAAGATTATCTTGGAACATGAAAAGTTAATTCCCTTATACATAACTGTAAAAAAAAACAAAAAAACGTATAAAACTGCAAATGCTCATGGTTCTCCTCATTGACGCAATAAGCCTTCATACCAAATTTGCTCACACCCTGCAAAGTAGTTACATGGGCATACAACAGATATTATGTTTATATAGATATTGGAAATACACAAAGCAAATCAGGTAACTGAAAGGTGGAATAGAGAGAGGGTTGAGAACGAATGGAATATTATATTAATTGGATATTTAGAAATTTCAGAAGTACCGATTCTTTTTCAAGAATACTATAGAGACTTTCGAAAATCTCTCGTGTTAGGGCTACATGAATTGATAACTTGGTTTATTTCGTGGCGACGAAATTTCGGTTTATTTCAACCTTTCATCTGAGAAATATTTATAATTATTGACGGCAAATTTTATTTTATTTAATTATTTATTTTTATTTTACTTTACTTTTTGCTCGAAGATGTTCCTTAGTGTATGGGCTCATGAAGCAACTGAGTTGCGTCTGATTGTAATTAAGCCTAACAACAACAGAATTGTTTGTTTTAGTATTTATTATAACGTTTCATGGTCGGCAAAGCTTGAAAACAAGTACTTGATTTCTCAAAGAAAATAAAGAGAAAAACAATAAAACATTGCTGCTATTATTCATATTAATAAACAGTAATTTCAATATTTCGCAGATTAGATTTACATACTCCTATGGCCAGATGTTTAAGGAACTCCACTCGTAATCCGAGGGTCGCGATTTTGAATCCCCTTCCCATCAAATATGCTCGCCCTTTCATCCTTGGGGGCGTTATGATGTTATCGTCAATCCCACTATTCGTTGGTAAAAGCTGATGTATCGTCTTGTTCTATTTGTTGTTATATTGGGGCCTGGCATGCGCTTCGTAATCTGAGGGTCGCGGGTTCTCGCCAAACATGCTCGCTCTCCCTGCCGTGGGGGCGTTATAAGTGACAGTCATTCCCACTTTTCGTTGGTAAAATAGTAGCCCAAGAGTTGGTGGTGAGTGGTGATGACTAGCTGCCTTCCCTCAAGTCTTACACTGCTAAATTAGGGACGGCTTGCACAGATAGCCCATGAGCCTACCCCACTTTTGACAGTTCTCAAATCATTTTCATATTCAGAAACCAGCACCCATTGAGTTGTTTAATGTCACATCTAACGATATGTGAAAGATACATTTTTTGCTATTAACTGTCTAAACCGGGGTGTATCTCCTCAACTGGTTCAACATTAATTGGTGATCGATCGATACGCTGGCACAGCACCGGCTAACCATCTTTTGCATGTGTGCATTAAAAATCATTAAAATGTGATGGAACATTATATATATATATATGAATAAATTTCACAATTTCTTAAATATAAGGCCTGGCATGGCCAAGCGCGTAAAGCGTGCGACTCGTAATCCGAGGGTCGCGGGTCCGCGCCCGCGTCGGGCTAAACATGCTCGCCCTCCCAGCCGTGGGGGTGTATAATGTGACGGTCAGTCCCACTATTCGTTGGTAAAAGAGTAGCCCAAGAGTTGGCGGTGATGACTAGCTGCCTTTCCTCTAGTCTTACACTGCTAAATTAGGGACGGCTCGAGTGGCTTTGTGCGAAATTCCAAAACAAATCTTAAATATAAAAAGTTCTAAGCTTTTTATACAAGATAGTGAAAGTCACATTAGGCTTTGTGTCCACCATAAAGATTGAAGCACCGGATTATAGCGTATTAATTCTCCCCATTGGCAGATCGGTATGTCTGCGGACGCTATAATCCGAGTCTCGATACCTGTGATGAGTAGATCACAGATAGCCCATTGTGTAGCTTTGTACTTTATTACAAACAAACAAACATTTTAATAATTTTGATTTTGCAAATTCAAAAGCTTTTCTAGTTGTGTTCAAATATACTTATTTATTTTTTACAATGGCCTTATTGAAATGTTTCTATGTGGTAAATTACCACAGAATAAACTAGATGGTGCTTGCTTTAATTTGACTTATATATATAGGGTTGAGTACGTTGTATCAAAATTATTTTCAGTATGAAATTCAACAACTCGTGTAACATTTTCAGCCGATATAAAGGTTGGAATGGAATGTATTAGTACTGGATTTTGATTTTGTTTGGTCTTGCGGTAATGTGATTCACCAAAAAACAGATGACGTTTTTAAAAGATTCGTGACAGCCCTTATAAATACAAAACATTCATACACTTATGTCATAAAGACGTGTTAGGATCTCCAAAAAGATATTATTTGAACTTAATGACAGTGGAAAACAAAGGAAAATGGATGAGCTTGAGTTCCAAGGACCATCCAGAAGGAAAGCCTGCAACAAATCGTAGCCCAACTGTTCGGCATCTTATAACAGGTAAAAATCCACAAACACAAAGACATAACCGTTCAGCAGTCGAATACTTCAAGCACCTAGAGAAAGATAATAATGCTATTCCTTATGAATACATACCAGTTGCGTCATTTGAGGCAGCGCCTGTAGATTTTTGTGTATTTGGATTGTTGAAAATGGCGCTTGGAAACAATCGTCCTCTATACTAGATTGGTTGTGCAAGATACGCAGGGAAGATTTGTATGTTTTGATTATTCTAATCCTACCCGAGGGCTTTTTTAAGTGAAAACTGTGCTGCTGGGCTCTTGTCAACATGCACGATCGTTAGACAGACCATAACCGAGCATGGCAAGGTTGAAAGAGACGATGTGATAAGGTTATAAACTCGTTTTAATACAACTAACTTACTCTCTGTATACTGTTGTAACGGTTGCCGTTGATGGGTAGATTCGTTTGTATTATTCGATGAAGAAAATGTTGCTAAGTCTATCCAACCTGATGTTAGCTAAATAGTTGTATGTCTTTGTGTTCAAGTGCTACAAATTAGTTTACCTAATGTTCACTGATAGGCCTAAACTCACAGTAGACTCTAATACAACGAAATATCATTGAAACACAAATTATGTTATAATAATTCTGAATAAACTGATTTTAAAAACTCAATCAAATGATACGTTACTACTCCGGACTTTATGTACCTCACCAACTGGCTTTAAAATTTGCTTTAAAAAGATCTCAAAAAAAATTTGGAGAAAATTCTAGACGTTCTCACGTAACACGTAATTTTCCACTGGCCAAACAACAATATAAAATTTATCGACAATACACGCTCAAAACAGATTTATAACAATACTACTGCTAAATATTATTCCTTTTATAGAAACAGCACAGATAGCCCATTGTGCAGCTTTGTGCTTAATTCTAAACAACAACAACATTTTATAGAAACATTGTTAGTGTTTTGTCTTAAGTTTTAGTACTCATGCAATAATCTCATTAAATTGACATTTAAGAACAGTAAATGGTTTCTTTAAAATATCTTTGGGGAATACATAAAATAAAAATAGAAACTGTTTGCAAGCTCAATTTCTCGTGTGATTTATCCATGTTAAAATCACGTATCATCATGAAAATGTCGCGCATGGTCTGGGCTTTTATTAGTAATAGCCAGATGGTTAGGATACTCGATTCTAATCCGAGGGTCCCGAGTTCGAATCCCCATCACACCAAACATACTCGCTCTTTCAACCGTGGGGGTGATATAAGTCACAGTCAATCCCACTATCCGTTGGTAAAAGAGTAGCCCAAGGGTCAGCGGTGGGTGTTGATGATTAGCTAGCTTCCCACTAGTCTTACACTACTAAATTAGTAACGACTGGTGCAGATAGCTCTCGTGTAGCTTTGCGTGAAATTCTAAAATAAAAAAAAATAGTTATTAGTAATGGGGAAATTTTAACATAAAATTAACAATTTGCACCGCTTAAATTGTTTTCTTTCTTTTTATATGTTCAAGTTAATTTTGTTACGTCTTTTAGAAAAACTAAAGGTTATTCGACAGTAAATAATTAAAGAAAGTACTATTTTTAACCAGATAAAACGTTCTACCCATATATATTGTAGGCTAATCTGGCATCAACAAGTGCAGTTGTTGTACATGATGACGTAAGGTTAACCTGCTGAGACCATAGTATTATACACTTTTTATTCAAAAAACCAGATGTTTAAAATTATTGTACCATTTTAACGACCCGGCATGGCCAAGTGGGTTAAGACGCTTGACTCGTAATCTGTGTGTCCCGGGTTCGGATCCCCGTCGCACAAACATGCTCGCCGTTCCAGCCTTGAGGGCATTATAATATGACAGTCAATACCCCTAGACAAAACTTTCTACACATTTTCATAAACAGAAACTTTGATATCTGCCTTAAGCCTAGCTTTGAAAGTAAGTTTAAACCTATATTTAATAAAAAAAATATCAACCGATCGTTCAGACGTGATGTCAATATTTGGTTTACTTTGTGTGATTTTTATTGCCGAGTGAGAATTTGGAAGTTACCTGTGTTAATCTTGTTATCATTCAAAGAAATTGTTCGTAAGTTAGCTACAAAGCTACACAATGGGCTGTCAGTGTTCTGCCCACCACTGGTATCGAAGCCCGATTTTTAGCGGGGTGAATCCCCAGACATGCCGCTGTGCTACTGGGGGGCAGTCAAAGAGATAGTCCTGTATTTTTCTAAAAAAAATGTTGAAAGCGAGAGAACCTATAAAGGGTGCTTTTCTGTAAACAAGCAGTCATACAGTATATCAGACTTACAGGAATCACCGATAAAAATGTGGAGAGACTTGAGTTATAATCCGTCGACTACACATTTTGTGACATCTCGAATTATTGTGTATTAACTTATACTAGGTTATCATATAGACTTGTTTATATTTATTAAGGAATGTAAACGTGTATTTCCTGAGTAGGCGGTAGACAGACTTCTTATTTAACAAATGTCTTTGAAGATTTCATGCATATATGACATGTCTATAAACAGAAACAATAAAAATAGCACGTTTTCCTGCAATTAAAGCGTTCTATTAACATATTCCTAACTTTGTCTTGACAAAACTCGTATAATACCTGCTCAAGGGCTCTTTTTACCTTCTACCTGTTTTCATTTCTCAATATATCCGTTAAATGGCAAACAGCCACGAGTTTTGGTCAACGAATGCCACCTACGCGAGCTCCGTATGACGCAAATGGCTTATTGACACCAAGTCCCACGTAACGTGTTATTAAGCATGATCATGTTTTTATAGCAAAATCGAAACATTATTCCATACATGCATGTACCAAGTCACAAGTTTACAAGATACGGAAGTAAAGCGCGTACTGTTTTCGTGATATTCAACGAATAATAAAGTACAGTGGTAACTCGGTTCTCGAACTTAATCCATTCCAGAAGGCTGTTCGAAAACCGAATCAGTTTTTCCCACAAGAAATACTGTAAATTAAATTAATCCGTTACAGACCACCAAAAATTACGCATTATGAAGCATTTTAAGTAAAGATATATTGTTTAATTATACCTGTATAATAATACTTACATGCATAAAGTCAACCACAAAAAATATAAACACAATAAAAAAACAATAAATGAAAATTTAACTGCACTTTACCTGTACTGAGGAAAGCTGATGGTGTTAGTGAAAGGTGGTGAGGAACGTGGAGAGTAGGAGGGTTATTATTGTTTGGAAGGTGAATCACCTTCCATAAAAACGTCAGGTAACTCTCCTTCTGGGGTTCTTTCTCTTTTCTGTCTTTTTGCACCACTACAACCTGCTTGAGACTCACTGAACCTATTTCTCACTAAAAACTTGTCTAATGAGGTTTGTTTCTGCCTGCATTTTAAAATGTTTCTGAAGCAAGACATGGTATTGTCATTGAAAAGGTTTATGCTGCGGTTTGCTATAGCTTTGTCAGGGTGAAAGTTTTCCACAAAAATTTGTAACTCTCCACATTTTCCGCACATTTCCTTGATTAGTGAACTAATCCTCCCTTCCCTTCTCCTCATCTAAAGACACTACCTCAGTTGTCTTCTGTTGCTACTCCTTCTGAAGGTCTTGATGTTCTTCCGTGGTGAGCTCAGTGTTGTGGTCTTCCACCAACTCCTCCACATCATCACCACTCACATTCAACCCCATACACTTGCCTAGTGAGACAATATCCTCGACAACAGGCTCAGCCTCAAAGTCTGTATCTGTTACTGAGTCTGGCCACAATTTCTTCCAGGCTGAGTTCATGGTCTTCAGAGACACTTCTTTCCAGGCTTTGTCTTTGATCCTCAAGCAATGGAGGATATTAAAGTGATTTTTCCAGAACTCTCTGAGGATTAACTCTGTGTCAGAGGTCACTTTAAAGCACCTTTGAAACAGTGCTTTGGTGTAGAATTTCTTAAAGTTCGATATGACCTGCTGGTCCATGGGCTGAATGAGAGGAGTCGTGTTAGGGGGCAAGACTTTCACCCTAATGAAACTGTACTCCTCCACCAACCCGTCCTCCATGCCTGGTGGGTGGGCAGGTGCATTGTCCATCACAAGAAGGTTCTTGAGTAGCAACTTTTTTTCCGTGAGGTTATTCTTTACACTTGGGGCAAACACTTCATGGACCCACTTCGTAAAAAATTACCTGGTTACCCATGCTAAAGCATGATCATGTTTTTATAGCAAAATCGAAACATTATTCCATACATGCATGTACCAAGTCACAAGTTTACAAGATACGGAAGTAGAGCGCGTACTGTTTTCGCCCTCCACATGACATTTAGTTTACTTTTTAGGACATTATTTTTCTTAAAACTCTCGGATTTTAAGAAATGGTACACAAGCAAAGGCTTAAGTTTTAAGTCCCCATTTGCATTACTACATAATAATAGAGTTAGTCTGTCCTTCATTGGCTTGTGTCCTAGCAGTGACTTCTCCTCTATGGTGATTCTGGTCCTCTTTGATATTTTCTTCCAAAAGAGGCCTGTCTCATCACAGTTGAACACTTGTTGGGGAATAAAACCCTCAGCTTCTACATAGTCCTTAAACTCTCCAACAAATTTATCAGCAGCGTCTTTGTTAGAACTGGCACCCTCCCCACGTCTCACCACACTATGTATGCCACTTCTGTTCCTAACTTTTTCAAACCACCCCTACTAGCCTTAAAGGTAGCACTCGTTCCAGGGGTGTTTTTCAGGAGGTCAGCATGCAACTACTTTGCTTTCTCACAAATGATGGTCTTAGAAATACTATAACTAGCTGTTTTTCGCTTACCCAAATCAACAACAGTTTTTCTACCTCTTCCATTGTTTGTGATATTTGTTTCGTAAGCATTGTCACTCCTTTTGCAACATCAGCTCCTTTGATAACCTCTTTATTTCTCAGTATAGTGCAGACTGTAGACTTCGCCACACCAAACTGTCTAGCAAGGTCAGACACACGAACACCACTATTCATACTTCGCTATGAGATCTTTTTTTACCTCTATTGCGGCTCTAACAACTTTTCATTTTTGGTTTGCTGCTTTCATTATCCTTCTTTGACCCCATGGTGGCTTATTTAATCAGAATAATTAGAAAAACAAAAAGAAAAATGAGAACGTTCACAGCAGATTTTAGTGGAGGTGTGGACTGAGCGACAAGTGCGGGTAAAATGTTTTGGGCAAGCTTGGCGTGGGCCGAAAATTGTCGAAGGGTCGTTCGGATCATCAGTCGGGTTATTTCGGGGGTTCGGGCCATGACAGCTTGGTTCGACAACCGAGACATTTTTTTCTTAAACAATATGTTCGAAAATCGAATTGTTCGAGAAGGCAGTCGTTCAAGAACCGAGGTACCACTGTATTTGATGTTTTCTTTCCTTCATTTAGTCAGTATTAGGCTTAAGAAATTATAGTTTTCCGTTTTCTATTTTCAATAACTTGCCTGTTACACCTGTTGAGAAATATTATAGTCCTTTACCCAGAAAACTAGCAACTGTTTATTATTTATGTGTACTCGTAATAGACTTGTCTAGCTAGTTTCTCGTTATATTTGCCTGTTGTATGTAGTTCTTTATGATTAACTGACTAGGCATGGCTTACTGTTAACTTTTATTTTAACATTCAGATAATAACGTTATTAAAGCATTCATGCTCCTCTAATAATTTTTTTTTTAAATATCAGTGTGAAATGTATAGAATAAATACAAAGATTATTTAATTGTTACTTACAATATAATTTCTCCATCAGACAACTCACAAATCACTAGACCAAACGCATCTTTATGTAACACATCACCGCCATGCTGTTTATCAGGTATAACCAATAACACGGTGCATGCTGCAAACTGCTTGCCTTCTTTCTAAGAACAGTTATATGGTTTGGTCTAGCCTTTAGAAAGCGCACGCATAAGGTGTTCAAGTTTCAGTTTCAGCTCAGTGATAAGAAGCTTACATTTGTTTAAAACACCGATGATTTAATAACGTTGAAGGTTTTTGGATTATTACAGATCTTTATTAATCTATATCAAGCACAGCAAAGAACGAAATGTAAAGTTTACTCTAGCAGTAATCGAATACTCTTTTTAAACTGTTACTGTTATAAAGTATATCTTAAGATTGTAATTTATTTACTAGCTAGAGTAAGTGTAACCCTCAAAGAATTCCAAGCTTAGTTTATTTCAAATTATAGCATTAAATCAGTCAGTTAACATTATTTGTAACGTAGGCCTACATCAATTTACGAAAGTGTAAAAGTGCTCGAATGTGTGAAAACATTAAAGCAAAAATTATCTAATTATTTATAACTTACGTGGGGGCGTTATTATGGTTTGTTTTGTTTTGAATTTTGCGCAAAGCTGCTCTGCGCTAGCCTTCCCTAATTTAGCAGTATAAGACTAGAGGGAAGGCAGTTAGTCATCACCCCCCCCACCAACTCTTGGACTACTCTTTTACCAAAAAACAATGGAATTGACCGTCACATTACAATAACCTACGGCTGGGAGGGCTAGCATGTTTGGTGCGACGGGGATTCAAACCCGCGACCCTCATATTATGAGTCGAACGCTTTAATCCACCTGACTATGCCGGGCCCGTTATTATGTGATGGTCAATTCCACTATTTGTTGATAAAAGAGTAGCCCAACAATTGACAGTAGGTGGTGATGAGCAGCTGCTTTACCTATAGTTTTACACTGCTAAATCAGGGACTGCTAGCACAGATAGTCCCTGAATAGCTTTGTGCGAAATTCAAAACCAAGCAACCAAGACAAGTTTGGTAATAAATGAAGGTCGTTGAACGGATGTCAAATATGCCTTTTCTCCTGTTTCATTCAAATACCACATTCAAGCGAACTGCGATAAAAAAATTATCGAGTCTTCGCGTACATAAATACACACAAGTTTATTTGTTGACACATTCTTTCTGTTTTCACATAAACATGTTTTATTTTGGGTTGAAAGACAGTGAAACAACTGTCAGATTATGACAAAATGTGTATGAACCTATTACACATGAGATTTACAAATGACGAAGTTATCAGTGGATTTTATTTGCATGTAATTATTACAGGGGGGAATAGTAAACGCATGGCACGTGCAGAAAATTACGAACATACTTATCATATATCCTCTTATCAAGTTACAAGGAGAAGTGTACTATCCCCTTCCCCAGTGACATAGCTGTACGTCTGTGAATTTACAATACTAGAAACCGGGTTTCGATACCCGTGGTGAGAAGAACACATATAGCCTGCTGTATAGCTTTGTGCTTTGTTACAAACAAACCAGAATCAATAAAACAAATGAGGGGAAATTTATAAAACTGTCTTTTCATAAGAGTTTCGAGATGCAAGTAAAACTATTAAAACTACTTATCTTACCTCTGTACCAGTTATCTACAACAGATTCCTAATGACATAAGTTCCGAGGCTTACGGTTGAGCCACCTATAAGCACGCATATTTTCTATTTTACAAGTATCTGTAAATTATATGCATAGCTGCAGTTATGAAAATTCTAATTTTTCTCTGAGAATTTTTATTTTAGAAAATTATATAAACGTATTTTGGTATATTCTAAGCTATTTCTGAGACTTTATATCCTGGTAAAATATTCTAACTTTTAGTTTTAGGCCCGGCATGGCCAAGTGGTTAAAGCACTCGACTCGTAATCTGAGAGTCGCAGGTTCAAACCCCTGTCATACCAAACATGCTCGCCATTTCAGCCATGGCGTCGTTATAATGTGAGAGTCAATCCCACTATTCGTTGAAAAAAATAGTAGCCCAAGAATTGGCGGTAGGTGGTGATGACTGTTTGCCTTCTCTCTAGTCTTACATTGCTAAATTAGGGATGGCTTGCGCAGATAGCCCTCGTATAGCTTTGTGAGAAATAAAAACAAAATAAACAAACTTTTGTTAAATACTTTATTTCCCATCACTAAAAACACACCTCTCAGTGTGGATTGCTGTATGTGGGGACTTCCCAAGGAAGGCTCTATTCTTTCAGTTTACTTCCTCTGGTATCTAAACATCCACCCATGTGTTTGCCGTGAGTGGTGACTCGTGAAGGGGAAAAGAAGATTCCGGTGGTTGAGGGGTCCAACCTTAACACACCACTTTGGTCTTGAATTCCTGTAGACAGGCAGCCTTGAGGTAGCAACCCCTTGGTTCAATCGGCTGTACCACTTTAGCTAGGATCAACCAAGCATCAGTATTGAATGTTCTCAGCAGGTGTTGTGGACATTGCATCTGATGTTGGTGTTTGGGTATAGTGCTCAAGAAATGTTGGCGTTGCTGAAGTGTCCCTGTTTGGCACTGTAGTGAGTCCCCTTGTGTTTGCCGTGGGTGATGACCCGTGATGGGGAATAGAAGATCTCAGTGGTTGAGGGATCCAACCTTAACACACCACTTTGGTCTTGAATTCCTGTAGACAGGCAGCCTTGAGGTGGCAACCCCTTGGTTCAATCGGCTGTTCCACTTAGGCTAGGGTCAACTAAGCATCAGTATTGAATGTTCTCAGCAGGTGTTGTGGACATTGTATTTGGATAGAGTGCTCAAGAAATTGTGGCGTTGTTAAAGTGTCCCTGTTTGGCATTGTAGTGTGTCCCCTTGTAGGGTTCCATGGTGGGTAGGATTAGTGGGCACTGAAGCATTCTTTCTTTAGTATGAATCTCCCTAATCAAATTTTAAAAAAACAGTGAGAAACAGACTATTAGTAAACAACCATGTCTTGAAGATTCTGAACAGCAATCTTCAACATCTATACCACATTTTTTATATTACAATCTATTTCAGACAAACCGTTGGACAAATATCTCCCTTTTTCGTTCAAAAGGGACTAGAGGGACTTGCTGGCTCTCCAAAGTCAGTCACAAAACTTCGCTCTGGTGACATAAGGGTGGAAACTTCCACATCTAAACACAGTGAACTTCTTTTACATTCAAAGTCGATTGGGAATGTACCCATTGACATTACGCCCCATGCTACATTGAATTCGTCACTAGGAGTTACTGTTAAGGTGTATTTGAGGAACATCCCCAAGTCGGAGATTTTCGTTGGTTTCTCCACCCAAGGAGTTTCTGCAATGAGGCATATCTCCACTCACAAAGATGGAATTATGATGCCGACCAATGTCCTAATTTTAACATTTACATTCCAGTTTTTCTGGATACCGGGCCACGTTGGTATTCGCGGAATGAGCTCGCCGACACCGCAGCTAAACCTGTCTACTCTGGCACTGTCACTGCTGTGTGTGTTCCATACATGGACTGTGGTCCGCTGTGTGTGTTCCATACATGAACTGTGGTCCTGTACTCAATGCTCGGTTCTGTGCCAGTTGGTAATCGACTTGGAGTAAATAACGTGAAAACAAGCTTTTAACATTTTCGTTTCTTTTATCTAGGACTGATGCACCGATGTATTGTCTGTGTGACACTCAGGTCACAATAAGCCACATTTTACTGTCTTGCTGTCGTTGAGAGTCGTAAAAACGGCACTATTTTAAACATGTTTTGCCCCAAGGTTTATCCATAACGTTGGACAGGGTTATTGGCGATGTCCACCTTACAAAAAGTGACTAACGCTGATGTTTGAACTTACTCGTTAGTCATCCTAGCGAGTATAATAATTAAAATTATGCTACAGAAAGTCTTTTAAAACTTGTATTGCTTTGATTTCTGAAAACAGCTGTGACGTCAAATAACTCAAAACCAGGACTAGAAAGGCCAACTTCAGGTGACTGCTGCTGGTGTTTGAATTTACCCATTAGTCATCCTGGCGAGTTATGATAATTAAAATTATGCTACAGAAAGTCCTTTACAACTTGTATTACTGTATTTTATCTCTCTTACTGCTGTAAACTAGATATAAAAATTGGATTTAGCGCTATTTATGTTTTTAATTAAAAAACTTAACTCTGTTTCCTTTTACCTTGATTCCTTTTTACGAATTTTAATATTTTTACCTTAATTTTAACTTTTTACCAGATATTTAGCTCAGATAGCATAGTTGCTTCGAGCCATAAAGTCAAACCAACCAATCCAAAAACACACTTTAAAATAATCGATCGTGTGAACTTCTTATAACTAGTGTTTTAGAAATAAATTACGTGTATTCTTCTTATATATGACAGATTTTTGTCTCTCCTTCCAGTATTTTCTTCAGTATAATTTTGGGGTCATATCCGCGTAATAATACGTAATGACTTTCTTAAATTTAAATTTTATATTTTAGTGAAATCTATCTGGAATTACCTGTGCGAACATTTTAAGCTTGTCGTTCAAAATTTTCTACACTAAACTGTTGGTTTGCTTCGAATTAAGCACAAAGCTACATAACGGGCTATCTATCCTCTTCCGATCAGTATCGAAATCCAGTTTCTGGCTTTGAAGTTCATAAACGCACCGCTACGCCACTGAAGGCGCTAATAGGATCAATGTTTGATTTGTTTGTTTGCTTTTTGAATTTTGCGCAGAGCTACACAAAGGGTATCTGCGCTAGCCGTCCCTAATTTAGCAGTATGAGACTAGATGAAAGGCAGGTAGTCATCACCACCCAAAGCCAACTCTTGGGCTACTCTTTTGTCAACGAATAGTGGGATTGACCGTAACATTATAATGCCCCCACGGATGAAAGGGCGAGCATGTTTGGTGTGAAGAGGATTCGAACCCGCAACCCTGAGATTACGAGTCGGATGCCTTAACCACCTGGCCATGCTAGGCCAGGATCAACGTTTACTTATATGTATGAACAATTCCAACTTTGTTTCTATAATACACAACTCGATCAACTTTTGCAGCGGCATGCAGTGTACCGACTACGTGTTGTAATTGCATATTTCAGTACAATCTCTTACTTCAATATGAATATTGGCTTGTAAAAACACACATTTATATTTGGATTGGTCAGAATCAAAAAATCACGAGAAATCGAGACCTGGACTTTAGCGTCTTTAAGTCTGTAAATTTACCGCTGTCCCATCGGGGAACATTCTGGTTTTATAAAGTTTGAAGCTAATACTAGCCTTATTAAAAACAGCGTCGAACAATTATTTGATCCTAAAACTCAAAACCGTGAACAAGTACAGCATATGGTAGAAAAGCCTGGTATTGTTAAATGTCGTTGGTAAAAATCGGTCATTGTTTTAATTTCAATTTTTTCCAGTGGTGCTTTTCACTGCCAATAACATGGTGCCCACAATCTAGTTGAATAGAACCAAAAACATTTTCATTTACTGTCACGTGTCGCGACAAACATGGTTGCCCACGACTGACTACGAACAGCTGGCTCGTGCGGATATCGTCTGCGTTTGGAAATAATTATTCATGGTTTATATACTTTAACATTCGACACTGATAATTTACAATTGTATATACGTAATTACACACACATTTTACGTTCGCGCCAAGTACATTTATAACATTGTAATGAAACATGTATTTCTATATACCTTTATATGCTTTGTACCCTATCAGTCCATACTTGTTGCTATACAAGATTTTCAGTAAAACTAATTATAGTTCACGTCACGATGTCAACAAAGTAAACATTAAGAGGTGATTAGTTCACGAGGTATGAGAGTTTTTACACAGAATTAAACAATAATACATTTAAATTATGAAAGTCTTGCTTGTCTCTTCTCTAACAAAATTTTTTTTTTTGTAAATTGTAGTGAAACTGAATCGTGATCAAAATGGCGGTTAGAATTTGATATCCTTATGTGATGTTTAGTAATTTGTATTAAAATAAATATTTCTAAATTACTGTTCATCAGCGTGAAACATCATAAGCAACCAATATGCCTGTTATTATTTTCTCATATCCTAGAAAAAAATAAAAAGCACTGTTACGAAGGGTTACAGTGTCGCCTACAAATAGAAAATGATATATACAAATGATTAATAAATACACATATATATAAAGACAAATTCGTATATACCTATTGGTATTTCCCGTACTAATGTCAACTTTAGCTACTAGCACTGGAAATACTAATATCAGTGTATTCATGTATTGTCAGTATTAATGCAGCCATTTTTACGTATTTTTAATATTAGAAGTGAATCTTTTATGTATTTCGACTGTTCCCGATATTAATGCTCGTCGTTTTTATGCCTTTCTAAGGGGTCCAATGATACATAAGCTGGGGATTGGAGAGTTCCTTGTGTTATTCCCATTTTAAAAGGGGTAATAAGAGTTACCCTCAAACTTATGGGCCAGTTAGTCTTACTTTTGTAATGGGATACATCCTAGAGAGTCTCACAAAGACCAGCAAAATTATTTTGTGAAACCATTCTGTAGTAAATGAAATACACTGTAGGATCACTAAAGGAAAACTTCGCCTTGCTAATCTGTTAGCTTACTTTAAAGATGTTAATCTTGACGTATTTAGATTTATAAAATGTTTTTGAACAAGTAACTCATAACACAAAAAGGCTTTGAGAATCACATTCGCAGATACAGGGAAAGACTATTTAACTGGATTTTATGGGGCTGAACAGAAGAAAGAAAAATGTTCTTATTAACATAATCTAGTCAAAATGGACGCTATTTACTGGTAGAACACCTTAGAAGCAAGTGTTAGGCCTTTGTTCTTTCTTATATAAATTAATGATATTGATAGAAACGTTGTTATGTATTACTAGGGTTTGCTGATGACACTTAACCTTTGTGTATTTTTAGGTGTACTGAGATAGTAGAAATGTTATAGAATGACTAGAATCAAATGTTCAGTTTGGACAAATATTCTATTAATCACGTTTAATTATTTTATTAATCACGTACAAATTATTGCACTTATATAGAAAAGTAACTTAAGCTATTGAGTCGGTGCTCTCTAGTTAGTAATAATCTAAAGCCAAAATACTTTTTGCTTCAAAGGTTTTTGGGAGGAGCTGTCTGAAACGTAGAAACTTGTTAAAAATCGGGCTTTAAAAACTACATAATATTCTTATGATAAGTAACACCTAACAGATAATCTTATGCCACAGAAAACTTTGACCGAAAGATTTTTAAAAAATCAACTTTTCACCCGCGTGATGTTTTGTTAGATTCCAGCCGTGCAGAAACTAGGAAAAGGGCACCAAAATCAATAAGCTGACGTTTCGTATGGTAATGGAAGTAGACATCGTGAAAACTTAGGTATCATATTATATATAATTTATATGTTATATAATTCTATATGAGTACAATGTATCTGATAAAAATACGTGTTTCAGTTCACAGACGTCATACAACACGTCTGTATAGAAAACTTAAATACAGGTAAAAATATAATTGAAATAAATCAAGCAGAGAAAACATAGACAAACGTCAAGTAAATCATGTCACCTTAAATCTATAAAAATATAACGAAAACCAAAACAAATTCAAAATTTTATTAAAGTAATGTCAAAATAATTTATTTGTTCTTATTACAGAAGTAAAATCATTTGATGGGATTATTTATAAGTTGTAATTCTGAGAAACATGACAATTAAGAAGAATAAGTTTCCGATATCATATAATTCGAGTGTATTGCACAGTTTTTATACACATATATAATCCTATACATTCGGTTTCGTGTTGTTTAAAAACCGCTGTAACATGTTACATGTGCTTTGTTTTAGCTGCTCGAATATGATAACCTATAAATTATTTATTACTATTATTATTCTCATTCGTTTCAGGTTTTCTATTACATTTTGAATTTATATTAAAAGAAATAAAACAATAATAAATGAAATGGTACATTTCGCTTTTTTTATCACTTAAATTACCGAAACAAGCTTACCTGATGAGTTACTGTTGTTGTAGCTCCCTTTAACTCGTGCTTGGAGCTTACAGCAATACCCACCCTAAGAGTTAAAGCTACTAGCGACAAGAATAACATGTCTTTACTCAAAACTACGGATCAACGTATATTTGTATTTGTTCTTACGGCATCCGTATTACACAGACTTTTGTTAAATCCTCAGCTCCATAAATTATTCTCAAACGAGTTTTTAGCACAACTTGGAACAGGTCTGTAATAATTCTAAATATGCTAAAGAATCGTCACTTTGTACGTACAGAAAATGTGTTGGTATTCTGATCACAACACTCACTTTGTTTAATTGTAATCTTCTGCACGTTTACACACTTCAAATAAAAATTAATTTAAAACTATAGTACTATACAAATGCTATATGATAATATTAACGTAGACTTCTCGAGTATGTATATTAAACAAGCTATTAGTTACAAATTTACACAGAGTGCCCACAAACTCCACTGTAGTCCTATATTTCGCCCAATCAGATCCATTATTTGGTTCGATTGACTTCACTTATAACGTGTCTAATTACAAAAAAACAACAATAAAATAAGCTTGGTAAGATGCACTACATTTTGCACGAGCTACGCAGTTCAAGTCTGAATTCTTTCCGCCAAACTCACTCAGGAACCTAACAATATAAATGAAAATTTCATGTCGGCTGTAATCCATTGAACTATTTAAGTTAAAACAGAAAAATGGAACGTTTCACTGTCCGTACGTAGCTGCAACAAATCCAACGTTTTCTCAACGTTCAACATGCACGCTACAGTGACTGAATGGGAAGACAAACTCACCTGCCGCTAAAACAGAGGATATAATCCGTGAGATGGCGCTAGCAACTCATAAGCTTTCGTGTTAGATGTAATTGTAACAATTGTATATGACTGTGCGTTGGAGACGTTTTTTGTCAGGATATTAAACAAAATAATGAAATTTATACCTACTCAATTAACAACAATATATTCTGACCAATTGCAATTTAAATTTATCACAGTTCAGCTATTAAAATGCAGAATTAAAATATTTATTTCCAAGCTTGCCGAAACAATCATTGTTAGTCACTACAGTTGTTCTATAAATCAGTTGTTTCCAACCTTTTAGGCCTGAAGTCCCTCCTCTATGCATAACGTGTAAATTTTACGCCCCAGCCCTCGTAGTTTAAATACATAACAGCACTGAACCTTATCGTCTAGCCTCACAGGGGCCATATCTGGCAAACTTTCTTTTGTGTTTAGCGCACACTGGGGAGGGGAATTGCTCCCCAGAATGAAAATCACTGACATAACGTAGTCAGTGGAATATGTAAAAAATATCGTTCTGGTTAGTGTTAGTTCTAGTATCAACCTTTAGAGATAATAGTTAGTGATTTCTTCAAACCAGTAATGTTAGCTGCAAATTACCTTTTCAAGTTAAAATCTGTCATGAAACAAACACTACTGTTAAAATATTCATTTAAGATAAATGTTTAAGGATCTTAAAAGAAGTCTTAAAAACTACGTATACATTTTTTATATCAATATTTTCTCAGACAATACACTCTTGATAATTAGTAGAATGTTTCGAGAAACGATTTCTTGTCAGTGGATTTCTTCTACATCGACTATCTAGTGAAACTCCGCCTTTATTAGGTTCCTCGAACTAATCAATAACAGTCACTTTTCGCAGAGATAGTTTATCGATATTTTATTGTAATAATAACTTTAGTTTAAACAATGAAAAATTAAATACGACATAGTAGGTGTGTATTGGTTGCTCAACTTGGTCGAAGAGTCATAAAAATTAAATACGGCACGGTAGGTGTGTTTTGGCTATGCCGGGCCCAAACGTTAAACGAGTATCTACAGTCTCCTGAAAACCTTTTAATAACTTCGCTAAGCCTTCCAATAAAGAATCATTAATTTCGTTAATTGTTTCTTCTGAATATAGTATCTCATAAAAATCAATAATTACACAGTTTATTAACTTAAATTCCGATTTATCTTACCGTTTCTATCCTTTAAAACTGTTAATACAGTTTTTTGTGTACCATGTGTTTGTCGTAATCTAAAGAAATAAAATATAGGGGTATAAGTTTCCTTAATTATTTGTATTTACTCATAAATTTCATAATGATTGTCTCAATTTGTATGAAGTTCTTTAAAACCATTTTAGGCCCGGCATGGCCAGGTGGTTAAGATGTTCGACTCATAATCTGAGGGTCGCGGGTTCGAATGCCCGTCACACCAACCATACTCGCCCTTTAAACTGTGGGGGCGTCGTAATGTAATAGTCAATCCCACTATTCGTTGATAAAAGAGTAGCCCAAGAGTTGGCGGTGGGTGGTGATGACTAGCTGTCTTCCCATTAGTCTTACACTGCTAAATTTGGAACGGCTAGCGAACCCGCGACCCTCGGATTACGAGCGCACGCCTTAACGCGCTCGGCCATGCCAGGCCTCCAAATATTCGTGAGGCTGACATCACCTGTTCTTGTTTTAATAGCCTTGATTACGTCGTCTTGTGCAATTTCTTTCTTTCTAAGAAATACGATTTCGTGTTTTCTTGTAAGAAAATCTTCTCTGTCAACTTATTTTATATGTAAATTTTCTTTTGACGTGTCGTTCTCTATGATTATTCAAGTACATGAGTGCAGCTTAACCCTAAAAAGGGAGGGTCAACCATTTAGGTAAGCACGTAAAGTAACTATGTTTGCACTAAAAACAAAAGTAAAATTTATACAATCAGATAAGATAAACTAAAACTCTTAAAAGCCTTTAAAATGTTAATAAATTAATATAACAACTTTTAAACACAAAACAAATGTTGTTAAAAACTAACAACTCAATTTCTCTAAGACCAAACTTAAGTAGCTTTTTTCTTTTTTAAAGCTAGAATATATCAAACACATTTCCAAACCATAATAAACTTACTACATTTCTCCCTCAGCGCGTCCTAGTTTATTTGAATTAATAGATGGATAGATATGAAAGAGCCCCCCAGTGGCTCAGCGGTATGTCTGCGGACTTACACGCTAAAATCCGGGTTTCGATACCCGTGGTGGGCAGAGCACAGATAGCCCATCGTGTAGCTTTGTGCTTAATTCAAAACAACAACAAGATATGAAAGAAACGGCATAAAATTACGTAAATGCTACATATTCCATCAGCAAACCCACAAGTGAAATCATTAATAAAAGTTAATCGCGTCAGGTATTGAATATTGAAATACAAGCAGTCAAAGAATTAGAGATTAAATTAGAAGAATTTAAACATAATAACAGCATTAATATGAACTAATAAGATCAGGTGACATACTGGATATTCAAATATAATCAGTTAAAGAATTAGAGGTAAAACATAATAATAGTACCAATATGACCAAATAAAATCAGTGGACATGTTGTATATTCAAATACAATCTGTCAAAGAATCAGAGGTTAAACATAATACCAGTATCAATATGAACTAATCAGATCAGTAAACGTGTTGCAGAGTTAGTCAAAGAATTATAGGTTAAACATAATAACAGCACCAATATGAACTATTGAGATCAGTAAACATGTTCGATATTCAAATATAATCAAAGTATTAGAGGTTAACATAATAATAGAACCAATATGAACTAATGAGGTCGGTAAACACGTTGCATAGTCAGATACAATCAGTCAAAGAACTAGAAGTTAAACATTATAACAGCATTAATATAAACTAATCAGATCAGGTGGCATGTTGGATATTCAAATACAATGTGTCAAAGAATTAGAGGTTAAACATAATAACAGCACCAATATGAAATAATAAGATGAGTAAACATGTTGGATAGTCAGATACAATCAGTCAAAGAATTAGAAGTTAAACATAAGAGCACCAACGTGAGATGAAGGAAGAGAACGTTTAACGTGAGGCTGAAATTCGACCATACGACGCTCAGATTACAAGTCGAGCGCCTTAACCACCTCCACCTAGTTATGCCAGGCCTCACTTCAACCATCAAGTCATAACAGGCGAACAAAGGATTTATCAAGAACTTAATTGTAACTTTAGATAAATACAGAAGTCTTGTTAGTCTATTAAAATATAAAAACTTCAAACAGTGGTCTATGATATCTGCACGTTAGTTTTATCTTTCAATGTTTGAAATAAGAAATCCATTACAACTCGTAAAAACCTTCTAAATACCATCAATAAAAACTTGTGATTAGCAATAACTTGGAGGGAGTTTGGTTTGAATTTCAACGCAGTTCTGTTTGCGATATCCGTCCCTAATTTGGCAGGGAGAAAAGGATTAGAGGGAAGGCAGCTAATCATCACCACCCGCCGCTACTGCTCGGGCTACTCTTTTACTAACAAATTGTAGAATTGACAGTCATATTGTGATGAACCCAGGATTTGAGGGACGAGGATTTGAACCTGCGATCTTCTGATTGCGACCTTAACAACTGGGCCGTTCTGGACCTAGTTGAAGAGGAACTAAAAAAGAAAAATAGGAAGGCAAGGTAATGCTGGTTTTGGGCAAATTGTGGCCCATATGAACTTTGTATTTAAGTTGCATCTACCCCAAGAACCGGTCATTGGTCAGAAATAAGAAAAACTTGAGAAATAATATAATCAAGATGAAAAAATATGTCATACCTTGCTGGAGAAAGTCATCTCCTCATAATGTACCATATTAGTTATAAGTTCTTTCCACAAGTGTGCAAATTCTTGAAACTGTTAGTTAAAAACACAATGAAATTACTTTCAAGAATATTTATTTTAAATTTTAATATTTTCATAACATTTGCTACCCCAGCTCCAATGGCATATTCACGGATTAGTTAGAAACAATCAATCATAATATTTCAATTTTTATGTAAACCTTTGATTTTCAAAATAAAAATTACAAAGTCTAAATTAAAGTTTCTTGATATCTCATATTGGCTATTGTTCATTCTTCTGATTACATAAATGTGTTTTGATGGTCCACCTTTTGAACGTTCAATATAGAACTGACCATGTGAAAAATAAAGCTCCTTTAGAAACAGTCCAGGAACCTATAAACATATGCCTTATAAATGAAAGTTAAGAGACTAATTGTAACTGTGAATTTGAACCTTCCAAATAAAAAGTGGAAATTGCTTTGTTTGTTTGTTATTGGGCCCCCCAGTGGCTCAGCGGTATGTCTGCGGACTTACACGCTACATTGTGTAGCTTCGTGCTTAATTCAAAACAACAATGTTTGTTATTGAATTTCGTACAAAGCTACACGAGGGCTATCTGTGCTAGCCATAACTAATTTAGTAGTGTAAGACTAGAGAAAAGGCAGCTAGTCATAATCACCCACCGTCAATTCTTGGACTATTCTTTTACCAACGAATAGTGGGATTGATCGTCACGTTATAACGCCCCCACCTAAGTATGTTTAGTATGACAGGGATGCAAACCCGCGGCTCTCGGGTCATGAGTCGAGCGTCTTAACCACCTGATCAAGCCGGGCCGGAATCGCTTCTAAGCAATGGAGTTCTTGCAATGAAGAAATCCTCACCTTTAACATCACTTTTTTCAATAACATGTGGCAGTTAAATCCTAACAACTAAACTTATGACATACATAATTTTGCTGAATCAATATTCCTCAACAGTGTTGTTGGTGATCTAACGTTCAATTTCAGACCTGACATCCCTGACGATTCAAGAAAATTTAGAAATTCTAACTATAATTGGAACACTGACAATTGAGCTGCAAGTAAATTCCTGTCACAGAACCTCTTTCAATAACTGATCATTTATATCATGAACAGTATCATTTTAAGATGCAAGAATTGCATTTTTACACAACCATCAATAATTTTGACAAATGTTAGGGGACACCTTTGTGTTTAGCTCTTCTGGGTCCTTAACTAAATTACCACATTTGTAGCTGTTTGTTTGATTGACTGCAAACTTTTCAGTCCTAACTTCAGGAAAAGTTCCTAAATTAAGCCATTTGCTGTTATATTACTAAAGTTATTAAAAACAAATAAAATAAAATAAAATAAACCACAAATTAACATCTATGTTATGCGTCCTACATATACAACATTGCTGTCTCAACAATAATATCGAGATCATTTTGTTACTAAGTGTCGAGTATTACCAAAAGAAGTGGTTTGGCATGGCCAAGCGTGTTATGGCGTACGATTTGGAATCTAAGAGTTGTGGGTTCGCATCCTCGTCACGCCAAACATGCTCGCCCTTTCAGCCATGGGGGTTATAATGTGACGGTTAATCTCACTATTCGTTGACAAAAGAGTAGCCCAAGAGTCGGCGGTGATGACTAGCTGCCTTCCCTCTAGTCTTACACTGCTAAATTAGGGACGGCTAGCACAGATAGCCCTCGAGTAGATATTAAAAAACAAACAAACCAAAAGAAGCGTGATAAGAAAATCGAATCTGAATTAAAAACCGAAAATTATTTTTTGTGGTAAACCTGGTGGGAATTTTCTTCCTTTGTTTTACTTTTGGGTACCGTAGGGGTCACCATACCAAATTTGATGGTGATTGATCAAATAGTGTGTAAAGTGTTAGCGGACAGACAAACATTCAATTTTGCTTTTAGATATATCTAAAATATCGGTTTAAACAGTTATCGATGTAAAAAGACTGGGTAAGCACAGCACAGGTAATTCTTTTTACTGCTTTTTTGTTTTACAATAAACAAGTAAAAAAATAATTTACTGTATTATATATGGAAAAGAAAGCTCCCCGCCAATTCAGCGTTAAGTCTATGGATTTACAACGCTAAAATCAGGGGTTCGATTCCCCTCAATAGGCTCAGCAGATAGCCTGATGTGGTTTTGCTCTAAGAAACGCACACACATGGAAAACAAAAGATAAAATATTGTGAACCATTCTATTCCCCACACTAAAGACTTTATCCTAGAAAACAGTGTAAACTGCTGTTACACCAGTAATGCATTATGTTAATGTTTAACAGAACTGGCCTGATTGCTAGACAGCTTGAATCACAATTTGCAGGTTGTGGGTTTGAGTGCCATCACCAAATATACCCGTCTTTCCGACCGTGTAGATGTTATATATGTAATGTCACAGTCAATCCAACCACTATTTAGTAAAGAGTAGTCTAAGCGATAGCGATCTGTTGTGTAGGTTAGATGCTTTCTCTCTAATCTGTCACTTTTAAATTAGGAATGGTTAGTGCAAACTTCAAATTATGTAGTAACTAAAATAATTCTATGAGTAGTCTTAAACTTTTAATTTGATAATAACGAAATTTGGGAATTAAAAGGAAAAGCATGTAGAATTTTTTTGCTTAACAATAGTAAAAACAAGTAAAACAGTTTGAATCATTTAACTTTCAAAGGTAAGCAATACATTTCATTTTTTATTATTATTACAGCACAGATAATACATTACACCACGTTACATCACTATAGGACTGAGAAGCAAAATGCTGTTATTTTCTTCGTACTGGAACCCCGTATTGGACCAGTAAATAAATATTTATTAAACCAGTAGGCTGGAAATTTATAACAATATCCACGCTAGCTGCGATTTTATTTCACATTTCTCTTAATTTGTCCACTACAGATTCAAAATCAGAAGCGTGAATCAGAAAAACTGGTCTCCTTAAGTTATCTTCTCTTGTTACTTTCAATTCCTCTAGACCCATTCCTTTTAAATCCCTTGTTATTAATGTTTCCACTACTTCTCAAGTCAACCTATTCCAAAGGCTATCTACTCTATCTACGTAGCTACATATAAATTTAGCTGCCATAATTTGTGTTTGTATATCTTTATCCTACTATTCTCACCGTTCTGTATGAAACAAAATTATGCATAAATACTACCAAATTTCCTTAACAGTATCAAAAACTTAACTTTCTAACTCGCATAAAAAAATATGAAATTTTACTCATATCCACGAATGACGACATTTTTATCCCAGGTTGTATCATTATATCTCTCCTATGGACAATTTTCTTAATATTTTAATGTATTTCCTGAAACGAGCAGCTAAGTTATTTTCAAGATGGCTGGTATGGGCATTAAAATTTGAATTAAATAAAGTGCAAAACAATGTTTCGATCTTCTTAGGTCATTTTCAGGTTAACGAAGAGAGTTAAGTCTATATGACTTGTTTTGTTTTGGGGTTTTTTGCCGTGTGATCCGAAAATACAGGGTGGTCGCTAGAAAAGCGGAAAATTTGAGGGTCAGATGAGATCATGAATAAAATGCGTGCTTACTCATTTCTATTTTGATTTCTTTACATCATGAATAAAATGCATGATTTTAATATCATAAAATGCATTTTGAGCATCTATGAGTGTAATATAACATATGCCTTTCAAAAACTTTGTAAAAGTTATTCTTGGTAAAAATAAATAGCTGTTTGACAAATTTTCCACTTTTCTAGCGACCACCCTGTATTTCTTTTACGAGCGAAATGAATGAATCCTTAAATTATCATGATAGTGAAATTAAAACTTGCACTAATTACTGACATAACTAGTGGCAGCACAGTCTACGACCTACGATGTAGGTACCGGCAAATTTAGCCTTGGCTAAATTTATTTTTAATGTGCATTTCTTGTAATTTTAATGTATTGCATAATTTGTTGCAATACATTTTGTTGAAAACTTTTTGAATATGTAGTAATACAGACACTGAATATGTATAAGTTAAGTTAATTACATAATTATAATTGTTAGAGCTTTGTGTAGAATATTTTAAAATAATAAACCTAGGCTTGCTTGTCCTGTTTTAACTTTCACCAATTTTAGTGTTTACAAAATTCAAGGTCGAACACTTCTGTTTTAATATTATAACTATTGTTACAATAATCTGATCATAATATTACGTTGATTTTATTAAGATATGGAAGAAAAATTTGATTCTCAAATATTAAAAATAATAAAAACGTAAAATAACAGCAGTGTTCTAACTTCGGTGATTCATAGTCAGAATAGTATGGTGTAAATGATTTAATGTAAAGAAATCAATCAAACTTGGCAACACGGTGGTTTTTATTGTATGTAATGAAACTTTTCAACTGTGTTGCTTTTGATGTATTTAAAAACTAGTCTTACTCTTAATGTAGCAGTTTTAAAAATATATATGTTATTATTATTATTTATGGTCAGACCTACAGCTTGTTTGAGTAAAGTTTCTACACGTTTATGATTTTACTGCTATGCATAATTTATTATTCCAGAAAAGCAACATAATATCTTAAGGTAGTTCACAGAATTTTCGTAAAATTATTTTATTACAAGTTACAGCTTTTACTGTATGGGAAAAAAACAACAACATTATTTTCTTACTGTGAAAGTGTTATTTGTAATAAATTAATATTTACTAAGTAAGCTTAATTGGTTTTTGGAAACTTTTGTGTAAAATAAAAGTACAGAAAGAACACTAGCTTTTGTGAAGTATAAAACTAATTTGTTCATTAACCAGTGGTTACTAGATCAAAAAGTTGTAGTTCTAATCTTGATATCTTGAACTGCTGTCTTTATATTTTTAATTTGGTGTAAGTCTTAGTATGGAAGAGGGTTTTAAAATATGAGAAAACAACTTTCTACTAGTAGAAGTAAAAACTTGATACTCAGTTTATTTTTATTTTTTTCTGCACAGCTTGCATTTTTTAACCACTTTCAGGGCTAGTACACAAATGGAGAGTGTATATAGTGTGAATTTAGTTTGTACCATTTCTGACAAAAAAAGGAATTATGAATGATATGAATGAAGTGTTTAAGATTGTAAAGGGAATTGGCAGTGTTAATACATAATATGTGATCATATTTAATGGTGAAAATGGTAAGATTAGGGGACACAAATGTACTGTTTGGTAGGATAAAAGTTATCTACCAAGACAACTTTATTTTTTTAATAGGGTGGTCAGCCTTTGAAATGGGTTGCCTTCAGATGTTGTGGATGCAATTAATTTATGGTAGTTTAAAAGAAAACTTGGTAAATATTAAAATGATGAGGACTGGCTCTGTGGGTTTGACGTTTACCTTAGAATATAATGAAGCTAATTGGATGGGCAACATAAATGAGCATGATTATTTTTTACCTTAAAATATAAATGTTTATGAAAGAAATGAAATAAAAACCCTATAACATGCTTAAAAGGTGAACCTTACTTCTTTACATTGAAACTGTTTGGCTCTGAAGAAAAAAGGAACATCTTTTGAAAGTGCTTGGATTATAGGATTTCTGTTTCTTTTCAATCAAGGCTTTTTGAACCTATGTGTTTTCTTACATCATATGTATGGAAGGATAGGGTTGCCACTGTTGAAGGTGGCTTATCCTGTGTTAATATGATTTTATTTTTGAAGTAGCTAATTTATAAGATTTTTTTTCTTAAAGAAACATTAAGTGTGTGTTATAAGGAAGTGTTTTTTTTTAAACTTAAGTGGCTTAGTTTATAACCAAAAGTTGTTATTTTGTAATTTTTTGTTATTTTAATTTCTCCTAATTTGAAAATTAAAGTGTGACCTTTGTGGGCCAGCTAAGATGCCACTTCTTTTAAGTGTACATGAAGTTGACTTGGTCAAAATAAGTTAGTTCCAGTACTCTATACTTCACCAAAGCTTGCTCGTTAATATCTTGTAGAAAACTGACTTTATTTGTAATTTACAAAATAAATTTTCTAATTTCAGAACAATGGAAAGGAACCCCATAAACCAGTTATCAACAAATGCTTTAGTAAATTCTAAAAGCAGCTTATATTCGAAGCTCAGAGTTACAAGAGCACCGGACTTTTATAATGAAATCTCTCTCTACCACAATGATGTCGAAGTTAGTCAAAATTTCTACATTGGACTCTCATTGGCTGTTAGTTCTAGTGTCTTTATTGGAGCCAGTTTTATCATAAAAAAGAAAGGGCTTTTAAAGATAAGTCGAGAAGGACAGATTAGGGCAGGTAAGTTTTACTTTAGAATTTGAAGTGTAAAGAACAAGAAAAGATCTTTCAAAATTGATAATTTGTTGCATTGGGATAACCATCGTAAAACTAATTCAATCTAATAGGTTACATTTTTTAAGTTGCATGGTAGTAGTCACATGACCATGACTTTTTGGATTATATGTTACACAGAATTTGTTCTTTACATCTCGAGAATGAGGTAAATGATGTCAGAATGGGTAGTGAATTTTACAATCGTTGATCAGTATTTTCAAAGAAAATTTTAATTATGCATTGCACAGTTTTGATCGTTTGAGTGTTTTAGTAATATAACTAAGTTGTTCGATAGTGGTGGTGCAAAATATGTTTGTTTTCTGGGTTTGTGTGATTTAAGAAAGAATGTATTATGCAATCAGTTATCTGTTCTTCAACAGTCTGTTTTTATTTTCTCAGGATTAGGAGGATATGGATATTTGAAAGAATGGTTATGGTGGGCTGGATTTCTATCAAGTATGTGATTTAATGATTTAAAAAACTTAAGCATATACAAATTTCCAAAAGGAATTTTCTCTTATACCAGTATTTGAAAATAAACTGAAATATTTTGTCACATGTAAAATAAAGCATATGAGGCCAAAGAAATTTGTTTTTATAATTGTTTATTGTTTTTTTCTTTCTCTCTTTCTACTTGTGTGTTGTAATGACAGTTGTCACCTAGTGTGCCGGTAGTCTTCCCTTTTCTGCTACTAGTTCTACTACAGTGGCCTCGGGTATCTCGGTAAAGACACTCAGTTAATTCCCATGAGATTTGCATTAGCACATAAAGACATAAATCTTCAGTTCTTGACAAGTTATGTACATGTGTTGGGTGGTGAAGACAATCATACCACTGAACATATTGTATGCATATATACTAATTTGTTTTAAATATTAAATGTAAGGACTGGTGGATCAAAAGTTGCATTGTAATACCTGCACATAAATAACTGTTTAATTGAAAAATATTGTTTTAAAAGTCACTGTCTAACTCAGTTGTTATGTATTTTCACACTGCATCTTGATATACATAAGTGTTACATGTTTAAGTAATTTGCATAACTTTACATTACCAATCAGTTGATAACGAATACCTTGTATACCCAATGTCACATGAGAGTTGCATCATAGTTTAGGCTTAGACAACGTGACTACACAAAATATAAATTAGAATTGATATAAGTTATTTCTATGTAATGATATGATGTAATGTCATTCAGTGATTGTATGCCAACAGACCATTACATAGTAAAGAAGTATATTATATAAGTATCATCCAGCTGGTACAGCAGTGTGTCTGCAGAACTATACTGCTAGAAAGCATGTTTCGATACCCGTAGTGGATAGAGCATAGATAGTTCTTTGTGTAGCTATGTACATATTAACACCAAATAACCTGTCTCTAACGTAAAGACGACCTGTAAGTTAACAGTTTTGTGTACTAACTCTGAAGAAGACACTGAGATGAAATGTTAGGTTTAAAATAAATGTTTTCTCATAATTTACTTTTATTTAACTTTATTATCAGAATATGGAAATCCCTCTAATATGT
The DNA here is from genome assembly GCA_011833715.1 of Carcinoscorpius rotundicauda. Classification (NCBI taxonomy): domain Eukaryota; kingdom Metazoa; phylum Arthropoda; class Merostomata; order Xiphosura; family Limulidae; genus Carcinoscorpius; species Carcinoscorpius rotundicauda. The sequence continues at coordinate 3,881,399 of CM022403.1, read as the reverse complement.
ACTACAAATTTAAAATGATACAAAGTTTTTGGTCAAGAAAGCCCCTTACCCTCAAGTTATTCAATGTCATGAAAATATAGTGCTGTTATTTTTTTGTTGAGTATATTTATAATAAATACATTTTAATGTCTTACAGTTTTGTAGCAGTCCATGTCTCATTTATCTGGTGTTCATCTGTTTATCCTAACAGTAGGCTTACAGTGTAGTTTCCATTAACAAATGTGCCTTTGTAAAGCTGTAATACCCCAAGTTATTTAGAATGATTACTCAATGAGAGTATTATGTCATTAGAAAATTAATTTCTTTGCTTTTTTTTTCCATTAATAAATATTATTTCAGTTGATTTATGTGAAATTAGAGCTTTCAGAATGTCAAGGTCAATTGAAGAGAAAAATTTCTTTGTTTTGAACTGTTGTAGTTCAGAATCAGAAAATAATATTAACTAACTGCTTGAGGTCCAGCAGATCCCTGTTATATCCTGTTTGCTTACTGTTTTTATAGCAATAGGTGGGAACTGAGGAAAGTGGTTTGGGAATGAAGTACTCCAGTCCAGCTGTGTATTGAGTTACAGTATCACAGTACTTTAAACATACTTCAAGAGTATATAATTAGCTTCCTGGATCGCATATGATACTGAATTAGGTGAAGATATTGAAAGATAGTTGTTCCATATAATACCATGTAATATATAAGCTTAACCATATATCTGTGTATGTGTGGTTTATGTGTTAATATGATACTGTACAAATTTCTGTTCTGAGAATAAATTTCATCCTTTTAGTGGCTGTTGGAGAAGGTGCCAATTTTGCTGCATATGCATTTGCTCCTGCTACTCTTGTTACACCTCTGGGAGCACTGAGTGTTTTAGTCAGGTAACGTGGACTAATGTTAAGTATGAGAGGAAGTTTCTGAATTTTTCTTTCATGAATTTATAATTGCAAACCATCTCCTTAAAGCTTCAAACATACTGTTAAGTAGAAGAAATGGTAGACACATTTAAAAAGTTGTTTTATGTAACTTTATGGTTACAAACCCTTGGATGGTATATGATATTGTACATTGGAAAAGATAAACAAATGCCCTTTTTGATTTTTTATCTTGATGGTGTACAGTGGCTTCAACAAGAGGTCAAATGCTCATGTTACATTCTATAATTGATAAATGAGTGACTTCATCCATGATTATATTTTTCTTATAATTATTACTTATCTGTAAGAAAACCATTAGTTTTGATGGCGTTTATAAAGAAAAACTTGAAAAACCTTTTAATTTGTTAAAACATATTGTTAATATGTTAAACTTGATTGGCAAAGAGAAAAAATAAATACATGAGAGTTTAAAATTGGTTCACTGATATTTCTAAAATCAGTTTTGTTTAATAGTCACTTCAAGTAATTCAGTATATACAAGTACCAAATGCAAGTATATACACTTACTGAGTGTTTTTCTTTAACTATGTAGTTAAACCTGAGACTTTTTCTAGTGTGCATTGCAAACTAAACTTAGTTGTTTGTATAGCTAGCATTGTAGAGTCTCTGTTTACACTGTATTACTCAGAAATTTCTCAGAACCTGCCCAGAGCCAACCTTTGAAATATATTGTTGACCATGTGGAGTTACCTAATCAAGTGTTGTCTTTCAGAGTATTTAATTTTTATGCATTTCAAGGATAACTTGTAACCTTGATTTTTCATTGTTGATAGGCCGTTTAATTACCTTAACTAAGTTTTAAGTGTTGTCTATTGTAACTTGCATAACGTATTGTGTAAGTGCAATTAAACTGCTTTCAAAAATTATTTGCCAACTTTTTTGTGCCATAACAAAAGTGTTTTTCATCTCTTTCCACTTTTCACACAGTGCACTTCTTGCATCAAAGTTTCTAGGAGAGAGACTAAACCTGCTTGGTAAAATTGGATGTTTGCTGTGTGTTCTTGGATCCACTGTTATGGTATTACATGCTCCGAAAGAAGGGAGTGTTGCCACCATAGAGGAACTGGGAGAAGAGTCTTTACAATCTGGTAATTAGGTGTTTTAAATCCTCTTATTTTCCTTCACAGTATTTAAAAAAAAGTGTCCAGTCTGTTTAGTAGCAGTGAGAGAAAACACGTACAAAAAATATTAGTTTTGGTAATTAGTTTCATTATTAGTTCTTTGCAGCACCTACTTCCATGGTTACCAACAATAAACATTTCAGGTCATTGAGAAATATGATATTCCTGTTGGGTCATTCTCATCTTAATCTTAATCTATGATGACTGAAAAGTATGATGTCATTAAAGCCATCATATTCAAACAGCTCGTCAATTATTACTCTGGTCAGGAAAATCATTTATTGAATATTTTAATCTCTTGATGTCTCCAGTCTATATATAGATACAGGTATAGCACCTGTCTTTCATGTACTCTAAACTTTTTGGCAGTGCTGTAAACTGTTTTTATGCTTTGACCTTTTTCTTACTGTAGATTACTATTCCACAGTCATCAGTGTGTTGAGTACAATAATAAAAGATCTTGGCTTTCATAAAGTATATTCATTTCAATATAATTATTGCATTTTTCTTTCCCCTTATTTCTTTAATTTTTTTTTGTCCTTGTTACTGTTTAATAATGTATTTTCAACAAAAACGTTCAATTTTTTATATTAATCTTGCAAAAAAATAGCTGGTATTTCTGAGTATATACATTTGAATATATTTTAAGAAACTATTCCTATTGATCAGTCTTTCAAGATTAGTGCCACTTCCATATTAAAATAAAACAATTAACTTTTGTTTCAAATGTAACAGTCCAAATATTTAACGAAATAAATGAAACAACTGTAACAAAATAGAACCTCTAGTTACATTATTATCCCCAGTTAATGTATTTCATCTGAAAATGTAACAAAACCATTATAAACGACAAAATAATAGAGTAGTCAAATTTTAGACAAATGACCTACTTCTGACAGAAGTTGTCCTGCTAAATTTAGACCAATTAATTTTTTTCCTTCTTACAATGATTATACTTATCATGTTGTAACCATTATATTTATATGATGTTTGAAATGAGTCTTATTAAATATAGAAGTGAAGTTAAAGCATAGTATTTTGTTTTTTGCCTTATAGGATTTGTCAACTATGTTATATTTGTGGTTGTGGTGAGCTTTCTGATGATCTCCTATTGTGTTCCAAGGTATGGTAATTCCAACGTGATCGTCCACATTGTCATCTGTTCAGTGATTGGCTCTTTATCAGTTATGGGCTGCAAGGGTGTGGGACTTGCTCTCCGTGAGACAGTTGCAGGTACAAATAAATTCACACAATGGATAACATGGTTTTGCATCTTCTCTGTTGTAATTTGTGTGACAGTCCAGATGAATTACCTCAACAAAGCTCTGGATCTCTTTAACACATCTGTCGTTACTCCCATCTATTATGTCTTTTTTACCTCTTTCGTGATTGTTGCATCTGCTATACTTTTCAGGGAATGGGGAAATATGAGTGCTCAAGACATACTGGGTACTATCTCTGGGTTTCTTATCATCATTTGTGCCATTTTTCTTTTGAATGGGTTCAAAGATTGGGATATTAATCTGGCAAGTGTGAACTCTTTCCTTCATCGTAGAGAAGGTCCACCAGTTATGATCCATGGAGAGACAACCAATACCACCTCTTTACTATTTGATAACCACTCTAACAGTATCTATGGTGACCCTCGACGAACTGCTCAGTTCTCCAACTTTACTCCCTCCTAGTGATCAGTACCATTCTACAACCTCTTTAGCTGTTGGAAGTATAATGAGTTCAATTTATGAAGAGAACAGTTAAACTCAATAGCATGTCTTGTATGTACATCTCCATCATAGTCTGAAAACCACATTTGCTGCTTCTGTATATTTTGAGAGAATTGTTTTATTTATTTATATATTTCACATGTAACTATTTTTTTTTTATTTTTACAACCATATCTTAGTATTACAACAAAAAATGGTTTACAGAGGTGTAAAGAACTTTTGGCAAGACTAAAAATTATTGTTTAACATAACTTAGCACTTGCATATAAGCAAAATTAGTATTTACATATGTAACTATGTTTCACAAGTTTTGAAAAGTTTTTTCGTGGGCTGTATTGTATGTGATGGATTTTTGTTAAATTTTATTTTGTGGCAGTAGGTAATTACAGTAACTGAGTTGACTATAATGGACACTTAAATATGTGCAGTTTGACATTTTAATGAAATGGAGACACTGAACATTTGTTAAAGGTACATGTTTATTCTTTAGTTGATTATTATTCTTGAGTATTTTTTCAAATCTACTACTTAAGCAGTTACCAACTTATTACTGTGACCTGTCTGTGTAGATTTTATTAAGTGTTGTTCTAACTTGTCACATTGACTACAAATGCTCATTAAATGCTTTGTATAACTTTGTAACGTTGCCCAAGTCCTGCATGAAAAGACTGTTATCATATTTCTTGTGGATAATAATGGTTTGATTTAATGCCATGTGTTTAAAAGATTCATTATTTATTTGTTGTCCACTATTAATATGTTAGTAAATGAGTTTTAAGTTAGTTCAAAGAATAGTTTATTATTTAACTCTCTTTTTTCTTCATTTAACAAAATTTTATTATTTTCAATTTCTAATTATACAGGATAATGTTGAGAAAAAATGGCTGTGATATTTACTTTCCCAATGTAAGTCTAATAAATGCTTTTTTTTTGGCTTTGAAGGGGATATTTCTTTTGTCTTTAGGATAACATATTACACTGTTAAATTGGTGATAGAAACTATCCATTAGAATTAATAAATTGCCATAGCCTCAAAATTTAATTGTGCATGTAAATAAATATGAAACGTGTACACACTTAAATTAGTCTTAGCTCACACTCACGTAAGACCCGGTTCAAATCTCCATCATCAAACATGCTTGTCCTGTGAACTGTGAGGACTGTTATAATGTTACAATCTATTGATAATAGAGTAGCCCAGGAACTGGCAGTGAGTGGTATTGACTAGCTAGCTGCCCTCCCTTTAGTCTGTCAATGCTAATTTAGGGACAGCTAGTACAGATAGCTCTCCTATAGCTTTGTCATATCAGTAAGTAGTTTCAGTAACATGTGTACATCTATAATGTGGGCCACAAATGAAACTGAAGTTCTCACCATGCTATATTTGTGCTGTTATACATGTAACTTAGTATTCCATATCTTACACTGTTGTAAAACAAGAGCTACTTTTTAATACTTCAAACTGAAAAGCCATTACAAACTGTTTGTATGAAAAGTTAACTATAAATTTAACACAACTCACAGTAGTTGTGAAGCAGCTTAGTTGTCAATGTATTAGAATTAGTGTAAGGTAATGGTCCTAGGAAACACTAATACTTTTGAAATATTGTGTGAAAGTTTCAAGTTTGCAAAGCTAGATTGTATTTGACTATACTTGTCATTGGAGTATTAGGCCTATTATATTTTTAGAACTGCATTTTTTTAATCTAGACCTTTTAGGAGTTTTCAGAATTAGAAAGGTGTGTACAATATTATTACACCACCCACAACAGTAATACGTGTATTTCAGTGAGCCATAATATGTGTATGATTGTTGAAATATTTGTTTCTTGGTTTTAATTACTGAGTTCAGACATTTTTAATAGAAATAAAATGTATGAAAATGTAAACTTACTGGTGTCTTTCCTTTTTTCAGTTGACATGATTTTTTTTTTTTTTTTGTTAACAGCAGCAAAAGCTAGGATTTTTGTGAAAGGGGTTGTAACTATGGGACACAACTGTGTGTAATGACGTTATTGACTGAATGTTCTTAGTACATTACATGTGCAAATGTTATACTCGAAACTCTGATGTGCCACAAATATATAGTGCTTGATATATTATTACACATTTGACTTTGAAGGCTTTTTAAATCATGTAAAGTTGTGAATACCTCTGAATATGTGCATAGATATCACATAATTTACTTTGTCAAGGGATATGAAGTGTTAAACATAAGAATATCATAAATGTTATTGATGGTCATCTTTACACACACATTTCATGTGACACAAAATGTCACCCATACTCTAGACTAAAGCATGTTCAACACATGAGGAACCTATTCAAACTCTAATATTTGTAATAAGCTGTATCTTAAGAAGTCATGATTTTAAAGTTGCTAGCCCATTTGAAGTTTCCATAGTTAACAATAATCATTTACATTTCAAAAGTAACTTTATGTTAATGGTAAGTGAAATGCCTTAATTACTGTGGAATTGGATTTAAAAGCCACTCATGTAGCCAATTACTGACTTTTTTTTACGATATGTGGTCATAATATTTTTAGATATTTAATCCTTAAGACATTTAAAGATTGAGCAATTACCTCAATAGTGTTATACACAGAGATTTGATGGAGAAAAAGGCTTAACATTTTAATCAGTGTACATTATTAGCAATTACAAACTGCTACTGTTTTGTTTTTGTAAGAAGTACTTTTGGATTTGTCTAAAACTTATTTTTCTTTATTGTATTTTCTGCTTGGAAAAATGTATTAGTGATTAATAGTATTCTAATACTGCATCATTTAAATAGTGAAAACCAAATCGTGCATGTACAGTGTTAGGAAGTGAAACCTTTGAACTTTAATGTTATTATTTCTCAGTTTTTACCATATGTATACTTTTATAAGAATTGTGTTGAATTCAATATATTATTTTATAGTGCAATAAATACATTTGCAAGAAAATATTGCACACAGTTAAGAGTTAATATCCTACATCAGGTGGTAAGGACTGAACTTGAAAGAATATAATTTATTTTTTCTCTTCAAGTATACTAACCCACTTCTAATTATGATAAAGTATTGTCATTAAACTCTTATATGACGTTTGGACAAACATTTTACTCACTGTTCGAATTTAGAAGTTCCATTTCTGAAAGCTCTTGTAGGCAGACTTTTTTGGTCAAAAGTTAGTGCAAATACTGATTGCAAACTGCTAAGTTAATTGGTTAATAAAAAAAGTATATTTGTAATTTTAAATTTACTAAAATGCAATGCAGTATTTCTCTACTGTTTCATTTTTATTCTGTTTTCAACCAGTAACATTGTTTATAACTAGCTGTAAACGGCTGTCACATTTGAGTCATGTTAGGGTTCACAACGTACTTGGACAAAAGCGTTTCCTGTTGTCCCAACTTTTCTTACTTGCTTGGATATTTGCATCCATTTATATCGTATCAGTAATTGTGTTATTCTACAAAATGTTTTGTTACAAATTAAGCACAACTTGCTTCAATGTATTAAACTGAACCTTGAAGTTTCATTATCTTTCGATTAACATTTAACTTTATATCAATCTCTGATATCCGTGTTGAATACCAGACGAACAATAAAACTTGCTTTCAAAAATAAAATTTATTTACACTGAAATAAATTGAGTTTATCCGTTGCGTTGCTTATATGCAGATATATGTGTAGTGTGCCCTCCAGTGGTTCAGCGGTATGTCTGCGGACTTACACGCTAAAATCCGGGTTTCGATACCCGTGGTGGGCATAGCACAGATAGCCCATTGTGTAGCTTTGTGCTTAATTCTAAACAACAACAACAAAATATGTGTAGTGCATTTAGTTAACACTAAATTAATATAAACTATAACACTATGTCTAAACCCTAACTTTGTAAGACTTAGATGGCTAAATCTACCTTCTTAGTTCTAAAATTTGAAAGAAAAGCTTTAAATATCGTTGATAGCGAGGGTTGCCAGGTGATGAAAAAATATTCTAAACTTTATAATGAATAATAATAAATATATGTTTGATTAGCTATACTGGTTACCAGGTTGATTTTTACTAAACATTTTTGACTCATTCTAGTAGATAGTTTGCACAAATTGGAAGTTGATAGTATCTTAATTTGATACATAAACATTCCAAGAAGTATGATAATACTTTAGTGTTTAAAGATTTCCGCAGTGAAGAAATTCAAGCAGTCTTTCTGGAAGTTATTTTCAAAATCTATTGAACTGGGTCAACTTTTTGTGGATTGGTATTACGGGCTTTGTTATTAGTTAATTTGTCCCTTCAGCCAATCAAATTAAATGGATATAACGCATTCGCCTACTTATACTATACTTAACCAAGAGTTTCAGTATTTTTACATGTCCAATATCAGCAGCGTACTTATAATAAAAAATATTAGAGATTCTAACATTGATCGAATGTTCACATGGAAACGAAGTAAATAAATATTTTTCTTCCAAGATAAAGGTTAACTCTAAAATTAGAAACCGCAATACACTGACTGCTATTTGGCAATAATGCTATACATACCTGGTAGTAAACGTGAGGGTTCGTAACACTAAAAATCAAGGATCAATACCTGCGGTGAGTAAATTAGAGATAGCCTATTGTCTAGCTTTACGATGTAAAATAAGTTTTAAATATCGTTGATATCACTACAAGAAAAGCGTTTATTAGTTGTTATAGAGGCATCAGCTAATTATCTATCGAAATGTAAATTACTTGAATTGTAACGAGTTTGTTCAACTTATGTAATTGGGCAGGATGTTCTAAAAACTGTCTCAACATGTTCTATATATTCTTTCTGTCAATCTCAATGTTCTGGATAAGGTTAACTGATCCACATCAAATCATGTACACTGTTATGATTTTTTTTTCGAATGAGCAACATTTATAGTTTAAAGAGAGAGATATAAAGAGGACGACTGAAACCGATGATTGCTTGCGAAAAGAACAACCAGGGTTTGAAACACTGTGTCATCTTGAAATTTTGCCAAATAAAACACGGTTTGCAAAGTGTCTCTGGTAAACTCTTTGTTTCAGAGGAACAAAGAGCTTTTAAAATGTGTTTATTATGTGAGATTTCTTTCTGACAATTCTCGATGCCTGAACGGTAAGTCAGAAAGCTTAAAAAACTTTTTTTTTTCGATACTAGAAACAGAACTTTACAAATTATGGAGTTTGGAGTATCCGTCTCCTGGCGGAAGATATGCAAATTCATGATCGATAGAAGGTATATTACGTCATGAGAAAGTTGCTTCCCTCATATGTGCTTGTAACAAATGCCTAAAAAATGCAAAATGTGAAACTGTAAACGTGTGTCTATCTCCGCATGAACCCAGTAAACCTTCATGCCAAAGTTGGTGACGGCACATCAACAGTGGGCGAAGTAGTGGTGACAAACGTCCATAAAACTGCAATATGCAGAACTGAATATTTATATACATCCTTTCGTGGAACCTAATAAACCTCCACACTAGTTTTGGTTAAGATCTGTCAACAATCCGCGAAGTGGTTACGTGGACATACAACAGTAATGTTATATAGATATGGTATTGACCACTTCAAAGCTTTGGAAAGTAGAAACTTTTGTGTGTGACATTCATTTTTAAGGAACAATTTAAAATGTTCACCTTTGTTCCTTCTTAAATTTCTTTTTTATATTTTACAAAATTGAAAATATAATATTTGTTTTCATTCGAAAAACACCACAGTTTCCCATGCCCATACACATTTAATGTTATACTCAGCTAGTATTGGAGCAAATTTTGCTGGGTGGCTAACTTTAACAAACATACGACTAACTAAAGTCAACAAAACTTTGCACATATTTAGTGCTGATTTTGTGCCGCAAATTTAAGAATTTGTACAAAACCACAACTAGGTTTCACGACAATTCCCTATTGACGCTACTCCATACAAAGGTTGGGTATATTTAGTGCCATTTTTATAACATACAGGATGACACTTCGAATACTTTAGTAACGAAAGTGGATATTAGTGAAAATAATAAAGTAAGAATGAACGTTTACCCAACAGACCAAACTTCAGAAACAGATCGTGAAAAATGCACTTTTCTTTGTCTATAAAATGCTACCCAGAAAATCACAAGTTCATGTAACGTGTGTTGGATGCCTCTGTTAACATTCTTTCTGTTATTAGTCTAAACAGCGCTGACTGTTGTTCTTAAATAGAATAAAAAACGCATTAACACCGTAACATTGATTTATTCACTAGCAATAAAGGGACACCTCAAATGCGGTACAAGTTGTGAGCAAAAATTATCATGAACAAATTTACTGATAACATAAAACCGGTAAGAAAAGTTTGTCGTTTATCACGTCAAATAAATGTCTGTGGGCTGGCGAACAAGACACTGCAGTTAGTCCCAAGTTAAAAATAAAGTTAAAAATGTTCCGTCACAAAATATGCATGGGCAGAAAGACTGATTAACGTCCTGGCTGTTACTGTCGACTTCTCGGTTGTGGAAGAACAAGGAATATCACAAAATTAAGATTTACTTCCAGAAGGAACGACACAAAGCTCTAGTCCTTGTTTTGTGGATCGTGTAGAACCTGTTGGTTCGGTACTACACAATAAGCACACAATATGAAATCCATAGAACATTTCTTTCCACAAATACTTCATTTTGAAAGTGCATCAAATGAAATTAGTGTACTAAAAATAATTTGCACATTTCTTCCTTGCATCTAGGGAGTTAGACATTGCAGAAGTAAAGATATACTTGAAGAATAGTGTTTTATTGTCGCAAAAATAAAAATATACCTGCAGAGCATTGTTTCATTGTTGCAGAAATAAAAATACACCTGCACAGCATTATTTCATTGTTGCAGAAGAAAAAAATATACCTGCACAGCAGCTTCATTGTTGCAAAAGTAAAAATATACCTGCACAGCATTGTTTCACTGTTACAAAAGTAAAAATATACCTGCACAGCATTGTTTCACTGTTACAAAAGTAAAAATATACCTGCACAGCATTGTTTCGCTGTTGCAAAAATAAAAATATACCTGCACAGCATTGTTTCGCTGTTGCAGAAGTAAAAACATATCTGCATAGCATTGTTTCATTGTTGCAAAAGTAAAAATATACCTGCACAGCATTGTTTAATTGTTGCATGCAAAATACACATCTTCACAGCATTGTTTCATTTATTGCACCAAAGGAAAACGCATCAATTTCTTTGGCCATTATAATACTCACTGCAATGTATGTATATATTTCCAAGAATATTTTATGATTTCATAAAAAAATCAACTGTATTAAAAGTAAAGTATAACGTGTATTCTCGGACCTTGTAAGTGGTAAATGCTGGCCTGTACCATAGAAGTATATTTCTGTGATATTTGTAAATAGGCTTAGTTAGCACTTCCTATCCTGCGGACGTTTTAATCTTGTGAATTCCTTTTTACTTCCTTTTCGGTGGACTCAACAGATAGCCTGATGTTGCTTTACTGTTAGAAAACATACATTCCTTTTACTTATTGTATGTGTGTGTGTGCATTTTTGTTGTTGTTGTTTTTTTCAATGTATATCTGCCTAATAACTAACTCATAATCTTTGGGTTATGGTTTCGAATCCCACTCGAACATTCTCACTTTTACAGACGGGAGGGCTTTATAACATTATAGTCAATCCTACTTTTCTTTGGTAAAAAGTACCTTAAGGATTAGTGGCAGACGATGCCGACAAGTTGCCTTTCCTTTAGTCTGTCACTTCTCAATTAGGGACAGCTAGTACAAATAGTCCTCATGTAGTGTTGCGCGAAATTCAACAAACCAATAGATTTAATACGTACATATGAATAATTTACTTTAGTAAGCCTACACAGAAATATATTTTTTATAAACATGATATATTTTTGTATAAACAAAAAACTACCGGATTTCTTTAAAGTTCAATAATTAAAAATGTTATATGTATTATTGCCATTTAAATCAATTTCGCAACGTTGCAACATTTCGGCATTAGTTTTACTTCAGATAATGTTAGAAATATAACTGGCGTACCATTAAATATTAGTTATGTAAGCTACGTGCCATGATGAGTGAAAGAGCGGAAAAGTAGTCAAGGTATAAAAATATGGTAGTTATTATATAAAAGAGAATACAGTAACAAATAAGAAATTTGAATAGAAAATTTACAAACCAGTTCATTTTTGCAACATAAAAATAAAAATTAGTAGCATTTTATAAAATAAAATAAAGGTATTTGGTACGAACAGTTTGAGTCATCAGAACTCGAACTCTTATCCCTTAAGAGTGGCAGCGTGTTATCGATATAGAATACGGATAGCCCAGTGTGTTATTATTGAGCGTAGTTCCACTCAATCAAGCAATCCAAACCTTAACGCGAAATGTGAATAGAAAATGAAGCTACATAATTTTTTGAGAAAGGGAAAACTGTAATTAATTATACTACGTTTGTGACATATAAAAAACATGATTTTCCTTATCGACATATAACACTACGCCAACTGACGTTGCGAAACGGCGATTGGTTAAAATCGATGAAATTATATTCACAAACAGTGATTTTCATTCGGTGTCCCTTGAAATCAGTCCAAAATCAAAATTTTGTATTTGTTTACATTTTTGTGTGTTGTTTATGTAATGCTTAAAAGTTTATCTTGTACGATATTTTTTTAATAATGCTCTTTGGAAAATTGTGGATCCGGCTGGATTCCAAAGGAAATATACTGAATATAATCAACAAAAATATAATACACGTTTGAAGATGCGTTAGTTACTAATAGTTATAAAATCGAATACATAAAACACCAAAACTTACGAATATTGTAGTGGTGTATCTTGCCGATTTCTGGTTTATTAGGATAATAATTAAATAATCGTCAAATGTGTAAAGTTCGCGCAAATTTCGTGACAACAACGTCACATAAAGTATTATACCTCCTTCAACATTAAATGCTTGGGAAAGTCCAGTTGTGACCTTGTTTAAGTTAGTTCGTAATGGTTGTACAGTTGGGTTAACTAATTAGTTTCGCTTCGCATCATGTTTAGCGGAAGTTAGTAGTTACTCGCGTCTTCGTAGAATAGCATGCACATGATCTGCGGAAAAAATATCCGTACGTTAGCCTGCCTTTAAAATTGACAAGTTTTCCTGCTTTCCTAATAATGTAGTATAATTAAACCGATTTAAGCTGTCAGTAATCATTCTTAATTGAAAATTATGTTAAACATCCAGGTACTTAGTATTCATAATTAGGCCTAGTATTTACTACTCACAATTAAGCCAATTTTAAAAATTATTACTCTGTTATAGTGGTTCTTGCCAGATAAACCTACATTCTGGTGTTATCATCTAATTAGAATACTTTATTGTAGTTTATGTACCGTCGTAGGCCACGACGAAAAAATCAGTAGTAACTTTCATTACGCTGGTTGAAATTTAGACTTAAATTTATATATCAACCAAGTTATTCACATAAAAAAACATGTTAGTAGGTACAAGTTAATTTCAGTTGTTACTATGTGGGACAATATGTACGCGCTTGCAATATTAAAATACTGATTCTATTTCCCGCGATGAACATGATAACCTAATGTGACTTTCTTTTGAAATAATCAACCAATCCACTTTCAGCCCAATAAGGTCGCCCCCTTCATTCACCAAGAATAACTAACAAAAGGGTAAAAGATCAAAATAAATGTTGTCGTTCATACCTACTTACATACCTCCCTGTACACCACCCGTAAATGGCATTAAGACTAATATTTAAGCAAACAATAACAAAGAATTTATCATTCAATCAGTTCCATAGGTTAATACAAAATAGCTGTGCTTCCAAAGCTTAAAATGTATTCAGTGATGTCGAGAAACCCACTTGTTGAGAATTTTATATGCAAAAACGGCTCGTTTTGGGTTCAGAAAATATACTCTTCTATTTAAAATATTTTCTGAACCCAAAACGAGCCGTTTTTGCATATAAAATTCTTAAAATGTATTGCCACTAATATTCAAGTTCGCAATTATTTTCCTCTGTAGCCAAACTCTCCAAACATTTATCAATATTAAACTCGTTAATCAAACCATATCCAATTATTATACGTTCCGAAGAAAACATGTCAAAAACTGTTTCTGACAACTCCTTGTTTATTTCAACCAGGTATTCTATTTCTGTCCTAATAATATTATTGCATTTAAAGGGGAAAACACCATACAGTTTTCTAAATAAAGCCTCACCAGATTAAAATAATTAAAAAAAAACACAACAAAAATAGTCTTAAATCAGATATTTCTATAAATGGATCCAATAATTCTGTTTGCCATTTCTACTTTTGCTCTCAGAGTGGGGGAAGGCGAAGGTATTAGAGTCGAGTGCGTGTTTCTACGTGCATATCTCGAAAACTGATAAACAAAAGTACATGAAAATTATATATGGTATAGAAAGTCGGTATAGAACAGTCTTCGCTAAATTTGATGCAAATCCGGATTCTGGACCACTTTGAAAGATTTCTTTTTTATATAATGAGGAAATAAGACATTTTTGCGATATGGGGTTAACAACTCTGTAAAGTGTCATCAGCTTTGTACCAAATTTTATGGACACGTTAAGGTTAAGACTCCTCATCACACTACAAAAAAAAACGTTGATCATCCCAGATTTGAGAAGGATTTTCTGAGTCTTCGAAAGTAAAATTTGACATTATCCAATATAAAACGCATATAATCTCAAAACGAAACGGAAAGGAGGAGTGGTGATGTCATGAAATCTCTCTGATTGCTCGTTTTGATCACTACAAAACTTTCAAATAAAGCCTTTGGAGTTTTATCACTCATCACACCTATCCATTCCCCCCATAACACTGGTAATTTTCTTGCGCAGGAGAGAAGATATTTTCCAACTTTCAACACTTCATCAACATTACATTTTTCGATATTACAACTTATCGTACATTTATTCATTGGCCCAGTCACTAAAAACTGTTAAGATAGTTTCAGTAAAAGAAAATCCTCCATTAAATCGGCTATTTTTTAGCATCATTAGTGAAGTGAAAACTATACTGTCCAGAGAATTGTATAAATTTTCGGCATATAGTTCTGAGCGCCGAAATTCTGAAAGTGGAGTGCTATACAATCATTATCTTAATGTAAAATAAAAGTAATGTACCACTAGTCTACGAAATTTGTCTCCAAATATATCATACGTTTACAAAAATATTTCTCATTTGTTTATCTGTATATTATTTTCCGCACACTGTCTTTTAAACAACTCGCAGTCTGTGTATCGCAGGATTGAATGTCATCACGGCACGTATTCGTCCTTTCAGCGGTGGGGAGTTGTAAAGTAACAGTGAATTCCACTTTTCGTTGTTAAAAGAGTAACCCAAAAGTTGGCGGCGAGTGGTATTGACTAATTGCTTTCCTTCTAATCTGCTACTTCAAAATTACGGATGGCTAATGCAAATAACCATCAAGTAGCATGGATCAAAATTAAACGAAGCAATATGCTCATCAGGTGGAAATAATGAGAGAAAATAGTAAATATTCAAACCAGTAGATGGCAGCACAACTTATCTCTTCGACAATATCTGACTATAGAAAAATTGTAGTTAAGCACAAAACTACATATTGGACTATCTATGCTCTTCCAACCCCAAGTATCGACACCTGGTTTTTAACATTATGAGTCCGAAGATATGCCGCTGTGCCACTGGTGGGTATTTTGAAAGATACTTATATGGTTGATTTCTAATACTGAGATTTTAATTTTTATAAATTAATTTGAATCTATATCAAATTTACAAATTAACGCGTCCAAATTTATTAATATTCAACACTCTGTATGTGTCTCCGGAATTTTGGAAGTAAAAAAAACAACAAAATTTAGTAAATGGAAGTAAATCTAGAAATTAAAATATGCAAAATAACATTCAAATTCAAAAGAATGCACTGTATTCTATCTATTGTAAATTCATAGGTTTAAATATTTTAGCAAGAATTGCTAAATATATGTAAAATGGTCAACATTTTAAATAAAATTCTCTATAATCCGATCTTTATGAACGAAATATACACTCATCAAAGTTTTAAGTTGAAATGTAGTCGCGTTGTTTTTAAATCCTGCATTACAGACATATTGTCGTTAAAACAAGTGTCCTCTGATGGTTTTAAATTTCGCACAAAGCTACACGTAGGCTATCCGCGCTAGCCATCCTTTATTTGGCAGAGAAAACCTAGAAGGAATGCAGCTAGTCATCACCACCTACTACCGCCTCTAAGGTTACTTTTTTACCAACAACTATTAGGATTGGCAGCCCCCACATGTGAAAGGGCGAGGACATTTGATTAGACGAATATTAAAACCCGCAACTGTTGAGTCGAGAACCCTAACCACCTGGTCATGCCAAGCCCTCGTCTGATCTTACAGTGGTTAGTTTACGCACTTCCAACGCTAAAACCTGGGGGCCCAAATCACCGTGGTGGACACAGCGGATAGCCCAGTGTGGTTTTGCTCTGACAAAAACTATAATAGTTATACTGTAATGAGTGGCGTAACGATAGGTCGAAATCTATCACAGGGCTTTGAGTCCCTCATAATGGATGCTTTTAATATTATTCATGGACTAAAATTCAAATTTTAAACAATTTTTGTTTCCGTCACTAAACAGAACATGTAAACCTAAAGCGACATTTTTATTACTTATTTGTTTTATATTTCATATGTAATTTGTACTAAAATACTTGGATCAAAAGTAGTTCACAACTGCTTATTAGTGCCTCATAAATACACGTTTTTAAGTAAAGTTGTTTTTTTTTTGCACGAGGTCAGCTTGTGGTGTATACTGTAAAACGCCTATAATTCTTTCCAAATATTTTTATTGGTCTGTTTGTTGAACTTCGCTCAAGTTCTGTGTTAGGTATTCCTGATGTTGAAGAGAGAGAGAGAGCAGAGAGGAGGTAAACACCACCACTCACCGAAGGGAGTTTTGTTTTTGTTTTTATAATAGAGGGATCCAAACTGCACTTTAAATCTGCACTTTAGGACGCTAATCATAGGATTATACTTGGTCCCCGAAACATTATCAGCATAACTAACGTTCTTTTAAAAGGGGTAAAAACCGTTTCACTTTGATGTTTATTAAGGGTTAACATGAAAATCGCAAAATAAAAGATATGAAAAAAGTGAAAAGAAACATAATAACTGTTTGTTGGTAGAAATGAAACTATTTAGCTTATAAAGCTACAGTTGAAAGCACTGGTCATATTGGAGAAACAAGTAGAAAAAATGAAAACTAGATTCAAAGAACACAAACAGTCATCTTCACACGTTTTCGAACACTGCAAATCAAATAAACACAACATAATCATAAAAAACACCTAAATACTAAATAAAGAAACAAACATAAACAAACGCAAAATTAAAGAAACTCAACAACAACACAAGCCTAAAATAAACCAATACAAAGGAACATCTTTATACCTATATTAATAAATATAATCAAACATCTAGGCACGCCCTCTACATTCCTACACTCAATTACACAACCCCCTTCAAACATGTGGTCAGCTATCGGTCAATTACCTCTTTCTTTTTTTGTGAACCTGACGATGACCGAAGAAGGTGGAAATGTTGTTCGCTCCTCTACATACAAATTTTCTCAACCCTTACATGTTTTTACATATATATTTTTCTCTACAAGTGGGTTTTCTCGTTATCACGAAGCGAACAAGTTATTTAATACATTCTTAAATAATGACTTAAAACTATTTCTCGATGCCTAAAAGACGTAACAAATATAAAAGTGATTAAATTAGTTGCTCTATCCTGATAATAACCAAATAATTACTTTTAATTTTGGTGCAAAAATAAGATTCATCGTGTTCATTGCATCCAGAAATATAACCTTTAAAAAAGTGATACAATCTGTACATGTAATGCGCATGACAAAAAGAAGAGAGCGAGTCAAAGTCTACTCGAAAGATTTTTGAAGTCCCTGGTTATTATGTATGAATGTATACGTAACATTGTAAAAGTAATTAATTTCACGTCATTTCCCACTTGGTTCAAAATGAGTCACCAACCTAATCACCGTGCGTGAAAGAAGTATAATAAATGTTTGGTGTGTTGCTAGGAAAAAAAATGTTGAGAGAATGATGTAAGTTAATGTCCTTTGCTCTACCTGTCACTTGATAATTAAATTTCAGCATTGGAGTCCCTATGTTTCATCTTAATTAACAAGTGAAACAATCATCAACTGGAAGGACTGGTCATAAAGTGAAATTTCCTTTGTTTTTGCTCTAATCAAATTAATTGTTTTCATTATATTTGTAAAAGTAATCGAATTTTAAAACACCAATAATAGCATTTGATCAATTATCTTCATGAGAAGCGTTTCGCTGATAATTTCTTTTTATTCCTATTTGTGCCTCCCACTAGCAGAGCGGTATATTTTTGGACTTACAACGCTATAAACCGGTTTTCAATACCCTTGGCGGCAGAGCACACCTAGCCCATTGTGTAGGTTTGCGCTTCACTACAAACAAATATATTTCTATTTCTAAAAATCTTCTCGTTTCTGCCCCCCCCTGGCATGATCAAGTGGTTAAGGCACTTGAATCGTAATCCGAGGGTTGCGGGTTCAAATCCCCATCATATGCTCGCCCTTTCAGCCGTGGGGGCGTTATAATGTTACGGTCAATGCCACTATTCGTTTTTAATAGAGTAGCCCAAAAGTTGGCTGTGGGTGGTGGTGACTAGTTGCATTCTCTCTAGTCTTCTCATGTAGCTTTGCGCAAAATTCAAAACAAATCAAACACAAAATTTAATCCCCCAAACTACAATACCTCTCTCTCCATTTAAGCTCGTTCCCCTCGAATTCTACGTGCGAGTTGGATGTCTTTCGGCATGATGGTCACCCTCCTTGCGTGAATGGCACACAGGTTAGTGTCTTCGAAGAGACTCACCAAGTATGCCTTACTGGCCTCTTGAAGAGCCATGACAGCAGAGCTCTGGAATCTAAGGTCCGTCTTGAAGTCCTGGGCAATTTCTCTCACCAGTCTCTGGAAAGGTAATTTTCGAATGAGCAGCTCAGTTGACTTCTGGTATCGACCGATTTCACGGAGGGCTACAGTTCCTGGCCTGTTACGATGAGGTTTCTTTACACCTCCTGTGGCTGGAGCGCTCTTTCGGGCAGCTTTAGTGGCCAGTTGTTTTCTTGGTGCTTTTCCGCCCGTGGATTTTCTTGCAGTTTGCTTCGTGCGAGCCATAATTTTGTTTTGTCCGTGCTATATTGCAAACGTACTCAAACACCGACGACATTCTTGGAATCCCCCAAATATTCTCAAATTACTTAATCACAAACTTCTAAGATTAATGTTGAATAAATCTTATTAATACGTATTAACGAATTATATATAATAAAATTATTTATCACGTAGATTCTCGTGTTAAACAAACATGTTTTGTCATACCATCCATTCTTTGTTTTTGTTTCCTATGTTTTACAAAAATGAATATTAATAAAAACACTAGTATTTTTTATGGTGAGACGAAATTAAAAGAGAATGTGGCTTTAAAACCATGAATTAGAATAGGGTTAAAAATATCCAGGAACAAGAGACTGGTTAATTTATATCTGGAAATGAAATAGCAAAAAAATAAAAAATGAATAAATACTTTTTTTTGTCTTATTACGATTACTCAAACATATATTTTCAATTAACAAAAATCATTATTAACTTAAATGTCAATCGAAGTGCTTTGGCTCTTCCAGAATATCTAGGCATATGAAGCAAAAGCTTTTAAAAATATATTCAAATATATGTTTCACCAGCGGGGTTTGACATAAGTATTTGCATGATATGTATTCATTGAAGAAGACAACAGAAAGACAACATCCTGTTGACAAATATAGAAAATTATTCGTTCTTTCAGTTTTGTTTTTGATCTATCGAGATAAACAACTTTTTCAAGTTAGTTTTGGTTTAGCTACGTATCAAAGTTTATCTCTCCTGCTTTATCTTAATATATTAATTTATTAGCCAAACAAGACGCATTTGTTTATACGTGCATTTTTAACATGTTTGTGACCAAGCACATTACAATAAATGCAACCGAAATAAGAGAAAGACCCAGAGAGAATAGTATGACACAACAAAGCTACATTTTGTTATAATGAGGTATCTGGGTGTCCTTAATTAATGTCGTAACTATAAACGTACTTCTGATTCAGTTTGGAAAGAATTTGATATTTGATATATAACTGGCACATAACCAGAATGTACGTAGAAGTGTGCCACGTTATGGCGTCACCTGACTAAGAAATAAACACTGCCTTCTTTACTGACTTATACCTCACGAGATAAAAGTTTATCGCTACTTTAGGAAGGACCTAACAATACATGCTTGTGTAACGTATATACATACATATATATTTATTGGTATTCGTTTTTCAAACAGTGCACTAAATAACAAAAGGTTTATTTTGGAATACAATAAAACATGAAATCAGTTCAAATATTAGCATTAATATGTTGTTGATAAGTACGGAAAATATCACTAAATTATATATATATATACACACACACACACACATATATTTATATATATATATATATATCACATTTCGGAAGACGTAAAGGTTAACAAAGGCGTGGGTTACTTGGTACCGGTATCGATTGACGCCAACACAAGAGGCAGAACTAATCCACTCCTACTTCAACCGGCAAGCTGTAGTAAACTTACTATAGAGAATATAGAAGTAAGATAAATATTTCTTTAAAAATTGAAAAGAGAGTTAAAATATTTTCAAAAAAAAATTAGATTAAATTACATTTAAAGCTTATTGATAGGACTGCTTGACATATTTTAATTTCAATTATGCTCTAAGTTCAATTTATATATAATATAACCCAATACTTCTATATTCTCCTAACATCTACCCGCACACATGTTGTGAGTAATCACTACGCTTTCGCGCGCGTTCCGGGTAAAGACAGCTGATCAGTCATACGCTTTTCTCCCTACGATCAAAGAAATAGTTCGTAATTAGCTTATGTAATTCTTAAACACTTATGTCATTCACGCTAAACAAAAATTAGTACTTTGGATATTTAGTTATGTGTTTTTGATAAGCTGTGATATTATTTGTCTCAGATAAAAATAACTTATATTATCGTAAAATACTATGCGAATAGAAAAACAACGGCACGCACCATGCTATTCCCGCCAAACGCGGTTGCTAAGACTCGGAAACAAGTTGGTCGGTCGTGATCCTAATTTAAAGGCTAAACTTATTTTCGGTTAGCATACTGCTAGTTAGTTAAAGCGTAAGCTAAATTGTTTACATATTCTTATATTGTAAACCTTGAGAAAATGGCATTATATCATCGAAACAGTGAGAAGAGGCGAATATTTAATGAACTGCGAAGACAGCAAGAAGAAGTTATTGGAAGTTTATGCCGGTACGTTGTGAGCCAAACTTAGTAATTGAGTATTGCTGCTTTTAAAAATAAAATATTATTATGAATATAAAAACGAGAAAAGCTTCCTTTGTTTTGAAATCTTGTTTCATTTTATCGAATTCTGTGCCATCTTCAAAATAATACTTTATTAGACGATTCTTATAGAAAACAGTTCAAGTGTTAGCGGGTAAATGAAATAAAGTAACCAAGAGGAGACCTAAAGGATGAATTTATGTGAATTAATTAGGCTCTAAAATTGAGAATAAGCTGGATTTGTTTTAAATATAATAATTCTAATTAAAATTGTCTTACAATGAAGGGCTGACAATGTTGGTCGAGACCTAACGTGTTGGTAGGTTAAATTTCAACCTACTGTTAAATCAGCACTTATCACGGCTAACAAATTGTACGTTAAATTACAGTAAAGCATTTATGAAATTATTTTCGTCTGAAAATTTTATAATTTAACAGTTACGTATATGTATATATAATTTCAGACATAATGTATATGTTTATGCCTATTAATTTCAACATTAATATACAAGCTTAATTCATGTCGGTTCAGAAATCCAACAAGTACTTTTATAGGTTATAATATATCACTATCAAAGTTAATGTCATCTCTTAGCTTATTATTATTAGTTTTAGTTAACATATCTGGCAGATAGTCGTTAACTATATGCGTAGAAAGTTTTCACTCAATTTATGACTTTATTAAATGTTGTGTAGTTAAAGAAAAAAGTTTTGCTGCGACTTAAAAATTATCAATTCTGCTACAGTATGGCTTTATCGTTAAATGGCTTTTCAAATGTCTTCTTCCATTGGCTACCACTCATATGTCGCCAGAAACCTTAGCGTACAAATGCTGCAGTCCAACCTTTTCCACTCAACGGAGTAGTGACAGAAAAACGTACAATGGCGACCGAGTATTTGGCATCGAGCCAAGTGCGTGAGATTCAAGGAAAGAGGTCGGCCGGTTGTCTGGTATTTTCTGTCTAGTATCTTAGAGAGCGCGCGCCTCGCGGGGAAAGACTGTGGCTAAAATCATCTGCGCAGTCATACAGAGAATTATATAAAGGCTAGGGTTTCGGCTTTCTCGTTACTTGACTTTTTAAGGAAGCACAATGTACCAGAGAGATGTTATTTTGTGTTGGCTGAAATCCCAAAGCTACTCACCTCGTAAAACCTAATGTACGTGTGTTGTAAAGTAACGAAAATGGCAAATTTTTAGTTTTTCTCGTTTGGACGAAAATTTATGTTTAGCTGAAGTGAATCATTCGTAGCGGTAGTAGAATGATTCGTTTTATGAACGTGAAGCAAGTATAGTCCAGTCCAGTAATTAGCGTGCCAGACTATGGAGACCATGATTCAAATCCAATTGCCACACACACCCACACAAAAAAAACCCTGTATTTTGGGGCCGTCGCTATCGTACAAAAATGACGATAATTTCCGTCTGTTCGTTTAGAGTAGCCTAATTGAAGGCGGTTCCTTCTCTCTAGTTTATCAGTTCAAACCTGGGGATGATTAACCCAGATAAACATTGTGTAGTTTTTCGCGAATGTTTGAAAGAAAAAAAAAGAAAAAAACAGCTACAAAGGTTCATTATATAATAAATAATATTTTTATTAAGTGCAGTAGGTAAAAATGTACATTTAGACGAACATATTGTTTTGATAGGAGTTCTGAAACATAATGTTTTGTTTAGAAATGTTTTATCGATTTTTATCAGGCAGGTGGTTTGTGTAGAAAACAAGTAGTTCTATTGCTAATATTGTATCCGTAACTGTGGATATTTTAGGTTCCTGTCTTGAAACTGTAATAGTGAGTGATAATAACTCATGGGTTTAAAGAAGTAGAAAAAAATTGATTCGCTGAAAATTTTCTGTTTAGACTAGGAAATAGACCTGTTTCACCCAAGACGCAGATGGAACAAGAGAAGCGAATCCGTCGAGAAATAGCCAATAGTAACGAAAGGCGCAGAATGCAGAGTATAAATGCCGGGTTTCAAACCCTTCACTCTTTGCTGCCACACCACGAGGGAGAAAAACTGAGCAAGGTAACACAATAACCTAAGTCATACCACTCTGTACTGTAAACTTGAGCTGTTAGAATAAAAACGCCATGTCCCTATACAACCTGTTATGTCACTCACAAACATATTTTAAATCAATACCCTAATGTGTGTATCTTTCTATTCAAGTATAAGTGTGTATAAAAGTGAGCAGGTGTGATGTTATTGTTTCCCAAATTGTAGTATTTTCGGTCATCGTAGGAAATTTTCTGTTTTCACTTTTTCCAAGGGTGTATGTATGTATGCATTTGGAAAGGACAGCTGTGAAAAATCAAATGCCCCTTGTTCGTAGGTCATGTTATTCTAAGAACTCATGAGTTAAGGAAAAATATATGTTTTTAATACATCTGCCATATGTTATGGTTTAAAGTTTGAGTCTGTTGGTTCAGGTTCACATTAGCCAAGGTCACGTACAAAACAAATTTCGCGCCATTCGTCTTTTATTGCATTCCAATTTGTAGTTCTACTATGAGTGACTGCACCAACATACTTGGCACTGTGCCACATCAGATATATTTTGAAACATTAATATGTTAGTTATTATGTGTGGAAAGAAAAATATCAAGGTAGATCTTTGAAATGTCTCTTAAGCAATTAAATACATTTCAACTTGTAGCATGTACAGAATAAACCATGTTATACACTACCTTAAGAAAGCCATGCGACGTCTCATACGCTAATACTATATATACGTTGAGTTTATTTTAACGTATTCAAAGCTCTTTCGTTTTTGTTTTTTTTCCTTCTTAAGATGTTCATACATTACTTCTTGTTTGGCATGAAATTCATTCATAACAACATTCTACGCTATTGTAAATATTCCGGGGTGTTTTGTTTTATCAAGCAATATTTAGTAAATATTTCGTGTAAGATGATCGTTGGTTTCATCTTAACGCCCTTTTATGTTTCTCTGCTTTGTTTTTGATGTCTTCGAGAACAAATAAGCAAATATTGACTAATATGCTTTTGTTATTATAGTTTTCAAAACAACGTGGTTTACTGCCTTTGTAGCAGACACAGTTACTGTTTTACTTAAGAACTTTTTTTTGGCTTGTGGAATAATATTTTAAAAAACTGCGTACGAAACAGAAGGTCATAAGGTCGTGACTTTGGAATCGGAGGGCATGAATAAAACCAGCACAGAAAACATACATTCAGCTATATGAATCACGCTGTGTGACATACATTATTACACGTGTTTACAAGTCGAAATAAAAAGTAAGTACAACAAAGACGAAATATAATGTGGGTCACGCGCGTGGCAGTTATATCCGGTGATGAATTTGTAGAAACAAGTGCCGATGATTGTGGCTGAAATTTCAGTATATTGGGCAAAACTAATTTTTATATCACGGTAAAAAATGTATAATCAGCTGTTGTTGTTTTCTTATTTGAAGAAATAATCATATAGGAAAGAACTTATCACAACATACAGATAAAACAGCGAACGCTACCCTTCATATTCTAATATATGTAATTGCACGTGTTGTGTGTACCGTTGACTACACGTGGTTGGCAGTTTTTAGGGGAACTTCCATCTAGAAACAGCTGGCAACTGTTTTGACGCGCTATATCTTTGGCACTATTACTAACTCGGAAGTTGTTTGTGTAACAACAAAATGTATAGCGTATGAAAGATATTAGTAACGCGGAGGGCGGGGGGCTCATTCAAACCTTCTCGCCACTCTAGGTTAATGTCCCCTTTTGTGAATATTTCATTATATCCGTACTTAATGGTTTATATTCTTTTGGTAAATTATGTTTTTATTTTGCTGCGTATAGTAAATAAACACACCGCTAGTTAACATCTAATGGTAAAATAACGGAAGGTTATTTTCCGTTTGTATAAACGGTGCACTCGGCAGATAGTCCGATGTAGTTTTGCTGTATGAAAACATACACACACCGTTTGTATATAAGCGATATGTAATTTATTAATATATCAAAACACCTTATTTATGTAGTAGTTAGCTAAGTTTACCCAGTTATGATAAACTCAAAACTCACAAATCTAGGCCTTTTATGTTTTCGAAAGATCTTACAAAATATAGCTGTAATGATAGATCGTTAGAAAATAAAAGGACGTAACTTTAATAATCTCTTACATGTGATATTTGTGAGTATGTGTAGCTTTATGCGCATATTTAATGTTTGTATTATCAAACATGGAATTTCTTAGTGTCACATTTAAGGATAAAATTGACGCAAATAGGCTACGAAACCTCATCCGGGTACTTGTGCTTATCGCTGAAAGATAACGAATTCTCTCATCAGAGACAAAAGGCCATGAAGTAAATTACATGCAACAAAACGACGTTTCTTTTAACTCGACCAGAAACTTACTTCAGGGAATATATATGTATGAAAACGACTTTGTATTGCGTGTTTTAGTCTCACCTTTTATTTGTATAATATTTAGCCGTTTTTTTAAGCAAATGAACATTTATGTAATATTTTTATCACCCGAAGTGAAAAAAAAACTAAACAGTTGGTCCACTGTAGAACATCGAATACAGAATACAACAAAATGTTATAATATTATTTGCATACGTACACAAATTTATTATATAGGGATGTAAAACGAACTCACAATCTATAGGTAAAAAAATATATATATTTCAACTACAACTATTTTAAAGTGTCTATCGTAATGGGGAAACAGAATACGCTACATAAGTTACCTTTTAACGGTAACTAATTTGGACTGGTTTTGGTTTAACTTAAATCATCGGTTTATTTTTGTTACATAGTTTGTTATTTAACAAACTAAACTACCATTTAATTATTTTGCATAGCTGATGGAAGCTAAATCTACTGGTTTCGAATAAATAGTCTCTTTTAATACCCGAAGACACGTGCAAGTACATGATTGGTCTTTTGACATTCCATAAAATAATCCTGGAGTCTTAAGTCCTTCTCTGTTTGGAACGTTCAACGCGGTTCTACAACGTTCTTGTTACTACCGTGAAAATTTTTTTTTTAGCCGTAAGGCATGCGCAGGTGATGGTTGTCTTAAATTCTGATTCACATGTTTCCTTTTCACCAGAAGTCTTCTCAACTGGTGTCTTCTACTGCTAAAAAAGGAAATTTAATGTATCTTTTTTTGACAAGTATTCAAAGCACTGTCGAGCCCTATCTAGCGTGCACGTACCTGTACTCTCGTGCAGCTGAATATACGTGCAAAAATAGTGCTGAATGATAAAAAAATGAGTAACAAAAGCAGACAGACAGATGGTATCCCCTTTTTTTTTCTGCGTTCGTGTACTGAGATTTCCATCAAATAAGGTTAACACGTCAGTACATTTTATGTAAGGAATTATTAAGCTTAAAGAGTGTTTATATTTTGTTTCAGCTGAATAATTATTATTGTAAATTATATATTCTGTGTTGTAGTTTTAAATATTGGCTAGAGAGAGTTGCCGGTCTCAGTGATGATATCTTAGTAGAGTTATTATAAGTGTAAAGTTGGTTGAAAGTTAGTCAACAGAATATGTAGGTTTTGATCATTTTTGTTGTTTTCAAGGTAGAGACGTAAAATCTGTATTTTTGTGAAATACTTAGATCTGTAATTGCTATCATGCTTAATGAGTTACTTTGTGGAAGTACGTTTATCTATTTTATTTTAGTAGTTAACGACATTTGTAACGGTCTCCCTCTACAATCAGGCATTCGATTTCCCTCGGTGGACTCGGCAGCTATCGTTATGTGGCTTTGCTATAAGAAAACACACGTATTTGTAAAGTAGACCTACAACAACCTACAGTAGTGTACAAGTGTTGGAGTTTATAGAAACGTTAAAAGAGAAAAATAAATTCATTCGTTATAGTGTATGTGGCTGGACATGGAATGATTTTCACTGAATAATTAAAAATGTTCCGCCATCGAAAGAAACGACGTCATAACCGTACACAGTAGTATTACATTTCAACCCCCGATCATATTGTTTTGCAGCTCTTTAAACAGTAGTTTATAGATAGAAAGAAATGTTAATCAACAAGAGTTACGACTCCTTTCTGAAAACCCATATTTTTAACCTTCACCTGCTTGGAGACTAGACACTTGTTCTCATTGTAGGTCTTCAGCCTTGAGACCCTATCATTGTTTACATCAACAATTGACTGCAGTAACTAGCTTGCAATATTTTTTACTCGTTTCCTATCGTGTGACAAGTAGACTGGTAGAGCAAAAAGACAAAAAGAATACGTCAAATTTTTAAAAAGTTTCTGAGCAGTTTAAAAAAAAATAGCGTTTTCAAAATCTCGAAACAAATTAAAACTATTAAGTACAAAACCGATTTCTTTTTTATAAGCGCTTGAGTTCAGTTTCTAACATGGGACTATCTGCTATGTTCAATGTGAGCAATCGAACCCTGGAATTGAGCGTTGGAAGTCCGTAAATTAATCTTTGCCCGTCCGTCTCCCGAGGGAAAGGGGTCACTCGAGTTTGAAAATTCTGTACAATATATCTACTTTTTGTCCATGGCCTAGTCAATAAAGTCACGTGGTTAGTGACGTAATACGTTTTTAGATGACCTGACCTAAATATATGTAACCACATACAGCAACAGTGTAAATATATGACACACTTGAGTACAAGACCTATTCGTGTAGTTTTTTTTTTAACAGTCTGAGAAATTGAAGTGATGATAATATGTTAAAATGTTAAGAGGCGTTAAGGCTCACGTACAGATTGTGTAATTGCTCTAATTCAACCACTCACTTTCCAAAACTTGAAGGCTCCTGAAGTCGATTTGTTATTAAACAGAGCACACCAGTTAAAAGCGTATAACACTATAATGTTATTTATTAGTAAATAGTTAGTATTTAAGTATACAACTATAACCTTCAAAAACTGAATTTCCTGCAATGAAAAACCCTTCCAAAACATTATTATTTTTTACTGCTTTCTCAACTATACTAAGGTGTCGCCCTTAGAAGATTTACAAGTCACTAATGATCTATTTTTACCGATGTTGGGATGTATTTGGCATTGAATTTATGCACGAGTAAATACAGTCATGGTTGAAGGAACGCGTCATGACACGTGGTGAGCCGTTGAACTTTGGTTTTTTGTTTTTAAGACAGAAAATTCGTTACATAACAATTTCTTTTTATAAGATTATTTTATGGGTCGTTTCCACCTATTGTCTTCCGAAATAATTTTTAACATTTTTATTTTTATTGAATGTTTTATGGAGAATGATTTGTTTATTTGTTTTTAAATTTCGTGCAAATATGTATGTGGGCCATCTTTGCTAGCCGCCCCTAATTTAGACTAGAGGGAAGGTAAGCTAGTCATCACCGCCCATCGCCAACTTTTGGGGTATTCGTTTAACAACGAAAAGTGGGATTGATCGTCATATTTTAAAGCCCCACGGCTGAAATGACGAGTGTTTGGTATGACGGGATTGGAATCCGTTACCCTCGGGTTACGAGTCGAGTGCCTTAACCACCTGACCAATTTAACCAAGAGTAGACGGTTTAAACGAATAAAAATAGCCGAGATCCACTATTGACCTCTTGTGCCATCTTTCAGGACAATTACGGAAAATGTAAGTCTAAGTGGGATCTACTACGAATCAAGAAACATCTGAATTTTAGTCTTAACCAGTTTTCAGGTATCAAAGAAAATGCCTCGAAACAGAGTGGTGAGGACCTCGATGGAAGATGGTTTCAAGATTATAATTCGAGATACAGACAGAAATGAGTACGAGGGTGAAATAAAGTGTTAATAAACATACACAAAAAGCAAGTTAAGAGTAAGAAAGAAGTAACATCTCGGAATTACTGTATTCTCAAACGTTTTTTTACTCGTGTGTTTTGAAAATATAACTGGTAAGTTAAAAATTGCATGTACGTATTTAACGAACAGTGAGAAGAAAACACAATAATATTCATAAGTTTTATTGTTTGTTAACTATTGTACATACACATCCGAGTGTTGTGTGTGTAATATACACTGTTGTTAGTCCTAATAGGACTTGATCCTCTCACACCAGATCAACAAAACTTGTCAATCCCACGAAAAAGATCTAGCAAATGTGTGTGTGTGTGTGGGGGGGGGGCAAGTAATATAGAGAGCGTGCTTTGGTTTAGAACGCGATAAAACCGAAAGTTTAAGTGTTTACGCGCACGTGCATAAAACTTGACTCAAAGTATGACAATGAAAGAAGGCGCGGGGGGGGGAATATTTTTAAATATGCAGTCGAGTGTGAATACAATGTATTTTCCACAGTTTTTCGTAATATTTGGAATTTCAAGTTTGTTCTGTGGCTGAGGAGCAATGGGGCGGATTGATTTGGTGCGAAAATGAGAAACAAACGAAATAAGAAAAATAATTTTATTTGGGTAAAAAATATAAACATTTTAGTTGCTTATGTACATCTTTCTTTTTGATTAAAAGGGGCTGCTTTACTTTTTTTTTTTTTTTGAAGTCGTAAACTGTGTTTTTGTATGAGACTTCGTTGCCTGTGAAACGTTAGTTCAAACCTTTTTCGTGGTTTACTGTAATGATATTGTAAAATCAAACACTAAAATTATAGATTTCCAGTTTAAAAAAAAAACAGAAACTGTACATAAAGAGCCTATTCTTTAACCTTCGTACACCCTTCCCCCCCAGTGGCACAGAGCTGTGTTTTTGGATTACAACGCTAGAAACTGGGTTTCGATAGCCGTGGTGGGGCCATTGTGTTGCTTCATATTCGTAAATTCAAACACACGCAGACAATTTTTGATCGTAAATTCTAATTTTGTTTTTCCAAGTGGAATTTCACTAGTTTAAAATTATCATTCTTATTTAGTTCAGTAAGGAAATATATTTATTTGTTATAACTCCAAAAAGAAGCCGAAACAAAAACAAATTAAACAAAATATGCTGCATCAACTGAAAAGATCCCAGGCTACAAGCCACAATATATATTTTAATTTTTTTGTAATTGTTTACGGTTTACAAACTACTGAATTTCTTCCGGTTAGTTTAATCAAGTATCGAGTTGTTGCTTGTAATTAAGCACAAATTGCATAAAGAGTTGTCTGTGCGCTGCTCATCTATCTTGCCCTCAACTGGAAGATGAGAAACATAATTCTTTCTTCATAAATTCAGTGTGTGTATTTTTTTCACTCAATTCACAATTTCATACTATCTTGTGAAGTAGATTTAATTCTATTGTGTTTCATATGTCTTGGGATTAGTAGTGTCTTCCCTTATAACATTATGTATTTTTGCGTCTAGTATAGAATATCAAATAACCAAAATAGTTTCTCCTCTCTCAACCGGAGGCCCGGCGGTTAAGGCACTCAACTTGTAATATGAGGGCCGCGGATTCAGAGGCGTTATAATGTGACGGCCAATCCCACTTTTTGTTGGTAAAAAAAAAAAAAGTAGCACAAGAATTGGTGGTGGGTGGTATTGACTAACTCTCTTCTCTCTAGTCTTACACTGCTAAATTATGGACGGCTGGCGCAGATAGTCCTCGTATAGCTTTGCGCGAAATTCAAATCCAAACCCTCAACCGGAAAAGTTGTGAACCATTGGTTTCACTTGTTTATTGCTACTTTTCTATGTAACTCTTCCAGTGCCCGAGTTATTCTTAGATGTATAGTATAAACCAAAACTCGCAAATTCTATTATTTAATTTCCTAACTTTAAATTGGTAAACTTTATGGTGGTATTCTAACACTCGTATATATGTGGTCATGATATTGGTAGAGTTAAGCCAGCACCCGAGAGGGAGACAAACTTATCTAGGGTTATTCCCATTAATATTTGGGTGCATTTTAAATAGTTTGTATCATACACCAGAGTTCTTCCCATGCAGTCTTTAGACACGATCATTCCTGTGCACTGTTTATACATAGCCCTTCCCCTAGAATCTTTAATGTACAAGTATAACGCGATAAAGAAAACCAGCAGAATAACTGTTTTCTTATCAACAAGGTGTTCCACGTTGTAAATTTGTTTCTACCTTTGGTTAAAATGAAAGGGGGAAGGGCAAACTGCTGATTTCCCTAATCAATTGAACACATTAAAACGAACATCACAATACGTGTACCTTATCCATAATGGTAGACAGAGATTACAAGCTATTTGAAATGCCTTTATTGTGCAATATACCTTTTTTTTTTTGTCGTATCCTTGAATTGTTATATTCAAGGGGCCAATCAACAAATTTCTTGTATGTGTGTATAATTAACCGAACTTACATATCACAACACAAAACAAATCTTTACTGCAAGTTTGTAGCAAACGTTTTATGCCACTTAAACAAAACGGTAGTTTTACGACTACGCTGTTGTTTTTAGGATGTTCAATATTGTGTGACACAGATTTGTGTAAATCGATAAGCCTACGTCACATGCCACTAAGGTAACTATTCCAGCTGTTGTTGTTTGGAGTTGTCGGTGCAGTTAGAAAATTGTTTTAATTAAACAACGCTCAATAAGCGTTGTACTTAAATATAATTTATAGATAAAAAAAAAAATCAGGCTAAATATGATATGTCTTTCTAAGTGAAATATTATTGGTTGTTGTTGTTTGGCTCACTGCTACTTTAATCACCAACACGTAGATATTAGCAGCACCTGCAATTGTCACGTGATTCCATTGACGTATTATGATTAGAACTGACATATTAACTTTACGAGTTGTATAATGAACCGGTGAGGTTAGAGTGATTTTGTATCGTAGGTTTAGTTTTGTGGGAAGCGATTGTAAGGTGTTGTTTTTTTTAATGTAGCTTGTGTTGCCAGTATAACAATAAACTAATATTATGTTATTAGTTCTTATCCTAAAAATCTGATTTGTAAATAAATTAAACAAAAATTATTATTATTATTGACATAACTCATTCATACCCTAACTGTTGGTCATGACAATACACGATGTAGTTGTAGACACACACAAAGTATAAAGATGTTTTATCTAAACGTGTAAATACTTCCAGATATGCACTACAAATCTTGCGAGGTAATATCGTTGTGAATGTTAGTATTTGATATAATAATTGTTGTGTGGTTATCGAAATGTCACCTTTTAGATTGTTGAGTGCCAGTGTAAAGTTTCTTTTTGCTTTTCTGTTTAGAATCACTTGTACGTGCAGTTGGCTGATATAAAGAGGTTGAACGTACTCGCTGGAAGATTTGACATTTCCAAACAACTTGAAAATATTGTTTGTGTATTAAGTATTAAAAACCTTTAAAAATTCAGGAGCGATAATTTAAACTGATAATAATAATCTTAAAATGTCTTTTTTTTTTTTTTTTTTTTTTTTTTTTTGGTAGCGGTTATATCGCTCTTTAAATACCCCACCTATGGCTTATTTGATTAACTTCGGTTCATATCATATGACTTTATGTATATATATATATATATATATATATATCGTCTTGTTGTAGTGTACATTTCTAAACAGTGTAGTTTGTTTGAATTTCTTAACCAGCAATAACACTTTGGATAAAGGAACGAATGATACTATTCACTGAATAATTACAGTAAACAATGATTTACTTCAGTTTTAGGGGATAAGGTAAAATTCAGAATGATGTAATCAATAAAATTGTAGGGCGAACTTAACATAAAAGGGTCATAAAAGGCATCGAATTTCATCTAAGAACTATTTATCAGTGCGGACGTAGAAAATCGTACGTTTAGACGAAAGATAAATCAGCTCGTAATTTATTTTCATAGCTTTCTCTTACACCTGTTTTGCACTTAATAAGGTAGACCAAATGAAGGTGGAAAACCTAACTAATATTTATTTTTGTCTTTTACAGTAATTTATGTATTTATTTTAACTTACTGACACATACACCGGCTGATTTTCCAAAAGTAATAATGAGCAGCTGTCGTGCCGATTTACTCCTGTGATTCACGTGATGAGTGGACGTGATAATGCACAGAGAACGTGACCTGCTCCTACTTTCTTCCCCTATTCCTCCTACTAGAAAGAAATATGCACGGAGTCAGCATGGCATCGAATTGCATCCAAATTTGGTGATGAAAGGTCATGAGCTAGTCCGCACTTTCCATCTGTTACGGCGTTTCTATGGTCATACTACACCATCCTGTTTCTGTCATTGGTCAAAATTAGTACGTTGTTTTGTACTTCTGTAAATAATATTAATAGACATTTCTGTTTTTGGCTTGTGGAATGGGTGTTAAGTCGTCGGCATATATCTATGTAATAGCGCCATCTACTTATTAGATTAACATTTATACTCATAACGTAAATCATTAGATACATTAGCTGTGTATTTATTCGGGAAGTTTTGATCAATATAATCACCCCCTAGCTGATTAAAAAATAACATACGACATATAATATGGGTGAACTAACTTTATTCATTGGCTGGATGGTAGAGCTTAGCACCAGACTCGATCAACCATTTTGTTTGAGAACCCATGCAGTTAGTTTGTGAAAATGAAGAAAGGTTTCAGGTATGTCTTGTTTGTGAAAAGTATGCGGTTGTATAAATTTTCTTCAACGTTCGGATATTGCTTCAAAATTATTATCTCGAGTTACGAAAGTGCATTTGATTTTGAAATAAAAGAAATATAAACATGAGTGTGAAACTAAAGATATTTGAAGTATAGTGTAAAGCACTTACGACAGTATAGTTTAACAGTTGAATCTAATAGAAAATTTCGTTTCGTTTTTAATAAACATGTTTGGATCCCTTTAATATTCAAGTGAAACAGAAATGTGTGGAAAATTACTTGAAACATTATTTACCTACATTTTTAAAAGTAAAGAACTTTAAGATTGCTTTGAACTGTAAACATAACGTAACGTATCTGCTGATATGGTGAGTAAAATAGTAAACAAAGATTTGCAGTTCACAAACTTTCAGTAACATCTTAAAATCAATGGCCAAAGGACGTTCTATATCACAACAATTCCATTCTACCAAATACTGTATTTGTGATATAAAATATACAAAATGCAGTAAATTCAGTATTTACATGTATTCATATCTGTATAACATTATAGAGGAGACGAAAAAGTATATTAAAATCATTTCATCTACACATTCTTGAAGGCTCCTGTTGAAGGTTTCATCCACAAGTTGTGGCCTGGCATGGCCAGGTGGTTAAAGCACTCGACTGATAATCTGAGGGTCGCAGGTTCTAATTCCCATGGCACCAAACATATTCGCCCTTTCAGCCATGGGGGCATTATAATGAGACGGTTAGCCCTACTATTCGTTGGTAAAAGAGTTGGCGGTGGGTAGTGATGACTAGCTGCCTTCCCTCTAGTCTTACATTGCTAAATTAGGGACAATTAGTGCAGATGGTCGTCGCGTAGCTTTGTTCGAAATTCAAAAACAAGCAATCAGTCCACATATTGTTGACGGTTCCTGCTACTGAAAGTTTTCGCTTATCAGGCAGGGTTTCAACAATCGTACAGTGTAAAGTGTTAAAGTAAAACACGTAACTCATTAGGCTAAAGAAAGGATGTTGAAGGTATCGTCCTAGTATTATAAGCTTTAAAGTAGTACTTTTGTTTTTAATCCAGTTGTCAGTTCATTGAACTTTTCAATTTAACATTCATTTTTTGAAGGGAAATTTGTAAAAATTCCTTGCATATTCACCGTAAGATCACAAAAATGTATTTTGGTTTGGTTTGAATTTTGCTACACGAAAGCGATCTGTGCTAAGTCATCACCACTCACCGGCAAATCTTGGGCTACTCTTTAAACCAAGAATAGTTGGATTCACTATAACATTCTAACGCCCCCACGGCAGAAAGGACGAGCATGTTTGGTGTGATAGGGATTTGAACTTGTGAATCTCAAATTACGAGTCGAGTGCTTTAACCCTAGAAACGTGTTATATGGTGCAGAAATGCTGTGTAAAATGATCATATACTGACAAAGTGAAATCAATAGCTCTGGCCGTCATTTTTTATAATTATATAAATCTGTAAAAAAAACAAATATCTTGCAAATGAGAGTTTCTGTAAGAATTTCGTTTAAAATGGAAAGAAAAGAAACCCTAATCTTTGAGTGACATATACAGTAACCAAGTGTTCCTTTGGCCTTTACTTTCTAGGCTACTATATTATCCAGTATTTGCTATAAGTATTAAAAATCGACCTGTATTCTTATCTGTTATTTAGGCTGCCATATTACAACAAACTGCAGAATATATCTATCAGTTGGAACAGGAGAAAGCCAGATTGTTAGCCCAGAACTGTCAGCTGAAAAGGCTACTCAGCTCTCAGATGAACATGGATAGCGATGGAAATAGTTTGGATTCTCCTCTACCGAAACGCAAGAAGACTGAAACAGGTAACCTTATGACATAAGAATAATCCAAAAGTTAGATTCATTTGTTTTTTAATTTTGTACAAAGCTATGTGAGAGTTATCTGTATTATCCATCCCTAATTTGTCAGTGTAGGATTAGAGAGAAAGCAGGTGTTAGTCATCACGACCACCTCCAACTCTTGGGCTTCTTTTTTACCAACAAATATTGTAATTTACCGTAACATTCTAATGCCCCTTCAGGTGAAAGGATGAGCATGTTTGGTGTGATGGGGATTAGAACATGTGATCTTCAGATTATGAATCAAGAGCCCTAACCACTTGGCCATGCCAGGCCACAAAAGCTAGACTAGGAGTACTAGCATATTCTTAAAGCTGTCGTGAAGTTATTGAGTAATGTTGGAAATCATTATTTTTTCATGTAGCTACTAGTAAAAGTAAAAATTCTACCCAGTTTTTTTTATCGTACATCTTTCAAATTGGACTGTGTTTATTAACCACAGATTAAGAGAAATCTATAAGTAAATACATCACTAACTTTTCTACATTTTCAAATTGGAGAAATAATTAAATTAAACAACTCTATTCTGAAGGTCAGTAAAGTAATATATTTATTTGTTTCAGCTTTTTAAACAGGTTATCTTACCCTGTCAGATAAGTACTAAATTAGTTTTAGGTTATTTTTAATTTTAATTTAACTTTTAACATCAGAATAAAGTCATCTGTTGATTTTGGCTCTCAGCAACCATGATTAACAACTTGCATTTGGGCAAAATTAGTCTTAGATAAAGTAATTTTCTGTTCCAAATAAACAAAATAGAAAAAGAAAGTGATTTTTTTCCACTTGCAAACTAAAATGTTATATTTAACTTTAATGTGAATTACTTTTTGTAAACAAAGAAAGTTATGAATATGGTATCTTAGGAACTTCAGAGGTATTTTATTTTAACATGCAAAAGTGAAAAAATTGGAAATGCTAAACATTCAACAAATGTTCATTTGATAACATTTATTTTTCTCTTTAAATAAATGTACCACTTAATTGCTAAGTGTAACTGGTGGCTATTTTTTATTCTTAAAATGGTGAATTGTATAGAACATTTATTGAATAAATGTTCATTTGATAACATTTATTTTTTTCTAGAAATAAACATGTCACTTAAGTGCTAACTATAACGAGTGGATATTTGTTATTATTAAGAAAGTGAATTATATATTAAAGTAACTAATCCCAGTTATTTCTACAGTAGAATCTTCAGATGAAGGAATAGGAAACATGAGTCCAACAGGTGACACTGATAATGCACCAGAAGAGATGAAAAGAGAAATGGTTGATTTGGGAGTCCAGCTAGACAGGGAACGCAAGATGCAAATAATGCTTGAAGAACAAACACAAAACCCCTTAGAAACCCTTGTTTATCCTGGTCAAGCTCAAGGCATTGACACTCATGATACAGTAGAGGTTAATATGGTTTTATTTTATTATGATTAATTCCCAAGTATATCATATGGTTTGTTTGTGAACAATGATCAGTTTATTATGAATACATTTTATATTTGTGTTAAATGTATGCACTTATTCATTTAAAAACAAAGTTAGACTTTTCAGATTAAAAATAACTTTTTTAAACCACAGGTAACATCAATGAAAAATATACTACAGTTTTATTCCATTTATGAAGAAGTTTGTTTGTTTGTAGCCAAGCATAAAGATATGCATAGGCCATCCATGCTGCTCCCATCACAGTGATGTGAAACTGGTTTATGGACAAGTTAATGTTAGGATGCCATTAAACTGAGAGAGTATTGTATTGGGTCTGTTGTTTATACATCTGAGCTACTTCAATAACATAGTATATTACTTTAACTTGTATTTTGGGACCTGCTGTTTATGTTTTTGGTTATTTGTAGAGCTATTGTGGAGAAAAACATTTCTTGAAAGTTTTCTAGTTTACTAATTATTTTTTTTTCTGTGATAAAGTTTTAAATTCAAAGAGAAACCTTCATCTCAGTTTAGAACTGTTATGATAAAGTAATAATTTTATGCTACTTATTCCAGTAAAATGTTTACTTTAAATCTTAACTGCTAATAATACTTTGATTTCTTCTTTTTTCCAGCAGTCATCATCGACACAGTACTCGTTTATCTGTGCCGAAAGTAATTTTTCCACTCCAATTATTGAACTAAAACAAAGTCGAGCCAACTCGTCGGAGAGTTCCATGCTTCTTTCCAAAAGATCTTACTATCGTGTGGACCTTCCTGAAGATTTGTCAGGGAAATCCCCAACTGTAAGAGAATCAACATCTTTATCACAGTTGGATATTTTTGATCCTTCTGCTAGAACCTCAAAAACAACTTCTTCAAACACCACTGAACTTTGTATTTCATCTTTAAGGCCAACCAGGGCTGAAGAGTCTGCTACAGATATTACACCATCTCAACCCTACCCAGCAAGCAGTACTTCTCGACAAAACTTGGAGACTATTGTGGAAGCCATTCGACATGTAGAAGGTGACCACATGTTTCAGGATGATCCTGAACCTCTGAAAAATCTTCAATCTCAGAGAACAGTATTTGATGATGTTTCTTCTTCTGAAATTAAGCCAGCATTTTATCATCTGCATCAGAGAGATGGCATCAACAATGTTCACCACCAGGTTATTCACTGTTCTTCTGTAACCCAAGCACGACCAGGTGTAATTGTCAGCAATCATTCATAATTGCCATTTTGTTCCCATGCTTATTACCCTTGAGTCCCATTTGTAATATTTTTTTTCTTGTTATAATATTTGTCATCTGTATAATTTCCCAAACCTAGGAGATTGTGTTAATTTTTGGTGCCTTTTCTTGGCTCATATATTTGGTAAAAGTGTAATGGTTTTCTAAAAAGAAAAAAAGAAAAAAAACATTTGTATTATATTACCGAACATTTTGTACCCGTATTTTTTTCACATATTTTAAGATGCTTATTATTTACAACACTGTTGCAAATGTACACAGAAAATATATTTATGAAGAATTTTTTTTTTTATCCACAAATCATATTTTCTGCAAAATACTCTTTCTTAATTCTTATGTGAGAGTACAATCAGGATACATATAAGTAAAGAACAAAAACACAAACTTTTATAAACAGATTTGTTAATGCCCAACATTTTGGTCAACGTTTATCTTGGGGACTAAATGCATAAAAGTTTCTTTAATTTAGCCCTTTAGAAGGATTAAACGTCAAAATATAAGACACACAAGTTTATTCATCTGTTTGATATAAAAGCATTGCCATGTTGTTCCTAGACATTTATTTATTATAAAAACATTATTCATCATGGTGACTGAATGAGAACTATTTTGTTCAAATTTTACTGTATTCATCTCTTTATTAAAGTAGATAAATTGGCCATTAAGACCCTAGTTCCAAAATATACTGTGTACACTTGCAAGAATGTTGAACAGTATATAAAGTAAAGCTTAAATCTATATGATGCCTCATCTAGGTTGTGCATAGTTCATTGATAGAGTTGGCTTTTTGTGTAGTGTGCTTGACTGTGGAAAAAATGCTGGAGAATAAGGTATCTAAATTATGAATTCCAATCAAAATATGTTTGAAGTATCATCTATGTGATGTATTGCTTGTTTCTTGTATATGTTAAGGTACATAAAAATGTATATACGTGAATATCTTTTTTCGATTGTCGTTCTATTATAATAATTCTATGTAAGTTAGTGGATGTAAACAGTGAAAATGTTAATATCTGTTGCATGTTGACGTTACCATTTCAACTTTGCCTTATGCGTTTTGTTCTAATGTCTAAACCAAGTTTAGTTAGTACATAAGATGTGATTATCCAACTTATGCCTATTGTATATACTGTACATGTATACGTCATTTATGGGTTTATTCAAACAAATAAGAAGACGTATTAAATACTTTGTTGAGTAGAAAGACCAGAAACATAGGACTGACTCCATCAACTTTGGTATGGGGACTATTGGACTGTGACTAATAGGTTTCCTAGTAGTGTAAAGTTTAAGTAAGTGTGGTTCATTATAAAGCCCAACAAGAGTAAGGAAGGATGTAGCCAATTTGTTGAAATGCATAATAAAAGTACAGGTACTTTTAATCCCGTATCTGAAATGAAAATTACTTTATATTTGTTCCTAAAAATTGCAAGGTATTATGTCCAGAGGGATTTTGAATGCATATAATCAAAATTAGAAATAAAATGTTAAATCCTATAGTCTATAATTTCAATATATATATCTACAGTTTTTGTAGCTTGGGTGTTTTTTGCAAGTATGTCTGGGTAAAAATATTTAGGTTTTGTAAAATTGACAGAAAATTATTTTGAAATATCTTTGACTTGTTCCATTCTAGCATTCTGTTACTTTTAATTTATAGTTTAACTTATGTTCTAAGTGTTTTTAAAGTTTGAGTTTTAATGAAAGATATCAGACAAACTAAAACTGAAACATTCCATACATTCAGTCTTTTCAAACAAATTAAACATTAATTGAGAAAGAAAAACATTCAAATTTGAAATATTGTTAGTTACTTTAACAGAATTATGAGCAGTAATTGAAGTGTTTTTATTATAAAAACAACAGTTCTTGAACAAAAGTTATAAGAATTTTATATGGACTCAAATAATTTTCCTGTTTTTATTTATGATCAATAGTGTTTTATTTAGACCTTGCGGTTTTCGTTTCCATATAATGTAATATAATGGCGGAAAATATTAAAGATTTCACTTGCTATGTGATCTCATTTCTTACATGTTTAAACCTAAATTTCTTTTAATACAGTAAAATACAGTTTCAGTTTAGTTCAATAATTACCTACAGCTAACAGTTTGACTCCTCAGTATAGCTACTTCAGCAGCCATCCCATATTTTAAACTCCTGATTCAGAGTGGAGGTTTATCCAGTGGCACAGCAGTATTTCTGCTGGCTTAAAAGCTAGAGTCTGGGTTTCAGTACCATGGTGGGCAGAGCATAGATAGCCCATTCGAAGCTTTGTGCTAAAATACAAACAAACCTTTAAAATGAATTGTTAAATAATCAAATATGCATACTATATCCGAGTTTTTGTTTATTCCTTTTTCAGTTTAGTG
This sequence comes from Carcinoscorpius rotundicauda, assembly GCA_011833715.1. NCBI lineage: Eukaryota > Metazoa > Arthropoda > Merostomata > Xiphosura > Limulidae > Carcinoscorpius > Carcinoscorpius rotundicauda. Next base: position 3,840,725 of record CM022403.1, on the reverse strand, counting down.
CCACTTAAGAATTAATTTAGCAATGAAATCAATATATTTTTTTCCCCAATTCGTGATGTCTTACAAATATAGAAAAACGTAATAAAACTGATTTCTTCCGGATTTAGTAGGAAACATTTTTTTTGTTTTTTGTTTTAGTATTTGGTGTATTTCGGTATTTGTAGATTTTCGGAACACTGGAGTTAAAATGTTATAATAATGTAGATTTCTACTTGTATATAAAAGACCAGAAGTGAGAATCGTATAATGTTAACTAAGTGGTTTACTGGTGTTAAGTTTATTTTTGAAATTAAGATTAAAGCTACATAATGGGCAAGCTGTGCTCTGCCAACCACAGGTTTTGAAACCTGGTTTCTAGCGATGTGAGTTCGCTGGCGTTAAGAAGAAAATAATAAATGTGTTGTTTTTAAAAGACGCAAAAAATCCTTCAACTAAATATTTAGCAAAAATTTCCCCCAAATTATTTAAAACCATGAAAATAACTTTTGTTTTGTAAGACTAGCCAGATTTAGTTGTATTTAATTAAAAACAAAACTTCACAATGGGCATTTGGATTGTGGCCAGCAGGGGTTTTAATAGCCGGTCTTTAGTATTGTTAGTTCGCTGAGATGTAGCTTTGTTTAGCTTACCATGCACGAGTTGACACCATTACCTCTGAAAAGATTTGGTATATCTAGATAAAACTAAATTTAATTCAAGAGCAATGATGGCAAAGTAACAGGAGATTTGTTCAGGATATTTATTACGTCATTCTCTTTCAAACATGGGCCTGGCATGGCCAAGCGCGTAAGGCGTGCGACTCGTAATCCGAAGGTTGCGGGTTCGCGCTAAACATGCTCGCCCTCCCAGCCGTGGGGGTGTATAATGGGACGGTCAATCCCACTATTCGTTGGTAAAAGAGTTGGCGGTGGGTGGTGATGACTAGCTGCCTTCCCTCTAGTCTTACACTGCAAAATTAGGGACGGCTAGCACAGATAGCCCTCGAGTAGCTTTGTGCTAATTCTAACTTAATATCAATAAACTTCAAGCTTACATTTCTTAGTCATGAAAACAATAGAAAAATAACAATCCTTGAACAAAAGAAATTCTTTGCAAAAATACATTTTAGACCAGCTAATCCCGTGATACCTGCAAAGATTAGGCCTTTAACAATGGACCAACAAACAATACAAAAATTAAATCCTCTTAACACCGAAACTACGAATAATAACAAATAAATACTTTAGACCACAGTAAAATGTTTAAAACAAATTAAAATCCTTCCAAATAAAAAGCACACAAATTTTTAACAAAATTGAAGAAAGTCAACCCAATTCATAAAGAACACAATGAAATATACCAAACTTATATTTGATTTGATAATGTAAAAGATTCCTTTGACTCGCAATCTGATGTTCGCGAAATCGAATACACATCACACCATGTCAGGATCATAATGTAATCATGTACGTGAATAATATGCCTCTAAAAATACAAATAATGAATACTATTCACAGTTCGCAGACGATGTAGCAATCTGGAAAAGTGCACCAATAGCAGCCACAAACATACAACCGCAATTAAATAGAATAAGTGAATATTGCCAAAAATAAACACAACTAGTAGTAGTCACTAAGTTAACTAAACATAAAAAAGCACAGCCACAGATCTATATGAAGTGAGAACTGCTACATCAGCAAAATGTTTAGGACTTACGTTTGACTTAAAACTCCAATGAAATCTTTGGTCCACAGGCCTCGCCAAATTTGTGCTTCACCGTTACCTTAATAGCTACGCCGCCTCTTGTTTTCAGTTCCAAGATAATGGTCAACATGCTAACTTTTGAACTAAGGTTCATTACGTTCTGGTTCTTACATAAAAAGAGCCTGGTTACTGTAGTAAGGAAATAGGGTCAAGACTCCAAAAGCTTCTTCATATACGCACTGCCTTAGGTTAGGCTTAAAATTTACGTTGTCTTTCTTTAGGGTTTCTTTTTAATTATAAAATTGGTAGTAGCTTTGGTGTCATAAGTGTCGAGCTAGCAGAGTCAAAGGGGATATATTTACTGGGATTATATAATTATTTGGGGAGAATATTCTCCTCAAATTATATACTATGATAATGTGTAATCATGTGATTCAAATGTAACATGCTTAGTTCAAAGCCACAGTGAATGGGATAAACATTTAGAATTTTTTTATATTAGAGAAACTGAGTTTAATCCATCCTCTACTATTCTCAAGTTATCATCTAGCAGGAAAACTTGACAACAATGCCTACATAATCTCAGTATTTCAAATTCCCTTAAGGATAGAGGAGGTCAGGAAGCTGTTTAACTTAAATTTATTTTGAATTTGTTGAAATTAGACAGGCTATTGATCAAGCAGCTTTCAACAGTTCTTGTTTTTATGTAAATTCACATTTGTTAGCAAAATGACTGTTGATTTCAAATTTATATAATAGCCAGAATCTCTGATGTAAACGGAAATGTCATTGCTTCCATACTTAATGTACTTTTAAGTTTCAGAAATTTTTGTGTCAGTGTTCCGGATTAATTTATTTAGCCTGCCTCATTGGAATGACACAAAATAATATAAACATCTAACAAAGGTTAGTGAGAAACTCCTTCACTTTGTAAACAAAATTTCCTATTACATCTTTAATCCATTAAAGCAAAGCTCATTACAATAGGGCTGAATGGAGATTTCACTAAGAACATCTGATGTATCATAAGACCAACCAGTGTTTTGGCTACTTCTGTATCACTCAGGATCTTCACTCTCATACTTATGTGTCAAAAAGCGCATATCAAGACCTTACCAGCCCTGTTGCACTGTCTAAGATAACATCAGTGTAGATATATTATCAGCATATAAGTTATAGGAGAACATATCTTTTCATTCAGTGGATATCAGTATGGTTGCATTGGAACACTAGGATATGTGAGAAAGTTATTTAACCCTCAAGTGGATTTGAATCGGATGCTACATAGGTGTCCGTGTATGATGGTGTATTTGAGATAAAATAACTGTAACAATTATCACAAGCTTCCTTCTGTCTTTCAAGGTACTCGAAGGTACCACTTTATCGTGCAGAGTGAACAGAAACTGTCTCAGTAATGGTTAGAATGTCTTTCACTCTCACATAAAGCTACGTCATTTTGCTTAGTAACCTTTCCAAAAACTGTTCTACAAAGGTATATTCCCAATCTGCTGAGGCCACTGATGGCTAAGTCTTACCATGCAATAAATACAATTCTTCAACATAAATGATAAAGTTTTCATTTTCGAAGGCTTTAATCTAGCCTTTTGATCACTTTGTCTTCTGCTGGGTTAAATCTCTAATAGAACTCAGTAATGATTATCTTATGCTACCATAGTTAATCCTCATATAAATATTAAATGGACTCAAGAGTAGAGCCACCTACATTCAAGAACAGGTATTGTATAGTCATTGCACATAGTCGAGTGAATGAAATGCTTTATAAAACGGTCTAAACCTTCTTTAACTGTGTCTATATAAATGTCAATAACGTTATCTGCTTCGTCTATATCTGGAGGATCTTTGATCATGGTCAGGAAATTTCCTTCCTGAATTTCTGCCCATCACCTGACTGACAAGGCTTTTACATTTTTGGCCAAGTGTAGTGAAGTCTTTGTGACTCTGTTGCTCTGGTAAATAGTAGCTTTCTGATCTCATGTAGCAGAGCAAAAAGGTGTACTAGACTATAATTTATCAACCTTTTTTTATTGCAAGGACTAACTAGATACCTATTTAAACTGTTTGAACTGTTAAAATGCAAGTACAATGAAATCCCATTACAATTTACACTTGAATATTCTACCAGTTATTTTTTGTTTTGTAAAATCTCATAGACAGGCTAGTTGTGACAGATCAGTGTTTCATCGTCTGTGGATTGCTGTTTGAAAGAAAAACACCGCTCTAGGCAGCTTATTTGTCAATTGTACTTGACACCAAGCCCCTCCGTGGGCTATGTTTACATCAGTAGTATACCTCTCATGTCAGGAAGGATCACAAACAGCTTCATGGTCCATTTACTTTACCATTTGGTACCCATTGTTTCAGCTGCTAGTGAAAATGCTCTTGTTGGCAGACATTTTCTACCACTCTTTCTCTCTGATATTCTCGATTAGCTTCGATCAAAGCTTTGATGCAGTACTCTAAATGATGTAAATGCGGGAATCCCGTACAAACTACCTCACTCAGTCTTAGGCTTAGCAAATACTACACCAAGATGACACTTTTCACTCGTCGTTTTTTCTTTGCACGTAGGTAATTCTTCAGAAAAATAGTGTGAACAGATATTTTGGTGAACCAGATATCAGTTACTCTTCCTTCTAAGTCATTGGTTGTAATGAAACAGAATTCGTAGAATTTCACAGCATTACCGAAAGTTCCACACACAGAAAATGATTTCTCCTTGACACTTCAAACTTGGGTTTCTCAGATAAACATCTTTCCTTGGTGACCAACTCTTTTTCTTTATTTTGGAAAATTTTATTTCATTAACTGTCATGTCTTTTTGAATTTCATTACACAAGAGAAGCGGTTAATGGCAGTACACATTTCAGCGGATATAGAAAAAACTCCACAGTTTAGTACCAAATTTTTTTTTTCCATTTACTCACTGTGGTAAACTTGAGTTATCAGATAGGGTCCACTTAATAATTAGATATTTAGTCAAGATATTGTTCATGAAGTAACGTTAAGTATCTTATTAAATGATTCGCATTGAGAATGGACATAAAGGGAAATACGAAAATGAACAATTTTATTATAACATTTAATGTAAACACGAAGTGTGTACTTGCTATTCACTTACTCTGGACGACTGCTTTTACTAACTCCAAATAGCCCCCCGCTAGTACAGCGGTTTGTCGTCCACGAATTTACAACGCTAAAATCAGGGGTTCGCTTCCCGTCAGAGGGCTCGGCAGATAGCCCAATGTGGCTTTGCTATAAGAAAAACACACACAATTCCAAATAACCTATCTAAATTAAGTATCAATCTAGCTGGCTAGATGAAGACGAAATTCTTGAATACAATATTCAAGTTCAAAAGAAATGTTGCTTTTACCCACAGCGACTAACAATACCTTTGTGAAAGATTATTCTCATTATAATATAACTAAGGCTGCGAGCTCTAGTTATCACCTGAATGACACTGCAATTGAAAAAACTTGTAAAATGAGCAGTTCTGCAACAATATTTTCCTTTATTCCAGGAAAGAACAAGTATTGTACACTTGAGAATAACAAAGGCAGACAGAACGAAATCAGCCTAAAGGCTTTTTGGAATACTTATTAAGTGGAACTTGAATATGTACAAAATAAATAATATATTTCTATAAGAAATTTAAAATGCATTGTTCAATCGACACCCAGCATAATAGTTACTAAGATAAAATAAATACAAAGGTGAAATAAATTTCACATAAATTCATGAGAAAAAAACAATATTTATTGCTATCAAAATTTACTTAGCATTTTTTGTGCGAACATTGGTTTACCTTCACTCTTTCCGGTGGAGTATTTAGGTAGGGGCTAGAGGGAACTAAGCTTCACGGCTCATGGTTTTAATAGGGGGCCCATTGATAGTTATATTTTATGTAAAATTACATTGGATGTAAGAACAAAAAAAAATATTACCCACAACCTTTAATCCGCCACTGACTCTCTTTGTAAATGGCTTCTGTCCTCCATTGGAACAGCGGTATGTCTTCGGAATTTACAATGCTAAAATCAGGGGTTCGATTACCCTCGGTATACTCAGCAGATAGCCTCCTTTGACTTTGCTATAAAAAAACACACACATGCACATTAATGCCTTCTTCAGCCACAGACAGTCATTTGCTATCTCTCAACGATCTTAGCGGTTTTAAAAATTATAAACGCCACCTAACGTGAGAGACTAAAAAAAGTGTCCTATCCACATCATCGGATTTGTGGCATGTGATGTAGTTGGTTGTTCGTGTAATGAAATGTTGTTTAAAGGTAATTAATCACAACAGCAACAAAAGTCTAAAATTGTAAGTATGATTATGTATGAGGAAGATTTTTATATTCATATAAACATGATGTAAATATAACAAGCATTATAATTTTAAATCTTTTAATTTATATTTTAGGATCAGTACTAAAATTTAAGATACGTTATTGAATCAGACAGTGCGCCTAATCATGGCTGCAATAAATTTGAAAGACAAGATAGATGGTCATGAGTTGGATCTTAGCCTCAACGAGTTGTCAGAAGTGCCTGTCAAGGAATTGGTATGTACACATTTTATTAATTTTATATTTAGTGATAGTGAAATTAACAGTAATATAAATAACAGTAAAATATTCAAATTTACCTAAAATTTAAAACGTAAAAAGGAAATCACGTTGACAAAAACCTTGTGTAAATATGTTAATTTATTTTTATAAGTTTCAAACAAAATTAACATTAGAACTAATAAGAGTAAATATACTTATATAAACACGTGAACATTTATTTGATGTTATTTCACGTTTAATGTACCGATATTTCTATCAGTTTCATAAGTATATTTTAATAAATAAGAAATCATTGTTGTAGTAATTAGTCCTCAGCTATGGTTTAATATTGATCTAGATTTTAATTAATATAACAACAGGATTTTGAGTTCTGAATTGTGCGAATTAATATGCAATTTTCTGATTTTTGTAGATGAACATTCTAGGATTTTTGTGAATCAAAAGTGTGGAAACAAGATATTTATACTTGTACAAACCATAATTTCAGATGCAGGCAGTATTAGAGAAACTTGGTGTATTAATACAAGTTTCATTTAGTTGATGAATGTATCTACTTTAGGATTTTCTTGTTCTATAAAAGAACACAAAAATGCTCTGTGATATATTCAAGATTGTAACTAAGACAACTCCACTAGTGTCATCACACACTGATGCTTTCTGCTGTAGATTTCATAACAAATATAAAAATTGAAAGATAAACATAATTTAGGACAAGTCCTTTGAGTTGGAACATCCTTTTTTCCTTTTGCCAACATTTCTCATATGAGGACTTTGAGCTCAAAAACATTTCTTTCCAAACTCCTCCAATGTTGTAGCCTGTACTACACTTGAAAAATAATCATTCTCCAGGCTGTGACTGTCCATTAAAAAGACAATACTGTTTCAACTAAATCATTTTCCTAATCTTCCCTGTCTCTCCAGTGTTAAAGAAAGATGTCATCTGGATTTATGAATTCCAACCCTTTAACAATTCTAATAATCTCAATCAAGTTTCCCATTCTCCCTTCATTCAAATAAATTTCAAACCACTCTCATAAAGTAACTCATCTGAACCTGAAATCATCCCAGCAGCTCTTCTCTGCACTGTCAAATAGTTCAACATACTTTCTTAAACAAGGTTGTTAAAACTGAGCACAGCATACAGTGATTATAATATCAGAGTTTCATTTAGTAAAATATGAGGAAATAAGATAAGGAGGAAACCTGGAAGGAAACTAAAATATTGTAGAAAAGTATAAAACTGTAATTTGATCATCTTCTTGAGCTGGTCCCCACTTCATAATGGGCAAGCTGGAAAAGTACTGTAATATTAGAGTTAATAATATTAATAATGTATGACTTTTGTTCACTATATTGTATCATAAATTAATTTTTAATATATTATTTTAACTAGTATGTTACATAAATGAAAAAAGAAACCTATATTATATGGTAAACTTTTGTTTTTGCAGGCTGCTCTCCCAAAAGCGACTCATATTGACTTATCATGTAACAGGATTTCCAGTTTGCCTGTGAGTGCATTCAAAATGTTTAATTGTACAGTTTATGAATTGTAAAGCTTATTAAAGTCTTGTTTTTTATTTTGTTTTTTGATTAAACTTGTTTATTGTCAGTGAAATTTTTAATTAATCTACCATACATTAGGTTATTTTCCCTGAAAAAAAAACATTTTGGCTAATGCATATAGCTAAAAAAGTCTGCCAATCTAATTATCTCTTTTAATTTACAGATGTTTACTCTTTTTATTTTTTCTTAGTGTTTAAAATCTCTGAGGAGGAGAATTTGGGACCATCTTTTTTATTTTTTTTCAAGGTTTAAGCTATTTTTTTATGTGTAATGGTTTGCCGATGTTACACATACAATATGTTTATTGCAGTATTTTCATAAGATAACTTTTTATCATAATTTATATTTTGTTTTCTCAGGTTACTGGTAAATTTATAAATCAGATAATTGAAAAACAAAGTTACTGTTTTCTTTTTAGTAATTTCTGGTGTAATATAGGCTTTATATTTTTTAGATTCTTCCCATGCTGTGGGCCAAGATATCTTTTTTATTATTCACGTATTCTAATTGTTGAGTACCCCGTATCCTAGTTAAACATTTTTCAAAAATAAATTCTAAATTACTTAAAACAAAAATAAATACTATAGGTGGGCATGAAAGAGCCTAGTGGTTAGAGTGCTCTAATTGCAATCTGAGGGTTGCAAGCTCATATCAGTGTCACCAAACATTCTTGTCCTATGTGATTGCTGTCTAGGTTGGTTATCTCAGTGTTAAAACTTTTGTGTTTCAAAAAATATCATCTGATTTCAAGCTCGCTGGGATTAAGGTCATTAAGAGAAAGAAGTGATACCTAAAGTTTTATATTTTATTAAACAAGGAAGGGCATCTTATGGTGTTGACTGTTGCATCTTTACACTGAATGATTATTACTCATCCATAAATAGATTTGTTATCTTTGTCGTAACATTAAGTTGTCTTTATGCAAGGGAACGTGAAGTCAAGAGATGCTGATAGAATACAAAGAAAATGTATGTTGGCTTGCTCTAGGATATCGCTTCATTTGAGATCCAAATGAAAGATGTATAGTGACTTCAAAGAAGGGTAAAATTCTAGTTAAAGAGTAAACCCATATTTTACCATTGAAGCCCAATTAATTAGAATGTATTGAAAAGAGTTGTTTTCAAGTAGATTGATTTCTGGTTATGAAACTGATTAAATTCACAGTTGTTATTTGAAATAGTTTGTCATTAATGTTAATTTTGATTCTGAAATTATTTTGAAAGGCACTTTATTTCCATTATAACCTTGAATTTATTTCAGTTTAAAATCTTGTGTATTTGTACACTAGTCTAAAAGTTGACTAAACTAAATATTTATCACAAATTGATGAAAACATCCTTAATGTGATTTTGTACATTTGAAAGAAGGATAATCTTGTGTTCTTCCTCAGCTCATTTCCAGGTGATTAGGCACAAGATTTGTAGCTAGTGTTCGCTCCAAGTCAAATGGTGCGTACCCCATTATTTCAGCTGCACAAATCCTCAGTAATGGTGAGAACTCAACACATTGATGGGTTTAGTGACCTTGATAGTCAATATGCTTAAAGCTGAATTAACCAACTGGTATCATTTACAAATTGCTCTATGATCTAAAAATACCTTATTCCCCTTAAAAAAAAAAGAAAAAAAAAAGTAGCACACATCCACACATTATCTTCAGACTGGTACACACACACACACACACACACACACACACACACACACACACACACACACACACACACACACACACACACACACACACAATTATCAAGGACATGGGTTGATAAAATAAGATGTGTTATTGGTTGCAGCTTTTCATGTTTTTATGTATTTATTTTAAATACTTGTATAATATATTTCATTACAACTTTCTACTAATTGGCTTAAGTAAGAACGTGTATGCATGTATCACAAATCGTGTAGTTTTGAGTGTGTATAACTGATCACTAGTGAATTAACATGCTATATTTTAGGAAGTGTACACTTTAAGACTTGATTGGACAATTAGAACATTAATAAACAGCTTGCAAATGTCTTACAGACTCTGTTACAAAAACTTTTGCAACTAAAAACCAGGCCTTGCCAGTGAAAAATATGCATCTGAAAGCTCACACAAAATTATAAAATTTATTTGATAAGTGTTAATCAATCCCTTTCATTCCCCCCTTTATGTGGATTCCTGTACATGGTGAGGGGACCTCCCAGGGAAGGTTCTGTTCTGTCTAGTTACCTTCTCTGGGATCTACACATCCACCCACGTGTTTGCCGTGTGTGGCGACCCGTGAAAGGGAGGAGAGGATCCTGTTGGTTGAAGGGTCCAATCCTAACGCACCACTTTGGCCTCAAATTCCTGTAGACGGGCGGCCCTTGGGTCAATCGGTTGGTCCACTTGGGCTAGAGCCAACCAAGTACCAATGTTGGAAGTTCTCAACGGGTGTTGTGGACATTGTGCCTAATGCTGGTGTTTGAGTATAGTGCTCACGAAACCCTGGCGTTGCTGCATTGTCCTTGCGTGACTTTGTAGTGCGTCCCCTTGTAGGGGTCCATGGTGGGTGGGGTCAATGGGTACCGAGACTTTTCCTCTTTCCTATGGATCCTCCAAAAAATTTAAATAAAATTGTAAAAAAACAGTCAATGGGTAAGCGACCACGTCTTGAATACTCAGAACAGCAATCTTCAACATTAGTAACACACATACCTCATTTTCTTATTGCATTCTCTTTCGGAAAAACCTTTAGGGCAAATATCCCCTTTTTTATTCAAAAGGGGCTAGAGGGACTTGCTGGCTCTCCAAAGTCAGTGAAGAAGCTTCAATGTGGTGACATATTGGTTGAAACATCCACATCCCAACACAGTGAACTCCTCTTGAATTCAAAGGCAATTGGGGATATACCTATTAAAGTCACACCCCATGCTACTTTGAATTCTTCACAAGGAGTTATTGTTGAAAGGGATTTCAAGAACGTTCCCGAGTCAGAGATTCTCGCTGGTCTCTCCACTCAAGGAATTTCTGCAGTGAGGTGCATCTCCACTTGCAAAGATGGAGTTACACTGCCAACAAATACCCTCCTTTTGACATTTACTTCACCACGTGCACCTGCCACCATCAAGGCAGGTTATCTCATTTGCAGGGTTTGGCCATACATTCCAAACCCTCTTTGATGTTTTCAATGTCAGAGATTCGGCCACTCAAAGACTTCTTGTCATGGTTCCCTGACATGTGCTCGTTGTGGAGGCAAGGACCACGATGCCTATGACTGTGACTTGAACCCGCATTGTGTAAACTGCAATGGTACTCACCCCTCTTACTTTCATTCTTGCCAAAAATGGTTGGAGGAAAAAGAGGGGCAGCATTTGAAAAAGATACATAACATTAATTTTCCTGAGGCTCGGAAATTGCTGTCCACAACTCCATCTCGGACATATGCTGCTGTACTTCATTCCACAACAACAGTGGGAGTGCAGACAGATCTCTCTGTGCCTCCAAGAGAATCGTTTTCAAAACAAATGAAAAGTTTTTTGACCTCCGTGGTTAAAAAAGTTGATGATTCGACTTCCACTCCTATCTCTGTTCCTCCCATACCTTCCAACAAACCTCAATATCCACGTCCTTCAGTTTCATATACAGGCATTTATTCTGATACATCGTTTTCTCCCACCACAAGAGACAAAACAATTATTCGTTTGCGTCCTCAGTCACTGGATTCCTCTTCCAATAACAAAAACCTGCCTACTCGACCCAGAGCAGGATCCATGGAAGTTGATAGACCTCCTCCAATTAAAGACAGTAAAGAAAAAAGACGTGGTTATAAACTGAAGGGTTCTCCAGCCACTTCACCTACCCATTCTTATAAATGGCCACCTTGATGCAATGGAACTGTCGAGGTTTACATTATAATCTGGATGATATCAAAACGCTGATTGCTTCCTACCATCCTGTTTGTCTTTCTTTACAAGAAACATTTCTCAAATATACTGATCCAGTCTCCATTTGGCAGTTTTCTCTGTACATAAATGACAGGTTGTATGATGGTCGAGTACATGGAGGGGTGGCACTGTTGGTTGATCAACATGTGCCCACCCTGTCTTTTTCACTCAACACACTCTATGAGGCCGTAGGCCTCCGTGTTTCCTTGGGTCATACCATCACTGTTTGTTCTCTGTACCTGTCCTCTGGAGAGATATATGATCAATCAGACCTTGATGCTCTCGTTGAACAGTTGCCATCTCCATTTCTAATCCTGGGGGATTTTAATGGACATCATCCCCTCTGGGGAAGTGCTATTATTGATAGGAGGGTTCAATCTGTAGAGCAGATGCTCTTTGATCACAGTCTTTCTCTTTTCAATACTGGTTCTTCCACTTACTTTCATGCACCTAGTCAGTCCTTTACCACTATTGATCTCTTAGTTTGCTCCCCTTCATTATTCTCCCATTTTTCATGGAGGGTTGACAGTAATCCACCAGGCAGTGATCATTTTCCAATCCTTTTGAGAGAGACTGGCCGTGGTCAATGCCACCCTAACTGCGTGCCCCAGTGGAAGCTGGATCAGGCAGACTGGTCCACTTTCACTGCTCTCGCAGAACTTGATCCTGCCATCGTAAATCAGCCATCAATAGACGACTGTGTAGCAGCAGTAATTGACTGTATTATACATGCAGCCGCTCAGTGTATTCCTAAAACCTCGACATGTTTTCCACGATATCCTCGTCCATGGTGGAATTCTGCTTGCCACTTAGCACGGGAGGCTCAAAAATGGGCCTTGGATACTTTTCGTAGATATCCCACACTTTCAAACCAGGTTGCTTTCCAACGGGCCTGTGCACATGCTAGGTGGGTAAGACAGAAGGAATCTTGGATTAAGTTCACAACCAGCATATCTTCTACCACCAGTTCCAAGGTCATATGGGACAGGATTCGAAAGGTTAATGGGCACTACAATTCTGTCCCCCTCTCGATCTTACTCTCTGATGGTCAGGAGGTGACTGATGTCCGGAATATCGCTAACACTCCAGGTAAAAGCTTTTGCTGGGTATCTAGCACTTCTGCTTGTTCCTCCACCTTCCTGGCCATCAAGACTCGGGTAGAGCGATCACCTCTTTCCTTTCGAACTGACTGTTTCTTTGACTATAATAGTCCCTTTACCCTGGTGGAACTAAAAATGGCTCTTCATCGGTCTGCCAGTACATCTGTTGGACCTGATGATATTCATTATGACATGCTGCACCATCTATCTCCTTCTTCATAGGTGGCCATCTACCTATGTTTATTAAAAAATTTTAATGGACAGGAGATTCCAAGTTTGTGTGGGTTCGACACTTTCCCGTTCTTTTGTACAGGAACTTGGAGTCCATCAAGGCTGTGTATTGAGTGTCACACTTCAGTATAAAGATAAATGCCATCACTGAACAACTCCCTCTCATTTTTGTGAATGGGCTGTATGTCAACAACTTTTACATTTCGTCTCAGTTGTCAAACATGAGATATATTGAGCGGCAACTACAAACTGCCCTCAATCGTGTAAGGAAGTTGACTCTGGCTAACGGCTTCAATTTCTCTCTCTACAAAACTGTATGCATGCACTTTTGCCATCGATGAGGTATTCACCCTGATCCTGAACTTCATATCGGTAAAGTTGTGCTGCCTGTGGTCCCTGAGACAAAGTTCTTGGGCCTTGTCTTTGACCATAAGCTGACCTTTTATAACACACACATCAAGCAGCTTCGGGTCAAATGCATAAGTGCACTGAACATCCTCTGTGTCTTCTCTTCTACCAGTTGGGGGGCAGATCACTGTTCAAAGTTAAAGATATATCGTGCTCTTATTATATCGAAACTCGACTGTGGTTCAATGGTCTATGGCTCTGCCAGACTTTCAGCCTTAAAGATGCTGGACCCCATTCATCACCAAGGACTTTGACTCTGCACTGGGGCTTTCCGTACCTCTCCAGTTCAAAGCATATACATTGAATCTCATGAACCTTCTCTGCAACTTCGCCATTTGCAACTATCTTTACAATATACTTCAAAACTTTGTTCCTAACCAAAGCATCATACCTGGGAATTTGTTTTCCTTCCTTGTTGGGCAGTACTTTTTCAGAAGAGACAATTTGTCACTGCTCCTTTTGGTTTTTGCATGTGGGCGCAATTGGATGAATTGGTTCTGTCCTTGGATAACATTGCAAAGTCCACAGGTCAGCCCATCCCACTATGACTTATTACAGCCCCCAAATGTGACCTTTCTTTTAGTCACCTAAAAAAGGCAGATACTCCAGATTGGAAGTACCGTCTTTTATTCAATGAATATCTTTCGAACAATCATTCAGTTCCCATTTATACAGATGGTTCCAAAATAGGTAATTCAGTGGGCTCTGCTATGGTTTGCTGTGGGTCAGTAGTTGCACGCAGAATCCCTTCTACAGCTTCTGTGTTCACTGCTGAATTGTATGCCATATCTCTTGCCCTGGATCATATTGCAGCTGAGCAGTACTTCAACTGCATTATTTATACTGATTTGTTTAGTTCTATACTTGCCTTGGAATCGCTACACGTTAGCTCACATCCTATTCTCGCTGATATTCGAAACTGCCTGGCTCATTTCTCATTAGCAGCTACTTCTATCCAATTTTTCTGGATACCAGGCCATGTTGGTATTTGCGGGAACAAGCCTGCAGACATGGCAGCTAAATGTGTCTGCTTCAGCACCATCACCCAGATGCCTATTCCATACATGGACTATGATGTCTTCAAGGCTCGGCTCCGTGCCAGTTGGCAGTCCACTTGGAGTGAGCAACACAACAACAAACTTTTTCAAATCAAACCCAAAATTGTAGTTTTGCCATCTAGCTTCTGAAAAGTGTGGAAGGAGGAAGTTGTTCTCGACACCAGGACTGGAAACACCAACTTCAGGTGACTAACGCTACTGTTTGAACTACTCGTTAGTCGTTATTATACTTTTGCTGCATATCATTTCACACTTTTACTACTTTACTTTTTAGTACTGGCCATATTGACTCATAACCCGGAACCAGGACTGGAAAGACCAACTTCAGGTGACTGACGGTGGTTTTTATTCTTACCTGTTAGTCTTCCTGGCGGGTTATGATCATTACCATTCTGCTACAGGTAGTTTTTTACATCTTTGTTGCTGGATGTCAACATTGGTTTTTGCGCCATTTTCTGTTTTAATTGCCGTTTTACTTTTATCTTCAATTACTTTTACAAATTTTACTCCATTTACTTGATTTTTATCTTTTTAGTGAACATTTGACTACTCATTATTTCGATTTTGCCGAGTGTCTTTTAAAACTTCTATTCTTTTACATTTTGATACTGGTTGCTATGACACAACCTGGAACCAAGACTGGAAAGACCAACTTCAGGTGACTGACGGTAAGTCTTGAACTTACCTGTTAGTCTTTTTGGCGGGTTATGATCATTACCTTTTTGCCAGAGTAAATACCTTACAACTTCTTATACTCTGCCTTCTTTCTTAACGTTGTAGACAAGGTGTCAACATTGGTTTTATACTTTTTTGTTTTACCTTCATTTCCATTTATGTCTTTTACTACATTTATTTTTTTTTTACATTTTTACCGGATGCTTGGTGCAGATAGCCTTGTTGCTTTGTGCCATAAAACACTAAATCAATCAAACCCTTTTATTCCTGGGAAGTAGTGTGAATAACAGATTGTAAGAATGTTGCACCTGGGCTCTTTGTTCCAAGCCCATGACACTAAATAAATGAGTGGTCCTCAAACAGTCCTGTGCAATGAATGTTGCAAAAAAAGTGACTTTCCGTTTGTGTATTGATGATGGCTGATCTGATTTTCCTTAGAGTAAGTATTTAAGCGCCTCCAACACCAACAGTCTTAAAATGATGTCATCAAAGGTGTTGTGTACATTCCACATGATAAATTGATGGATGACCACATTGTGACAAAGATCCAAGATAGAAAACTGAGAACTGTCTTGTACCAAAGAAAAGTAAGTATAAGAAAACACCATGCTTTTCCCAAAAGAACAAACATTCACATCTCTTAACCCACCCATTCATGTGGATTCCTGTACGTGGTGAGGGGACTTCCCAGAGAATGTTCTGTACTTTTAGTTTATCTCCTCTGGGATCTAAACATCTGCTTGCATGTTTGCTTTGTGTGGTGACCTGTAAGGGGGGGAGAGGATCCTGTTTGTTGAGGGGGTCCAACTCCAACACTCTGCTTTGACCATGAATTCCTGTAGACAGGCAGTCTTGGGGTGGCCCTCCAAGATCAGTTGGCTAGTCTATTTGGGCCAGGGTCAAATGAGTGCTAGTGTAGGATGTTCTCAACAGGTGTTATGAACATTGTCTGATACTGGTGTTCAGGTATGGTGCTTATGAAACCCTGGCATCACTACAGTGACCTTGTATAGCACTGTAGTGCATCACCTTGTAGACATCCATGGTGGGTAGGGTCAATATGCATCAAAATACTCTTTTTGTTTTCATGGATACCTCTCAAATGAAAAGAAACAAGCATGACAGCACAGAAAAATTCAACTACTGGCAAACTTCCTTTCATTGATGACTCTGTAGGTCAAACTTGCAACTTGAATCTGTCCCGTGATTTTTAATTATACATTATTTAACTGAAAAACCCTTAGGGCAGATGTCTCCATTTTTTATTCATAATGGTTTAGAAGGATATGTTGGCTCACCTAAATCAGTAAAAAAATTACGGTCTGGGGATATTTTAGTGGAAACAGCTTCATTACAACATTCCAAACTCCTCTTGAAGTCAAAGACCAATGGGGATATACCCATTGAGGTTACTCCTCATTCTACTTTGAATTCTTCCAGAAGAGTTATAGTTGAGAAGGATTTAAAGACCATTCCAGAATCAGAGGTCCTTGCATGTTTCATCAGCCAAGGTGTTACAGTCGTGCACTGAATTTTTACTCTTAGAGATGGGATTATAGAGCTGTCAAATGTTCTAATATTAACATTTACAACATCATGTCTTTCTACCACAATCAAGGAAGGATATCTGAATTGTAAGGTATAGCCTTATATTCCTAACCCTGTTAGATGCTTTCATTGTCAATGATTTGGTCATTCAAAAACATCTACCCATGGTTCCTTGACATGTGTCTGTTGTGCCGGTAAAGACTATGATGTTTTTGAATTTCAACTAGAATTACATTGTGTTAACTGTAATGGTCCATATACTTCCTATTTTACTTCTTATCCTACATAGGTGAAAGACAAAGAAGTATAAAATCTCAAGACAGTTCATAACATTACTTATCCAGAGGCTTGGAAGTTGCTCTTCCCAATTCCACCTTAGACTTATGCTGCTGTAATCCATTCTACTACTACAGTAGGAGTCCAGACAGACCTTTTTGTTCCTCCTACAGAATCCTTAACAGCACATCTTAAACTAGTACCCTCCAAAATCAACAAAGTTAATAAATCAGTAGCTTCTTCTATCTCTGTCCTTACCTCATTTTCCAGTCATTGCCCAGTTTCACTTTGATCAAGCCCAGGTGTTTTCATGGGGACTTCCTTTCTTGACATCCCAAAAATTAACCCATTCATTCACGTCCTCAATCACTGGAATGTGTATTTACAAACTCTGACCTGCATACTTGATCCAGGGAAAGTTCGCTAGAGTGACTGACCCACATGCAGTGAAGAAAGTGCGGTCGCAAGCAGAAGGTCTCCATGCCAAATTCTCCTCCAAATTAAAGAAAGATGGCTATGCTAATCCAATGTAACTGTTGAGGTTTTTGATCAAATGTGAATGACATCAAGAGTTTGACTTTTATTATCCCAAATGTCTTTCTTTACAGGAGACATTTTTAAAACCTCCTAATACAGTCACAATTCAATAATACTCCTTATACCGAAATGAAAGGTCATGTGTAGGACAAGGACATGGGGGAGTAGCACTGCTGGCTGATCAACATGTGCCCACCTGGACACATGATATGTAGCCATTCATATCTTCTTGGGTTGTACCATCACTGTTTGCTCTCTGTACTTTATGCAGGGGTATGTTTTCAGATTTACAATGCTAAAATCAGGGGTTCAATTCCCCTCGGTGGGCTCAGCAGATAGCTCAATGTGGCTTCGCTATATGAAAACACACACTCTGTACTTTACCCCTGGAAAAAATTATCCCTCAGACCTTGATGCCCTCATTGAGCAACTGCCAACCCCTTTTTCAATTTTGGGGGATCTTAATGGGCATAATCCCCTCTGGGGTAGTTCTAGTATTGATATGAGGGGCTGTGCAATAGAGCATCTGCTCCTGAATTACAACCTGTCTCTCTTCAATACTGGCTCTTACACTTATTTTCATGTACCCAGTCAGTCATTTACTGCTATAGATCTTTCTATCTGCTCCCCTTTAGTTTTCACTTGCTTTTCTTGAGATGTTGATATCAATCCAGGTGGTATTAATAATTTTCCTATCTTATTAAGAGAGATTTGCTGTGCTTAGTACCACCTGACCTGTGTGCCTCAGTGGAATTTTGATTGGGCCAACTGGCCCTCTTTCACTACTCTCTTGGAACTTGATCCTGCTATCTAATGTAAATCATTGTTAGATGATTGTGTAGCATCAGAAACTAACTGTATTGTCCAAGCAGCTGCTCAGTGCATCCCCAAAACCTCTACGTCTTTCCCATGTCATCTCTGCCCTTGGGGGAATGCTGCTTGTTCTATAACACGAAAAGCTCAGAAATGTGCTTGGGATAAATTTCGTAGATATCCCATGCTTGTAGACCTCATTGCATTTCAGCACGCCTGTGCATAGACTTGGTGATTTAGTCGTCAAACCAAAAGGAATCTTGGATTAAATATACCTCTAGCATTTCTTCAACCACCAGTTCAAAAGTCATATTGGACAAGATCTGGAAGGTGAGTGGATGGTATACTTCTGCCCCTTTCTATCTTAATATTCAATAGCCATGAAGTTGCTGATGCTCAGAGCATTGCCAATAATTTTGGTGAATGTTTCTCTCATGTATATAAGTTGAACATCTGCCTCTTTTCTTTTCGACTGGTTGTCCCTATGACTACAATTGCTCTCTTACACTGGTGGAACTCAAACTTGCACTTCATCAGTCTGGCAATACATCAGTTGTACCTGATGATATACATTATGAGGTGCTATGCCACCTTTCTCCTGCCTCTTACTATTCCCCTAGCTGTCTTTAACTGAATATGCCAAGAGAATGTCTTTCCTGATGCTTGGTGCCAAGCTGTTGCACTTCCTATTCTTAAACCTTGGAAGGATCCAAAGATTCCTTTGAATTACTCCCATTGCTTTAATGAGTTGTCTCAATAAGACCTTAGAAAGGATGATTAATGCTTGTCTTGCTTGGTTCCTTTAATCAAACAATCTTCTCTTACCCATGTAGTGTTGGCTTCAAAGACAACAGTCTATGATAGACCACTTAATTTTCCTGAAACATCAATTAGAGAAGCCTTTTTGAAGTGACAACACCTTGTTTTTATTTTTTTTATTTAGAGAAAGCTTATGATAGAACATTGAGATATGGTATCTTGTGAGACCTTACTCATTCAGATTGCATGGCAGTTTGCCACCTTTTGTTAAACATTTTTAATGAACCACCGATTCCAGGTCCATGTGGGCTCAACACTTTCCTGTTTTTTCCCACAAGAACTTGGAGTCCCTCATGGCTGTATTTTGAGTGTCACACTTTTCATTATAAAGATTAATGCCATCAGTGAGCAGCTACCCCCTACAGTTGCAAATGGTCTTTTTGTTGATGACTTTCACATCTCTTGTCAGTTATCAAATATGAGGTTTATTGAGAGGCAGCTACAAACAGCAGTCAATTATATACTTAAGTGATCCACAACAAATGGTTTTCAACTTTCTCTTTCTAAACCTGTGTACATTTCTGCTGCCAATGGGGTATTCGTCCAGATCGAGAACTTTGTATTGATGATGATGTATTTCCTGTTGTCCTTGAGGCAAAGTTCTTAGGTCTTATATATGACTGTAAATTAAACTCTATTTCCCATATCAAGAAACTTGTTGTCAAATATATAAGAACACTGAACATCCTCCATGTCCTCTGTTCCACCTCTTGGGGAGAGGATCGATACTCCATGTTTAAAATCTATTTTGTGCCTTTGTGCAATCCAAACTTGACTGTGGGTTTATGGTTCTGCCAGAACCTCAGCACTGAAAATCCTGGAATCTATCCACCATCAGGGGCTTCGCCTTTGCACTGGGGCCTTTCATGCTTCTCCAGTCCAAAGTTTGTACGTGGAGTCCCATGAACCCTTTCTGTATATTTGCAGTTTGCAACTCTCTCTTAGGTATGCTTCCTAACCTTGCTCTTTATCACAGCATCCTACTTGGGGTTGTTTTCCATCTTCAGTGGGCCACACTTTTCTGTAATAGAAAATTTGCCACTGCTCCTTTTAGCCTTTTGTATTTGGGCACAATCAGAAAAATTGGATACATCTTTGAATAGTCTACCTGTATCAATAGTTTGGCCTCTTCCACCATGGCTAATTACTATGCCCAACTGTGACCTATCTTTGAGTCATCTGAGAAAGGCTGGTTCTCCTTATTGGAAATATTGCTCTTTACTTGCTGAACATCTTTCAAACAATCTATCTGTTTCCACATGTATAGATGGTTCAAAATCAGGTGACAGTAGGTTCTGCCATGGTTTGTTACAATTTGGTTGTAGCACACAGAATTCCATCTACAGTTTGTGTGTTCACTGCTGAATTATGTCATTTTTCTTGCCATGAATCATATTGAAACTTTGCAATATATGAATTGTATGATCTATACTGATTCACTCAGCTGTCTATTAGCATAAATACTGGACTGAGATAGATGATAGAGAGAGATGGGCCAGTTTGTTTTGGATACCAGGTCATGTTGGTATTCATGGGAATGAGCTAGCTGACAGAGCGGCAAAGTCCATTTGCTCTGGCTCTATCACCATCGTCCTTGTTCCATATATGGACTATGGTCCAGTTATCAAAACCCGACTATACACCAGTTGGCAGTCGACCTGGAGTGAACAACAAAACAGCAAGTTTTTTAAAATCAAGCCTTCCTTTAGCTTTTAGACCATCTTGTTTGTGTAAAGATTGAAGGAAGTTGTTTTAACTAGGCTACACATTAGTCACAGTTTTTTAACTCAACACTTCCTTTTATCTAGTACTGATGCACCAATGTGTGGTCTGTATGGCACTCAGGTCACAATAAAACATATTTTATTATCATGCCATTGTTATAAATGAGAAAGCCACCTCTGTCTTGTGCATTTTTAATGTAGGTTTGCCCTTGACATTAGCTAATGTCATAGGTGATACTTGCCGCATCACTCATGTTTTTACATTTTTAAGAGCCATTGGTCTTTTTAACATAAGGTTTTTATTGAACTATATATTGTTTTAGTATGATTTCTTTTACACATTTTAATTTTATTTTGACCTGAACCCAGGAATGGAAAGGTCAATTTCAGTTGACTGACAGCAAGTTGAACTTTATGCTTTAGTCTTCCAAGCAGGTCTTAATTTTACATTTTTATGAATTTTTAATTTCATTTCCATGTACCATTATAGTGTACTACATTTTGTTTGGCACAGATAGCCTAGTAGCTTTGTGCCAGTAAACAGGAAATACCTATCTACCTACCTCTTAACCCATTTGAAACTAGATCACTGATGCTGTGAAGTAAGATGGCTGTAATGATCTCATATTTTTTTTCTCTGCATATTTCATTACATCATATATAATATATTCAGAACAAGCCTAGATATCAAAGTTATTTAAATGTTTCCATGTGAAAGAAATAACAGATATCTAGACATCATTAATTACAAGAGCATATTGGTATGGAAATTTTTATTTTGAATGTATTTTTCCAACAACTGCTCTATATTGGCTATATTGCCTTATATATAATCCTGTCTTTTGCATAAAATATGGTAGAATGTCTTTATAATTTAAAATAATAGATTACTTATACTTGAAATAATTAAATTGGAAATTAGTTTATAAACCTAACTATATGTATCTCAAAACAGCTGGTATGGGTATTAACACTTACTGATAAGGAGAGAACTCCTTAGTTGACCTATTAAATTAGAAATCTTTGTTGAAATTTAGTACTGCTGTATAGCTTATAGAGTTAGTAGTAGTTGGAATTAGGAATAACACAGCAAAATTTATTCTGCTTTAAAGGATTCTAAAGAATAAATAGCAGGTTTTCAGGTCAAAATTTACATGTGAAAATGTTGCTTGTATTGTATCACAACAAAAAATTAAATAAAATGAATGGAATATAAGATGAAAAATGATTTAAGTTTGGAAAATAAAATAAGTCGTAAGCTCTCTTAAACAATGTCATTTAGTTGAAGTTGAATTTTTTTTTCATGGAATTGAGACATGTTTTGGAATTTTTTTAGAATAATTTTGCTACCTTGAATCACATTATAAGACTGGACTTGAGTAAAAATGAATTAAAAGAGCTGCCACGTAACATCGGAAATATGACTCGTCTTCAGCATTTGGATTTGTATGGCAATAAGTTGACGATGTTGCCTCTCACCTTCTGCCGACTAAAGAACTTGAAGTGGTTAGATTTGAAAAACAACCCATTAGAACCAAAACTTAAAGCTGTTGCTGGAGATTGTCTGGATGAGAAACAGTGTCAACAGTGTGCCAAAAAAGTAGGTTCAAGGTTCGAGACTGCTAGGTGGGAATACTGTAACATGATAAAAGACTGTGAGACATTTTAATGGCTTGGTTGTTTTTAATGTTGAAAAAAAGTTTTATTAATTAGTCTTGAATATTTATTATAAGTAATAGATTCTTTCAATTAGGTAAACAGTTTGGTTATGAAACATTAATAAATTATTACCAAATCTGCTGGTGTCTTGCACCATTAAACTCAACAACAACAAGCCATATCTACTGATTTTTTTATTCTGCTCCATTAGTTAAATGAAAAGGTTTTATATAAACATGTTTGAAGTGTGTGTGTGTGTGTTTGTAATATGCAGGAAAAAAACTGATTATGTTTTATATTAAAGAAATGTTAATAATGCTTAAAATAGTGTTTGGCTTATTGTGAATAAATTAATGGCAACCTGTCATTTAAAAATGTTTTTCATTACTTTTTAGCAGTTTTAATGACATTTTGTGTATAATTAATTTAAGAAACTTGTAATATTTATTCATAATCATCATTATTCTCAGGTTGTATCCTTCATGCAGAGCATAGAATCAGATTTGGAACGTGAGAAGCAAAAAAGACTAAAGGAAGACCGTGGTATGTTGTTAATGTTAATGTCTAGTGAGATTTGATATAACTGTGCTGTTTTTGTTAAATGTTTTTATATTGTTTAATATTGATAAAAAGTTAATGTATTCTGCCACTTAACTCCAGTTTATCAGGGAACAAGTGGATTAAAATTGGGACACATTCCCCCCTCCCCTTTATTAGATGCTGGTCCATTGTAGGTTAGTCCACAGCTGATTCTATGTGATGAGGAATTTCTTTCTCAGAGAGCAGCTGGTAATAAGAACCAATTTCTGGACATTATTTTTGTCCCTACGAACCCAGCAACCTGTACAATTGCACTTCCAATTGTATCACCTGTGATCTATTTTCTCTGTCTTTCTTGCTACATAGTGTTGTGAAATGTATGTTAATAAAATAATATAAACTTTTCTGTAGAAAGAGAAGCTGCCAGGAAAGCAGCTGAGGAAAAGGAACAGGAGCGTCAAAGAAAACTGAAAAAGGCAGAAAAGGAACGACGGAGAGCTGAGAAAAGATCTCAAAAGGAACGTATCAGAATGGAACAGTTAGAGAAAAATCTGGCACAAGAATTTATTGATGGTAAAAACAAATTGCCTTAAAAATATTTAGCACTTAAATATGCCAGTTTTTGTGTAGCCCCTAACATGTAGTATGTTAAGTAATATAGTTTCATAATTATTCTTTATCCTGTAATTAATTGTTATGTACTACTTGCATATTTTATCTTGTAGTGAAATGTTTTAGGTTTTGTTTTGACTAGTCAAGATGTATAATATATATCAGGAATTACATTTATTACTTATTTTAAAAAAATTCCAGTGAAACAGATTGGTGTCTAGATTTAGGAAAGCACTCTCCAGTGATACCAATCATTTAGAGGTAGTTCCCTTGAGGCATTAACGTAGAATGTAAAAAAATAACTGATGCATACCATTATAATAGGTACCACAAATTGTTACTTTCTGTGTTTTAAAAACTGATTATTTCAGTAACATTTTCATAATTTTCTTTTCTTTGCCTACACAGATAAACAAACAAATGGTATTCCTCCAAAAGAAGAGAAGCAAAAAAAGAAAGGTATTCTGCTATTTCTGTATAATTATAATATTGTTGGTACAGATATATGATCCTTTTTATTAATTTCAAAACAGTTGCAAATAATCTGCAGTTAAAGATCCCAGAATTTTTCTGATTGGTTGTTAAAGGCATTGTGGCACTGCAGCTCTGCTGAAAAAGATAGTAGTCAGTATACAATTTCTTTCTCTATACTTATGTATATATCTTTTTCTTTGCTTTTACTCTCTTTTTTTTCCACTATTTCTCCAACCTGAAATCTCAAATTTTTATAGTTTTGGGGTAATTATCCAGAAGAATAGTGACCTTTGCATCAGAAGAAAATCTCCTTACTAGCTTGTTTTTAATACTTTTTTTTGTTTTCATATTCAGTAATTATTCAGTATTCCACTTGTGTGTTATGTTAACATTCATACATTAACTATAATTATACAGTATGAATCAGCTCTTGGTAAAATGAAAGTATGGGATTGATAATTAGTGCACAGTAATTTGTCTCAGATTTAAACAAATATGAAACAAAGCAGTCAGAGATAAATGTTTAGAATATTTATACTTTTTATTTTTGTCTTGTCACACATCTTGTGTTTAAGTAACTGCTAAACATGTATTTTGTTCTTTATTACTCATTGCTAAGCTGCAATAATTTTATCAAAAAAAACCAACCTATTTTGGAAAGTTTTTATAAATTAGAGTTAGTCTTTTTCTCAAACAGGTAATGGCAGTATCCTGTTTAGAAAAACAATTTTTTACCTAAGTGATGTTTTCTTTCTGCAGGGTCCTGTCTAAGGTCCTTTGTAATGATTATCTTGCTCTTGATGTTGTCCGTGACAGGATACTTTGGAGTCCTCTGTGTGTATATGGGACATAAAATTAGATCTACAGATGACTTAATCTATGCCGTAGAGGATGTGTGGCACTTCTCAAAGTCGAAAACTGTTTTGTGGTGGTTAGTGTTAACAAATTATTGTGCACCTCTGTGGGAGGCTTCACAACATGCTGGAAGAAACACATGGATCACATTACAGAATTATGCTGCATACACATGGGAGGTTTGTGGAGCCTATACTGATGCCTTGAGAAATGCTTTGCTCTCTATTATTGGTAAAATTTATCAAGTTTTCAGAGAAAAGTGATGGTTAAATCAATTATTCCATATTGGTTACAATACTTGGCTATTTCCTTTGTATAATTCTTGGAATGTTGATCAGTGTTAAATATGTTTTATGGCAAGATTTGCAATGTTAAAGTATGTTTTGATTGTGAAAGAAGTATTACAGATGCAAAGTATTAAGCACTTCTGTTCAGAGTACTTTTCCGTAGAAGAGACTCCACATGTTTTGTCACCCCATTTTTTAAAGGTTTTACTTATTTTTCACTGGCCACAACAAATATTCCCAAATCTGTCATTGATAATAATTGAAGTGAAACAGCTTTGAACTGAAATTTAAAAGAAAGATATCAAATTTATTCCAAATGTAAAATCATTCCAGCCATTAATTTTTTTCTTTAAGTAAAAATTGATGCTGCCAATGAAGACAAACTTTAAACTTATAAATCTATATTTTTGTGTTAGATACAGTATTTTGGGAAAAGGAAATGTGTATTTTTTTTCAGAGATAATAAAATTACTAAGACTTTATGCAAACAGTTTCAGCCTTTGTTGATTTGTCTGTTATAATGTTCCAAATTTAGAGATATAATCTATCTACATGTAGCATTTCAATATTCTAGCCCATTAATTCCATGTTTCACTGTAATTAAAAATTGACCACAAAGCTTTATTGTGGTAAAGCCATGTACTTTTTATCTTAAGTTTCAAAAAATGATACAATATTTTAAGGTACTTTAAAAGCCATGCATTTCTTTCACAAATACTGTGTTAGATCAATTTTATCATTGTCCAGTGTTGCTGGTTAATTCTAGAATGGAATAAATGGTCTTGGTGGTGACTTAAGGAGAAAATGGATGGATATCAAATAGTATTTTTATATGCCTCTTGTATGAAGACTGTAATGGAAAAGTTGAGAAGAGTGTGGGTACATTTCTACAGTTTAACATTGTTTCTATTGTAAATATCAGATCTATTGAAATCATTTTTACACAGCATTGTAAATTAAAACATCTGTATTCATTTTTATTTTATCTTGTATCAGATAACCTCTGTCTTCATAAGTTTAGAATTCAGTTTTTTTTATATACAAGTTATGTCCTCCGCAAACAGAAATAATGACAATAAAACAGCAACTAAAAGTCTTGGCCCATTGTGTTAAAATGTTGTGTTTTAAAGAATGTGATTTATTATATCTTTTGTTTTCATGACTGCCAATCTTTCTTTTTTAAAGAAAATTGTGTTATATAATGTTGAGTATATACGTATCTTGTGATGGAAATCATCTGATTGTTCCTGATTTAAAACTTGGAATGGAATCAGATTTTGATGTTTATAAATCATTTCTGTAACTAACAAAGTAGTCAAAAAGCAGATTGTTGTAATTGTCAGTTTTTTCTCATTGGTTGAAGAAAATTTTTGTATGGTTAATCTTTTCCTGCCAAGTTCAACTGTATTGTGTATATAAAATATAACAGTTGATTTGTTTAGTTTAGGACATTTCAATCAATAATTACATAGGGATCTTTCTACTTTCTTTCTGGTTAAAGCCATAAAAAATGAGCAGTTCAAAGGATAAGTGTTTCTAAGATGCTTGGTTACACACTAGGAATGACATTATCTAATAAAACCAAGATATTTTTGTAGTTAAGAAACTAATGAGCTTTACCATACTGCTTACTAAGTGGTTTGAAAGAATGAAGTAATTATAAATGAGATGAGAATTTAACCATGTCAAATAAACAGATGTGTTGTGTCATATGAGTTGTGGACTTACAGGGAGAAGCCACATGAGGACCATATTATGGTGAACAAAGATGTCCACGTTTTTCACAGTTCATCACAAGATGCAGTTATACACGTCTCAGATATGTGTTAAAACAGAATGAACACTAATTTGCTGACAGAAAAGACAAAAATAGAATAGACTTTCATTATTATCACACAGTACTTGGAGATGAAAACTTCAGTTGGGTAGGATAACTAAATAGTTAAGGTTTATTGTATGATTTTCTTGGATCATCTTTGTTTTTTGTTATAAACAAAGCAATACATTTGACTAAATCTGATTTGGTGAAGAAAAAATGTATACATAATAGCAACTAAAGAATTAATATCAAACATTGTCTTCTTACATGGGATATTTTTTCTATTTTATGATTAAAATGGCATGTAACAAACAAGGGGTACAATCCAAAGTTGCATATTCTGCAAGTGCCATTTTTGTCAAGACAATGAAGATGGTATTTGCTGATGGATACATTTACCAGTGTTAATGAGCTTAGTAATGGTGTAGATATCACTCATCACATGTGCTGAAATCATATTAAAAACATGCACGACTGGATTCTATTCCATGTCACAACTACTGTGGGAAAACGCTTTAGAGATGTGATGGATCTCTAGGAACTGGATGTGAAACCCAAGAGGTTATTCTTTTTGCAAAAGGGGTGTAACTAATATTTTTAAGAGAAATCTAAATTTACCAGGCTTGTTTTAAGGATTCATTTAGTGGTAGAAATGATAAAATGGTCACACAAAATACTTGAAGCTACTTGACATGGGATTAATTGTCTTTCAGATACATTTTTCGTTGGAATTGTATGAAAATGTAGTTGACATTGGTACATATTTATGCTCGAATTGGTGAAACAATCGAACACGCTTTCACGTTGTAGATATAAAAGGATTATAATCACAACTTGTTTGGAAAGTATCAAAAGCAACGTTATGGTAGTGGAATTTCCACAATTATTTGAAGAGTGACTGATGCTGTGTGCCACCAAAAACAGTTTTATGTATCTACTTAAAGATTGTCTGTGTACGTTGAGGTGGGTAAAGAAAAAACATTTATGCCATATTTCAAGTAAGGCACACTCTGCACTCAGACGTCAGTTCTATCTTGTAAGTGTAGCGAGATGCTGAAACTATTGACACAAGACCAGCTTTCATAACTGACTGTGTTCATTACTGTAACATTTATCTATTTATACACTTTTGCCTAATAAGATAATAGTTAACTAACCATCTCATTGTTGTGACTGAGCCAACCATATACACCTTAAGAAACTGAATTTAACAGTGAGTTGGAGATTTTTACTAACTCGATAAAACTTTATAGAAACTGTTTGGTAGGTTAAATGATAAGATAAACATTAGCTTTCTGCTAAATTATTATGGGTTTCAAAATATCGTAACTATAGGACAAACTTTTAATACACAAGTAATTAATTGGTACATTTAATTATGATATAGTAACATTGTTGCGAAAATGATGCGAGAGTCGCACTTGCCGAGGTGAAACCGCGCATTTTTGAACTTGTCTTTGAAAGGCGACAGCAAAAGTCACATTGATTTCCAGTAAATATTCATTGAGTTATGTTTTTATGTGAAATTCATGTTTTGTTGGTTTTCTATGAACACTGTTATATTGTGTGCAACTGCTGCATGGTTCATTTTGTGCACTAATAAAATATCTACTTATGTTTTGAATTTGAAAAAATCATATTTTAATTTTCCAATTACGAAGGGTTTAGTGAATGCAAGTACAGAACTTCTGGGGTTCAGTACCTCTAATAAGATTAAGAACCACTGGATTAGAGGAAAGGCAGCTAATCATCACCGCTAACTCTTGGGCTATTCATTTACCAACGAATAGTCAATCCCACTATTCGTTGGTGAAAGAGTAGCCCAAGAGTTGGGTGGTGATAACTAACTGCCTCACACTGCAATGTTAGGGGCGGCTAGTGCAGATAGTCCTTCTGTATCTTTGCGCGAAATTCAAAACAAACCAAACCTGTTGCTATAAAAATATACAACTGTTTTTAAGTAATTTGACAACACTGCTCCTGAAAATCAAGTTGAAAAACTACTAATCACCTATACTTTTAAAGTTACGATAGATTTATCCAAATATTCTTATATACCATGAAAAACATTTTCTCGACTCATGTTTACAGCATGAGTAACAGCTTAATGTTTACGTTGTGCAATAATACACCTTTCGGACTAACTCCAGATGAATTGATAAAAAAAGTCTCCATTCTTTAGAATGGTTTTCAATACCTAATTCTTCATTAGTGTATCAACATTGGTGCACAAACACAATGTATCTTGCATGCTTTAGTGAAAAGTAAGGTTATAAAGACGACTTTGGTAAACTTTATCTTGTGCGTAGAGTTAATACATTATGGTGTTCTGAACGAGAGCCAAGAAATACCCCATATTGCCCTGCTATAAACAAGTTAGAAACTAGATCATTAGCTTTAATTGTATTGCCATATGAGGCAGTTCGTATTAAGGTGCCACAGGTATAGAATTACTAGATGAATATGAATCATTGTCTTCTTTGCAAGACCACTCTTATGTTTTCCAATTCGTTGGTATATATGACAGTGGAAGACCATATTTATGAAGTGTCAGTTTCATTGTCGATGCAATATCTGGATATTTAATATTTGTCTAAATATTCATAAATATTAATCATTCAAATATAACAGTCCGTAAGACAATCTTTGGACTGACACTCTATCATGAGAATTGAAAATGACATATTTGCTCTCTTCTTCTTCAGCCATAAGTGAAGCCCAGATTTTTCCTGGTCACCGATTTTACACGCAAAATAGTGTTAGTGTATGATATTTTTCTTCTGTGAAATTGTAATATATTTCCATAACTGTAACAAAAACTGTTTGAATTATTTTTTCTGAACTGAAGGCAACCAGCAGTTCAAATGATTTTCTAAAAATATATAAAACATTTATTGTTTGCAAAACTACAGTTTAAAAGATTAAAAAGAAACATATCGAGAGTGTGATGCAAAGTAATTTATCTGACTTTGTTTTGAATGTGTGGTGAGCGAGCCAAAGTGACAAACTGAGTGAGTGACAGGCAGCTAAGAGAGAGAGGTGTTTGACTTCACCCCTTTTATGCCCAGTAAAGGGACTTCTCAAATATTCTAGCAAACTGAGCGCATGGAGGTTTCGCGATTCCCGAGCGTAGGAAGGAATCAAAAGTGATGAAATTCGCTATTATTATATCGAAAACAAATAGCATATATGAACAATATATTTGGAACTTTATTCCAATATAATACAATCAAGGTTTGAAGTTATCAAAATTGATGATCAATTACAATAGTATTTCGCCAGTCACTGAACCCTTCTATTTCAACAAAACACGAGGAAAATTTAGGGGCAAAAACCTAACAGAAAAAGCAGTAAACTGACCCTGTTGTTGATGAATACAATAACCACTCTCTATTGTATCTCGTTAGTTTGCCACTACCGAAAGTCCAGCAAGATTTGCTAAATGGCCCATTGTGGTGTTGACAGTCAGTGGGTCCATAAGCAGTCCAATAAGTCACATCATCAGCATAGAAATCGAGCCACAACCATGGATCTTTTGCTTTAGTTTTTTTCATATTTTGTAGACTGAAGCATTTTAAAAAAGTCGAGTTTAATCTAGCAGTCTGAAAAATACAGAAACAAAAATAAAAAACAAAAGAATATGGATCATATATAGTTATAATTATTAGAAAAACACTGAAATTCATAAAGAAAAATGTTGGTAAGACAATGAAACATACTAAACACTATGTCTACATTTAGACAAATATTGTCAGAAAGTTGTTTTAGGATCTAGGTCCATCAGCACATAAACATAAATTCACAAATACTTTTATTGATTTGCTGCATTCTGATTGGTTGAAAACCATTCGAGACTAGTCTCGAATCGATTCAAGAGTGGCTTCAATCCATTTTAGGATAATTAGTTTTCAGTCATTGCAAAAGTTTCATTAAGGTTGTAGCTATGGTAGCTGTGTGCAAGAAGCAGTGTCAATGATAATATGCAAATCCATTGTGAGCCAAATAGTATTACAAAACAATTTGTGATCAACAACACACACTGTAGTAGCCTATATACACAGTGATCATTCTGTACTGGTGAACATACATAACATAAAACCAACTTTATGTACTGCACATTGAACTACTAAATACTGGGTTAGGCTTGGGCTAGAGTACCTTAATCCTGATCAAATATCTACAGAATGAGTCGTAACCTCAACTTTGAGCTCAGTTTTTACCTGGGGACTTTATATGAACCAACAAACTACGAATCAACAAAATAGGCATATGTCTGAAACTCTTTCTGCATGCCTGGATGCGAAGGCAAATTCAAAATGACGGCCTTAAATTTAAAGTAGTAATAGAACACATATTGATCTGAATTTATGGTCGCAAAATAGTTGAATTACACTCCATGTTTCTGTCTCATAATGTTCATTTGTCTAATAAGAAGAGGTCTGGCATGGCCGAGCGCGTTAAGGCGTGCATTCGTAATCCGAGGGTTGCGGGTTCGCGCCCGCGTCGCGCTAAACATGCTCGCCCTCCCAGCCGTGGGGGTGTATAATGTGACGGTCAATCCCACTATTCGTTGGTGAAAAAGTAGCCCAAGAGTTGGCGGTGGGTGGTGATGACTAGCTGCCTTCCCTCTAGTCTTACACTGCTAAATTAGGGGCGGCTAGCACAGATAGCCCTCGAGTAGCTTTGTGCAAAAAACAAAAAACAAACAAACTAATAAGAAGTATCACCAGAGGGGCGGGTCGGGGCATTATGACGTCATCATAGGATCAAGAAAGTTTGTTTGTTTTTGAATTCCGCGCAAAGCTACACAAGAGCAATTTGTGCGAGTCGTCCCTAATTTAGTAGCGTGAAACTAGAGGGAAGGCAGCTAGTCACCACTACCCACCGCCAACTCTTGGGCTACTTTTTCACCAACGAATAGTGGGATTGACTATAAAATTATGACGCCTCCACGGCTAAAAGTGCGGGCATGTTTGATGCGACGGGGATTCGAATTCACGACCCTCAGATTACAAGTCAAATGCCTTAGCCCACTTGACCATGATGGGCCGGATTACGGAAGAAGTAAGGAGAATATAATTGGGTCTAAAAATGGCATATTTGACAAAATTTTGTTGACTGTTTATCCCCTATGTAAATTTCAGCTTCAGATCTGTTTATATTATTACATAATTACATGGGAATACATACATGCTCAAATACTCTTATAGGTTACATGTAATATATGAACGGTGGCATTGCTACATTGGAATTCCTTTCTTAATTTTTTCTTGGAATGATAAATTTTAAAACATGTACCCACACATAAAGGAGGTTTTGTTTTTACAGCAAGTAGTTTGAAGCAAAAAAAATTAGGTTAAAAAAAGCTTCAGTGAGAAAGACACTTATAAAAATATTAGAAAACACACATGAATAATGCAATACTAACGCAGATAAAACGAAAACAAACGAGACAATAACCTAAATATAACGTAGATAAACAGAAAAAAAAACCCCATAAAACTAACCACGTTTCTGTACACATTTGTCACCATTTCATTTGACTTATATATCTGTGGTATTGAACTCTTAATATTTTTTTTTTTTTAGATGTGACTGAATAAGGCGGTAAAATGTAAAACAAAACAGTTCCACTGTCTATAATTTATTATAAATGGCCACAACAGAAGGAATGATTGAAAAAAATATTTAATCTTCAAGGTCAGACATCATAACATACAATCATCTTTTACCTGAAGTTTTATCAACATTTTGTACTACTCTTTACAGCAATCTTTCGCAAATCAATGACTTCTTACTTCAGATTCATAGTTTAGTAGTTTATCGAAACTTTAGTCGCTCACCGAGTCAAAGAAAACGTTTTTTTTAAACATTGCAGAGCAAAGCCGAACACGGCAGATAAGGACAATTACAAAAAATCGAGTGTGGTAGTGAAACAGTTAAGGGCATGTTAGGTGGGGGGGAAAACTCTGTGGTGTCCTCTTTCCTCGGTGCCATAACCACATGCTTATTTTGCTTAATGGTTAATTCAGGACTGATTTTACTCATTAAATTATCAAAGTAAACTTAATTTCGCAGCATAAATATATTGTACCGAGTTGATTGCATGGTATTTCACATAGTACTGATGAAATACTGAGATATAACAATAACTCAAAATCTAGAGGAAACGTTGTTCGCTCCTCTACGTAATATATTTTCTCAACCCAAATGAGTCGTTTTTACATATATATTTTCTCTACAAGTGGGTTTTATCGACATTACTGAAATTCTGACAATATTTTTAAAATGAGCACAATGAAATTATTCTCAATCACTTAAGTTTATCCTTGTGAAAAAAAAGAAGTGATGTCCAGTGAAGTTGTTGTTGTTGTTTTGAATTAAGCACAAAGCTACACAATGGGCTATCTGTGCTCTGCCCACCACGGGTATCGAAACCCGGATTTTAGCGTGTAAGTCCGCAGACATACCGCTGAGCCACTGGGGGGCTGTCCAGTGAAATCAGAAGCATTAGGGTAAAAACCTTGCAAATGTTCGATCCAAAATACACTTGATTCGTGTGAAATACCTCATATGAGAGGCAGCCAAATAAAATATAGCTTTTATTTCTTTATATAAGTGTTTTATTTCATTGCTCAACAGTATCAATGTTGTTGGGTTTTAATTATCTATCAATAAACTGAAAAATCAATGTTTGTTTAATTACGGTAGAATTTATACTGTTATTGTGGTGGCGCTAGCATCAAATTTAAAATGTATCATGGTGTACTTTCATGATTCAGCATTGTAAGTTTTGAATCTAACGCAAAGTAATTAAGCCGATAGTGTTATCAGTCATTAGGGCTGAAGTGAAAATGAATTATATCACAATTATTTGGATACTGTCCACGTTATGTCTGTCATGCACTGGTATACTTGTGTTGTATTTTCCTGTTTATGTTCCACATATTTTAAGAAGTTTCTTTAAATATGGAAAAGCAGCAGAACCATATGAGAAATATCGTTTTCTACGGGTTTTGGAGCTCCCAAAGAGGTGAGGATAATTTTTTAAAAACATTACAAATTGATATGTTTTTTAAAACACTGATATTAACATGCAACAATTCAGCATTACTATTAGAATTAGGCTTAATTTCCTAAGTTAATGTAAAATTAAAAAAAAAAAAGTTAGCAGAAACTGTAATCCAAGTTGTAAAAATTGGTGTGTTATTATTAATATACATGTGCATTATTTGGATACTAGTAGACTTATGCTTAGTGTTAATGGATGAAATGCTTGGCTTGGTTTTAGCAGTGTATTTACAAAATTTGTGGACAACAACTGAATGAAGAATAACTTGGTTCTCCAACTTCCAAGTTGTACATTCACATTTATGGAAAGTAAAAATGTAAACACTTTTTATTTTTCAATAAATATTCTGTCCCCTTTGTAAACTCCTGTAATTTGTCGAGGGCTGGTTTTTACTATTGCCTATAGCAATTCATTCGAAGTTTCTTATAGTGTAGACTTCTGTATAGGAGAGAATTCATCTAAGCATCTTATAGTATGAATAAGGCTTATTATACACATTTGGGTATAGTGAACATGATAATTAAACTGTTCAAATAAACTTAATTTCACAACAAATCTATTGTACCAAGTTGGTTGCATGATATTTCACTTAGTGCTGATAAAATATTAAGATATTACAATAACTCAAAATCTAAAGGTAATAACAATTCTGAAAGTTTTCTAAATCAGCTCTGTCAAATTATTCCTAATTACCAATGGTTAGTATGGCTACTGTATTACTGCTTTGTGTAGATTCCTGTTTATGTCAACTAGTGTGATAGGACTGTCTGCTACTATTCATTTTGTGTTAACTTTTTCAAATATTGTTTGTGTATACAGAATAGTTACATGTAAGGTACACTTGTAAGAGTTGATCAATACCTAAGCCTTTTATTGCAAAGCTGGCAGAAACCTTTTGGTTACCCCTACCCTAAATTTCGGTAAATTGGCTGAATGTCAGTCTTGCAATATGTAAAACTAATTTTAATTTACCAAGTATTACCACAAACACATTATCTTGATTAAGTTTAAATTTATTTCTTATAAAGTCTCATTAATCTACATTAAATAAAGAAAAATATAGTTATTATGCATGCTATATCTGGAAGCAACATTATATCTAGAGAGATGGGTATATTGTTAGAGGTCTGTATCAACTTAGTTGTCCAGTGAGCATCTCTCCAATCTCCTAAATTAATGGAAGATTTGGAACCTTTGTTCTGATAGAGTATGACTATACACACACAAGTTAGTAAACAGCAAATAGATATGTTAAAAAAAAACAACTTTTGAGGCAAGGAGGAGACTTATTTCAACAACCAACTCAAGTTTTTAAAGAAAGTTGTAGCCTTAATTAGCATAATCTCTTACTAATGAGGATTTCTGTAGTTCGTGTACAAAAAAAGATTACATTTTGCCTGAATGAAATCTTTTTTAGTAACAAAAACCCACATTTTCTTTATGAATTATACTTTCTAAAGTTTACAGTTCTACAGTATTTCTACTGTTTAAAACTTTGTAAATCTTGAAATTTCTATAGTTTTTATTTTTGAGAAATTCCTAAGTAACGTAGAAAACATGTTTTAGCAGTATTTTTATTTAAGTGGTAATCAGTTTTTTTTTATTTTTTTTTCAGTTGGTTTCTTCATTTCTACATATTTGCAAGTATATTGTATTCGTTAGTGGCTTGGATGATATATAGTGTGTATTTTCAGAAAAAACAAGTTCCACATTTTGTGTTGGACCTGTTACATATATTTGCAGGACCAAACCAAAGAGCAAATGGTAATGTGCATCAGTTATTTATATTTTTAATTAAGTTCCCTAATTGCCAAACCTGTTCTACTGTAATTTTAAAATAACTAGTTGTATTGATTCTATATTTGTATGGTTTATTTCAACTCTTTCACTGTTTTGAGTATAAAAATTGATAGTTGGGTAGTTTGACTGGCACATTTGAGTACCATGTGTGATATTCAAATCTAATATATTAAAAATGAATTGTATGAAATCAAGTGCACCATGTAGATACTCTGATTGTCAGTTGATGTATAAGAATCATGTGATTTTTCTCTTCAAACTGTTACATAGACAGATATCATGCAAGTGGCAATGATGGTGCAATACTGGAGAATGTTTATTACTTTGACCATCTGTCATTCATAGTACTCAAAATGTAACAAGAATGAAAATACCTTCTTACACCTGAGTATCACAGTGATACTTAGGTTTTGAACATATCACAGTCATAAGCATATTCTAATTAATAAATTTACAAACAATTTTTAGTACAAAATATGTAGTTCATATTATAGGTCAAAAAGAATTAGGTCAGATAATGAATTTGTCAAACATTGAAAGGGTTAATGCATTTAGAAGAAGAAAAAACAATTTCTTACTGGATAAAATAGCTATAGGTGGTATATCTTCTAGAAATATTTCTAAATGTGATATTTGGATAAATTTGTAGCTTTGAAAATTGAGAAACATTTGAGTGATATGAGAAATGTGAGAAACCTTGATTGTAGATTTCACTGTTTTATTACTTCTTGTGAAACTTTCCTATTAAGTTTTTAATAGTATAAAATGGAATTGTTTTTTTTGTAACTTGAAAAATGTCACACCCACTTTCACTGTATTTCCATTCATGGGTGTACAATAAAAATAACAGTCAGTTGCCAAAATAAGCACATAGAATATTTTAAATTGTTAATCATGAAGTTTAATTAAATATACTAAGTTTTGAACTTTACAGATTTAAATAGTTGCATTGGCTTACTAGGCCTAAGGTAAACACTCAAATAATACTGTATAGATTATGGGCTAGTTATTATGGATATTTTTTTTTGTTCTGATTATCTCACTATCTATTTTTATCTTATTTTTCGTATGTTTAGGTATTACTGCAAGTACAACTGAGTGTCATCACATTTTTAAATTAAGGCAGTATGATTTTTTAACCCTTAAACAGTAGCCATCATTAATTAATGATTTCATGCTTAGCACTCAGTACAATTATCATTTAATGATACAGGCTAAAAACATTAGGTGGCAACCCCCTACTCATTGTAGTGACTGTACCCATTCAAAGCATTGTGTCAGTCATGTTCTTAGTGTAAGTCATGGAGCACAAAAGGAAGGGCACATCAGTTAAGGAAATTAAGTGAAAGCATTGTTTAACAAAAGATTAAATTGAAGTATTAGAATATGATAGTTATTCCAGTGAAGAAGAAAACTTTTCAGATTTTTCATCATCATCAAATTCAATTGTTTCAAGCTCTGAACATGACTTAGATAGTGAGTAAGAATCCATTGGTTTCTAATGGGTAAGGTGTCATAATTTTAATCCATTTATTCATTCTTTTGATAGTAGAAACATTCGACTCACATATAAATTTAGGCTCACAGATGAATGTAAGGATATGAAATTTTCTACTGCTATATTTGATCAAAGTATAATGAGTCATAGTGTTTGAGAAACAAACATGAGTTTTATAAATCTTTGAATTCTCAAGAAAGTGAAAGTAACACTTCCCCTACCTTATGAAGTAAGAACTGGGAAGATACAACTGTTGAGGAAATGAACACTTTAGCTCTGGTGATACTTATAGCACATGTGAAAAGCATGTGGTGGCTGATTACTGAAAGAATGATCCTGCAATAGGAACTCCAGTTTTTCCAAAATACACTTCTTGAGATTGATTTAGGGAGCTTCTTAGATATTTGTTCTTTGCAAATAACGAAGAACCGATTATAAACAATCAAGTTTGGAAAGTTCAAGAAGTGTTTACAACAGTGAATAATAAAGCTAAGGAATCCTTTTCTCCATTTCAAAAAGTAGTTATCAATGAGTCTTTGATTCTTTTGAAGGATTGCATTGTTTTCAAGCAAGGCATTCTAAGCAAGCACCATGTACTTGGAATAAAGATATTTGTATTATGTGTTTGTGAGACAGGAATTGTAATAGATGTGATTTTTTATTCTGCAAGTGATGTAAGTGTTGCAAAAAGTCTGATTAGGATTTTTATGATCAGTTGTCAAGCAATTGATGAAAGACTACCTTGGAAAAGGTCATATATTATATATTGATAATTATTATACAAGTCTAGCATTATGCAATTTTCTCTTTGAAAACAAGACTGGTTTTTGAGGAACAGTTAGAACTAATTGGAAAAACATGCCTAAATTTGCACCTCCAAAGAAGGGAGATGTTGGGACGACCAATAAGCAAGGTAATATTTTCACACTTCAATGGAAAGACAAACATCCTGTTACTTTGTTTAGTACAGTACTTAAAGGTGAAATGAAATACAGTGGAAAGGATAGTTACAAAACTAAACAATCAATAACCAAACCTGATATGTTTCTAGATTATAGTATCAACATCAGGCCAGTTGACAAAAGTGAGATGCAAATTGGAAACATTGACTGCCTTCGTAAATGTGTACAGTGGTACAAGAGGCTTTTCTATCACCTAATTGATATCTGAATTCTTATAACATGTATCTAGTAAAAACTGGCAAGAAGCCTTCACTGAGGCAGTTCACTTACAGTGTAGTTTACCAATTATTGGAAAGGTGACAAGACCTTTCCCAGGTAGACATAACCTTACTGTTCCTGATAGACTTGTTGAAAAAGAAGCATTTTCTCAGCACTTTTTAGAAAATGTTTCATCCTTAGGAGCTAGAAAAAATGGACCAAGACAATGTCATGTATGTATGCATACAACAAAAAAAGAAAAGTGAAAAGATGGTGACTGCCTGGTGTAGAGTAGCACTGTGTATTGGAGAATGTTTTTATGATTTTCATACATTTAAAATATTTTAACTTGTGATAAATAAGATTAATATTCTTTTATTTTTATTTAATATTTTGTTCAAAATTCATGATAAAAATGCTAAAGAGTCTTTAAGAAATATTTTTTTCCCAATTTTTTATGTCTATGGTGAGTTGCCACCTGCAACATGCCTTCTATTTAAGGATTAAGAAAACTAGGTCAAAACTTGGGTTATTCTCTCTGTTTTGGGTGTATGTGTTGCTAAAACACATCAAATGTTTAAAAATATATTAGTATATTGTCCATATTAAATTACAGTAAAAAGTTTAGCTTTAATACCTTAGAAATTGATTTAAAGATTAGTATATTTTTTGGTCTGTTATTTCAATGGATAGAATAAAAATAAGTTTGAGAAGTTTATTGGACCGTGTCTCTTTGTTGAAAGAAAGAATGATATTTCATCTTCTATACTGAAGACCTTTCGTGCTATCCATGTGTTTTTTCAAGTACTGCACAAAAAAATTTCTGTGAGATTTGATATTACTACACTTATCAATTTGAAGTCACTTTGAGAAAACTAATTTTTTCTCGGATATTTTGGACTCCAGAGATTTATTTTTTATACATTTCATTAGGTTATTTACAAGTTGATTGCTATTTACAATTTTTTTTTTCTGTTTGAAGGGTTGGGTTTTATCTAATTAAGATGATGATTGTATAAAGCCATTGAAAACATCAAATTTAAAACAGTTACGAATGTGTAGATGTTATCCATGATGAAACTTAACGTAAATTTTTCAATGTATTTTGTTTTAATGTAGAAACTTTGGTTTTTTACTTTTTTAATTTTTTTTAACCTCAAATGTTACCGAATTTTCCTTGGGCTAATATGACGTGTTGTATGAGTGGTATACTGATGTAAAAATATAAACTGTTGTGTTTTCCTTTACAGTTTCCCAAGAAGCAGTGGTACTCGTGTCACTTATTCTCCTCCTTCACATATACCAACGTCTGTACGAATGTGTGAATGTCAATGTGTTTTCTGTGGGAAAAATTAACATTCTACATTACTGTGTTGGCTACGGATTCTACATTGGAGTCACCTTAACAATCCTGGAAGAAGCACCAGGATTTTCTTTGAATGGTAAATTTTTACCATATGTTTACTGATATCTAAAGTAAAAGATATTTTTTACCCATGAAAATTAATTATTTTTTTTTCAGAAGATTAGTTTTATTAAAACTACAAATAACACTAGATTTATTGTATATTTATGTATGTGTATTGGAAAGTGTCCTAGCTGCAGGGAATGGGTTAAAGCATATGAAAAACAAATGATATAAAAGTAGCAAACCTCCACATTTTATTGGGATAAAAATTAGGAAATTTGGTGACAGTCATGTGGTTTAGAAGTCTGAAATATTGGTCATTTAACATAAAATGAGGGTAACGGTCCCATGCATTCTCATCTTGGTTGTTACTTTGATGTGCATTGGAACTTAAAGCAGCCCTACAGATAAGTACAGAAAACTTGCCATCTTGTACTTACTTCACTGTGCACACTAATGTTCTGAAAGTGTTAGAAGCCAGAGTTTGCCTACCAGAAGTGGACTTTATTGTGACAGAGACGTACAATTGTTGTTACCTTGATTAACCTTTTATTTCTGTATATAATCTTGATCTTTCTGATATTTTTAATCATTGCACTTGAACCCTTTCTCACTTGCAGCATTTGAAAGTGGACCACCTTAAATTAGACACAATATTTGTGGCAGAGCATCCTTGCACAACATTTGAAATGTAAGCTTCTTTCCAACTGTTCTTCAAACTGAGTAGGATATGAGAGACATTAAAGTGGTGGGCTAGTGAGACACTTTCAGCAGTTTCCATGATGACAAATATTTCTACATTTAGCAAAAGCTAGAGTATCAGTTATTCAGTCCACATTCCATTTCTTTCAGTGTTGTTATTTTCCTTTCTCAATCATGTTGAAATTGTTTTTTTTTTCCCCATTTATACTCTGCCCAAGGTTATTGTTTAAAACAATTTTTAAATTAGTTAATTTTTTCTTTGAAAAATTGAAGACAGTGTTAACTCAACCTGTTTTGACCTGTGTCCTACATTATTTGTTTCACAACGTGTTAAAAAAATGTTGGTTGAAAAATAGTTTGTGTCATGTAGAAACTGTGAAAACACCAGTACACAACTTATGTCAGTTGTTGTGTGTGATGGAATAACCTGTTTCTTTTTCTCTTCAGGGAATGTTATTTGTTTATTCTTTATCTCACATTTTGTGGTTTTGAACTTGGAATACAAAGCACCCAGTTTATGAACAGTTTTCCGTTTAGACATAAAACTAGACATACTATCATGTACAAAACCAGCAAATAGCTATTTTTTACACAGCTTGTTGTAATTGGAGGATATCTTTTTATGAGACTGGAATATATGTTTGCATAGGACAAACAGTATGTGGTTAACTATTCCTTGGTCAGATGGGTTTATATTCACCTTGCAGACAAATAATACTGGTTTACAAAAAAATAGTTTTTGTCTGAGGCAAGAATGTGAATAGGTGTTTTTTACTAATTTGGGTGTGCTGAATTCAAATTTATAAACAGTTTTGCTCTATCACCTCTAGTTTTCTGGCTTTTAAATAGTCTCATTTTAGTATATACGTGCTTATTTCAACAGTTGAAGCAGCTTATTACAGATAAAACAGGATAGATAAAGAACATTGACGGAATAAATATACTTGGATGACACAATGTACACAATTCATAGTACCGCAGACAGTTAGAAGTGTGTTTTCTTAGATGATCTGGTGTATTTTGCCTCCGGGATGTCACGCAAGAGCATCCAGCAGAAGTCTCCCATCATGCTGGGGTTCCATTTGCCTTGGTAGTTGCTCTCCATCTTCGTAATGTCTTGGTGGAATCTTTCTCCGTGCTCATCACTCACAGCTTCAAGGTTTGGAGGGAAGAAGTTGAGGTGGGAATGGAGAAAATGAATTTTGAGTGACATTTGGCATCCCATATCCTCATAAGTCTTTAGCAACTTCTCAATACAGGCTTGGTAATTTGGTACGCGTGTGTTACCAAGGAAGCCACTACAAACTGACTTAAATCCTTCCCATGCTCTCAGTTCCTTTAAGGTAAGAAGCTCCTCAAAATCAGTATCCTTCAGCACTTCTCGGATTTGAGGTCCAACAAAGATGCCCTCTTTGAGTTTAGCAGCACTGAGACAAGTGTTGGAAGGCAGCACCATTCTTGTCCATGGCCTTCATGAAATTCTTCATCAAACCAAGCTTGATGTGAAGAGGAGGAAGAAGCACCTTCTTCATGTCAACCAGAGGATTCTCCTTGACGCTGTGTTTGCCAGGAATGAAAGTGCTTCTAGACCCCCAGTGTTTTTGCTTGTAATGCTGGGATACAGCTTGACTATCCCAGAGACAGAGAAAGCAACAGTACTTTGTGAAGCCCGCTTGCATACCCATAAGAAGACCAATGACCTTGAGGTCCCCACATTGAGTCCACTAGTACTGGTTGTACTTAACAGTTTCTAAAAGAAGCTCCATATTGTCATAGCACTCCTTTAGATGGACAGAGTGTGCAGTGGGAATGCTGGGATATTTATTCCCATTGTGCAGAAGCACAGCCTTGAGACTTCACTTGGAAGAGTCTATGAAAAGACGCCAGTCTAAAGGATTATGTGGCAAACCAAGGAAAGTGAACAGGCCAGGTACATTTGTGCAGTAGCACAACTTGTTTTCCATGTCGATAAATGAAGCAAGGTCTTCGTTCCGATTCCTGAAACTGGTGATCCTTACATCTTCCTGAACTAGGTTCCACTGTTTAAGCCGAAAAGCCAAGAGCTCTGACTGCTGTTTTGACAGA
This sequence comes from Carcinoscorpius rotundicauda, assembly GCA_011833715.1. Taxonomy (NCBI): domain Eukaryota; kingdom Metazoa; phylum Arthropoda; class Merostomata; order Xiphosura; family Limulidae; genus Carcinoscorpius; species Carcinoscorpius rotundicauda. The sequence goes on along the minus strand of CM022403.1, from coordinate 3,797,816 downwards.
TACAAATCACCAGCAAGGTCATTCAGGTCTTCTTGCGTGATCCAGTGTGGCTCGTTGTTACTTGTTCCTGAATAAGAAGAGTCAATATCTTCGGAAGAGATTGACTTGGCAGAATCTTCCCTTGGAGGCATTTTTTCATCTGATTTATTTGCGTTTATTGCATAATAACTGAAAAAGAAGACATAAGTCACACAACATTAGAAATTAACCCTGAATGCATATATGCTTTTATGTACAGTATGCATATCTAAAAAACTAGAGGTGATGAGTAAAAACGGATTTCAAATCTGAATTCAGCACCCCCAAATTAGGTTAAAACAGCTATTTTTGTGCTTGCCTCAATTTCTTTGTAAACCAGTGTAACAGATGCACTCATTTCTAGAATGTATTGAACTAGATTCATTCCATTTTCATACAGCACTGTAATAAATGTAATGGTATTCAGTACTCAGAACATAGCAGTGATGAGTATTGTTGATGAATTCATCAAGTATTCTTATCATTTCTTTGGGACTGACATTTACACCTGTCACTAGTGGTAATGAGTTCCATGATCCATAAGTGATTTTGTTACCACATTCTGATACTTTACATTAAGTTTTAAAAACTGCCTTTAAACTGAAATTTTATGACAACCGTGTTTTAATTGTTTGGATAAAATGTAATAAATGATAAACTGAAAGAGTAGAACAAAAACTATAAAGCTTTATTTTGTGCAACTAAGTTAAGTTTCTATGCAGATTGGTGAATATATCTTTTATTACCTATTATCTGAATGAACTGTTTCTGTCTACACTGTGTGGAACAACAACTGCTTGAAAATCACTTTATGCTGTTTTAAAAGAATCAGACATTTATTTTGGTATTAACAAATTGAATGTGGAAATTATTATTCAAAGCTGATATCCTTACACAAAGGTATTTTTGTGGGTGAGCAGTATATTTACAGACTTACATCTGTAGTTTATTTTCTCATGGAAGACAAGCTAGATAGCATCCTTTAACTGTAGGTATCTTTTATTTTTACTTAATGTGATGCTAACAGTTTCCATGTTAATATTGAAATGCAAATATAGTTAAAAATAGTCTGGCTTTGAAAATTTATCTTGGAAAAATTACTTTATACTTTGTATATCAAGGTGTGTTACTGTATGTGTTCCCATCTTGTTTGTAAGACTAAATGTACAAAGTTATATGGAAAGTGAAGCACATTGCTGAATCTTTTAACTTTTTTTTAATATCATTAAGAATTTTGATTTGTGATCAAATTTGGGTCAATACAAGTTAGAAGCACATTTTCAGGTACTTTTTAATATGAATAAAACATCTATTTTTAAAAATATTAATTTTAATTGAAATTCTAGAGACTGGAGAATTAACTCATAGCTGGTTATCAGTGAAATGGTACCAAGGTTTTGGAGTATTGCTAGGACTATGGGGTATCTATCTTCAACACTGTTGTCATGTAATCCTTGCCAATCTGCGTAAAAATTCCAATGGTAAGGAAGTAATTACAAGATATCTTGTGCTTTGTAACCAAGGTAGTTTGTTTTGAAACTAAGAGTAAAAAATTACTTGCAGATGAATGGAAAATGAATCTAATTCTTGTAACTTGAAGATGAAACTGATAAAATGTATTAATTATATGAAACATCTTGTGTATTATTACTAATAAATATTTATTACCTAATAACTATTTAAAGTTTAGATATGACTTGAATGGATAAAGAAAGACATTTTGTTAGAAATATACAGTTTTTTGATTCGTGATTGGTCATTTATTTATCTAGTAATAGTTTTTACTGATTTTGCTTTATTTTACTAATTTTTGTGTGGATTAGCATATTAATGTTCTGGCTGTACGTGAAAACAGTTGTGTAGTGATGGTGTTTTTTGTTATGTAAAATAAAAGCTTGTTTTCACATCATGCCAGTTTTTAAAATGTTTTCTACGACTTATAGCCAGTAATAATTGTGACTATTTTAATTAGCAAAGTTAAATTTGGAAATGAAAATGTTAGAGACTGTTAAAATGTAAAGTTATAAATAAGATGGAACTATTTTTATCAACAATAAAGATAATTTTTAATTTTAAATTTGAACAAAGTATATTTATTGTTTTGTCAACATAATGTCATATGATAAAATTTTCATAAATTTCACAAAATCAAAGAAATATGTTAAAAACTTGATGCTGTTCTGTAAGTTTTTCTTAAGTTCCAAGAAATCCAGATAAATATTTTTACCAGGAGAAGGCAAAAAACATCATTGGTTTTTCCTTGATTGAAAATAGTTAATTTGTATTTTACAATTGTTTCTTGTGTAGTAAGAATTTAGTTATTGCTTGAGAAAGACTGGTGTTTTATAAAGTAAATTGAAACAAAAAATTAAAAAGTAGTTTTTTGAAAATTAAATATATTCTTAGTAATGTATGAGTCTCCGAACAAATGTGTATTGAGTTTGTGTATGTGAAGCAATTTAAATTTATTGTACACTTTGGCTGTATCTGGATTTGCGTGTACATCCGTGAGGTGCTTTAAACAATGGCATTACTTAAGTTAATCTAGACTCAAATCACTAGGTGCAGTTTGACACAAAAAGTACAATGGTTATGATATAATCCCTTACAATTATGCACTGTAGTTGGATGTACAAACCAAGACATGGGGCTAATTTTTCTTGTTACTACAAGGATGGAATTATGGAGGGAATGAACTGTAAAGACTGGACAAGTAGATTCCAATATCTGAACAATGATGTAATATTAACAATGCACAGCAAATTCAAGTAGTGGGTAAAACTGTACTAAACAATGGTTTTACTTTTCCTTCTCTTGATATAGTTTTCAAAACATTATCTATAATTTCATGGAAAGACAATATTTTGATTTTTTGTACCTTCTCTTTTTTCCTTGGATAATTTTAACTTACTACTATTGTGTCCTGGACGGGGATCAATAGGTGGCTCAAATTAATGTGGTAGCACAACAGACTGGGTGTCTGTTAATTGTATCTGTCGTTTATTTTTTTTATTATATACTTAACCTGTTGAAACGTTGAGAAATGTGCACTGTCTTAAATGTGGTGTATTCTTAGGTGTTTGTTTTTGAATTTCACACAAAGGTACACAAGGGTTACCTTTGCTAGCTGTTTCTAATTCAGCAGCATAAGACCAGGGAAGGGAGCTAGTCATCATTTCTCACCACCAACTGTTTGACTACACTATTACTGATAAATAATGGGACTGACCATCACTTTATAATGCTCTCACGACTGAAAGAGTGAGCATGTTTGGTGTTATGGGGATTTGAACCAATGACCATGAGATTTCTGAGTGAGTTCAAAGTATTTAATAATAACTTAGTTCAATCAAATTCTATATTAATAACAAAAATGTCACTAGTCTGCTATTTTTGATAACTAATGAAAAAAAAGCAAACTACACTGATAGTTTTTTTTTTTTTTTAATCTTACCTTCAGGGTCAGTTGTGACGTATCAGCACCGGTTGCCAAGTGGAGGATGGTTTGAGTGGGTGTCTTGTCCTCATTACTTTGCAGAAATTGTCATATACTTGGCTATGAACATTATGTTAGGAGGCCACTGCATTAACTGGTGGTTAGTTTGTTTGTGGGTTTTGTGCAACCAGGTCCTTGCTGCAATAATGTCTCACCACTGGTACAAGAGCAAGTTTAAAGAATATCCAAAGACCAGAAGAGCCATAGTTCCTTTCATTCTTTGAGATGGAGAACCATAACTGTATATTATTCTGTTAGACCAAAGAAGATTCAATGTTTTGCAGTTCTTATGTAAGATTTTTAATTCCTTATATAAAGTTTATTGTTTTAATTAAAGCTTGGCTTCTATTATCATTTATATATAAATTTTTAACTGGATAGGTTGTTCTCAATGCCTTAAAACGTACTTCTCATAATAATTATGTAACATGTCAATAAAATATATGTAATTCATGAATCTTCTTTCCATGTTTAATGTATATTTAATTTCTTTTTGTAAAAACAAAAGTAATTAACTTTAAAGAAAGATTTAGTTAATTGACCACAAGTACTAAAGCACTAATATGTAACATTCTATAAATGTGGTCTGCTGTCCCACATTTGGGAAATATAGGAATCTGTTGATTAATTAACATAAGAAATACTTAGTACAAGATAATAATGAATAGATTGATGAATTTGAGTAAAAATTTTCTTTTTTTTTCAGTTTATTTCCTGGGGTACTGGCGTTATAAACAGATTCCCTTCGTCGGCCATGTTACAGTTCCATTAGGCTGTAAACCTAATTCAACAGTAACACATACACACACAAAAGAAAAACCTTTAATGTTGGAAATTTAAATAAAATTATGGAATGTTTATTTTTGTTTTACTACAGACTGGAGCAGTTCTATCTACAAATTGTTTTTAGGCTGACGGATGAAATGTTGCTTCATTGTGTTCATAAAGACTGAATCATAAATATACTCAAACCTGTAGTGCACGAAAGAACATGAAAATAATATTTATAAAGAAAATAAACTCCTTTGTCTTAAATTGTGATGTGTTACTAACGCATTACTCACATATATTGTTGACTCCAAGATCTAACATTTAGCCTTCACTAAACTGTTCCCCACTGTTAAAGCGGTAAGCCTTCGTATACCCGCAATCCTCAAATTATAAGTTTCAATCCCTGTCACATCCAAACGTCCTCGTTCTATCAACCGTTGTGGTGTTATAATGTATCACTCATTCCCAATATTCATTGGTAACAGAGTAGCCTAATAATTAGAGGACGGTAGCCGCCTTCCTTCTGGTCTTACACTGCTAAATTAGGGACGGCTAGCACAGATAGCTCTGGTGTAGCCTTGCGTGAAATTCCAAAACAAAAACCAAATTGAGTTGAATATAAAATCACATTGATGTTTCACCTCTTAATCAAAGTAAGAAATTCACGTTGTCAACAGTTTTGTGTGAAATTCTAAAAGTAAACAAACAAAATCCACTTTAAAGCTAGATGTACTAATTATGAGAAAACGTATTATAGCGCGGCAGGGTTTCAGTATTTAATAAACTTCCTTAACCCCTTCTTATCATGTTATTCTTCTGAGTCGTCACTTTACTATACCCCAAAATTGGTGCAACATGACATCCGGATCTTGAGGAAAAGTAGAGCGGTAAACGAAGCTTACAGACAAGGAAACGTGCGTGTCTAATTGTACAGCTACTAAGAAAGTTCACAATAGTTTGAATAATTACATTTTAATATTACTAAGTCTTTATACCATTCGGCTGCCATTTAACATTTATTAAAGAAAACAAATCCAACACATCACAATAAAATAACGCATATAGGGGTGTTTTGTTTTTTTCAATAAACAATATCAGTAGCGTTCAGCACAAACTTCCTGGTATTTCACAAACTTACTAGCCAATAGGATGTCTGGGAAATGAATCATTGATAAGCAGTATTTTGTCATTAAATATAATTTTGATAAGACTTAATGGGTAACCGTTGTAAATATTACAACCTCAAGTAATGAATTGGCTACAGATTACAGGCGAAATCATCCTTTTCCTAATTTTATTTGCTAATAAATGGTCTTCCAGATTTTGAACATTCCTTTGAAAATGTTCGTCTCTTCTATAATACGAGCTTTGATCACTTGACAGCCTTGCTCTCATCTCCTCAGCTGCCCGAACGTTACTGGAGAGGTTTTATTCAACAACCATCGGATATGGTAAGCGAACGATGAAAAACTTTTAAAACTAAGCCTTTCCTTTGCCTCTCATAACCTATATATATTCCCTCCTCCCAATTTTTGGGAAGATTTGTAAGTTTCAGGAGCCATATTTTTAGGATTAATAATTCACCTTAGTTCGTACGAAACGTAATGACTTTTGTTAGATCTAAAACAAATACTAAATTAAGAAATATTTTGTATAAAAAGAGTCAGCAGTAAGACGAGGGTGGTGGTATTCATAAATATTTTGTCAATAATTCAATCATCGGAGCGACATCTGTCAAAAGTAGTTCTAAATTATCATAAAATTTCTTAAAAAAACTTTTGATGTTAGTGCTCTCAGTTTCAGAACTTTTATTGTTTTAATATTCTGTCATAAATTATCGTGAACCACAGGTGGACAACGACAGCGTTTTCAAGTTTTCTGGAGCAACTGTGGATCTACAAAGGATCCCGTTATTTTCAAATCCTTAAAAGTTTCAGATCCCATTCACTTTCCTGGCTACTGGACGCTAGGATTTGACGTTAAGACGGTAGTTAATATCACATATATCCAGGTAAGCTGGATGTTTTAAAAATCACGGGGTTTGGAACGTTTTAAACAGGATTCACGATCCCCGTTTTCACAAAAACAAGACAGTTTGTTTACAGGAAGTAGATTTTATTTCATCAGATAATTAATCGAACAATGCTATCACAGACCCGGCATAGCCAGATGGTTAAGGAACTCGACTCCTAGTCTGAGGGTCGCGGGTTCGAATCCTCGTCACACCAAATATGCTCGTCCTTTCAGCTGTGGGGACGTTATTTGTTGGTAACACTGCTTTTCCTCTAGTCTTTGCTGCATTAGGGACGGCTAGCGCAGATATTCGAACCAAACGTACGAATATATCATTGTGGTAAAAAAAAAAAAACCGTTGAAGGTTATTAGTATTTTCGTACAGGCGTACTGTTTCTGTCCTTTTTTAATTTAGGGGAACTTGACAAGATTTACTGACTGCTCCAATATTAAGGTTTTATTGGGTTGTTGTTACTACAGGCAGTCATACATCGTTAGAAGGTGGTGCACATTATATTAAAGAATCCAGGTTAATAAGTTTGGTAACAACCACTGTTAAATTCCTGAGCGAAAACCAACCATTCAAAGTGCTGGGTACGATATTTTATGCACATACATGCTATAAAGGTCGCTAATATATTCGATCTAACAATACAAAAATTTCTAAAGCGGCAATATTTTTTTCATATACGTACTACCTATCTACCTGAACATGTCAGTGGAACTAACACCTAGATGGCTCTAACTATCGCTACAAGTTTCCTCCGGCTTACTTGACTGGTCTACGGGTATCCGATTTTGATGTTCTGATAGAAATATATAAATTTTCTTTTGTCAAAGGTAAATATATCATGCTCGCACTTAAATATATTTTTAACACAATTCAGCACAACAGATGGCGCTATATATCGAGGGATAGACATTCTATAGTTTCTAAGGTAAAGTAAATACCATATATAGGTGTAACATAAAATTTAAACAAAAAAAGAGTATAAAAGTGTGTATTTAAAAATGAAGTAGAAATCCTGCTACAAGGGATAATGAAACAACTATTAAAACCGTAATAATGTATGAAATATAATCCTTACTCTGGCCTACAAGTAAGTGTATAAAGCTGCCAACGTAGTGATTATGCTTATAAATGTGTGATTGTGGTATCAATTCTTGTAAAAGTTGTAGCTATACTGAAAGTTTATAAATATTGTGTCCATTACATGAACATATAAAACTGAACAAATAATTAGGAAGCATATTTATTATTTGTTTTAAGTTAAGCACAAAACTACTCTGTGGCAGTTTTTAGCGTTGTAAGGCCGCAGATGTGCCATTGGGGGCAATTTTATTTTGTTTTGATTTCACGAAAAGCTACACGAGGGCTATCCACACTAGTCATCCCTCCTTTTGCAGTGTAAGACTAAAGGAAAGGCAGCTAGTCATCACCACCCACCGCCAACTCTTGGGCTACTCTTTAACTAATGAATGGTAGGATTGGCCCTAACATCACAACACCCCCATAGTTGAAAGGGCGAGCATGTTTGGTGTGACGGGGATTCGAACCCGCTATCGTCGGATTACGAGTCGAGTTTTTTAACCGTTTGGTCATGCCTGGCCGAATATTGTGTGGGATTAATTTTGATATTAATGTTGTTTAAGTATTCTGGGTCCTGCAATCACTAAAATCATGGGCCAAAACATTTTGGCGCATAAATATTTAGAAAATTATATTTGAAAAAACAATAGGGCATGTAAGTAACCAGAAAGTGGGTGTGCAATTGCACCTCCTAAATTGGAAGGGCGTATGTATAAGACATTTGAAAATTGTATGAAAAACAGAAAAGCTTGGTAGGTATACTCACGGGACCCCAGTTTGGCACAGAAGAGCTTGGTAGGTATACTCACGGGACCCCAGTTCGGCACAGAAGAGCTTGGTAGGTATACTCACGGGACCCTAGTTTGGCACAGAAGAGCTTGGCAGGCATAGTCACGGGACCCCAGGTTGGCACAGACGAACTTGGTAGGTATACTCACGGGACCCCAGGTTGGCACAGACGAACTTGGCAGGTATACTCACGGGACTCCAGTTTGGCTTCGTCACTTATTTACTTTTTCTTTCAGAAGTAATGTCTACCTACAATTTATAAACGACACATTTGCACAGAACTAATTAAAAACACAACAAACTTTTACATCATTTTGTTTGTTTATTTTAGTTCGAAGCTACACAGTAGACTATCCTCTGTACTTTGCTTAGCCTCGAGTTTTAGCACTGCGATAATTATATATATATATATATAGCATAAAAAATCAGTGTCTGTCTGTCTGTTATATAACTACTACTATTTCGGTGAGTTAATATCAACCAAATTTGTAAGATGATAATGTGAAAAAAGTTATTGGAGGAGGGAAATAACAATCTCTTTCACTTGCTGTTATTTATTCTTTTTGACGTCAATTAATGTTAACTATATTCATATATGGCGTTATTAATAAAATTTTCTATAAGAGCATACTCGCAATGACGGGGAGAGTACATAAATGTCTCTAAAATCTGAGAGAGTGCACTAGAACTCTGTGAAGGAATGGAATAAAAGTAATAATCTCAGTTGTAGTTTCTATATCAACCACCACCATAAGGCTGATGTGAAGAGCCGTTTCTCGAGTTACACCCATTCCTTCTTTGACTCAAGACTTTTGAAGTTCGGCCCGTAAAGTAAAGCATTTCTGCGGCCAATAACTATCAGTTAATTAATTACATGAAACAGAACGTTATGAACTGGTTGTGGAAAGGAGGTAACAGTATGAACACCTACCGCCGATACCTCTTCCTACAAAGTCACTCTAACCATCACATGTCATGTTTTAAGTATATAAATATTGAGTTTTTAAAGTTTATACAAGACTTTTAGCGAGGTAATAATGAATACTGTAATGTTTTAAATAAATTTTGTGAAAGTTAGGAGTTTTCTGTTATTTACCAAAGGACGGCTACTTACGCTTGACTATGTATAAATTTATATTTGACGAACATCCATAAACAGGGATCGAAGTAGTTGCAAAAACGCACAAGCACTCATGAAACCATAAGATACTAACCTGAAAATCTGTTTATGTCCCTCCATGGACCCAACAAAGCTTCGTACCATATTTGGTAAGGATCCATCGCCAGCAGGTGAGGTAGTGGTAAAAACACACAAACTGCCATAAAAACCACAAAATGCAAAACTGAAAACTTGTATGCATGAACCCAATGAACCGGCCCGTTAGGGCGCTCGACCCATAATCTAAGCGTTGCGAGTTCGAATCCACGTCCGACCAAACTTGCTCACTCTTTCAGTCGTGGGGGCGTTATAGTATGACTTTCAATTCCACTATTCGTTTGTAAAAGAGTAGCCCAAGAATTGGTAGTGGGTGATGATGACTAGCTGCCTTCCCTCTGGTCTTACACTGCTAAATTAAGGATGGCTACCGAAGTTAGCCCTTTGTGAGAAATTAAAAAAAACAACCAAAACCAAACCCAATGAACCTCCAGACCAGTTTGCTGAAGATCCACACCATGCGAAGTAATTACATGGACAGACAACAAACAGCTACTTTTATTATGCTAGTTATTCTTGTTTTCAGGATGAAATGTGAATAAAAATAAATCTATTTTCGCACATAATGAGTACTATGTAATCTCCAGTTTTATTTACTTGTGTTTCAGATGAACCTTAAAATACAGAAAAAAGTATTCTTTTTTTGGATTACTGTTCTTTGTAGACATAACGTTGGTTCGTGCTTTTACCCTGACGTTTGTAATTTGATGCCTTGGAAAATATTTGTTCACATTTGTCTGTACTTGGAATGCACATAACAGTACTGTCTAAATGAACACGTGCTCTTCATTTCAACGAATGTAAATATTCTTTTCTACACATTTTGTGCAACAACATATTAAAAGCTTAAAGTATAACTTAATATCGTAAGTTTAAGAATAACATTACTTTTTTATAGTATTAAGTGTGATAAAGTTTAGATCTAACTAAACTAAAACATAAACATACACAAGTTACAGTGTTAATTTATCTCAATATTAAATATAGGTCATGATTAGTAAAGGCTTAACTAATTCTAGGTCTAAGTCTTGCTTGTTTCGTTACCTGCAATTAGAGTTATGTTTTGTTTTATAAGTCCTGTTTTTAAAGGAATACTATTGCAATAAGTATAGGCTCTGTATAACCAGGTGGTTAGGGTGCTTGACTTGCAGTCTGAGGGTCGAAGGTTCCGATATTCGTCACACCAAACGTACTTGCACTTTCAGCTGTGGGGGCGTTATAATGTTACTGTCAATCCCACTATTCATTGGTACAAAAGTAGTCCAAGAGCTGGAGATGGTTGGTGATAACTAACTACCTTCCTTCTAGTCTTACACTGCTAAATTATGGAAGGCTAGCACACAGTACTCGTGTAGCTTTGCGCGAAATTCAAAACAAACAACCGAAGCAATTAATGCAAATGCTTTGGAGGTCTCTACTGATTTGTTAATGATAATAAAGCTCATGTGGCCTAACTTTCAGCAAGCCAAATTGGGACTCTTCTCGTAAACGAATAGAGTCTCTATGTACAATTTTAACAGCAAAGAGATGAAACTACTCAAAAAAATAAATAAAATAGATACTTGTTATGTTTCTTTATTTCTGTCCAAGTTGTGTTGTTATATTTAAATTTGCGAAAATAATTTTCTCAGCCATCAAATTTCAATCATTTGACATCAAACTTTTCCTTGTTTAATTATTATTATTTTTACTATATATTTTTGTGTATATGTTTCTGTTTCCAGGGTGTATACCTTCTTCCTTTTACATCATTTTACGTACCCCCATTTCAATTCCATCCTGGCTGACCCGTGGGGATTACAAGATTACAGCTGACGCCCAACAGAATGGGTCACATTTGTTTTGTTTGGAACTTCGTATTTCACGTGGAAAGTAAAACCTCCGAAAGTCTTGGAAAACAAAAACGTTCTTATTAAACTACCTTCCAATCTCTTTGTAACACCTTAAGGTCTAAACTGTATGTTCGTAACACAAACTTGATGCACTATGTATGCAATGCGGAATAAGTTATATTCTTTTAAAAGAATTATACTGAATAAAAATATGTCCCAAACTCTTAAAACATGTGTATATTCATTTGTAAACTAAGTTCGATTTAAAATCGAGACAGGTGTTTTTTTTAAAATTATTAAATTTTATTCACTTTGTTATTTACAGCGCTTGACTCGAATCTGAAATCATCACATTTCTTTTTGTATTATAATAATGTTTTAATTTAGATATATTTAATTTTGGATCTGACTTTGGCCTAATGGTTAGTGTTCCACAATGTGGATTCAAAGGTTTCGGCCGTGTTCTGTTGTCACAAAGAGAAACTTTGTTTTTCATTTTGAGGTCGCGGATGCGTTGTATGAATAACGGTCAAACTCACCAGCACGGATTGCTTTTATATAAGTTTGGACGAATATTAAAAATAAATCAGAACAGTTGAGTTTATTATTTGTTAATTTTCTACTGCTTTTAAGATGTACGTTGAAATTAAAAGCAGAAAACACATTTTACGTTTTTCTTTCTATTTTACCTCTAATAAGTTTTAAATGAAGCTATATGCAAGTATTTTTTTAAACTTTTGAGCTATTTCTGTTTGAATCAAGAAATGATTGTATGACTTACAAACTCTAAACGATACAGGATCAGTAAAATCATGGTGCTTTAAAAATAACAAAACATTGCTGTTGTTAATTTCAAATCATAAAAGGAATGGCGTTGTTATTCTAACAACTGAAGTAAAATTGGAAACTACGTGTAATTCAACGAGTTTTCTTAAGGAACTTCGTAGAAATGCTTATTGCTTATATTTTAAAGTGAAAATGAGTCGATAAGTGGATAACACATTAATGTTAGGTATGTTCAAGCCAAGGATCTTTTACTGACATAATATATTTTTATATCTTTCAATGTTTTATTTGTCATTTTTGTTAAAATTGCTGTAAATAACAAGGAGCTCTGGATTTAATGAAACGCGTCGTAAACAGTGAATATGACAAATATAATGTGGTTGGAATGATTTTAATTGTACACTTTTAATTCGTGAACATTACAAAGGTACTAAATAAAGATTGTGGTGTTTAAAAATATAATAGATCTAATATTGAAGCATTGTGACAAATACAGTACTTGTAATCATACTGCGCCAACACGTAATCGTAATAGGTAGGTGACAACTTTTGTTGCCACGTGATGTAACTAATTTATCACATTTTATACTGTGCAGATTCCAGCTTTCAATTCGTTTGTTTTCATATAATCCCAGTTTATGTGTTGATTATCAGTGTTATAACCCAGCTGACTTTGTGACCTTTTGTTATATGACCTGAGTAATGTTATAACCAAGTTGAAATGAAAAGTCCTGGTATTAAGCGAAACTTCCTACAAGAAACAGCGTAAAACAAACGAATTATATACAAGTGAAGATCGACAGTTATAGGTTAGTAAAAATGTAGTTTTTAGAATTTAGTTACTGTATAATCGCGATATTTTCTTTAACATTATATAATAAGCATATTAATTAATGCTTTTATAACTTTATTATAACGTTGTATGCAAACGGTCTAATTAAATTACGATTCCAAATCAAGTATAAACTGTTGGTACAGAGGTAAGTCTACGGATTTGCAACGCTGAAAACAGCGGTTTGATTCCCTTCCGTGAACTGTGCAGATAGTTCACCTCTATCTTACTCACGATTTCCCGTAAACTAAACGGATATTTTTCTTTATCGAGGAAATGTGTTTAAGAAAATTTCAGTGTATTCTTTCAACCAATCATAATATATATCTGTTATTACATATACATTTAGTGTTTCTAGTTCCTTGTGTGAACGAATCATGTAAGGAGAAGTAGAAAGGATCAGGGATTTTCGTCATCAAGAATTAGGGATTGAAATGCTTGACCTTACAAGTGTAAGTTCTCTGAGCCACTTGGAGTATAAAACGCATAGTTTTATGTTGATGAATAAAATAGCATAATTAGATGATTTTTCAGTGTGTGTTACGAAGATACGTTAGAAACCTGTACATATTTAAACAACGATTTTTTTATTAGATAAAAACAGAGAGGGGAAAAAGTACGTTTCGTAGATGAAGCTATCCTGGTGGTAAATAAGTGAAATTGCATACAAACGATATGTGATGTGTCTACGGTGGGTCAAAGGTACCTTTTTTATGGATTTATAACGCTGCAATACAGGATTCGATTCCCCTCAGTGGACATAATGTAGCTTTACTTTGAAAAAAACAACATAATGATAAATTTATTAATATTAAGCCATCAGCTAAATTAATAATTTCTATTTAAAATTCCGTTCATTAACTAATTACTTGTTTTTCCGACAAGTCAATCAAAAAATAAAAAGTTGTTTTTATAGTACTGTCTGGTGGAAAATAAGTGAATTAACGTTACTGCAAACGTATTTCAGCCACATGCAGTGTACTCGTTATTTCGTAAAAAATCTCGAACTAATATATGATGCAAAGAATCTGTGAAGACCATAATTTAAAAGTGTCATGCAACCCTGGGCTAGTCTTTCGTAACACTTTTCTAATACGAAGCTTAATTAGGAATATTTGTTTTGAATTTTTTTTGTCTTTTGTTTAGAAGGTTAATCCGTTTATTTTTACATTGTTTTCGAAAGCGAATCTGGTACGGTTATTGATATATTCGATACATTTACTTTAAAATGGTTATGGATTGTAATTCTCGTCGTATAACATGCTCGACCTATCAGTTGTGGGTGCATTATATAATACGAGGGTCAATCCCACTATTCGTTGGTAAAAAAAAGTATCCCGACAGTTGTCAGTCCGTAGATGGTGTTGACTAGCCGGCTTTTCCCTAGTCTATATTACGCTAAATTAGCGACGGTTAACGAGTCATTTTCCGTGAAATCTAAGGCAAACAAACTTAAAATGAAATCTGATACGTTCTCTTCGTTTGATGTTAAGCGCCAAGTTACACAATCGGCTATTTGTTCTGTGTCCTCCAGAGGAAAGGGGCCCTACATGGCCAGGTGGTTAGGGTGCTCGGGAGGGTCACGGGTTAAAATCCCTGTTACACCACACATGCTCCCCATTTCAGCCGTGGGGACGATATAAGTGAAGGTTAATCCCACTATTTATTGGCAAGAGAGTAGCTCAATTAGTAAAAAAGAGTTGGCGGCGGATGGTGACGAGTAACTTCCTTCCATCTAGTCTTACACTGCTAACTTAAAGATGCTTTATGAAAAATTAAAAAAGAACGAAAATTAATCTTACAAGGTTTAAGTACATTAATTAAATACCGGGTTTTACTGAGAAATATTTGCTCCGCATGAGAAACTACTTTTTATTTTTGCATTTGCTTTAGAGTAAAGCCATACATCAGGCTATTTGCCCTAAAAGATAATATTATTACGTAACGGCGTTGATTTCAATGTATAGATACACACACACTCAAAGTCAACACGAACTTACTCCATTGTTGTATTTTGTGTCCACAGATGGCAGCATATAACATTCTAGAATATTTAATGTTTTTTTATTATTTTTAAATTGTTGTTGATATATTTGAAAGTACAACAGTATTACAAGTAATAAATTACACTGATTAAAACCTAAGTATTTTAATTAATTCTAGACTCTTTAAATAAGTTGATAATTAGTAAGTAAAATAGTCGATAAACTACAAGAGTAATAAATTGGGTCAAAAACCTTGGATGATGGGTTAGCTTGTAGGACCGTGTGTCCAAAAGTACTTGGTTGGGGTCACTGCCTAGAAAACCTACTCCGTGATTTGGGGTCGTAGATACGAGTTTGTAGAGGTTGTTGTTGATTCGGTTACTTTCCTCAACTTTATCAGTTAAAATTACTGATGACTAAAACACTTAAACCTTAAGTAGATTTGAGTGAATATCCGAAAACAAGAAAATCATCTTATATTCTTCAACACAAGTTGACTGATGAGTTATTATAAATGTTATTGTTATATCTCTGAAAGAAACTTGGAAATTGTAGCTACTGGCGTACTTTTAAAAAGAGGCCTGGCATGGCTGAGCGCGTTAAGGCGTGCACTCGTAATCCGAGGGTCGCGGGTTCGCGCCCGCGTCGCGCTAAACATGCTCACCCTCCCAGCCGTGGGGGTGTATAATGTGACGGTCAATCCCACTATTCGTTGGTAAAAGAGCAGCCCAATAGTTGGCGGTGGGTGGTGATGACTAGCTGCCTTTCCTCTAGTCTTACACTGCTAGATTAGGGACGGCTAGCACAGATAGCCCTCGAGTAGCTTTGTGCGAAATTCCAAAACAAACAAACTTTTAAAAAGAAATAAGAATTTGTAAAGTTTCTAATTTTTATGCTTCTCGAAGTTTGGTTTAATTTTTTCCTTCTTAATATTAAATAGTCCAAGAGTCTTCTCGTGGCTCAATTGTAATTATATTGGCTTATAACGTTAAAAACCGAGTTTCGATACTCTCAGCAAGCACAGCGGTGATAACCTATTGTGTAGATGTGCTAGTAACAACAAACGAGACCCCGCATGGCCAGGGGGTTAAGACACCCGATTCGTAAACCGAAGGCTCGAGGGGGTTCGAATTCCCGTCGCACCAAACATGCTCGCCATTTCAGGCGTAGGGGTGTTATAATGTAACGGTTAATCCCACTATTCGTTGGTAAAAGAGAAGCCAAAGAGTTGGCAGCAGGTGGTGATGACTAGCTGCTTTCCATCTAGTTTTATGCTGCTAAATTAGCTCTCGTGTAGTTTTGCCTGAAATTAAAAAAAACAACGAACGAATGCACAAATGAAAAGATTCTTGGCTATGGAAATAAAGATTTATTTCTTGTAATTTTACACTTCAGAAAATAATATTGTGAAAACAACACACGGTATTTCTATGCGATAGTTCATTTGTTTGTTTTACACAGAGCTATAAAAGAGACTCTGTGCTCTATCTCCCACATGGAATCGAACTGCAGACTTTAGTGTTGTTCGTCTTAACTTGTCTCTGACCCACCAGGAGACTACGTGACAACAACGTGCTCTTGACTAATAATAACAGTTTTATGCGTTTACTTACAAGGGATAACAAACTTTGGTTTCTGAAAAAAAAGAGAAAACGTTTTACACAACACAACTCTTCACAGTTTCATTATCGTAGATACCAGGTCCCCCTGAAACGTTTCTTCTTATTTTCATTTTCCTTTCGGTATTTTAACATCTTTTATTTTATCTTTGGATCTCTCTCCCTAAAAGGGCAAGTCGAAGGACTAGACCAGTGTTTGATTGTTTAACCGTTCCTTTACTGAAAACTTTATTTTTTCTGAAAACATTTTCTGCTTTGAAGAGTTTCCATTGTTGCTTGACGAAGAAGTTGAGAAGTGAAGCTTTCTAAAACTTGCTTACATAAATAAAGCAGTGATAATGCAATACGAAACCCTCCGCGGTTTCGCCCTGTCTTTAATAACCGTTGGGATCTGTCATTTAAGAGAAAGAGAGGAAACATTTCTTAGACTTTTAAAAATCACGTTTATAGAAGGAACAGTCAAATCTTTCTGTTACGCTCTAGTTTATGAGGTGGTTGGGTGGTCTCGCAAGTTTCTGAGAAACGAAACACCAACGTGTTATTTGACCGATAGGTGGCGCCGGCAAGACTCAACTGTGCTATTGTTTGCGAGATGTTTATTATTGTAAGTGAGTCAATAGCCACCCCACAGCAGGCCGGTATGGCTGAATAGTTAAGACGCTCAACTCTTAATCTTAGGGTCGCGGGTTTGAATACCTGTCACACCATATATGCTCACCATTTCAATTATGGGGGAGTTATAATGTACGATCAATCCCACCATTCGTTGGTAAAAAAAAAAGCAGCCCACGAGTTGGCGATGGGTAGTGATGACTAGCTGCCTTCCCTCTAGTGTTACGCTGCTAAATTAGGAATGACTAGCGCAGATAACCCTCGTGTAGCTTTGCGCGAAATTCAAACAAACAAATAAATATTTTAGCCCACCCTAAAACTTACAATACAAATATTTTACCCTGCCAATTGAAGGATAATTATAACTTCAGAAACGGTAAATTCAAATTATCTATCCAAAATGACCTACATTTCGCTTTATAAACATTTGGTGTAAGCATACTTCCCAAAACAATAACTTTTAAACCACTGTTACAGACCATCTACGGATTGTGTTGCTTTGTGCTTAACTTCAAACAGAAACAAACTACAAAGTATATGTTTTCTGATGAAACTTGTTTCTCTTAAGCCGCATATCGTCATGGTTTTTAACATTGGTTTTTGAAGCATGAATCAATTGTTTATTTGTAACAAACAAATGCAAACAATTAAATAAGGTCAAGGCTTAATCCAAGTTGATTATAAAAGTTCTTTAACCTTCACATTACCAACTTTTTCTATACTGTTCATAACTGGATTTAACTGAAACAGGTATTGTTAATAATTAAGTAGATGTGCAACTTGACAGATTTATTGAGCGACACGTTCGATACCCAGTTTTGTCCTTGGTCTACAAATTAAAGAGAATTTTCAGTTCCTAATGGGTTTTCTTTCAGAAGCTCTTATAATGCACTTTAAACGTGTTGTTGGTTACTTTAAGAAGGTTGTACTCTTCAGTGTTTTTCAAAAAATGCAACAAAGTACCACAGCTTGTTTCTAAAAATGAAGAAAATATATTTAAGGATTTTCAGTAGCATCCATTCTCAAAGATAATTGTTGCAAGACAGGGAACGTGGGTAGAAAATGTGTGTGTTTTTGTGCTTTATTAAAGCAAAGCCACATAGGGTCATTTACTGTAGCCACCGAGGGGATTCAAAGCCCTGATTATAACATTGTAAATCTGCAGGCTTATCTGTCCGTTCTTTACTGTCGAGTTGGAAATTAGCATATGCGAAAGTCTAGTCGAAAAACGTAACAGAAATTATAGAACAATTACTTCATTTTTTGTTCAAAGCAGCTCTGTTCACAGTAGAAATGTGGTCAAGATTTCTACTATCTGAACTTGGTACATTTAATCCATTAAATTTAATAATAATATTAGAATTTCTAAAGTATATTATATAATACTTCAAGAAATAAGAGATATTCTAAAAATATTTTAATTATGAAATAATTATCTAATTCAGGCTTCGGCACTCATTCTAATTCTCAGAATAAACCGGAAGTTAAATGGTGGGAATCAGAAAAAAAAGAAAAAAAGGTTGCTATTGTTTTGAATTAGGCACAAAGCTACACAATGGGCTATCTGTGCTTTGCCCACTACGGGTATCAAAACCCAATTTTTAGCGTTGTAAGTCCACCGACATACAGTTGAGCCACTGGGGGAGGGCAGAAAAAGTGAAACTTAAACTACAGCAATTCCTTCGTTTCCCGCGTTGTGGCTGGATATTTTATTACTGTTTATTTTGGTTATCTTGGGGAACAAGGTAAAATGTTGAAAAATTTGGTTAAATCTTTGACTTCTAGAATTTTGTTGTGATGCGAGTTTTATGCTAAACGATATAGGGCTATAACATAAAATAGTTTTATTTTTCTAAAGAGGAAGCTTCAACATGAATTTGGTTTATATTTGGATTATTAGATTACCATGTAAAATATGAATGGATCGGTGAACTTGTTAAGGGGGAGATCCGTCTGCAGACAGATAGAACGTGTTCGTTCATAAAAGACAGTTAATGGTACGACTTAATATGTAAAGAACATCTGCACACTAACTTCTATACTCGGCTGAACTAATAATATCATGTGCAGACTAGTTTGTCTAATAAGGACCGTATATATTATAATAATATATAGGCTGCCTAGGGCCACGGCGACCACACACGTAAAACTAGCAGAATTGAGGGAAAAGTGAGTTATTACTGTCAGCATTCTCAAATATTACCTGGGCCTAAGGCCCCCCAAACCTTAATCCGGCCATGTATCTATTTATATTGATTTTAAAAGAAAGTTTATAGTATTAAACAATTGAAGTAAGCAACGTAATTATTAAACCAACTACTTTCACACGAGAAATTAGGTAACACTTTAGATTAGATAAGTAACTCTAGATGGAGGTGTACAATTCACAGCGATCGAATTATTGGAACAAGTCATACAGTTAAGGAAGGAAGAATTTAAAAAGCTTCACGTTGTAGGGTTAAAACCCTTGCGAGTAACTTTTTGTGGTTCTCAAGCAGTTTTGTTCAATAATATATTCATATATAAATATCAAAATTATACGATTTATTCTAACCAGGCATGGCAAGTTAGCACAACCATAACCATAATTTCTGAACTACGAAATTTTTTGGCTATAAAACTATTTCAAAACGCCACTATCTCATATTGAACATGAAAGAGACATTTTATTTCGATTTAAAAAAAATATGAAGAAGTGGTAATTATTTTATTACAAAACAAATGTTTCATTTTTATATTCCTGATGATTTTTAGGGTCTTACTAGAGTTAATGCAAACCTGAACTTCCGGTTTGTGTTCCATAGAAATACCCTGAAAATACTTTTCAATATCATGAACTACACACAGAGTAGCGCAACAAAATATGCCCTTGAACTACCTTGTAGTCCTGTAGCACACAAACAAAAAACACAGGTTATATTATTGAACTACCTTGAATCAATGCAACACAAAAAACACAGGTCATACTAACTTGAATCAATGTAACACCCACACAAAAACACAGGTCATACTAACTTGAATCAATGTAACACCCACACAAAAAATATAGGTTATACTACCTTGAATCAGTATAACACTTTCTGGTGTTTAACAAACGAAAAACGCTGATTTCAAGGACAACAAACATAATTATTTTGCACGTGGCAGTTCAGTTGCTCATTAACATTAATTTTAAGCTTAACCCACAGTTTAGATGTAGATAGGAACTGGCTCACGGAGTTTAATTTATACAGCTTCGAACAAAAGAATTGTTAATTAATTTATTATTATATTTTCTTCTCAATGACTGTTTACTGGACTTTTGACAAATAACACACAAACAAATCTGCCAATATTTCATGGGCATGCGAGAGTACACCTCTGACAAGAACAAAAAAGTCTTTAAACGCTACAAAGACCTGTCACACGGCTCGTAACCCGAGAGTTACAAGTTTGATTCCCGTCTCCGAACATGCTCGTCTTTTCACATTTGAGCATTTATAATATAACGGTTAATATCAATAGAGAAATAGCAGCTAGAGCCGAGTCGGGGTATTATGACGTCACCGTAAGATCAAGGAAATTTGTTTTTGAATTCCACGCAAAACTACACGAGGGCTATTTGTGCGAGTCGTCCCTAATTTCGTAGCATGAAACTAGAGGGAAGACAGCTAGTCATCACCGCCAACTCTTGGGCTACTCTTTTACCAACGAATAGTGGGCTGAAAGGGCCCGCTATGTGTATGCCAAAGATAATTATTTTGGAATTTGTGTTTTTAAAGGTGTAGCATTACTCTGAATTATTGCAAATTAGATACATATAAACTTGCATTACGTAAAGTCAGGCAGTTTATTTGTTCGTGCGTTACGTGCTGTGCCAATCACGCGTATCGAAACCCGGTTTTTAGTGTTATACGTCAGCGGATGTGCCTCTGTACCACTCATGGTATACATGAAACGTTAACTCAAACAGGACCATTTAATATTATTTTTGTGTACTGTCTACAAATTAAAAACTTTGTTTACTTGGTTATTTATTTTATCGTATAGCTAAATTAGGCTATTCGCTGTAGACATCGAGAGCAGTAAAATCCTGGACTTTAGCGTTCGTAAACTTACGGCCCAGCCTAGCCAAGTGGTTAAGGCACTTGACTCGAAATCTGAGGGTCATGGATTCGAAACTCCGTCACACCAACCATGCTCACCCTTTCAACCGTGGGGGCGTTATAATGTTACGGTCAATCCCACTATTCGTTGGTAAAAGAGTAGCCCAAGAGTTAGCGGTGGGTGGTGAGGACAAGCTGCCTCACCTTTAGTCTTACACTGCTAAATAAGGGACGGTTAGCGCAGATAGCCCTCGTTCAGCTTTGAGCGAACTTCAAAACCCAAGTACACAAATGAACTTACACGAATCTATATAAACCTACCGATTTGACAACCCTTTCATTCTTTACGACTTAATAAAGCCGAAGAACGAACTTGACAGGATTTACAAATGCTCGTTTGTCGTTAAGTACAAAGCTACAAAATGGGGTATCTTTTCTGTGCCATGAGTATCGAAACCCGATTATTAACGGTTATGAGCCTTTAGATTTTCCGATAAGGCACTGATGAGGCGTTACAACGCTCACCTACCACAGAGAACCGTTAGTTTTCTAGTTTATCATGCCTCCTAAGTTAGTTCATCAACTAATGTAGTTAAAATCAGAAGTTATTTAACAATCAGTGATGTCGAGAAACCCACTTGTTGAGAATTTTATATGCAAAAACGACTCGTTTGGGTTCAGAAAATATTTTAAATAGAAGAGCGAACAACGTTTCGACCTTCTTCGGTCATCGTCAGGTTTACAAAGAAAGAGGTAACTGACCGGAAGCTGACCACATGTTTGGAAGGGGTTGTATAACTGAGTGTAGAGGGCGGGGTTAGATGTTTGAATATATAATTTTATCTATAATATTAATATAGGTATAATGGCGTTCCTTTATATTGGTTTATTTTGGGTTTAAGTTGTTGTATAAGTAAGGCTTCTTTAATTTTTCGTTTGTTTATGTTTGTTTCTTTATTTAGTATTTTAGTGTTTTCTATGGTTATGTTGTGTCCATTTGACTTGCAGTGTTCGAAAACGTGTGAAGGTGACTTTTTATGTTCTTTGAATCTGGTTTCCATTTTTCTACTTGTTTCTCCTATATAGAAGTCGTGGCAGTTATCACATTGTATTTTATAAATAATGTTGGTGTGGTGTTTGTCAGTGTAGTTCTTACATAGTATAGACCTTAGTTTTGTGCCTGGTTTTTGAATAAATTTAGTGTTAACTGGAATGTTATATTTTGCTACTAGTTTTTGCCAAATGTTGGTTATTTGTTTGCTGATGTCAGAAATATATGGTATACAGCAGTATATGATTTCGTGAGATACATTTACTTTTGTTAGTTGATTTTGCTTTCTGTCTAGGTGTGTGCGTATAATGTTTTCTACGGTTTGTGGAGGAAACTTATTGATGTTGATGAAGTATTGTTTTATTTTGTCAATTCATCGTTAATTTTATCTGGTGAGCACAGTTTTATGGCTGTGTTTATCTGGTTTCTTAGTATGTTGAGTTTTTGTTTTGTTTCATGTGCTGAGTCCTAAGGAATGTACAGTCCAGTATGGGTGATTTTTCGGTGGATTTCTGTTTTGAATTGTGTGTCGGTTCTTATAATTTTGAGGTTAAGAAATGATATTTGATTGCTTTCTTCCTGTTCACATGTGAAGTTAATGTTGGGATGTATAGAGTTAATGTGATTAAAAAAATTAAGTATGTGTTTTGTAGATTTGAATCCCGCAACCGTGTCATCTACATATCTGTACCAGTATAGTGGTGGATGTAATGCTGTATTAATTACTTGTGTTTCAATTTGTGTCATAAAAATATTGGCTAGAACTGGTGATACTGGGTTGTCCATGCTTAGGCCATTTATTTGTATATAGTTTTGGTTGTTGAACATGAAGTTTGTCTTTATTGTGGTGAATTCTATGAGGGTTGCTAACTGGTTACTGGGAATGTCTCTAATTGGGTTAGGGTCTCGGATATAGAGTTCTAAGGCTATCTTGCAGGCTTCTGTTGTTGGAACTTCTGTAAAGAGGGATATAACATCGAAACTGGCCATTAAGGCTTTATGATTAAGTTGATTAATATTAGACTTGAAATTAAAAGAGTCTTTGATGAATGAGCTGGCTGATGTTGCATATTTGGAGAATGCCCATGCTATGTATTTACCAAGATTGTAATTAAACGATTCATATGTTGACATTATTGGTCGTAATGGACAATCTGGTTTATGAGGTTTGGGGATGCCGTATATTTGCGGTGTGCGTGAGTCGGTTTTACGTAGGTAGGAATAAAGTGTTTGTGAAATTGTGTTGGTTTTTTCATTTGTAGTAGTAATTTGTTCAGTTGTGTCTCATGTGTCTTTGTTGGATTTGTGTGTATTGGTTTAAATTTGTTCGTGTCTGATAGGATGTCATTCATTTTTTGTATGTATTCATTCGTGTTCATTATTACTATAGCGTTACCTTTATCTTTAATTAAAGAAGCCTTACTTATACAACAACTTAAACCCAAAATAAACCAATATAAAGGAACGCCATTATACCTATATTAATATTATAGATAAAATTATATATTCAAACATCTAACCCCGCCCTCTACACTCAGTTATACAACCCCTTCCAAACATGTGGTCAGCTTCCGGTCAGTTACCTCTTTCTTTGTAAACCTGACGATGACCGAAGAAGGTCGAAACGTTGTTCGCTCTTCTATTTAAAATATTTTCTGAACCCAAACGAGCCGTTTTTGCATATAAAATTCTCAGAAGTTATTTAATATTTACTTAAGTGTGATTTATAACTTTTGCCATATCTCCCATACTTGTTTTACCACATCTGCCTTTTTGCTATTTTCACAGCTTTTACCATACCTTCCCTTTGTCGTTGTTGTTATTTCTGTTTTAGAAACTTTCGTAAGATGTTCCCAAACAATAGTATTCGAATTAGAGAATCTGAGAGGTTCTTGGAAAACAGCGGAATTCTGTTTTTAATCGGATTTGTTAGTAGCGTTCGTTACGTCGTCTTTGTTCGTACAAATGCAGATGGTCCTTTAGAATATACAGTGGGTGAAACTGAAGATAAGAAGTTACTTGAATATTCGTTCGGGATAGCCAACAAATGGCAACCCCACAACGAAGAAAATCTACACACTGAGAAGAGGTTATGTCTATTCATCAACAGAGTGTAGATATCCCCCTCCACAAATAAACATAATTGGAAACGGAGAACAAAACTATATTTTCACTACCTGTTTGTAGCTAAACACAAAGCTACAGAATGGGATATCTGTGCTCTGCCCAGAAAACTGTTTCATAGCTGTGCCATTGGGTGGGGGGTGTTATTCACTGTTAATTTGTAGTTTTTCCCATTCCAACTTCATATACATATTGTTTCGTTTTTCGCAGTCCGTTTTGTTCAAGTAAAACTTCTTAGAATATGTTAGTTCGTTTTTTTTCAAGTTAAGCACAAAGCTACACAATGAGCCACCTGTGTTCTCTTCACCTCGAGTATGGAAACCCGGTTTCTAGCTCATAGTCAGAATCTTACAGGCTCCTGTATATAAGTACACGTGCTTCGAATACAAACAAATGGAATCAGGCGTATAACACACTGCATGAGATTCTTAAAATAAAAGCATGCTTCGGAAAACCCTCTCGTCTCAATGCTGGTCAGCGGCAAGTTAAAGTCCTGAGTTCGATTCCCCGCGGTGAACAAAACTCAGATAGCCTATTGTTTATCTTTTTGCTAATCTCTCTGTCACACACACACAAATCACTGAACATGCGTGTAATAAGATTTACAAGTCTGTTTTCTTTGTTTAAAGTAATTGCTGGGACACTATCTATTGTTGTTTGAATGTGCGCAGTTTGAACTGGTATTCAGTCTTTATCGAACTCTACATACAAACACTTCCTTTAGTAAAACGTAGTGTAATAGTTTACATGTTGTCGCGTGAGAACAGGTAATAATAAAATACTATTACGTAGGTTTTACACAAGGGCTATCTGCGCTAACCGTCCCTAATTTAGCAGCGTAAGACTAAAGGGAAGACAGCTAGTCATCATTACCCACCGCCAACTCTTGGACTACTCTTTTACTAACGAATAGTGGGATTGACCGCGAAATTATAACCCCACCACAGCTGAAAGATTTGAAGATTCGAACTCACGACCGTCGGATTACGAATAGAGTGCCTTAACCACTTCTCTATGGACTAGTTTTATTTTGCAGCTGCTTGAGATAAGTGGGCCTGCGTTAGCTGAATTGGAAAGTCATTATGGCTGTTTTTTAAGCGAAGTCAAAGGGGTAGATTTTTTTTTATATAAATAACGAAATGGATCAGTGTTTTGGAAGTTATAGCCTGCGACAACAAACAAACAAAGAGTAAAATAGTTTATTTATTTAATAATTGTTGTTAAGTGTCACTACTTTTTAAATCCCGAGTTCTAACGACAAAGGACCCTAAATGAAGATTTTACTTTTACACGCACCAGGAGCGGCCTAGTCATCAGTCGATCTTTAAAGAAAAAACATAGTCCGTTCTTTGGAACCATGAGAGAGCAAGAACTAAATCCCATTATTTTGAAAGATAAGAGTTGGCGGGTAAGCGTTGTTGACTTTTGCCCTTTCATCTGATCTGTCAATTCAACATTACGGACAACCACAAAATTTTTATGACGATGCACATTATCAAGCCATCTTTCTAAATATGTTTTTAGGGTTAAAATACTTAAACATTTCTTTTTTCTCGATGAAATTTTATTTTAATTGACAGGTGAAAACATCTAAAACTATCTGACTTGTCATTCATTAACTAGTATGCAACTGTTTGTTTGGAATTAAGCACAAAGCTACACAGTGAGATGTTTATGCTTTGCCCACCTCGGGTACTGAAACCCAGTTTCTAGCGGTGTGAGTCCGCAGACAATATCGCTGTGTCACTATGGGGAAGGTCCGACATGGCCAGATGTTAAAGACACTCGACTCCTAATCCGATAGTCACTGATCGAATCCCCGTCGCACCAAACATGCTTTCTCTTTCAGCCATAGGGGCTTTATAATGCGACGATCAATCCTACTATTCATTGGCAAAAGAGTAGCCCAAGAGTTGGCAGTGGGTGGTAGTTACCTTCACTCTCGTCGTACAGTTAAATAAGTGATGGTTAGCGCAGATATTCCTCGAGTAACTTTGCGCGAAATTCATAAACAAACAAATACTGTGGGGGCTTTAATGATCTGTTACATAGCCTTTATGATTTAATTTAATCTTGGTGATTCTGAATAACTTCTTTAACTACAATAGAAAAGTTTGCTATTTTATTGTTTCATCTTTTTTCGAATAGTCTCGAAAGGACTTTTATTTCCAAACTATAATAAGATCAAATTGCCCGGATGAACTTCATCTCATCTCATCGAGGTCAGTTTACTAAATGTCATGAATACGATACGGGAGCAGGCACACTGATGGAGATCACGTGGTGTTGCTCTGCTGGGTACTGTCTAATTCACATACGCGACAAATAAGAGCTGTACAAGTCAGGTAAAAGTAAAATTCTTGCCAAGAAGACACAAATAAAGAGATAATTCACCAGCGTATTGAAACAAAGCAGATCACTGTGAGATAGTCATGGAAAAAAGGGAAATAAAGGTTTAGTTTTGGAATCAAACTATCGCTATTTTTGACCCACAGCCTAGATTTTCTCGCGACTTTTATTCATGTTTTGAAAAGTGCGAGGAGATAAAATTAAAACCTTTTGCCACTTATCATAACTCGAATAAAATAATTTCGTAATGTTTCTATTTAAGTATAAAGCCACATCGCGGGTATCGCAACTCAAAATTTAGCGATATGTTCTTAGACATACAGCAGAACCATTAAGACAGGGGAGTAATGTTTCATAGAAGATAAACTGAAACTTTGTGAACTGATGTAAGAAGTTATGATTGTTTGTTGATTTTGAATTTCGCGCAAAGCTACACTAGGATTATCCGCGCTAGTCGTCCCTACTTTAGCAGTGGGCCTAGCATGGCCAGGAAATTAATGCGCTCGACTCGCAATCTGAGGGGCGTAAGATCCAATCCCCGTCATACTAAACATGCTCGCCCTTTCAGTCGTGGGGGCACTATAATGTGACGGTCAATTCCACAGTTCGTTGCTAAAAGAGTAGCCCAAGAGTTGGCTGTGGGTGGTGATGACTTGCTGCCTTCCCTCTAGTCTTACACTATTAAATTAGAGACGGCTAGTGCAGGTAGCCCTCGTATAGCTTTGCGCGAAATTGAAAACAAACCAAACCAAATGTATAGATAGATACACGTGCAATGTGTGAATGTTAGTCCATATTCTTCTCAAACGCGTGTTTATTTGTATAGGAGGGTACACAGACTGATTTCAGTTACTCCACCACGTGGTTGTATATGCACGTGACACATCTATTACGATATCCAAGGAAGCTGAATAAATGTGGTTTTGGTTGTAGTTACAGAACACATCTTTAATAAACGTGGTGTTGGTTGTAGTTTCAGGACATAACTTTAATAAACGTGGTGTTGGTTGTCGTTACAGGACATATCTTTAATAAACGTGGTGTTGGTTGTAGTTTCAGGACATAACTTTAATAAACGTGGTGTTGGTTGTCGTTACAGGACATATCTTTTATCACTGTGTCACTTGTATATCAACCTTGTGTGAATTAAGAGCAGAGAGAGAGAGAAAGGATGTTCCGGAGTCTTTTGACCTGAAAGATTACATTTTTAGCGTTACGTTCCTGTTTCTTTGGTCTGCACTGTTTCGTGCCGAATGTTCTTCCGCATGCTTTGTGTCGTAAAACACGTGCATGTCTTCTCATTAGGGCACTTTTTAAAACACTTCAAAAGGAACTCCTCCTCTTTCTGCACTTGCTTCTCCGAATAACCGAGTAAAGTGTCGCGTTCTGAACTCAGTTCACTGTCAACACACCCTTAAGAGGAAAGAAGAACTCTGACATCATTACATTCTCCCTTTTTTAATGAAATTAATCCGCGAAGAGTGAAGAAAACATTATTTACATTAATACTTTTCAGATTTAAGATCTGACTTTCCACGTTTAATAGTTTAGAGATTTATGTACCTAGATAAAACAAAACAAAACACGTTATTAATAGAAGACGTACACAAGGAGTGGCAGGATTTCTCTGTTTGAAGTTTAAGCACAAAGCTACACAAGTGGGCTAACTGTAGCGAAACCCGGACATTGTATGTCCGAAGACGTACCGCTGTGCCACTGATTGGGAGCGAAATGGCAAGGAAAACACTAGTTCTGATGTCTTGCTAACGGTACAGGTCAGTATCATGAAGTAAAACTACATCATTCTTCACCACAGAAACTTTAACAAAGCGTTAAAAGAATTGTATTATAGCGTATCATTTAACCTACACGGCTGAGCGTAGCAGAGTGTATAACGGTTTAACGTATTGGGCTGTATCCTGGAGAAGGGGGGTCGAACATTCGTGCCGCGATGGCCCGCTTTCACTTGTGGGTACGTTATAAGCGCAACAATCAATCTCGTTATTTTGTTCATGACCAGTCAAAGCCCTTGTGGCAGCAAATGATATATAGTTATTACGTCCTATTAGGTCAGTAGTTCGAAATTAGCGACAACCAAACATAAGAGTGTTGTGTGGAAAATACTAACTATACAGTTTGCAAAAGTAGAAATAATATTATTTAATTTAAAATATAAATTAATAAACGTGTTTTTTTCTGATTTTTTATCACTGGTATTTACGAGTTTACCTCCTTCAAAAAAAATATTTTCCCACTGATATTCAGCTGTAAGTTTGACATTGTCTGTTTTTGAATTTCACGCAAAGCTGCACGAAGGGTATCTATGCTAATCGTTCCTAATTCCAGTGTAAGATTAGAGGAAAGGCAGCTAGTCATCACCACTCACCGCCAACTCTTGGGCTACTCTTTTAAGAACGAATAATAGGGTTAACCGTCACATTATAACACCAACACGGCTGAAAGGGCGGGTATGTTTGGTGTGATGGGATTCGAACCCGCGACCCTCAGCTTACGAGTCGAGTGGCTCGAGGCGGGCCATACATGGTCCTGAAGAAAACTCCCCCAAAAAAGGAAATTATTGTAATTGATAGAGCTAGTCACAAGTCCCTCAAACAAATTCTAACTAAACCAGCTGTATTAAAATGCTATTGTAAATATTTTGTTACTTTTTTAACCACAGTTTTACTTTCTTTTTAATCAGTGTTATTTCTTTCTAAAATACAAAGTACCTTTTTTACTCATTAAAATTAAGGAAAATCGCGCTCTCATAAGCGAGAACAAAAAAACTGCATTTAGATAATCAGAATGCCCAGCTTTTTCTTTAACTAAGTACATTTTAGTTTGTTACATCTGGGACTGACTGACGGACCGTGGACGGCTCGCGCTGTATTTATAGTTAAGAAGAACCGTGAGAAGAGACATTTTTAGAAACATTGGACGGGAAATCAGCATACTTTTCGGGTGTGGATGGCCAACTAAGCTTATGATGGTCTAAAAATAATAATTTTACCGTTTAGTGGAGTGAATACAGTTAGGGTTGCGTTTTGCATTACAATAGAATGAAATCATTTGTGATCAAACACACACAGAACTTATCTACATTTTATTGTAAATTTTGTGCTATAAACTAGTAGTCCAAATGTTATAAACGTGTGCTAATTCTGGTTACATGTAGCAACAGCCACTTCATAAAAGGTTATACCAGTTTGGTGCTGTGTCTGTGCTAATTAGTTATGACAGAACATGCTCATCTCGTGAGTTAACATAGTTGGTATGAGTTGAGGGCTCTCTACGTTTAATGTTTTGTTTAGAATAGCTAAATTAGAAGATGATCCTTGGATGATTGGATACTGCATTTTAACTCTGATTTGATTTGAAAGTACGGAATAAATAGTTTTTTGTTTTTTTTTCTTTGCAGACGTGTTTGGAAAGTTTTCTTTCTATTCAATGGCTAGTTGGTAGCAACGATTCTTTTTGCTGTCTACGTTAGCCAGTTATAATTTATCGGGTATCCATTAAGTAACGTCCGACTTTAGGTTCAGAAAATTAGAATGGATTTCAAAAGCTTTTAATGCTATTTAATAACAATGTATTTTCCATTGTTATTAATTACTTCCTGTCAACGATTCACAAGCTTCTGAATGCCACTTCTAGAAAATTCTTGGGGTTTGGAGAAAAAGAATGTACAGAGAGAAGTTTTGACATCATGTGTTCCAAGTTCTTTTCCATCAAGATAGTTCTGCAAATTTTGGAATAGATGATAATAAGATGGGGCAAGGTTTGGAGAATAAGGACAATGTGGAAGGTTTTCTCAGTCTAGTTCATCAATCTTTACAGATGTGATCCTTGCTGTATGGGGCTGTACATTATCCTGGTGTAACACAACACCTTTATGATTGATCAAAGCAGGCCACTTTTCTTTCAGTGCAGCATTCAAGTGTTCTAACTGTTGAAAATAGAAGTCTGATGTAATCGTTACATTGAGTGGCAGCAACTTAAAGTAGATCACATCAACAATATTCCACCAAACGCTTAACGAGACGTTCCTCGGGTGGAGGTCCATTTTATGCTGTGCACTGTTACCTGCACTGATCCATTGTCTGTGCCGCTTAACATATTTATAATATATTCATTTTTCATGTCCAGTCACTAACAAGTCCAAAAAAGGTGAGTTACGTTCACGAGAGTGTAAAGAAGTGCAAAAGTCCACACTTGCTTTGAGGTTGGCTTATGTCAAATCATGGAGGACCCAGTCTTCCAAGTTTTGACACCTTTTCGAGCTGTTGCAGGTAACAGTAAATTGTTGAATGGATTTAATTAAGCTTCTGTGCTAGTTCTTCAACTGTTATAGCACAATCTTCATAAAGTGCAGCCAGAAGCAAGTCATCATTAAATTCAACAGAACGACCTGAACGTAGCGCATCATTTCAGTTGTAGTCACCTGATCTGAACTTCTGAAACCACGTTCGACATTTTCTTTCATTGAGAGACTGCACCATAAACACCTTGAATGTTTCGTGTAGTTTCTGCTGCACTATTGCCTTTTTAAAACTTTTAAAGCATTATATGCCCAATGTGCTCCTTAGACACATTTATCTTCATAAGGGTTTATTTGATTAATGATCTGAAAAAGTGGAGTTGGGTTAGTTTCTTTCATTTGTCTGAACATTTATATACACGTCCTACTACATATTTTAATCCTGAAAGCCTTCTTAAAAGTGTGAAATGATTATGCATTTTCTGCATTACACTTTCGGACATTACTTATGGGATGACCTGATATAATTCTGAAATGACAAAACAGAAGGAAAGCAGCTGGACAACGACACCCATCGCCATCTCTTGGGTTTTCCTTTAACAAGAAATAGTGTGGATAGACCATCAAATTAGAACACTTCACAAAGTTAAAACCAAGCACGTTTGAAGACTGGTTTCGATTCCACCTCCAGCAGATTTCTCTAACATAAGGCCATGTTAAATATCAAGAATAAATCGAGGCTGACCAGTAGGCAAAGTGAATAACACTCGTACACATTGTCATGTTCTGTTTATCAGTAATGTATTTATCTTCCTTTGCTGTCCGTATTCAGTTTATTCTCCACATAACACTTTCTGAATATCTTGTTTTATGGAAGAATTTGGATACGTGCTATAAAGCGTTCTATCTAAACACCACAAATGTAGTTTCAAGTTTCGATTTTTCAAGATGGCTTAATAACAAGACTCAATTATCCAAGCAAAATCCTTCCGTGATAAGTAATATTAAAGACTATATTATATTGTCTTTACTTGGAACTGGGAATAAAGTCAAATAACAATTTGAATCGCTGAAAATATACAAATAACGACAAGAACAACCACACACACAATATTTATTTGTGTAAGGTGAGGCATAATACTGAATGATGCACAGATTTAAAATTTGCCATTTGTGCAACTAATTATTTGATCGTTATTCGTCAAAATTCACGAGGTGAAGAAATTAGTTATTAGCGTTACAACAGTATAGAAATAAATTAGCTAAGTGCTTAATTAAGCAATACATAAAATTAACAAATACGGTTAAAATCGGCTATATTTACACTCATATCTCACCGTCATGTTGCGCAAGATGTCAGTGAGTAGTCCCGATAGGCGCCGTCTTTTGAACCTACGACCTAATGGTGATAATTGAATTTCTTATAAAACAGTAGGTTGTGTTTTGTTTGTTTGTTTTGGAATTTCGCACAAAGCATGTTTGGTGCGACTGGGATGCGAACCCGCGACCCTCAGATTACGAGACGCGCGCCTTAACACGAATAGGTTGTGTATTAATTAATCTATTTTTACTTTTCTTAATTATTTTATAATTATTATTACATATAATATTTTAATATCTAGTTCTAAGTGTAAATAAAACGGCTTGCAGGTGATAATTAAACTTAATACAGTTGTTCCATTTTGTCATATTTCCATGTGGTAATGCATTGAACACTTAACAAAAAGGTATATTAATGCACTATCTAATATATCGGCTTAACTCCAGAGCATACAAACTTAAGCCTAATTTACTGCTGATGATTTAATGCACAATCAAAACTGAATAAACTGATACAAATTGACTATTGTATTCTAAAAATAACTCGAATTTAATTAAATATTTATGAGAAATTAAGAAGAATATTAGCTAGGTCTTAAAAAGCAGAAAAACAGAGAGAGTTTGGCCTTCAGCTGTCTTTGCTTTTTAATGCCCCCTTCAACATTCCAATGCTGGTCCGTAAGTAAATATTTCCTACTGAAACTCATTTTGCTTCTTAAATTACATTTCATTTCTTTCTGTTTTAAACATTCTTTCTATGACCGAAATGAGAAACTTTAAACCCCATCTATAAAAAAAGAAAAACATAAATATCTTAAGTTTGCTATCTACTTTTTTGGTTGTTGTTTAGAATTAAGCACAGCTTTGTGCAGCTTTGCACAATGGGCTATCTTTGCTCTGCCCATCACGGGTATCGAAACCCGGATTTTAGCGTGTAAGTCCACAGACATACCGCTGAGCCACTGGGGGCATTGCTATCTACAGCCATGTGGTAACCAGTCTCATAAAGTTGCAGAGCAGGAATATCTCTTCTCTGAAAGGTTTGTTCTTTCCACATAAAATTATATAGCAGAAACAAAATCAGGCCCAGCATAGCCAGGTGGTTAATTACTCGACTCGTAATCTGAGGGTCGCGGGTTCAAATGCTCGTTACCCCAACCATACTCACCCTTTCAGCCGTGGGAGCGTTATAATGTGACGGCTATCTCACTATTAGCTACTAACAGAGTATCCTAGTAATTGGCAGTGGATGGCGATGTCTAAATGCCTTCCTTTTAGTCTTACACTGCTAAATTAGGGACGGCCCGCGCACGTAGTCCTTGTGTAGCTTTGTGCGAAATTTAAAACAAACAAACAAACAGGAATAAAATCCCGTGTGTAAACAATCTGGACAACCTTATCCTGACAAAAAGCTCACTATAATTATTTCAAACAGCTATTTTTTCTGTTTGTTTGTTTGTTTTGACATAGTAAACCACACATATCCCGCTAGGGGGCTTCACGGATAATTACTCTTCAGGAAATTACGATAGATTAGAAAGATTCACAATGCGTTCTTTGTAGTGATCTTTCATTTTCCAGTGCTGGGTAGGACAGAGGAAGTAGAAAACTACAATTAGTAAGAAATGTGTTGGGTTTCTAGATTTCAAATTATGATCAGAACGACTCCTAGAACGATAAGCCTGTTGAAGTTTATAACAGAAAAGAATGAACTCAATGTGAGAGTTATGACAAAACACATATATTGTGATTGGTCATTTTCACGTGAATTTTATAATTAAATAAGTCGATATTGTTGTTTTTAATTCGTTATCAGATGATAACAAAAATATGGGTATGATTTATTTTGAAGTTTAATTCAAGGGAACAATTATTTTGCTTATTTGAAGTGAAACGCAAACTCACACAATGGATTATCTGTGCCCTGCTCACCACGAACATCGAAATTCGGTTTCCAGCGTTTTAAGTACATGTTGCTGTGTTTTCTGGGGTGGGGTCTTGGAAACGAAGAGATTACGTGCTGTAATTTCAGTTACGTGTGTAAGAATAACTCTGAAGACTAAAGGTCTTGCACTCAAGTTCTGAAAGCTCCTCTTCTCAGTCACAAACACTCCCAACAACTGCGAAAGGAGACGCACGATTTCACTTTTTTGCTGCGTGTTACTGTAAATAAAATGATACATCTTTAAAATGAAACGAACATGGGAGCTTGGATGTATTTATAGTGAAGAATAGGTGAAGTATTCTGTTACTATGGAATAATTCAATGTTTAGTTTTAGATTTTAAAAGTGTTTATAAGACAGACTGGACAATTAAAAGAAGTATATGTTTGTTTTTTATATCTATATCAGAGGTTATCCAATAGTTTCTTTTAACTCTTCACCCATAGATGTCTTTTCTCATTATGCTTGAGAAGTGTCCCCCCACCTAAGTTAGGTCAATGAATTCCCATCGTTTTATTTTTTTTTCTGAACATTATTGTGTTATTTCAGAGAACTCGAAGCAATAACGAAGTGAACAAAACTGATAAAACTAACTGCTAAATTACACAAAGCTTAGATCATTTCTCACTTCTGACTGGAATGTCTGAATATATCACAGTGTTTCTGTTTAGAATGTCTACGGCTATCAAAGGTTTTTGGAACGTCTGGATTTGTTGCAGCGTTTCTGATTAGAATTTTTCGGTTTCTCAGAGTGTTTCTGATTGGAATGTTTGGGTTTGTCACAGGGTTTCTTATTAGAATCTTTGGGTTTGTCACAGTGTTTCTTATTGGAATGTCTGGGTTTGTCACAGCGTTTCTTATTAAAATATTTTGGTTTGCCACAGATTTTTTGATCAAAACGTCTGGGTTTGTTGAAGTGTTTCTGAATAGAACGTCTGGGTTTGTCACAGTGTTTTTTATTGGAATGTTTTGGTTTGTCACACGGTTTCTTATTAGAATATTTGGGTTTGTCACAGTGTTTCTTTTTAAAATGTTTTGGTTTATAATATAGTTTCTGATTAGAACGTCTGGGTTTGTCGCAGTATTTCTGATTGGAATGTTTGGGTTTGTCACAGTGTTTCTTATTAAAATGTCTACCCCTGAATTCAAAACTGGTTTGTCAATTCAGAAAGAGTAATAAAAGTTATCCATGTGCTGATATTTTCCATATTCACTTTACAAGTAATTCCAGCAACTTATACCCTCATCTTTACGGCATATTTTTGGATAGGGGGTTGGAATTCGAGAAAAACAAATAACGGTCACTAAATGTTAGTTACAACTAATACTAATGTAAAAGCATCACCAGTCTTTCTCGTCTTTAAATATTCGTATTTCTTTTACAGCTGACGTTAGCTTTAATTTGGATACATATTCTATTAGATGTCGAATCTTTGTCTTCTGGTTTGCGCACATCGTCGTCGCTATTTTCGAAATCCGGTTTCTAGTGCTCTCAGTCTGTTACTAGGGGGCCATGACGAAGTGAGTTAAGTTGTATGAAATTTACTCTATCTCACTGTCTGCTTCTTCAGATTTAATATTATTACACTGTGATACAGAGTGTACATTCTACATTCTTTCGTCGCGTAGCTAGCAATCTAATATGTGTGAACGCATACACGGTAAACCCTGGTGCAGAGTCTAGGGGTCAAGTCGTTATAATCAGTGATATACAGAAATAAAATATGAATGAATGAATTGCGTATATGTTTTTGTATTTCTTCATATGATATGTTCATGGAATGAATATAAATTATATATATATTTAAAACATTTGATAATTATGTAAAACTTAAGCATACATGACAGATATATTGTTCTGTAAAAAAACATACGAGAACAAAGTGCAAACATTTCAAGGATACAGGCGTTTAATTTGCT
Organism: Carcinoscorpius rotundicauda; assembly: GCA_011833715.1. NCBI lineage: Eukaryota > Metazoa > Arthropoda > Merostomata > Xiphosura > Limulidae > Carcinoscorpius > Carcinoscorpius rotundicauda. Next base: position 3,761,706 of record CM022403.1, on the reverse strand, counting down.
TAGACCAGTGCATTTTTATACCATTTAAATGAATAATACTTGCACTATTTAATGTTCTAGTATTTTCTCAAACAATTCAACAAACACCTTCGACACACGTGGTGAGCACAGCACAAAGAGCTCATTGGTACCCTTATAATTAACAAACAAACGATTCTTTCCGACTTTTTATTGCGTATGCTTGGTGTGTATAATAAAATAATGAACAGGTAAAAATAAACGTCACGTTGAAAATGCCAGGAAGTAGTCATACAACTCATAATGTCATCAGTAATAGAGATTCCAAGCACATGCAGAAATCTGATTATTAAACCTGCTTAACGTCTATCACGAACCTAACAAGCACTTTGCCCCGATGAAGGTCAAGTGGGCTGAACATTTTTGCTTCTTTACGATGTTTCAAATGCTATCATGTACCATAATTTTTCATTTTTTAACTCTTGCCGAAGACGCAATATCACCCACGCGAGTCATGAAAGATTAGTAGGGGGTACTTTGAATTAAAAAAAAGAAGGCCGAATAGTGAAGGAACAGGGCTCATATTCGGAACAATAACAGTGGATCTACGCACCTGCAAAATTTTGATATATTTTTCTTTATTGATGGTTTGTCGTTTAATAAATGACGTTAATCAAGGTATATTAAGTATCTCGGGCCCGACATGGCCAAGTGTGTTAAGGCGTTCGACTCGTAATGCGAGGGTCACGGTCGCACCAAACATGCTCGTCCTTTCAGCCGTAAGGACGTTATAATGTGACGTTCATACAGTGTTACTTTCGTATCGAATATTAGGCTTAACTAATGTTAGGCCTGAAACACGTGGGCTTACAGGTATTGGTGCTTGCGATTGGAATTCTTTGGTGTTATTCTAGATATCCTGTATTTAATGAATCACTGTAGCAATGAAAATATTAGTTTGAACAAATGTTTTACGGGTATCTAAGAGCGTTATAGAATATGAACCAATATGATGATGCAAAGACGTTGCTAAGTGTTGGTACAAAGGCCCTGTGTTCCGATTCTATTTCACAGTATTTTAAATATCTCCAGTTTATATCTTGAAAGTTCAGAATAAAAAACTGTTATCAATGACATAGTGAAACAGTGAAAATTTCATCACCTATGGGCTCGAGCCACAAATATTTTAAACACCTAGCGACACTTTTGTTGGCACTTGTCATAAGACTATAAACCACTCTCTTTATGTGTATCACAAAGTTATGAACCACATGACTAGTTCTGAAACGTTTTGGTCCGAATCTCCGGATTTCTTTTTCTTTTTCTCTAGACAGACCACAATACGATCTATACGTTACGCTACCCCTAATTTTCCAGAATTATGCAAACATTTCACGAACCACCTGCAGGAAAAACGGGGTTTGAAAATTGAGTTTTTCTTCGAGCACGTCATAAGATGTGATGAAATACACACCTTATTTAAATGATGATTGTGTATATGTACGTGTGTTCATCACTCAGAGGAACCGGCTGTTTCTGTGGTAACTAAAAATCCTCCGACAGTTTACACAAATAATTTTATTTTAGGGTTGTTGTTCAACAAGGAGGAACTAAAACAACGTGTTTTTTAACTCTTGGTTTTAGATTTTAAGATCCTAATAGCTAATCAGTTATTACCTTCCACGAAAAGGATATGATATTAGCACCAAATACGTCATTAGAGATTTAAAACCTTGTTTACTTCATCAACGAGAACCTAGTGTTGGTGTATAATAAACACGACTAGAAGAGAATGTAAGCAAGGAAAGCTGATTGGATAACACAGCTTGTAGAAAAATGTATACGTATTTTTTTAGTTTCGTGCTTTAATGTATCACCTAATTCCACATCACGCGACCCAGCATGGCCAGAGGGTTAAAGGTACTTGACTCGTAATCAAAGAGTCAGGAGTTCGAATTCCCGTCACACCAAACATGCTCGCCCTTTCAGCCGTGGGGGCGTTATAATGTGACGGTCAATCCTACTATTCGTTGGTAAAAGTGTAGCCCAAGTGTTGGTGGTGGACGGTGATGACTAGCTGCCTTCCTTCTGGTCTTACACTGCTAAATTAGGGACGGCTAGTGCAGATAGCCCCCCTGTAGTTTTGCGCGAAATTAAAAACAAACAAACAATGAGCACACGCACGTAAGCTTTATATAAATGGATCACTTTTAATGACTGCTACATCTGCTAAATTTCTAGGTCTAAATACGATTCAAAATTAACGTGGTTACCGCACAATAAAAATATAATGAAACGAATCTGGAAAAGAGCAAACTATGCAAGAAGTCTTTCAGGTAAAAACCAAGGAACATCTCCAGGCAATATACTCAAAATCTACAAAACGTACATTAGACCCGTAATAGAATATGCATCACCAGCCTGGATTAACATAGCACCCACACACTTACAGAAACTTCAACGAATACAAAATTCAGTTCTAACTTTGGGATATAAAGTACCACGAAGCACATCATCCACATCCATGAACAAGTATGCAAACAAAGACACAATATCTGAAAGACTCTTGCATAATTCTCTAAAATATTTCAATAAGAATTGGCATAAGAATAACTTAATGTGTAATCTGGACAGATACCACGTACATGATGTAAATAGTCCTAAATACCTCTCCCCTTTTAACTTGTATTTAAGAAATGTTACACAAGCTGGCCATCTTTCACTAGACAATTTTTTTTAATTATCATTATTTTTATTTTTCTTATTTATTTTTCTATTGTTACTACAAGTAGTAGTAGCATTTTCTCCATGGAGAAAACAATATAAGAAGAAAAAGTAGAAAAGTACAAAAACATAAAGAAAAAAAATTACAAAAAAATAGCTAAAATAGGAAAAAAAAAAACTTATGCGTCCATGCATGGACTGTGCCCTGAAATGGGCCTGAGTACGATGTTATACTTTTGCTCAGGTCCTAAGCTTTAAAAACAACAACAACAAAAACCCTAACGACAGACGCTATCAACGTTCGGGAGGGAGGAAGAGGTCTAATGTACCTGACCCTCCTGGGTATTTAACATACATACCCTAATACCCACATGGAGAAACTCGAACACACGCACGTGGATTGTGACAGCAATGCCCCTTATTGTCAAAACATCTTCGTTAGGTTCAATACATAAACACATAGAACTGCTATCACATATCTGTTCTAGTGCGAGTACAAAATATTTCAAAGATAAATATATGAGTGACGTCTTACTTCCATTCTAAACAGACACATATCATAAACGTACAAGGTTTTGTTTGTTTTCGAAATTCGCGCAAAGCTACACGAAGACTGTGTGCGCCAGCCGTCCCTATTTTAGCAGTGTAAGGCTAGAAGAAAAGCATCAAGTCATCAATCACCATTCACCGCCACTTCCTGGGCTTCTCTTTTACCAAAGAAAAATGGGATTGACCGTCACATTATATGGCCCCCATTGCTGAAAGAGCAAACATGTTTGGTATGACGGGGATTCAAACCCGCGACTCTCAGATTATAAGTAAAATGTCTCAACCACCTGGTTAAACTGAAAGGAGTAAATAGCTAATAGCTCATCAACTTTACAATTCCTATTAATTGTACCAATCGAAATATCACTTCGGGCGGTCCTATAATAAAAAAAAACATTAAAATAAGTCAACTCGTGTTAAACGTGTAATGGTAGATAAAGGTAAACCTTGGGATTTAAAAAAAAACACTGTAGAAACTGGAAGTGTAACTGAAGGCGATATAAAAGCAAGTTTGGAAACTGGCGTGTTAATGTTTTAAAATTGTAGCGTACAGGCAAATGAAAAGAGTCCCATCCTCCACCTTTATTTCTTTTATTATTCTCTAACTATGTTGGTAACACCTTCCGCCCTGAAATTAACTTAATTTGATCAGGATTGTTTGAACATAAATTGCACGCAAAATTAAAGTCTTTGTTCATATAATATTTTTTTCGTTTTCAGGTTTTGGACTTAATTGTTATGCTCTAGAAATAGCAAGTAAAGAAAAATGGGAGGTTCTCCTCCATTTTTTTTAAGTACACTAAAATTAATAGGTCACTGTTCTGGGTTGGCAGCATCCCCTCGAGACCATTATGGTCCGAGTTGTTTTTTTAAACGGCATACAATAACAATGTCTTAATTTTAAAAGTTGGTATAATCATTAACGTCTTTATATTTGTTACAAAGTCGACCACACATAAGACGTTTTATATCTCAAGCATGTATGTTCCTTGGAGGGGCCCCGGAATGGCCAGGTAGGTGGTTAAAGCACTCACTCGACTCGTTAGCTGAGGGCCGGGAATTCGAATTCCCGTCACACCAAACATGCTCGTTCTTTTAGCCGTTGAGACCTTATAATGGGACGAGTCAATCCCATTATTTGTTGGTACAAAAGTAGCCTGAAGTTGACGGTGGGTGGTGATGACTAGCTGCCTCCCCTCTAGTCTTACACTGATAAATTAGGGATGCCTCGTGTAGTTTTGCGCGAAATTCAAAAACAATCGTTGGAGGAACAACGCTAGGCCTACAGACTTACAACGTTAAGGGACAAAAAGGAAGCAAGCACGTACGTCATAAATATTTTTTTAAATTTTTATTTAAAAAATAAATTTTCGATTAGAAAATTTCGATGTTTTTCTATTAAAATAAGCATAAGTTTGCAACTGGCAAAATAAATCGTGACGAATAACTGCAGGGTAACAATAACAAAACATTTTTTTTCAAGTTATGTTTTACACATGTGAACATGGACCCCATGTTCACTAGTGTATGTCAGCATACATCCGAACTTAATAAATATTTATACTCTTAAAGAGTATGCGTCTCTATATCAAACAATATTACCTGTTAAACACTTTTATCGATACGTCAAAGGCAGTGAAAACGAAAGATATGAAAAACGTAGTCATAGAAGAGGATAAACAACTCAAGGGGCTGAGAATTCGTTAGATTAGCGGACATAGAATCATGACCTTGAAACACGAGTGACCTTATCCCTAACATACTGTACCCCATGAACTAATTGAAGTTTACCATCTCTTTGGTACGCCGCAATACACAGGTATTTTTTTAAAACTATCCAATCTGCTGTCCTAGTCGGGGGAGGGTAGAATTTTACTTTTTCCTAAATATAAGGCCTAAAAATGAGAGCAAACTCGTAGGAATTAATTAATTAACGAGGCAAAGCAAACTGGTAACAGGGAGGGGTGATTCTAATTGAAAAAAAAAACATATCTTTTTTTTGTGTTTAATCGCAGGCTCTCCCTACCTGACCTACTTACCATTAAAGTTATTTTAATTCACCTACAAATATTTATTTTTACCTGATGCTTATCTCTTTGTGTTTTTCTTATAGCAAAGCCACATCGGGCTATCTGCTCATCTCTACATGATCCTAAGTGTTGTAGGCAATATTATTCGATGGATAAGTAGTCTAGATGTTGAAGTTAGTATATTTAGAAGAAGAGGGCCTGGTATGGCCTGACGGTCACTGCTTAGACTCACAATCTGTCGCTAAACATACTCGCTTTTTCAGCCTTGGGGACGTTATATGTCACGGTTAATCCCATTAATCGTTGAAATAAGAATAACCAAAGAGACGGCGGCAAGTGGTGTTGAATAGCTGCCTTCCCTTGTCTCTTTCACTGTTAAATTATGTGATGTGTATTACCGGATCAGATCTACCAGAGAATTACCTATGATGCCTCAGCACTTAATTTTACAATGTCTATAATTCACGTCGTTGTGACACGGTTACGTAACGATCTAAAATACACAGCAAGTATAGATATTTGTGTAATTTGATTATACTGTCATGTGAGACAATTAAGTTTTGACTCTAGGTTTGTTGATTTTACGGTAAATAAAAAGCTCCATAATGGGTAAGCTACGCTGTGTCCGCCATATAGAATCGAACCCTGGATTTTAACGTTGTAAGTCCTTAGATTTACTTTTGTCCCTCTGGACGACAAGACTCTGAAAAACGTGACAGTACATACTCCGGAATATGTCGAGCGGACGACAAGGCGCCTTTGAATCTCATTAAAGTTTTATTAGCTACATACTAGTTTAATAATTCTAGGTTGTATGACGCGAAACTACAAAGTACAGGATCGTTTTTATACGGTTTATTGATGTCGGAACTCCATGATGTATCATACTGAATAGTTTTATGTTTTGTTTTACACAACAGTCAGCGTAAAAAACAACAAAAAACAACTAACCAAAGCATTGAATTAATCAAATATTATTCGTGACAAATGCAGAGGAGCAGAGCCCCTAGCAGTAATTAATGGAACTAATTGACGATGTTCTTTAAATATGGCACGGCATGGCCAGGTGGATAGTCCACTTGACTCGTAATCTGAATGAATCCAATCCCCGTCTCACCAAACATGCTTGCCCTTTCAGCTGTGGGAGCGTTATAACATTACGATCGATTGCACCATTCTTTGGTAAGAAAATAGCCCCAGAGTTGGCTGAGGGTGGTGATGACTAGCTGCCTTCTCCATGTCTTACACTGCTAAGTTAGGGACGACTAGCGCAGATAGCCCTAACGTAGCTTTGTGCAAAATCCTAACCAAAACGAAACGAATCTTATTTGTTCACTCGCGATTTCGTTTGCTGTTTACCTTCGCACATTTTTAAATGTAGAACGTGAAGTCGTCTTTTTTGTAAGATTTTACACTGTGGTATAACTTATATACGTATTTATGGAATACGTAAAACCAGAAGCATACCTTTAACGATGTAACAGCTGTGTTTCAAAGTGAATGTGTAAATGCAAAAAACAGAATATCAAGGATTAAGAATAAGCTATTTCCGTCTCGTGACAAGTTGCTTTCTTTTTTATGAATATCAGTTTAGTTTGTTTATTTTGAATTTTGCTAACTGCGCTTGCCGTCACTAATTTAGCACTAGTAAGACTGCTAAGAGAGCAACTAGTCATCATCACCCTCAACCAACTCGACTGATACATTATAACGCCCCCACGGCTAAAAGTGGCAAGCACGTTTGATACGATGGGGATTCGAACTCGCGACCATCGGATTACGAGTCAAAGACTTTAGCTACTAGGCCATGGATATTAGGCATTAAGAAGTTATTCTCGAGCTAGTCCAAAAAGTGTAATGTCATGCGCACTAGTCAAACAGCAATTTAAGCTCTTTCCATCTTGAATGGAATTCCCAATTCGAGATGTCTCGCCTGTCACAAGATGCCTCCTTCTAAAGGTTGATCCCGAAAGCAAATATATTATGACATTTACCTGAGCTTAAACAAAAATCGAGTTATTCATTTGGGAAAAATAATTACCTGTTTTGAAATGTTACGGTGTGGTCTAGACGCATGTCGGACTATGGATTCGAAGGTTCATGGTTCACGTGCTTTTACAGAAAAAAAAATCGAGCTCTACACTCTGGGGCCTTGAGTGTGTCATAAGAGTGAGAGTTAAATCCAGCTATTTGATTAGAATATTCCAAGAGTTGGTGGTGGATGCTCTTGACGAACTACTATATCTCTCGAGCTCATCAGTTCAGTATTTGGGAATCCCAGCACAGTCACAACTTGTATAGCTTTGAGCTAATCCGAACAAACTGAATCCAATGTTTTAGTGTCACCTAAAGACGCAGTATTTACACATCTTTTTTCACATATCATACACAAGACTTAAATAGCTTTTCAAGTAGAGAGCTTGGAAAGATTTCCGACGCTAGGAGGTATCACAAAAAAGTTCAACATGCAATGTCACCAGTAGCTCAGGGATCCAGCGGTAAGCTTAAGGCTTATATATATATATATATATATATTGTTCACGCAATGAAGATAGCCCATTGTGTAATTTTGCCTTTTATCCTGAACTATTAAACCTAATGTGCCTTAGCGATTCTGAGCGAATGTAATTTTAGTTAAGCATGATAATTTGTGTGCTATATAGTTTTCACGGGTCACCAAACATGGATAACAGGAAGACGTGAAGGTTTCTCGTTAAGTATCGTGTTTTAAATTACACGTCTTTTCACATATGAAAACTTTACGTTGTAAACATCCTAGGCGGTCTACTGAAGTTATTAATAGCATGTTTTCATTAGTAAATAGTCAACCTGTTGATGAATCCTGAAAGAGGTATCGCTTAAATACTGAAAAGATAAAAAAGTCAAAATATAACTAGTTTCAGAATTGTTACATTAAGTCGCCAACAGGTAGCGAACTGCAAGATTGCAAGTGAAATTTTCCATAACTTGTTTTCTTCCAAACTAACATTAGGCGCTAAAAGTCAGAAAACCGAAACCCAAAAATAGAAGTGAATTGAATTGCTTTAATTTGGTCAAGTTAGCAGTTTCACTTTAAAACAAATCTTAATAGCATGTACGTAATCCGTTACATTTATTTTCTTCTCAAATAAGAAACTTAATATTCACAATAAATATTTATGTTTGCAACATACAACACTTGTGTGATTTACATCATTTGTTTATCCTACGTTTAATGTATTGTAGAAATTTTCATTTATTCTCTTTATATGCTGTTTTAGCATAAATATATGGTCTAGAAAACCGTTGAAATTGGTTTATTCTAGTTATCTTTGTTTTCCATATCACATAATAGCTACTCTGTCTGAGAGTATATTATGGTAACGTTACACATCAATATTTAAAGAATTAACGACTATGACATACTTTGTTGGCCGAGTGAATAGCATTAATACGTGAGAGACAACAAATGTTATGAAAGGTGTCAAGAGGTGACGCCATCGCAAAGAAATAATGAGGCGTCTTGCTAGATTAGAGCCTTTATTTTTAGAGCTCTATCTGTATATTGTTGTTGTTTTGAATTAAGCACAAAGCTACACAATAGGCTATCTGTGCTCTGCCCACCACGGGTATCGAAACCCGGATTTTAGCGTGCAAGTCCGCAGACATACCGCTGAGCCACTGGGGGGCCTCTATCTGTATATTTTTAGGAGAAAAAGCTGTTGATAGGAGGCAAGCATCTTTGCCTGTTCAAATACATACAATATTTGTTGTGTCCTTAACTGAATTTTAAGTTTTGAAATGGCAAAATCCTCCGAATTCAAGTTCAGAGTATTCTATAAACTTTATTTTCAGCACCTCAGCGGATCTTTAAAAAATTACGAAAAAAATCATTTCACTATAGAAAACCACATTGCTTAATAACAACATTACAATAACTTACCAAGAAATCAGTAGACATGAAGTAGACAGAATGAAAGATTTCACTCCATCAAGGATTGAACCTATACACACAAACCCACATTGTTGTAAGTTTGGTTTATATTATTAATGTTTCCATTGTTGCCCGATGCATTTAAATCATTTGTTTGTTTCAGAATATTCGTACAAAGATACAGAAAGGTCAATATGTGGATAGCTTTCACTAATATTGAACTTCTAAACAGCTAGCTAACACCATCCACCGCCAGTTCTTGAACTACTCTAATCGAACAGTGGATTTGATCGTCACTTATCCACATCCCTAAAGAGTGGAGCAGAATTGTGTAGAAACGAACCGTAAACCCTCCGATTCACAATCCGGAATACCTACCACTAGGCTCTGCTAATTCTTTTGACTGTAAAGATTCTCTGCGATACAGAGGTACGTCTGCGGACTTGCAACGTTAGAAATCGCATCTAGATATCCGTGATAGGCAGAGCACAGCCAGCCAGCCCAATGTATGGCTTTACGCTTAACAACCAGACTTGGGAATCTTTCTGTAGCATTGCGCGAATATCTGAAACGAGCTAAGAGACCATTTAATCGAAATGCTAGAAAATATCTATCAGTTTAAACAAATTTCACTAATCTCAAGGGTAGTTTACCGACTCAACTCTTGCTCAGAGTGCATACTTTTTGTTTGTTTATAACTGAGTTTCAGTTTCAAGTTTAGTGGAAAATGTTTGTATCACATTCACTGGATGTTCAACATATATAAATATTTTTCCAGTAACTCACAAGCATTAGCAAATAGTAAACATGCGCTGATGCCTTAAGGAATGTGTAAAGTGATAAACATAGGAGCCTTGGGAAATAGTGCTGTTTTGACAGGTACGAAGGTTGAATAACCCCCGACCTCAGCTTGGAGCATCTTTTACTTATTAATAAAAGTAGTAACACTGAGTGCTATAACAAGTATTTTGACATGCGCAGAGGGAGAGATAATTCTGTTTAATTGCTGAATATTATACACACTCATATGTGTATGCTAAAACAATAACAAATTTAATCGTTTCTTGCTGAGGGGTATTAAGGAATGGGTGTCACTGTAAACAATTCTAAGAGGTTTAAATGAATTATTGTTACGTTCTCAACTATGTATACTACAATTTCTTTTCCCATAGATATTTCTAATGTACATTTTTATTAAAATAACATTCGTAGTTCTGATAGAGAGGAAATGATTCATGTTTAAGATTTTGAAACAAGAGATATTAAGATTCTTCGCAAATACTCCGTTATGTATAGATTACAGCTAGACCAAAATTAAAGAAAAAACATATTCCTATATTGTTCCAACTCTAATCTCAAGCTAACGTAGTTCTAATAACTTTAGTTTAGGTTTAATATGGTATTCTAAGCCGAATATTGCATAATGATAAAAAAAAAACTGGCAAACTTAGTCTGTTGAATTTAGGCTTAATGTTTAATCACTGAATTTGCGGAATTAAAAAAACATCAACAATAAAGAAAAAATTAAGTTCCCCAAGTATAAATTTTAATTTATAAAAACGGGCCAAGCCTATCCAGGTGGTTAAGGTACTCGACTCGTAATCCGAGGGTCGCGGGTTCTAGTTCCCGTCACACCAAACATGCTCGCCCTTTCAGCTGTGAGGTTGTATAATGTGACGGTCACTCCCATTATTTGTTGGTAAAAGAGTAGACTAAGAGTTGGCGGTGGATGGTTATGACTACCTGCCTTCCATGTAGTCTTACACTGCTAAATTAGGGAAGGCTAGGGCAGATAGCACTCTTGTAGCTTTGCGTGAAATTCAGAAAACAAAACAAACATAAAAACGATTCAATTAATTAGCCTGCCGTTGAAATTCCAAACTAATCCAATAAAACATAAAAACTGCGTGCGAGACGCACACACTTACCCACAAATGTGTTGCAGAGAACTTTAAGAGTTGTTTTTTAATAATTTGTGTACACTAATACCAGTCAGCAGTGTTTGTTTTTTGCATATTTCCTGCCTCTGCGCACTGTAGTTTCATATTTTACGACATCAAAATCCTGTCCCAGAACAACCACTCTATACTGAACAATGTAAACAAAACCAAGCGGCTTGTATTTTAGTCAAGAAAAGAAAAACAACAATAAAAAAGGCAATCTTATAGAATTTCAAAGCCGAGATGCGGCAACATTTCTTTTGACTGAGGAATCAGTTACATTTGTATGTATATATATATATATATGTACTCTAGCGTCTGCCGTTATAATTTTGATATGAGATACAAATAGTGTTCTTTTGAGGGTGAGGAATGTGGAAGATAAACCGAAGAAACAGATAAGATGTCACACGAACACACTGTGCAGAAGTATTCTTCCAAATTCTCTTTTCTCTTCTGCTCTCAAGAGCCCATTAAGAATAGAAGCTTTCATCTGACGTTTTTGTAGAGTGTTTCATCTCTGTTATTGTCTAAACTATCCACCCGCTGTTGATAGGCTTGCCCGACTATATAATATTTAAGAACCAGCACCAAAGCACAGAAATGTACAGAAGAAAACAAAATCCAGTGAAAAAAAAAAGACTTGTGGTTACTTCCTTTTCAAAGTGCTCTTGTAAGGGTAAATAAAAGATAACAAAATGGTTTACATAAAATTAATAAACTATTTTCTAGGTCATCAACTAGAGCCAAACGTTTGATTTAACGTTTCTATGATAGTCTTATTTTAATATTACCTTAGTTCAAGCAGGTACTCACGTTTGGTGTTTCAAAAGACCTACGTATTTGATTTTAAACCCTGATTTTTTGTATACTTTGCAAAATTGATTTAATTTGCATTCAAAAATTTGTCCATTAAAATTACCTAAAAATAGTTCATACAATTAATAAAAGTCTATTAATCACCGTGTCCGAAAGCCAAATATATTTATTTGTTTCACATATTAAGTGAGAAAAGTATAATTAGTTATTCAGCTGGACAAATAAAACGTAATGAAACCAAAAATAAAAGTTAATTATTTTATTGCAATTAATTTTACTTAAAACTTATCTTCTGTTAAACGAATCGTTTCCTACATTCTTCGAATAGTTATGATTACGTTCGTAACAATCGCACTGACTTCTGTTGTGGTTATATAAAAATGTTTAGTACGTTTTATTACAATGATTTAGGAACCCCCCACATTTAGTTATCGCTCGGTCTATCTACCGTGTAACTCGACAGTAGCTAAGTAGCTCTATTTGCATTGAAAGAAACTTCGCAGTTAGGCTGTCATGTCCAAAGTACGACACTCCTCTGTACTTGCTTTCGATAACACATGTAGTGTAAGAAGACAAAGACTCCATAGCCCCCGTTTCAATAATTTAGTCACACAGAAATCCTTAGAGACTCACCCAGTGGTTTGATTGGTATGTCATCGTATGGAATTACAAGAACACTAGTTTGAATTTGCAGCTGATAAGGTAAGCAATGATTAAACGAATATGTTGTGATACTAACTTTGGTGTGTTTGTATGTGTGTATCTTAGTTCGTTTTTGTAGACAGAGAACCTTCTCGAATATATTGCTACTGCTACCTGGAACACGTGGATGTTTTTTGGTTATTGGTTTTAACATTTTTACTAATAAAGCAGCAAACAACATTTCAGGCCTAGCTTGGCCAGGTGGTTAAGGAACTCCACTTGTAATCTGAGGATCGCGGTTTCGAATCCCCGGTCACATATGCTCGCCCTTTCAGCCGTAGGGGCATTATAACGTAACGTTCAATTCCAATATTCGTCGGTAAACGAGTAGTCCAAAAGTTGGCAGTGATGACTAGCTGCCTTCCCTCTAGCCTTACACTCCAAAATTAGGGATGGCTTTGCGCGAAATTTAAAACAAACCAAACAACGTTTCAACCTTCCCAAGTCATCATCCTAGGAAGGTTAAAACGTTGTTCTCTGCTTTATTAGTAAAAGTGTTAATACCGATAACAGCCGTCCTGAGATACATTTCTTTTTCAGTCTTTAGTTTCAAATAATGCATAAAAATACATTAAGCACCTCGTTTCTGCGCAAATTTATGTATTGTGCGCATTGACGTTAATGAATTTCTTTAAAATCCTATTCATGATTGATAGTTTTAATTGTCCCTTTTTCATTAAAAATATTATGCTAATTTGAAATGTCTTGTAATTTCATTGCGTTGCGTTTTCCAAGCACGAAGTAAATATAGCAAACAAACTCTTAGATACAAGGAGCATTTACTAAACTTTACAGAAATGCAAACATAATATTTTAAAACTCAAGTAATATAAACAAATCCACACACACAGAATCAAGTCTTAATACTTATTTTCCAAGCATTTTAAAGTTCCATCATTGACAAAAATGGTTGTTCACACACACACACACACACACACACACACACACAAACTACCAATTTCATTCCTAGTTTAACGGCCACATATTCCTAAACAGGTCGACAATTCGACCAAAAATGCAATGCAGCATAGAAGCTTTGTCACATGTACTAAGAAATTCATAAACATTGTAACAAAGTGAACAATAAAGATTTTGTATAAACACACAATAAAGAACTATTAACAAATTTGGATATGGAGAGAATCTTTTACGTTACAAAAGGCGCTACTTGCAACCAAGGAAGTGACAAATAAAAAAGATTTAATAATAATAACAATAATAATTATATCACGATTACACGTCCAAATGATGTTCTAAAATGGTGATATTTCCCTTTTTTTTATTAAAACTATAGATTTGCAAATGTCCCTTTCCTTTTTTTATAACTATAATATTTTAATTTTAGGAAGGAACTCAAATGTGTTCAATCTGGGCGTAAACCGAAAGTCAGGCTCTACAATTGAGGAATCCCTCTAGCGGCCAATGCTTCGAACAAGGATCTTCCGGTGTGCATATTATAGCGACTAGGTTAGTGTTTTTTGTTTTTTTTGCATTTTCTAAAAGTTAGTCGCGTTCATAGAAAGCCCATCTGTGGTAGGGATGACGTTTTTTATTATCGTCTTTACGACCATTGAATTTTCTCTTATGGTTCCAGGGCCGTTTGGGGCATTCTCCTGTTGAAGAGTTAAAATGTCCATATTCACATTCAGGAATGTGACACTGACCAGACTGGATGCACCTGAAATAAAGAAAATACAAACTTATCGTTGCGGAGCATACATCTGTTTATAATTAAATCGTGTACGGTTGGCAAATAACGTCGTTTTGTTAGTGTTATCCTACTGATAAAGATGGCTTAGATGTTTTCCATTAATTTGAGAATAGATTGTACGTTTGTTGATACAATAATACAAAATTAACAAAATGAATTTTTAACTAGGCTCGTTGTTTTTGTTTTTACGTGAAAATGGCTTCAACTAACATAAAATGAGAGCGACATCTAAATGGAACTGAATTTTCATTTAGAAATAAATAAAAAAAAATAGAATATATATTTGCAACCGAGTACATCTAAAAACTCGTCCACATCTTCATATTAAAAAAATATACTAAAACAATAACAAAACTAAATATTAGTTTTCTTTTCTTTAAAACTCTTTCTATAAAATAGTACAAATTTTTGAAGCAGATAAAGAATATATTGAAAACGTAACGACAAGAACATTCGTTTTAGAACCACGATTATCTTAACGAAACCAAATTTGTTTGTCCAGCGGTTTACAATACTTCAGGTGTCCTTAAAGACTTTATTAGAAATATATTATATTATAAAATACAATAAGGAATCAACACCACATCCAGAGATAGTGAACGAAACAGTGTTTTTTTTATAGTTATTTTTCCTCCAAAATTGAAAATCAGCCAAATATTTTGAAATATCGTTTTATCCAGGACTACAGAGGGGGAGTTGACAATTTTTCTATTCCTAACAAAAACGAAAAAAAAAACACCCTTTTAGTTACCTCGTTCTTCAGGTGGTTTTAACTCGTAATTCCAAACATCTACTTTGAAATCATAAATGGCTCTGAAATGTAACATATTAGATGTTTTGTTTGATTGAAGTTAAGCGCATAAATACACAGTGCGCTATATTTGTGTTGCGCCCACCACGAGTATTGAAACCCTGTTTTGGGTGTTATAAGCCTTAGTCTAACCGCTGTGCCACTGAGGAGCAAATTATTAGACGAGCTTGGTTTCAGCGAGCCAAAATATTCATAGGTAGAATTGTCGGTAAGAAGCAGCGTAAATAACAAAAATAATGTCACATTTATCAGAATTAACTTTACTTACTACAAAGAAAAATGAATTTTGTTAAGAAATGTTTAAAGTTTGTAAATTAAACGCTTAATTTTCAGTTTTAAACATTCAGTTTCTGCAGGACCGAAAGCCATCAATTTGAAAATTAATGACTAGTCTAATGTCCCAGCCGGTTTATCCGCCTATGTTTGAAGCAAAACGAAATAATAATAATAATAATAATAGATTTACCTTCTTTCAATCTCAGACATTGCAGCTCGTCCTCTCTTTATTCGCAGACACGGTTTCTGATGGTCGAAGCAGTCACAGCTGCATCGTCCATCTGGGTATTCTCTTCTATAAAATGGCAGTGGACATTCACGACATCTAGAGCGAAGAGGCAAAAATCTAATATTAAATTGATGGTTAGTTGAGAAGAATAAAGATTAATGCTACAAACCTGTATAAAAGCTCACCCCTTTTAAACACAAATTTAGAAAAATAGTAAAGTTTTTGGTTTTTATCTGTTTTCAATTTAACAGTTACCAGGATTTCAACTCTAATGGTGAGTTATGAGAAACAGCCCAGTAAATTAATTAAAAGTAAAACCGCTGCCTTTCTCTACATAGTCCTCAAAAAACAGCGGAAAATTTAACCTTAGGCATAGGCATCAGTAACACTAAACATACAGCCTATCATTTAATAACTCAGCCACTGACTACTAAACACCTGTTTATATATTATCTTTAAACGTGCCTATCACTGATCGTAACAAACTTGAAGTGTCACGAGTTCCTCGTACCAGCTGTCTTTTTACACATAAACAAGTTTACTTAACTCAAATTTCTCGTCACGAAATATTGTAGTAAGAGGCATGGCACCTATCACCTCTACAGGAGCGTGTTTTTATCAGTCTGTTCGGATAATGGCCAAAAGTTATAAATTGCGCCATCTACTTTGGCTTTATATTAGGCAAAATAAATAATTACGTCCTTTGAATGGAATCGGAAATTTATTTTTGTTTGTTTTACTTTATGAAGTTTGCGTAAAGCTAAACGAGGGCTATCTGCGCTAGCCGTCCCTAATTAATCAATGCAAGTCTAGAGGGAAAACAGCTAATTATGACCCCTTACCACCAACTCTTAAGCTGCTCTTTTACCAAATAAAAATGGGATTGACCGTCACATTAAAACGTGTCTAAAAGAGGTGAACATGTTTGGTGCGACGGGTTCCGAATCTCCAACCCTCTAGTGCCCTAACCACCTGGCTATACCTGGCCAGAAAATGTAGATATTTAACTAAAACTGTAATGGTTTTATAATTGTTGTAGGCCTAAGAAAAAGCAAAAGGCATCAGTGAGATGTACAAACCCATTATTAATTTTGTGTTGTTCTTAAAATAGACTATGTTTCAATAATTGAAGTCATTATTTTATAAAGAATTAAACCTAAAACATGCATTGAAATTGAAAGCAACTTCACGTACACGGCGATTGGAAATTATACAGTATTTATTTCTAAGTAGTATATATAGTAAATTAAATTGTGTGTACGTTGGGCTAATGATTCTTCTACAGTAGATGCTTGTGACTTATTGGCGATAAATGAACAGCATACACTTTGCTTATTTTAAAATATGTTTTAAACAAGTTAATCGTACGTACAAAAATTCTTTACATCATATACACCAAAGTTGTATCTTATATACAATACAGTTCTCTTCTTATTGTCAGAAGTCCACTCAGACCAGTTAAATTGCTTTAGAATTCAGTTGACAAGTCGGACTACTTCTCTCTATCCTATTTTAAGTGCTATCAGTATATAATTCAGACATTCTTTTTTTTTCTCTTTTTTTTTTTTTTTTATCACAACAGTATCTGTGTGTAAATCACTTACACAGTCGTTGGGTTGATTGTACCTTGAACTTCCAATACTCGTCTGGATTTTTGTAGTTAGAAGTCAGATATAAAAGACCATTTAGTGTAGACAGTATTGATTATTTTGTTATAATATTTCACAGCTGTTTAGTTTATTTTTGTTGGGGTTTTTCATAAAAAGAGAATTAAAAGCAGACGATTATGGTAAGTTATTTGGAAGTTATTGATGTTGAGGTTATAAAACGTCGGGTAAATCCACTGAAGTAGAGGTTATAGCGTTTTCTAAGAGATCTAAGTGACAAACGTATAAATAACGGTAAGTAGACGAAAAAATTGAGCGGGAAGACAACCCAAAGTAAGTGTAAACGAAAGAAGTTTCTGTTAGAGAAGTTAAAATACGTAAATTTACCGTCGTGGGATATGTTAAAGTGAGATTATCAATTTTCTGATATTTTAGGGGGATAATTTGTCTTGCCAAAAAGTATTCTAAAGCAGCTGAACTTGCCTATGTGAACTTTGACGAAAAACAGATGTTTATTGGAAGTTGGCCTAAACACGAAAAAGCCAAATATCGGAAGTTGTGGATACAGCTGCGGTAACTGGACGAAAGCGTAGGTGAATTATACGCCACTTCTCAGATTATTGTCCTATTGCATGTTCCTGAATGAATGTGTGAACGTAAGTCCTAACTTACAAAAAACGTAAATTTTGGAAAAGTTACCTTTCATTTACTATGAACGCTTCACAATATATACAAGTAATCAATACTGTGCCTTCAGCGTAGCACGTGTAAAGCACAATAACTTCTCAAATGTTTTATTACCATTAAGGTTACAATACATGTTACGGATGTCAGTAGTATGATATTTTTACAATATTTTATTGTTAACCTTGCAAGAACAAACTTACCTATGATTAGCCACAACCTGAAACATACATCTCAAGCTATCCCTTATGTTCTAAAGCAGAGGTTCCTATACTTTATTCTGCACCTAATTGTGGTCACTACCCAATGCATCTATACAATAATAGTGTTTGATCAGTAAAAAATTTAAGTTGAAATACGTATTGCAAGAAATTGGAAAACAAACTAGTAACTTACAGTACTTCAAAATGCAGATTAACGTCAAACTTGTTCGTTTTTTTCAATGGAGTTTCCATAGTGAAAAGTTAAAAAGTAAATCCATCATTTGAGAAAAATAAATACGAGAAGTCCAGGCTAACCAATATTCTCCCCACTCATCTACCCCTTTCACAGATGCGCTACTCTTTACGGGTCTCCCTTATTTTCATTTGTATTTTTGGACATTTTTAGTATCTGTAAATTATTCCTGGATGCCCTCGTATGTACATTTTGTTTTTATCTTCTCGTGTCTAAACGTGAAATTTACATTCTGAAATGGTTAATGCAGTCTTAACACCAAGGTCAGTGTCTCCGGACAAAGCCTTAATTCTTGTTGTGATTGTTAATTGGCCTCAATGAAGTAAGGTGTATTGATAGATTCAAGGAATAACGTTCTCTCTAACCTGTACTGTACCATCAGCTTGAGCTGTTCTTACTGAAACTACTGTTATCAGTCGGTGAAAGCCGTTTATCCGAGTGTTGTAATTTAAAAAAAAAATGTAAGCGCGTTAGACGGTACTCTTCTTTAAACTTGACGTCACCGAACTTGATCCTTGTACTGAAACACGAAACTATGCAGGTAAAAAAAAACATTAAGATGTTGTTATAGAACACCGCATGTGTGATCAACAAAAATATATACCACATAATGCAAGATAAACGATGATCATGCCACTGAGTACGCCCCCTACAGGATAATAGTTAAACCAGCAAGATTGGGATTAAATGGGATCACTTTCATTACCCTATGCTGCCGCTGTAGTTTCCACTGGAATGTAGGTATTAGCTTCTTTTTTGTTTTTTATCTTTTCGAATGACCAACAACCCGTACAACTAACTACTTGACTTATAGCTTTGCTACCCAACCAACCTGTACAACTGTTTGTCTCAGTGCTAATATTCTGTACAACTAGTGTTAATCATAGATTTGTTATACTTGATCGCAGAATGAAATAAGTGTTAACGCTCAGGTTCCTTCATATAAAGATTTAAAGACAGAGTATTGTTTATTCCCAGCAAACCAGATTACAGATCACAGTTATAGAGACGGTTGTAATGGATATTTCTTAAAGAACGTGTACATGTACTTACATTATTCGCCGGTATTTCACAGGCAGAAAATTAATAGATATAAAGAAAATAGTTAGGTAATAATTTTGCGACATAAATCTGCAAATAGACCATAGTTGACTAATACGTCGTACATGCACTGTCTTTATATTGACCTTTCCCAGCGTTACAAGTATACTATTAATATAAATTAAAAACTAAATAAAAACTAAGTAATATACCGTTAAAATCTGAAAGGGGAGGGTGAGGAGGCGATAAGAGGGCGTGAGAATGTTGTAGAGATCTTTAGAAGTAGATATATTACCAGAGACGCTCCTGTACATTTTCCATACAAAGAATTAGTCCACCAGATGTCACGACTGCCTCGTACCAGTAAGTAACTGTATAACTGTATACGAATTACTCAACTCCATGTGAGCCAGACATGCCTAAAGAGCTTTAATATTACTAACACTAATGTTGAAAACTGTTTATTTGTAGGAGTTTGTGTGTAGTGGTTTTAGATACTGCGTTTAATAATGTATATACAGACACGTTGGTGTATTCATTAAAGTTGTTTTCTAATCTAAATGATAACTGACGAGACCATTAAGGAAAATGATGGATTAATTCCGTAACGCAATGAAACGTATTACGTACATCCCACTTCACGACAGTATGGTATCACATAAATGTAATATTTCACATCAAGCTTATTACAACACTTTACCTGAAAAAAAAAAAAGTTAAATCGTTTTCTCAAGGAATAATTTTGATTTGATTTTTTAAACGTTTCGAGACATTTACTTTGGTTTAAAATATAAGTTGCAAATTTTGATGATAATAAAACGATCACATCTCGACTTGTAATGACTTAACTTGAAGCCAGCAAACGCAATTTATAAGCAGTTTGAATCTAAAGTATTTGTATTTACTTATTTTTACTTGTTATTTTTAGTAACTCTGAGCTTAAGAAAAACAAACAAAATAATTGCCTTTCTACGAGCCAATCGCAGGAATCGAAAAATTGAGTGTTCGATGAGGATGGAGAGCCTTATTTTTGGAAATAAATTACTACATACTTAATTTGTTGCTTACTTTGAATCTCCCTGACTAGGCGGATGACGTAAGGGGTTATCCAGCACTGAATGTTGTTCCCGATCAGTGCTAGTTTCTAAATCCTGATCCAAATTGGAATCTGAATCCTCTTGTATTCGTGGCTGATTGTTGATAGCTTGACATTCACATTCGGTGTGGTTTACAAAAAGAAGTTTGTCCACGGCGTCACTTGACCCAACGTATGTGCCTTGTTTCCCAATATGAAGAGTCTGTAAAAGTGTAAGCAGCCATTATACGGTATACATTCATCACGTCTTTGAAAACAGCCTAGTTTTTCATGTAAAAAAGAAAGAAAATGAACCAAATTATCAGAAGAGCATCCTGTTTCGGAAAGAGATTAGATAACTCATTACGTAAGGCAATTTTTCGTTGTTTAAAAACTGAGGAAAATTTGAGAAGCATCATGTGTGCTTCACCAAAATTTATCGGTTTATTACAGTATTTATTTTGTCAGTGTTTTTCTTTATGTATATATCATCATATCACGATTTGATACCATTTTTAACATTTTAAATATTTTTCTTCAGAGGACAGAGGTAACTCACAAAACAACCCACCCTTTAATTCACCAGAAACAATGAGAAATAAAGAAATATCAATAATATATATGTATTGAACCAGTCAACTTTTTCATATAAAAGCTTAGATTGTTTCTTTGTGTAGAAATGTACAGGAGGTTTAAAGCTACTAAGCAAATCAGTCCTATGTGACCTGGTGTTCACAATTATTGACCAGTATCGGACATTCTGAACAGCTAAGTACATTCACTTGAGTTATTGAAAAATAAATACTTTAGCCAGCTCAAAACTAAAAACAAGTATGACTTGTTAAGCCGGTTATTTACAACTTGATAGTATCAACACATAGATAAAAAAAACTATCACGTGTTTCTACACAGTTGTTAAAAGTCAAAAGCTAGTCCTAGTTCGGCTGGTTTTCATTGCTGCTTTTGCATCTCAGAAATATGGCAGACAAAGAAAAAAGGCAAACAAGAAAATTATACAGATTGGGCGGCCGAAGGTGTCTCCATATACTTTTCCAATATTTTCTTGCAAAATATTAAAAGTAATTGTTGTTTAATTGTAAATCAAAGTTCCCCAAGTGGAGGAAAACATAACTTGCTTTATTTAAGATATAAATTAATTTTTTTATTTAAACTTTGTATCTTCTTAACTAAGTTCTTTGGATACCGATCAAAAGACAACGGAGTTAATTTTAAAGTCAGGGTTAGAAGACCATGTATCATGACCAGATGAGCGCAGTTATTTTTAAACGAAATGTTAGTTTAAATAGTTTTAAGGGCAGTAGGGGTTGACCTAAATATATGTATTTACATTTCTTTTGAGTAATGAATGTAATTGATGTAGAGTAGACATGATAAGTTGTAGGTCTATTCGTGAACTATGTGAAGCGAACATTGACGTACTGCTTCTAATAAAGCATCGCAGTTATTAGTTGTTTTTTACTGTTTCAGTGAGATAATAATTTAACAATTGAGGTCGCGAAATAATTAATTAAAGCACCAATGAGTTACCGGATGATTCACAGGAAAATGACAATTATCAAAAGTTTAATCAATTTGTCATGGTCCCTAAACAAGTTTCACAGAATAAATAATTTTGAAAAAAATGGATTCTCAAAAACTGAATATTCAGTAACATATTATAAATACTGTGAGACAGATTAATTTTTCTAAGTAGATACAAATAATACTAGAAAAAATTTTTCTAACTGTTTGTTTCTATTTAAGCTTAGTTTCACGACGGACTTTCTGCGCTTTGTCCTCCTCAGATATCGAAACTCGGTTTGTATCGTGATAACCTCTCAAACTTACTGCTATACCACTGGGGGACATCTTTTCTAACTAAATTAATCAGTTTGGGTAAATAAATACTAAAGAAAAAGTTATTGAACGTTTTTTATCTTCATTACTGGAACACATGCTATTTGGAAAACGAGTTATTTTTGTTACACAGAGTAGTTTTTATTGAAATCTGTTAGTATTTTACAAAGCAAATGTAATGTACCTGAACACTTTTCTTACTCCTGAAGGGATTCTGATAAATACAATAAATAACAACCTCAGTCAAGCGTAAGTTTGTTTTAGCGATAAACTGAGACTGTAGACTGACTAATGTCGGTGGCTCAGCGGTATGTCTGCGGACTTACACGCTAAAATCCGGGTTTCGATACCCGTGCTGGGCAGAGCACAGATAGCCCATTGTGTAGCTTTGTGCTTAATTCAAAACAACAACAACAAGACTAACTGCGCTCAGTCTGGCGTGAGGAATCTTAACTCCAGATTTTAGTAAATTTAACGTAGGACACAAGCGGAAGGTGTTCAAGGTATATTTCGTTATTATTTGTGATATATAACCTTTTTATTCTTAGGAAGTTTTGAGATTTTACTAATCTCTAAAGGTTCAATTACAGCCCTCACATAACCAACTTCCAAGGTAAAGTGTGTCACTTTTACCTATTCTTAACAGTTTATCTCTATTAACCTCTTCCTTTAAGGTACGTTATTTTTATGCCAATTTCTGACAGTCCAACTATATCTCATATCATCTTCTGAGATATGTTTTGTTTTTTTACCAACGTCTAACGGTTTACTTTCATTTTCCTAATCTTCTGAGGTAAACTGTTTTTGTGCCAATTTTTAACAGTTCAATTCTATTCCCCCTTATCTTTCTGTTGCCTCGAGTATTTCAGCCCAAACAAAGTTTACACGTAGCTTTTCTACTACAGTCATGTTGCAAGATGCGTTTTAATGTAAAATGCTATTTTTACTATGTAATGTCTTCGCTTAAAAATGGCAGTCAGTGTTTCCTCTAAGCTCACCAGGTGGTATGATCATTTAAATATAACAGGTAGTACTGAATATCGAAGTCATACTTCGATTAAATCTCACCAGGTGGTATTTATATTTAAATGTAATAATCAGTTTTGTCTACGCTCACAAGCCAACTTTGTCATTAAAACTCATTCAAAATTATTCGTTATCAAAAATCACCAGGTTATTGTTATTAAAGTACCACCAGGAGTTTCACAAGAAGAAAAATACAAGTTTATTGTTTTAGAAATGAAGGTATTTTAACATCTTGTAATCTCTCCTGAATCTTGAAGGACATGTAATACGTATTAAATCGTTATTTCGAAACTTTATTTCATACTTTCATTTCGGTACCAGTCTCTGCATGTGAGAGGGGGATATATAACTAATTTAAACGTAATATAGTTTGTTTGTTAGTAAGCACAAAGCTACAAAAAGAGCTATCTGTGCTATGCCCACCTCAAGTATTGTAACCCCTTTTTTGTAGTGTTATAAACTAGCGTTTGTTTTATAATAGTGTTTCAGATGTCACACACGACCTCACACCACTGTAAGAGCAAAGCATATTTCTAACAAGTTGAGGGTACCCGTTCAGGTTGTTGTTGTTGTTGTTTTGAATTAAGCACAAAGCTACACAATGGGCTATCTGTGCTCTGCCCACCACGGGTATCGAAACCCGGATTTTAGAGTGTAAGTCCGCAGACATACCGCTGAACCACTGGGGGGTACCCGTTAAAAAAAGTAAAAACATTGTATAAAGAAGAATGTTAGATAATGTTTCCCTTTCTTGTTTCTTTTGTTATTAAATACCCAATGACCCCATTAAATGCTGATTGCATTCCTTTCTTTTGTGAAAGGTAATAAATTGGCTCATTTAACTGATTAAATACAAAGCCAAGAATGTCTATTACAAAAAAAACCGGAAACATTCTCTATTTCGGGCTGTTTCTCTTTTCTTGGTTAAAAACCCTCAATCTAAACAACCTAGTTTTAAGCTATCACATAAAAACTTGCGAATTTCGAGCTAGCCAATTCTGGGCGACAGACTCTAACACACAGAAACACATAGGTAATAACCTTTACGATAGCAAAATATTAACAAATGTTGTATAATGCCTATAGTGTGATCACAGATACTTTGAATCGAATAACAGAGTGGCTTGTTTGTTTGTTTTGGAATTTCGCACAAAGCTACTCGAGGGCTATCTGTGCTAGCCGTCCCTAATTTAGCAGTGTAAGACTAGAGGGAAGGCAGCTAGTCATCACCACCCACCACCAACTCTTGGGCTACTCTTTTACCAACGAATAGTGGGATTGACCGTCACATTATACACCCCCACGGCTGGGAGGGCGAGCATGTTTAGCGCGACGCGGGCGCGAACCCGCAACCTTCGGATTACGAGTGCACGCCTTAACGCGCTCGGGCATGAAAAGAGTGGCAATAGTATTACTCTCTGTAGTGTCCACAACAAATGTAGAAACTCGCACACAAAACCTTAATACGAAAACATTTGTCTGTGGTGGTGTTCTTATGACAGATCCATTCCCCAACATCCATTTGGAGCACACACAATACTATTTACAACATTTGTTACGCATAGGTGGTGTCATTCCTAATATCATTTTTGTATTGTTTGATGAAGTTTGAAAAACTTAACACGCACGTATACGCGCTGTACTCTTTTAATTACAAAGATGTTTATTTAGTTGTTTTTACAATTAACCTCCACTGTTTTTTCTACTGACTTTACAAACCAGTACTTACATAGAAATAGAGAACAACCTCTTGAACAGATTTGGGACCACACTTCATTCTTTCATTATCACAACACCCGCTGTTTTCTGTACACCTGTGTAAAATTGTACACTTTGGAAGGTATTTTTTACTGGGATCCGGATAGTAATCCTCGATATGTACCACAAGAGGGCGTGGTGTATGGCACAGTGCCATCTGTCTGATCTGAAGGAAATGTTCATTGGCTCGGCGAATATCTTCTATATCTAAAAACATACGAAATCTACACATTTACGTATTAATTAAAAACAATCTTGTCATTTCTTACGCTGACGTGTACAAGTATTACTTTTATTTACATTTACAGTAATAATGTTCACCATTAGGTGTGATTTATTGAGCGGGAAAGAATAAAAACACTTCATTTAGAGACAGCGTTTATTTTTGTTTTGTTAATTTTATGTCTGCAGAACGTAACGTCTTGCCTACTGTTTAAACAGTTGAAATATATTTTGATATTTTGCAGTATCTAATATTATAAAGAAACTAATTACGCCTGTTTAAATAATTTTAATATTAGGTGGTTATTAGATTTAAATCCTTATTAATTTGGAACATAATGATAAAAACAGACTAGTCTGTGTATTGCAAGGTAAACAGTATGAACTTACAACATTTATAAGCTCTGCAGAAACCTTAAAACTACAAAGAATATTTGACGACTGACTAGTTAAAAAAACCCAAAAACAAGGATAAGGTATACCTTTATCAGTTCAGTACTAACTGAACTTGTAATTTGTAAGTTATTGCAACATTAGGCTTTTGGAAACTTTTAGTTTGGTTGATGAATGTCTTGCAGTCAACATTAGCAGACTTAGTGATGGATATTGCGAGTGTTGGTTACGTTTAGATTTTTCAGTCGTTTCAAGAAGTAATGTTAACCCGTAATTAATTAGTTAAGCTTCAAATCTGAATAAAACTTAATATATTTGTTGTGTACAAGACTGGCTAAACTAGCGTACTTACGTCTGAATTGAAAGAAATACAGACTTTTTCGAAATTCTATTTTGTTGAGAGGAATAACTAATACATCTTTTTATTTTATTGAAAACTTCATGTAGCGTCCAGTGGGTTGTTTCCTTTAAGGCGTCTGTAGAAAGGTATATTAATTAACAACATGCGTCATTACTTCAAATCTCTTGACGTTGCTACAAGTTACTTAACAACACGAAAACCATTACAACCATTACCTCACAGTTCGTAGTGTTACTACAGGTTACCCAATAACCCACTGATACCTTACTGTGATATCCTCACGTGTCATGACGTATCTACAATTTACTTAGAATAATAAAGATGAACACTGTATAGTTAAACAACGGAAGTTCAAACTATTTAATTACAAGCTGTCTGAAAGTTACTTTCTGGTATACTGGCAGCCAATCGTGCTAGCAGCATGTTAAGTTCATAACCTAAAAATTCTGACACGATATAAACTGTCAAAGCATTTGAAATAAGTTCAAGTTTTGTTTACAAGAATTTGTTTCGGTGTTAATTCAGCAAGATTAATAACTTACAAAACATTTTAAAGCTTAATAAACTGTTCTTGTTCTAAATATGAAAACCATGAATTCAGAGTTTCAAACTTTAAAGAGGATGTGCTTACTGTGATACGCGAGATGCTACACAGAAGTTACGTGACACTTGGATGTCTGTTTCAATCCCACAGTACGTTAACTATCGAACAGTGCTAGGTCCAAACTTTACAACATAACAGGTAAAGAAGTTCATATCTCCACAAACAAGATATAAAAAAATCACTGTTTTTTTATTCCAACCTTTTAATAATACTCGATTGTCAATGTTGCGAAATATTGCAAGTGGGCTATCTGTGTTTAGTCCGCTGTGGTGATCGAGTCCTGAACCCTAGCACTATAAGCCCTCAAGTTTGTCATTGATCAGTCGAGCATGTTGCACTAGAAAATGAAAAAAAATGTCTGTGCTGAAAATTTATTTTAATATAAAGAATTGAATTCCTGATGATGGTTGATGTTCTTGTAAACTTGATCATAAAGCCAGGGCATTATTTTTTCTTACAAGATGAGGTAACGTACAAGTTATAATAATAAAACAATTTCTGTTGTTAAAAGCCTTTTGGATACCTCAAATATTTCCTTCAAAATGTTTACACCCCTTTTCTCTGTTTACTCAATTTATTTTTTAGTTTATTTTGTATTAATATTTCTTCACCAAATATTTATTATGGTTCTGTTTCACGAAGCAACCTTTCACCTTAATCCATTTGATTAAACATTTCAGTCTTCATTTTTTCTTAAACTATTTTCTTTTGTTTTAATTTAGTAAACCCCTTGTTAATTGCTTATCTTGCCACATAAGAGTCTTGATCAACTTATTGTTAATCAAAATACTGTTTACATTGTTCACATGCAAATATTCCAGTTCTCTAAGCTGGCCAAGTAATCCACTGTCTCTTTAGTAGAATACGTTACTATAGCGTGTTCAAAAAGCTATTTTACCATTCAGCGGCTTAGCGGTAAGTCTGAAAACTAAACGCTAGAAATCGGTTTTCAATACCTGCGGTGGGCACAGCACAGATAGCCC
This sequence comes from Carcinoscorpius rotundicauda, assembly GCA_011833715.1. Classification (NCBI taxonomy): domain Eukaryota; kingdom Metazoa; phylum Arthropoda; class Merostomata; order Xiphosura; family Limulidae; genus Carcinoscorpius; species Carcinoscorpius rotundicauda. Next base: position 3,733,977 of record CM022403.1, on the reverse strand, counting down.
ATTGTGTCCCTTTGTGCAAAGAAACAAAGTTATTTTACTCACGTTGGTGAATACCGTGGTCAATTGTGGCGCGCTGAAGTCCAGTGGGTCCATATTTTTTTTTCAGGCGATTCACCCCTTCTTGTGTGCCATAGACATCGCGATAAAACTGCTGGTATGAAGGCAAAGGTTCTAGCTGCACGTGTCTTGGAAGTTCGGACTCTGGTTCGTTTAACAAATGGTTTTCCGAATGCCCCTGCACAAAAGTAAAAAGGAATAGTTACAATAAATGAGAAGTTAATCATTCTTGCCCACCGTCACTTCAAGAAACTATTTATTTAACCATTTCACAACCAGAAGGTTGCCCCGATTTTATATTTTAAACTTTTCAAAATGTGTTGGAGATTTGCAAGAAAAAAAAATTTTCCGAGCTCGGGATGATAAAGTGGCATTTTAAACTCCTATAGATTAAAAATTAATACACGAATATATACACTTTTGCAGTGAGTTAAAATTAACACAAAAGATGCAGTAATCAGTTTTTGGTTTAGCAATTTTCGAAGGGTTTTTTTTTGTAACTCATGAGTCAGGGCAATTTTACGAACTTAGAGCACTAAAATCCATGGTGAACAGTGCACAGATCAATGTGGTTTTGCGATACAACAAACTACTTTGATGCAGCCTCAAAGTGGCTCATTAGCTTATAGCGTTATAAACCGGGTTTCAGTATCGGTGTGGTCGCACCACAGATACCCCATTATGTAGTTTTCTGCGTAAAAAAAAAATTTCTTTTTCTTTGAACAACAAAGATTTTGTCTCAGTCCTTTCGTGTACAAGTAACGAATCTTAGAAAGTTTAAAGAAAAGCATGCTTTCTGTTCAGCTCTTCGGTTTCATAAAACTTACTGTTCATGACAAAACCCTTGTAATTAAATGCGTACGTTCAGTTATTGCTATATGGATTATGTGCTTTGTTATGTATTTCAACGAATGACAATGGAGCGTGTGAAGGCCCCCAACAAGTATGTTCATCTTATACTATACATTTGTTTCGAATATTCTCTCAAAGTGTTACATATAAGGAAAGACAGCCAACCCTAGCAACTGCCAAATCTTGGATTTCTCTAATCAACTTGGGATTTGGTCGTCATTTTTGTAACGTACCTACGGTCTAAGAAGTGAGAAGCAAAATTTTGTGACCAAGCGTCGCGAACTTTGGACCTTAAGATCCAGCCCGATACGATAACATTAGGCCATACTCGAACCATTTACTTTGCCTGCATGGAATAATATTAACAGATACCGAGAGGTTAAAAAAAACATGAGTGAAACTGGTTCAAGCTAGTAAAATCTTTAAAACCTCTTTGACGTCAATAAGTTAAATCTGTTTTTTACTGAGAAGAAGAAAACGGGGGTGATGGGAATCCCACGTGAGGTAAAATAATTTGAATATAAGGGTTGGTTGTTGGATTTCGCGCAAAACTACACGAGGAGTACCTACTCTATCCGTTACTTATTTTTTAAGTGAGGAAAGAGAGCTAGCTAGTTAAGACTATTTATTGCCAGTCTTTGGTTACTCTTGTCAGATCTAAGAGTGGAATTTAACTGTAATTCGTATAACGCAACCACGTGGATCCAAGGCTTAGATTTAAGTATTGTTGTTTTACAGCAGTAACAGACTTGAACAACGAATCTTAAGCTCCACAGTCTAGTGTTTAGTTACTGAACCTGCACTGTCTTGGACATAAGGAAGTCAAGACTCACTCTCGGAATAGAATGGATAATTGGGTGTTCTGGATCTTACACGAAACGAAATTCAGCAAGGAGTTTATTTACTCCATTTTATTGAAAAATCCACTTTTTTCAATATCCAGTATCAAAATTGAATTGTTTATTTTTCTGTTATATATATATACATATACACACACAGTACGTCTGTAAAGAATTACAAGAAGTCAATAATTTACATGAAGTCCCATTAAAGCCTGACGAGGATCTTACACCAAAACTTCACTAACACATTTACCCACAGTTAGAATGTCTTGAAATTCTGATTTTTTTTCAACAAACATCGCGAGGGTGGTTTACTTGTCTCCTGTTACAGACATTTATCCCGTTTTGTAAAAACAAAATATCTTTCTTTACGTGATAAAAAAATGAAAGAAATTAAAAAGATAAACAAACATTTTTATTATAAGTATCGTGCCAAATGAACAGGGAAACTGCATTATGCTGATGTATACATAAAAGGGCTTTTCGAGTATAATTTTCTCCTAATATTTGAAGTAAATCAAAGAAGGACCAGGACAAGTTTAATAACAAAATTGTTAATGAACTTCGTTAACCGAAGGGCAGTTCCAATGAAATCAGGAGATTCATTTCAAACATTATAGCGCATGTAAGAAAAATTAAACAAGACTGTATATCTAAATTCACTTGTTTTTTGCTTTGTAATGCACACATTTAAATTTGACTGCCGTATTTGGTCTTCTAAGCTCTTATTGGTTTGTTATTTTGATATATGACGAAGTACTGCATGAAAATGTGTTTCTGTTAAAAAGATTTCAAAAACTCAATCTTGGATTTGATAATATGACAAATGAAGTGAAAATTCTGGCAACTTTTTCTTTTTCTAGAAACAAGACTGTAAGAGGTCAAACTATTCAAACTGAATCACAGTCAACACTGACCAAGTATATTAAAATAACTTTTTGTAATATATTTTACTTGTATCTGCAATAATACCTTTTGCACACGACAGCACTACTTTCATTATTTTTCAACGTATTTCACCGAATTTATTCCCAACCACTAATTGTTAATCTCGACAAAGAATCTATCAAGAGTTTTATTTTATTTTAAATACCATAATAAACCAGAGATCGAGTTAAAACACGAGCGTTTAGGAAGAAACGAATTAGATGCAGCATAGATGCTCAGAGCAAGTTTTACAAATAAATCAACGAACCATTTTTACAAGTTTACAAAAAGGAAGAATAAACTTCTCTACTGTTGGAACAAATGTATAGTTTTCGGGCAAAGATATATAAAGGTTGGAGCGTTTTTCAAATTTTGAATTACTAGACTAAAGGGAACGCACCCACCACCAACTATTGCGCTAGTACAAAACTGTTGTGAGACGAATGCTCAAAATGAGATTTCAATATGCGGTCATTGAATACTTGTTTTCAGCAGAAATGGTTATTTTGGGATGACTAGACGTCGAGGTGTTTCTCACAGCATGTAGAATGAAAAAAAGGCGGTATAATTTTACCGCCCCTAGTGGTATAACAGTACATCTGTGGGCTCACTGCATGAAACCGATTTTCGATATCCATAGTGGGCAGAGCCTACTGTGTATCTTTGTGCTCAATTCCAAAGAAATCAGTCAAAATCATTTTATCATTTGCATTTTATTTTTCACAGTATCATACAACTACTGACTTCAGATATTCTAATAATTTCTAATTATTTTCGAGTACGAGTGTTTTAAGTTTAAAGTAATCAAGTGTTTCAAAAAATATGTAAATAAAAATTGTGCTTTTTATTATGAATGTTTCTCTTGAATATCAAATCGCAGAAGATATTTTTGGATCGAAATCTGTGAAACAACTAACAACATTACAGTTGCTTTAGTGTTTCGTGTTTATCAAATAACATGGGTCCCGATATAATTTTCATTGGTATCCATCACTTCTATACCATCAACAACAAAATTTGTTTTGAAGTTTGTATTTTCCCACGCCCACGTCAGTTGGAATTATTGTACCCAATAACAGAATACTTCTGTAGTTAATTTCGTTTTGTTTATAATCAAAAGAAACTCGTGTATTGTTTGAACCAAATTCATGATAAACAAAAATGTTTCATACTTGACAACTTAATGCAATCGAATTTTTCTTTAAGTCGAATTGAAAAGATACAAAAAGACTTAGAAACGTAATGCCACAAATAGAGAATACCCAGGCCATGAGTGAAACCTAAACTATAAAATGGTCACACCACAAGTGAACACAGAGTAAAAATGGCTACAGTACTAACGAAGCCCAAAGTAGAAAATTTGCCCAAAATAGAAAGTTCTTCAACGTAGCTTTGTTTTTAACAGTTAAGAGCATTTAAATAAGTTTAAAATAAAAATAATTTTCTCATCAGTATTATTTTATAACACCGTAACTACATATTTCATAGGCGGAAACAAAAAACATTTAACTGCACATTTAACAACCTTCACATTAGGCATACAGGTGACGTCATAAAACTTCCGCTTGTCTTTGGGTGACTTCTGGCAACCTTTCAAGCTCAAATATAGTAGGAAATTTAACACTGGTAATACGGGACGTAAATGAGAATGTAATGATGTAACTATTTTTTTTTCAATCCGTATTTGACTGAGCACCCCCACCTACGTATTATATCGTTTTACTAATTTTGTTCCACACAAAACGCTTCTTAATGATGTATCTATATAAGAACTTAAAATCCCATACATCATAACTTAAGCCTAATAGTGCAAACAAAGAACATAAGTTGCAGTTCTTCAGATACATCAAGATGGTTACTTTCCTTCCTTCTTTTTTACAACGGAAAAGTAAGACTGAAACTATCAAGTTGACTTAATCTGCTCAAAAAGAAAAAAAAATTTTTTTTTTTCCATCAGGAAAGGGCTTAACCCCCTATACACTAAAACGGTTACATTGTCTTCCCTCCTTTTTTAATTTTCGTTTAAAAAGTTTTTAATTCCATCATTTAAATTTGACACAAGAGTACTTATCTCTCCCAGGGGAAACATATCCTAGAGATGGGTGTGAATTTTGTCTTTTGTGTCGGAAATGTAATATTTGAATGAAATAGAACGGAACAGGTAGCTGACAGTAAAACGATTTTACGTGATGTCACAAGTCAAATTTCACTTTAGCTTCTCTCCTAAAAGAAAGTGATTTGCACACCTCTCATGCATTTCTTTTAAATCAATGTTGGCAATCTGTAGTCACTCACAATAGAAGCACAACATAAAAATAGGGTTAAGATCTCAGCTACATCCCTGATTAGGATACGTAACTCAAAACTTTGGACAGTAATTATCTATTTAATACAACCTTGACCAGAGTTTAAGTTAAGGACCAGTCTCCCAAGTAAAATAAAACTGACTATGTTTTGCGTTTTAAACGACGGTTTTTCTCATGTTGCGTTAGATGAACTAAATAAAACAATTTAAAGACGCTAATGGTGTCTTCTTTCTCGCCACCTGTATCAATTTTTCACTGTAAAGTGTTGTGCGTTTCGCGCGTATCACACACTTATATTTTTTTCTTTTTACTTGTCATAGCATTTTTTTTCCGTTTCATGAGCAATCTTGTCTACCCTTTCCGTAATAAGAACTGGAAGAAGGCCAAAAGTTCACCTGCTTTCAGTACGCCCACATTACGAATCCTTGAGCCTCGTTTCCGAGTTTTTCGCCAAGACTGACAATTTCTTATAAACTTCTAAAAGGAAAATAAACTGTAATGATAACAAAGTGCTTTTTTATTTCAATTCTCGTATAGAAACTGTATAAACTCAAGTGTTAACTGTTTGCCGTCTCATTGTAAAGACGTATTTAAAGAAAATTTTTAAACCATCTCCGATTCTACAATATTTTTTTTTACAGTGTCAAACGTCATTGCAATCGGGAAACCATTTTCTACAAATAAAAAGTTAAAGAAATGAAAAATTTCTTTATATTTTATGTAACACTTTTCAGAAAGACTACATTAATAATATAGTTTACCCAAATTAAAAAAAATTTCGCTTACATTTGCGTTAAAATACGTGTATTAGAAATAATTGTAAAAACAGTGAGTAATATATATGAAACGAATATACATGCATAGAGATATTTTTCTCCCAGCTATTGCACAAAACTAAATTGCGCTAGAGTACATTCACGGTTAATAGTTTCAAATGGCATTATTTGTTTGACATCAGGCAGGTATAATGCCAAATGACAAATTTGAGCTGTTGAAGGTTACTTCACGTAACAGATGGGAGCAAAATTCCATATTGCAATAGTATCTGTATGCTTCGTTTATTTATTGAATTTCGCGCAAATCTGCTCGAGGATTATCCGTGCGGAACTGTGAAAAGGGTATGTGAAACTTTACGCCTGATACAGGAAGGTGTTGAGCCAGCAATCCCTCTTCAGAAGTGTAGTTGTGGAGTTCAGAGCATGCTCCTGACGTGATATGCAACAACCTTGTAGAGAATTTTAAAATAATCTATTTATAAGTACAGATGTGAATGTTAGTTACGTCAGAACGGTAAGGTGCACGTTAGTACAAAAAAAACTGTTATTAGAGATAATCAAATCAAAAGGCTAAATAAGCATCCTTTCTTCAACAATAGGAAGCCTAAAAATGGAATAAAATTCTCTTTACAGATAAGTCTAGATTCATTTTCTTTGGCGACAACCAATGATAACTTATTCAACAGGTGGTTTCATGGTCAGCATACAAACAGTTATCATGGGCAATGGTAATAGTGGTCTAAAAACATTCATGGAACCCTAACTTCTTTTCCATCACGTCAGTTGCGCATAAAATGTGGTAAAGCGATACCTGGAATAAATGCAAGGCCAGTCGAACAAAAACTATGCGGTTGCCCACATAGCGATATGTATGATTATTATGAAAGATGTATGGGCTTATGGAGACCCTGAAAAAGTCAGGCGAGTGGTAATTAAGGAGTTTGGATGAATTCTGGGGAACAGTACAGGTCCTTTGGAACAACATTTTGCACTTGAACAATGAAAACTTCTGGTAACAGGATACACTGTTGTGTGTTATGTTTCAATTCACATGCATCTAGAACAGGGGTGGGCAACCTACGGCCCATCAGCCGAAATCATCCGACCCTCAGTCCCCAAACAAAATATCACGTCCACCCAGCCCGTGCTGGTCTTAAAAACGAATTAAAGTTTGTAACTTAATGTGGCCCTTCGTCCGCTTACAGATATGGCCTCTGGTCCCTGTGCGGAAAGAGGTTGCCGACCCCTGATCTAGAATTTTTTTCAGGTAGCTGACGATTTCATACGGAAATCTTGATGGTTACAAGAATTAACAGTTAAGGAAGTGGTTAGTATTTGTATGTTTTCTTTAGGCCTTTTTAAGACAACGAGCATCATTTTTTTTGTTTTATTATATAACGTTTAAGTGGATGATGGTTGTCCTTTCCATTTTCTCAGCAAGGTGAATTGTAAAAATAAGCATCGCTTATTTGTGTCTTAGAAATATCTAGATATTTTTTCGTAACAGTTGACGAGTTCGTGAAAACAAAAGGCTGAAAATTTGTGGATTTACGTAAAGCAACAACAAAAGGTTTTTCTTTCAGTTCTTTATTCAGTAAAAAAACGATTTTCTCTTGTTACAGTACTGTATCTTCATAAGTTGCACTAATAGTTCGCGAACAGATCAGCAAGAGCAATGTTCTGGATTCATAACTCCAATTGTATCTAGGTTTCCTTATGTAACTAACTATTGGTCACATTTCCTTAGATTTCGGACAACTTTGCACGAAATAATTCGAGTAAAAGCGTCAAGTCAAAATTTCCAAAAGAGAAGTGTGGCTTATGCCAAATATTCACAGAATTTTTTTTAACTATGTATGTTTATATATTTTTGGTGTAACTAATGTTTTTGTGGAAGCGTACAATTACGGTTAACAGTTTACAATGATTAGCCGCAATTTAATCGGACAATGCCTATAAGAGTACAGGGAGTGGTGGTATTTCTAGCGAGATTGTGGTAATACACTAATTAATGGCTGTCTGGACAGATATGCCACATGATTAAAATAATGGAGATACTTGCTAATGTTAACTTCAGAGAAGTTTAAACAATACATCAAATCCTGTTTCAGATACTTAATTTCCTAGCGTGTATTTTATCATTGTTAGTAATTGTTGAGAACAAATCTGTTGCTTGTGTAATAAGATTGTTCGAACTGTCAATTCTCAGAGTTCAGGTTCGTGGCTTGTCATGAAAGTAGTTAATTCTTTTTTTTACAAAATCCTTAAAACGATCAACCATTAACAGAAACTTCAGTGTACAAAAATATTTCGTATTTTCTATAATTAGACTTTCTAGTACTTCTTCTCAAGTTTTTCTTCAGTGCATGTTTCTGTTTATTTAACTTATAATTATCTACTTTATCCCGGGGTAAAATCACGTTAAAAACATTGTACTTCGACAGTTCCATTAGCAACAGCAAACGAGGCTTAAGTCTCTTTTTAACAAAGGGGTTACGTAATGAAAACTCATGACGATATTAAATAAAGATAGTATTTTTGTACTCTATAACATTTTAAAAATGATAATCTCTTCAGTACCTTGGAGTCACTTACAAAGTCGATACGATCGTGAGGATTTGATCTTTCAATAATTATAATATTAATTAAATAAAACATTCGTAAGGAGGCGCTATTGATAAAGAAACATTTAACATCGATCTTTATCTTTTTTGTTATAAACAAAACCATACAGTGGGCTATTGTGATCTGTCCACTGGGGCCCTCTAAAACTGCAATTTTGGCGCTTCATTACCTTCATTACTTCCCACTAGCCACCAGAGGTTGGATCTCTAACCGAATACTATTCACACGTCACAAAATCGATACAAACACATACGAATGCGATATTTTGACCCGTAATCAATATTCAATTTGTTAAGAGCAAAATCGCAAGAAGACACTGTTTGTATAGTAACAATGAATATCTATCTCTTGTTGAAATTTAAAACTAGAAACATTTAATACATAAGAAACGTAGTAAGAGTCCAAAAGATACGAATGTTAATCATTCTTAAGATATTTTGGCAATAAATAACTTGAGAAACCTAATAATTGTCACATGCCAACTTTACTTTGATATTCAACAAACATTCGAGTAATAAAAACACGAGTTCAATTGAAACATTTCCCAGGTCGATTGAAAACAATCACAAGATCAAAACAAAGGCAATGAATGACCTTTTCAGCCAAGCCGGACCACATTGGTAAAAAAAAAAGTGCTAAGGTATACTGAAATGTAGTTTAACCGACTAAGCTCACCAGGCACAATAAATTTTCAATATCAGAATTAAAACATTGCCAAATCTAATTCACTTATTACTTCATAGGTGGAAACGTTTTTGCACGAAAGATGAAGTGCACAGATAAACAAATGTTCGTAACTCGAAGCCGAAATCTTCATTTCATGCAGGTGGCGTTTCGTAAAACAACAGTAAAGATATGTCACAGAAGCCCTTACGAACCACCTACTATCTGCCCACCACTACTTAACCTATCCATAATAAGCAGCAGGAAAGCATTAATTGAGTATTATTTTAGTTCAGTGTACATTGCCTGCGTCTGTTTTAATCGTAAAGAAATTGTAACAAAAATTAAGTACTTAACATCATCGGTTATAAAGCGCACGTGACGTTTGTGTTTTCCTGTCCCATATTTTTTTTATGCTTGCAGTATAAGAGAAGGAAAAGAGTGGAGGTGGAATTGAGCGGAGGCGTTTGAAGTGATGACGAAGACGACAGCTGCCCAACATTTTTCTGGCGATATAAAAGTGCTTATGCCTCCTCACAGTGTAAAGTTTTCCTAAAAGAAATTATTCCCTTGCTTGCAGTGATAAGAAATAAAAAATGTTTTAATGTACAATGCATTTTGTTTCTCTAATTAATTATCTATACAAAAGTTTAAACAGGAAAAAAACAAGGCTTAAAAATACATAGCTAACATAATCTGATAGAAAGACATCTTGGTAGCTCCAAGAACAAAGCGGTTTCAATAACTTTGGAGAAGACTAAGGTAACTATCAATAAGTTTCTCACTAGAGTTTTAAATTAGAAGACAACCGTGACGTACATTTAATATTTAAAGGATTTACACATGGAAACTGGCAGTTATGTATGTTGTGAATTTCGTGCAAAGCTACACGAGAGCTGTCTGCGCTAATCGTCCCTAATTTGGCAGTGATAGGTTAGAGGAAAGGCTGCTAGTCTACACCACACACTACCAACTCTTGGGCTACCTTGGCCATATGTTTGGTTGTCCTGAAGAATACAACAACAAACTTTCTCTTATCATGAGCTGTTTGTGTAATTCACGTTAACATATTTACTGAGCACAGTTTATGTTATACAATAAAAATTTCTTAAGTTGGTCGTTATAAGGAAGAAGGGACAATACACCGCAAGATATTTATTGGGGTTATGACCGAAAAAGTTAACAACGGAAGTATCCAAATGATCATTCAGCGCAGCTTAACATGTTATCTTTTGTACCGAAAACTTTAATGGCATAACCCACGGCTACAGTCGATAACATTTCCAGTATTCTGATTTTCGAATATTAATTATATGATAAAGTTTATCTTCCTTTTAGCTCAAACAACTTTGCATAATAATAAAGTAACTGACTTTTTAGCTTGCTTGCGTTTACTAGCCGATCATAGCATGCATATCAAGTAATTAGTGATTTATTTGTAGTGAAGTTACATACAAATAAAATGTGTACAGAAACCAACGTTACTTTACCAATGCAAAATATGGTTGGTTGACGAAAATAGCCAAGTAGCTTTACACCATAAAACCAACCAAACATCTGGTAAAAAGTTAGAGTAAAATTATTAAAGTTCATAAATCGAAATTAAGGTAAAACAAAAAATTTTGAATTAGAACTAAATAGCATTAAATCCAAATTTTACATCTAATGTACAGCAGTAAGAGAAAAACTACAGTAATACAAGTTGTAAAGGACTTTCTGTAGCATAATTCTATTTATCATAACTCGCCAGGAAGACTAACAGGCAACTTCAAAAACCACCCTTAGCCATCTGAAGTTGACTTTTCCAGTTCTGATTTCGAGTTATTTAACGTTATGGCCATTTTCAGAAAGTAAAGTAATAAAAGTTTCAAAAGACTTGTATCAAAATTTTAATTACAATTTGCCAGGATGACTAACGGGTAATTCAAACAATAGCATTAGTCACCTGAAGGTGGCCTTTCCAGTCCTGATTTCGAGTTTTTTTGAAGTTAGGACCATTTTCTAATTTCAAATCGAACTAGATGTACTTTTGAATCTTAAGAGAGAACCACATTAAAAAAGGTCTGACGTATAAATTAAAATCTTAAATAACAGTAAAAATATTAATGGCCTTTAAAACTAAAAACATTTTTAGGTGGACAGCGTTACCATAGCCAATAACAGTATAACGTTACGGATAAACCTTGGGACAGAATATGTTTAAAATGATGTCGTCGCCGAGAGTCGTAACCACGGTAAAAAGAGTAAAATGTGGGTTACTGTGACCTGAGTGTTACACAAACAATACATTGGTACATCAGTACCAGATAAAAGAAAGTGATAAGTTAAAAACTGTGACCAAAGCGTAGTCTAATTAGAACAACTTCCTCTTTCCGATCCGTACACAAGTAAGACGGTCAAAGTCCAATAGAGGGTTTTTATTTGGAAAAGCTTTTTTTTACATTGCTCACTCCAAGTCGACTACCAACTAGCACGGAGCCGAGCCTTGAATACAAAACCAAAGTCCCTGTATGGAACAGACACAGCAGTGATAGTGCCAGAGAAGACAGATTTAGCTGCGGTGTCGGCGAGTTCGTTCCCGCGAATACCAACACGGCCCGGTATCCAGAAAACTGGATAGAAGTAGACGTTAAAGAGGAACGTGTCAGTCGGTTTTGAATATTGGCGAGAACAAGGTGTGAACTAACGTGAAGCGATTCCACTGGAGGTAGAGAACTAAGCGAGTCAGTATAAATAATGCAATTTGAGTACTGCTTAGTTTCTGTGTGATCCACGGCAAGAAAAGTGACGTACAGTTCAGTAGTAAGCACAGAAACTATAGAGATGATTCTGCACGCAACCACCAAACCATTGCAGAGTCCACACAGTCACCTGATTTTTAACCATATATATGGAATGGAATGGAAGGGTGGTTCGAAATATGTTCAGCAAATAACAAACAGTATTTCCAATTGGGAGTGTCTGATTTTCTTAGATTACTTAAAGATGGGTCACATTTGGGGACTGTAATAATCCATGGTGGAATGGGCTGACCAGTGGATGCAGTGATGTTATCCCAGGACAGACCCAATTCATCCAACTGCGCCTGGATACGAAGGCCAAAAGGAGCAATGGCAAATCATCTCATCTGTTCTGAAAGAGCATGGCCCACTGAGGAAGGAAAACACAACCCCAGGTGGTGTGCTTTGGTAAGGAACAGAGTTTCGAAGCACATTAGAAAGACAGCTGTAAACGGCAGAGGTGCAAAGAAAGTTCATGAGACTGTGTATAAGCTCTGAACTGGGGAAGTGTGGAAAGTCCCAGTGTAAAGTCGAAGTCATGGGGTCCACCATTTTAAGGATGAGGTCTTGGAAGAGCTATAGTCGAGTTTCGATCGAATAACAGCACGATACATTTTTAACACAGAACATCGATCTGCTCCCCAAGTGGTGGAAGAGAGGACACAGAGGATGTTCAGTGCCCTTGTACATTTGACTCGTAGCTGCTTGATGTGTGTGCTATAAAAGGTCAGCTTATGGCGAAAGATAAGGCCCAAGAACTTTGTCTCAGGGATCACAGGCAGCACAACTTTACCGATACGAAGTTCAGGATCATGGTGAATACCCCGTTGTTGGAAAAAAAATGCATGCAAATGGTTTTAGAGAGAAACGTTAAAACAGTTTGCTGTGGTTCACTTCAGTAAACGATTGAGAGCAGTCTCTAGCTGCCTCTCAATATACCTCATGTTCGACAACTGACATAAGATGTGAAAGTCGTCGACATAGAGCCAATTTGCAACAGTAAGACTGAGTTGTTCAGAGATGGCATTAATCTTTATACTGAAAAGTGTGACCTCAATAGGTATATTTTCAATCGCCTTTGAATGTAAGAGTTAACTGTGTTTAGATGTGGATGTTTCCACATTTGTGACTGAGTTTGGAGAGCCAGCAAGTCCCTTCAGTCCTTTTTGCATTAAAAATGGAGATATTTGCTCTAAAGATTTGTCTGAAAGAGAATGTAATATAAGAAAATGAGTTAGAGGTGTGACAGATGTTGAAGATTGCTCTTCAAAATCTTCAAGACATGGTTGTTTACCAACGCTCTGGTTTTTCACTATTATTTTTAAAATTTTGATTAGGGGAATGCATAATAAAGAAAGAATGTTTCAGTGCCAACTGATCCCACTCACCATGGAGCCCAACAAGGGGACACTACAGTGCCAAACAGGGACACTGCAGTAACGCTAAGAATTTTTGAGCAATATACCCAAGTACCAGCAGCAGATACAATGTCCACAATACCAGTTGAGAACATCCAATACTGGTGCTTGGTTAACCTAGCCCAAGTGGACCAGCCGATTATATAACCGAGGGGTTATGCAACATATTAGGATTGTGTGCTGATACTAGTTTCATTGTACTTGGTTTGGTTGTTGGATTAGACGAGCTTTGCGTTCTTTTTTTTTTCCAATTGGGTTTGTTTTGAATTTTGCGCAAAGCTACGCGAAGATTATCTTCACTAGGCACCACTACCCACAACGAACCGTTGGACTACCCTTTTACCAACGAATAGCGGAATTTATTATCACATTATAACGCTCTAACGGCTGAAAGAGCGGCCATGTTTGGAGTGAAGGAGATTAAATAGCCCTAACCATCTGGCCATGCAGAAGGCAAGAGAGAATAGGTAAAGTCCTTCTATTCAGGAGTGATCTACTTTTTATTGTAATTGAAGTCAATTTGTGACCCACTTTCCATTTATTACTTAAAAGTTATCATTTTTAATCATTTTTACCGAACTTTTGCTTGGAGAGTGATTTTGGTATTCACATAAAAATAGCAGCTTCCATTAAGTAAAGTTTGAATATTTTTCTTCTTAAAACTTCTTTATCGTTAAGCACAAAAGTCACAGAATGGGCAATCTATTCTCTACACGCCGCTGGTATCGAAACCCGATGTTTAGTGATGTAAACACCCAGACGTACCGCCGAGTCACTGGGGAAGTGTCTTAAATAGCCTAAAGTTAATCACATTTTTCAGCTTATCGTAACGGTTCATATAAAATCAGATATCTTATTTAAATATCCTTCTAATTGCTCACATAATTGAAGGATAATCGACAATAGTATCATAGATGTAACAAAGAAAAACACTTACAGACCATCCATTAACTAATTTTAATGCAAATCGGCCACCTGGTGAATTATATGATACGAAGCGTAGGTGGTTATTTTTGTTCACTATACACTCGTAAATAAATATTTGGGAGATGCGGTTTCATATATTTACAGTTCAGGGCATTCCAGTAAGAAGTCTGCACAGCACGAACAGTAGTAAAAGGGCTAGTTGGTACCAATGTTGTATGTTTAGAATTCAGAGTACTGGCAAGGTACGATAGGATTGTTTTTTGGGTATCTCAAGTATCTAAAGACGCTTGATGCCACGAGATACGACCTCCAAGAACATCCAAAACATGATCGATAAATGCAAAGAACTCTCCATTTCGTCAATTTCTTCCTCTTTAACTAACTTGTGGACCAATTTAGTATGGTAGTGACCATGAAGTATCAACAATTAAATAAGAATTAAAACCAACTCTCAGTATATGGTAGCAGAAAATAAAATTGTTCCATGTGTTGTTGTCCCACAAATCAAGTTCTTAGTACATTTGTAGATGACTTGTTTTATGCCTTGAGTGGAATCAATCTCACTGGTTGTCTGTTATACAAACCAGCATCTGTTAAGTCTGCTCGTATGTATACAAACGTGTTAAGTTGCGACTGCAAACATTTGATCCAATCTCTGAACAAATACTCTACAATTATAGAGAGCTAAAATCGACTTATCATCGTCATCTGCCCGTGTTATGAATGACAGTCTCCTTTATCTAAATATCCGAGAATTGTTCCATATTGAGCTAACAAAATTTTGAGACATCTCCAACTAATTTGTTGTGGCTTATTATGATTATCTTCTTTAAAACTTTCTGATGTGAAATATCCAGATGTCTTCTCCAAGAGCTACTCATAGGCCATGAACAATTTGGAGTACTTTGAACTTTCTGGTTCAATTAAAAATTAAGGGCAAGACAATATTTTACAAGATCAATGTAGTGTTGGGTCAATTACCAAAAATTTGTATTTCAGGTTACGTTTTGGACATTATTTCATACTATTAGTCTTGAATTGGCATAGTAACAGCATTGCAAATTTTGATTATCATTTATTTTTTAGTTGTGTCATAACGCAATATATAAAAGAAAGACTACAACACTTAGTTTCAGACTAAAAGACGTAAATTGATTGATAATTTGGAATTAAGCACAAAGTTACGCAATGAGCTATCTGCGGTCTGCCCACCACGGGTATCGAAACCCGGTTTCTAGCAACGTGAGTCCGCAGACATACCGCATTGCCACTAGGGTGTAAAGGCGTACCTTTGATACAAAATAAAGCAGGATGAATGAGGAAACATATTCATTTGACATCAATGTTCTTTCATTTTCTTCAGTTTGTTTGTACTTTTATTGGCTAGTGTAAGACTAGATGGAAGGCAGATAGTCATCACCACACACCGACAACTCTTGGGCTACTCTTACCAACGAATAGAGGGATTGACCGTCACATTATAATGCCCCCACGGCTAAAAGGGGCAAGCATGTTTGCTGTAACAAGAATTCGAACACGCAACCATCAGATTCCGAGTTGAGTGCCCTAATCACCTGGCCATGCCGCGAAATAAGAAAAAAACAAACCACGTAATATTAGTTGCATGTAAATATATTTTACTTCTTTTCTTTTACCAGACCATCATTTGTTTTAATTGCCTGTGAAGTTTCATTTTACGTTAGGATATCTAGCTTTACATTTCGTGTTTTTCGTGGAATATTAAGAATAATTTGTACACGCAAGCGTTTCTCAACCTTTTCGATACAAGGGACCGTCTTTCTGCCTCATTACGCTGTCACAAACCGCTAAAATGCCACAACAACAAAAACCATTAAGCTTTACATGTGAACATTGTCAGTTTTTGTTTGTTTTCGTGAAATCCCAATTAACGTCAAGGTTATTTTAGTGGGCTGGTGGTTAAAAATCACTGGAATATATCTGTTGTTTTTATATCTTTACGTGACGTTTATTTCGTTAGAAAGCCTATTAGTTTTTTTATTTAAAGACAACAACCACAGCACTTTGCTTTAGCCGCTTTTGTTTATAATTTATGGTCCTTTTGAAGGTATTACCATTTTCTTCTTTAGAACAACCCATGCATGTGCTAAATCGAGACTGTTTTAAATAATGTCTTGAGATACAGCATAAATGGATTAGTTGCTATCTTGATACTCATAGTTAGAACCCAAGAGAAACGTTTAAAACCAAGTGATTCGTGTTCTCAAGAGACGGACGTAGAGCAGAAAGGCATGTTAGCAATAGATGTTTAGTGGTTTAAACCACATCAACTTTCCTGGTCTTGTAATGAAACGTTTACCAAATATTTATGCTATTGCAAGTGTGATACATTCTATTCAACAGTAATCATATTATGCTTCAAAACATTATTATTGAGTATTGTTTTTCTGAAATCAAATTAACTTGATGTGCAATGTGGCAAACTTTCTTTTCAAGAAGCAAATTGCATCCCCAACTCTACCCTTGGTGAAAGCCCAACAGATTCGGTAAAAGTCTACAAGTCCAAGATAGCTCTCAGCCCATAACGGGCTTTCTTTTTGTTGCTCTTGTAATGTTTTATGCGTTATTTTAAGGAGACATTTTATATCCCTTTTTTTCTGTTATCCTTGAAAAAACGGAAAATATGCAGAAAATTAGAAAGATATCTAAAAGGATTTTCGGTAGTGTACATTCTCCAAGAAAATTGTTATAAGACAGAGGAAGTAAATTGAAAACGAGATGGTGCAAAACTCGAGTCTAAAAACGTAGCAAAACTTAAAAAGCAGTTGCGCCATTTCTTGTTCAAAGTAGACCATTTCATAGTAGAGATGTGGTCAAGATTTTTTAATTTTAACTTTGGTGCATTTAATGTTTTAAATTAAATAATCATCTTAAATTTTGCTGAATGATAAACTATAAAGAGATACCCATAAAATATTTTAATTATCAAATTATTCTCTAATTCAGGCTTAAGCACTTAATCTAATCCCAATAATAAACCGGAAGTTAAATGGTGAGAATCAGAAAAACAAACAAACAGAAAACAGTAATATCTTTATTGACCGCATTGTGGTTGGAAATTTTATTATCGTTTATTTTGGTTATTATGGGAAATAAGCCAAAATGCTGAAAAATTTGATTGCAATCTTTAACTTTTGGATTTTGTTGTGATGGGAGTTTTTTTTTTTTCAAACTCCATTATTTGGAATAGTAACAATATAAGGCTATAACAAAATAGTTTTATTTCTCAATACTGAAATCATTCATATGATTTGCATTCGGACTAATAAGTTAGTATGAAAAATTTGTTATGGTTTGGTCAACTCGTTTAGGGAAGGAGATGTGTCTAAAGACAGACAGGGTTTTCCTTGATACTGAATAGTTACCGTTACAGTATAACTTGACATGTATAATACGTACGTAAAGAACGCCTGTACCCCAATTTCAAAACACAGCTATGCTTCCCTTCACTCTGAAGAGCTCGATAAATAACCTTTATTAAATATACTGCTTACTTTTGTTTAATTTTAAATTATTATTGCGTGTTTCTTTTGTTTTCAATTTCGTTGTTTTTTTTTCATTTCCATTTGATGGTAAGTCATTGTGCTTTTACGTTAACAGGATTAGGACATTAGCATTTACGTTTTATGTTAACATACAAATTGCAAACATGAAATACGAGACCCCAGAGTCGGTTTTTATAACGCCGTAATTTATCACCGAAAAGCCATCAATGAGGATATACATTTCTAATAGTTGAAAGAAATATTTTCGGTAATTTGTTCCCATACAATGCTTAACATTATACTTTCATTCCTTAAAATGAATTTTATCTAGCTAAAAACCAGATAAAACATTATATTGTAAATTCGAAGCTGGCATGTTTACAAATGTTTAAAAAAACTGTGAAAATTCACTTGACACTTTTTTCGTTTTAAGTAAGAGCTTTGTGGTACATGTTAGAAATGTTTATACGGTCTTACTTCATCGGAATTCGGTTTCCATAATCTTTATCAACGGGGTCATCTAAATTCGCATATCTTTAACATGACTCCGAGATGGCCTTACGTACTTGCGCTTTACAAATGCGTGAATCAACGTAAATATATGGTGGTTTAGAAGGAAACTTCACAAACGACATACTGTTTAAATTTATCGTGAAAGGACGAACGACATGCTTAGAGGAAAACTGTCTGATGTTTCTTTATCTAACGAAGATTCACACGGGAGCATAAAAAGTTTTTTCTCGATCACCAAATTCCCCATTCAAAGTTTCCAATGACTTTAAAATGGGTTAAACTGAGAAGACGTATGAAGTGTTAAAATAATCTATAACTCTAGTATGAACAGTGAAAGTAAACTACACTACTTTGTTGCACTGCCCTATTTCTCACTGTGCAGTTGTTATTACACTGTGCTTTTCACTCAAAGTATAACGCTTAAAGGATCGGCATCTTTTACAAAATGAAATTTGTGATGTAGCAACCTAATGCATTCTTTGATTGACCGAACTTTCTTTTGTGGACTCTGGTCATAAAGAAATATTTAACAGACACGTACACACAAAATCATTGAACAGTTTCTCCACCGTATGATACCGATTAATAAGTTATAGGAAACGTTATAACATTGTTCATATGTCTAAATTAATTTAGATTACTATATGGTCAAGTAAATCACCATAGGATTATAGGAGTTTTAACGTACATCAGAACAATGTTAAAATCATAACGGTATTCGAGTTTACTAATAGTCAGTTCGCGAGAAAATTCCGTCGTGTTTATCCGACTTTGAAAATCGGATTACTTACTGTTGGGACGTTTCCCCCCCCCCAACTAAGAACACGTACTTCATGATATAGGCTTCCAGTGTAAAATTTAACTTTTAGCTTTAAAATTCGTTTTATGTTTCCACCAGAAATACGAATTCTGTCTTTGGTTTCTTTCTGTCTATACATGCATTATTTTGGTCAAGTGCATCAGGGCCTTAACGAAAGGATACAAAGAATATACAAGAAAATACAGACACTATGAAAACTTCCAAGACCATTACCATGACGAAGGATGCTACTACCGCCCTTGGTGTCACTTAAAGTGTTTGTTTTGAATTTCCCGCAAAGCTACACAAGGGATATCTGCGCGAGCAGTCCCTAATTTTTGCAGTGTAAAACTAAAAGGGAAGGAAACTAATCATCACCACCCACCGTTAACTATTTGACTACTCTTTTACCAACGAATAGTGGGATTTACCGTAACATTATAACGCCCCTACAGCCAAAAGCGCGAGAATATTTGGTGTGACGGAGATTCAATCCCACGACCCTCAGATTACGAGTAGAGTGCCCTAGTGATTACGAGTAGTTATGTAAATTTATGATTAATGAAAGATTATCTTAGGTCATGAAAAGTTCTTTCCCTATTTAAATATTTCTTATAAAAATGCCCATAAAACAACAAAACAAATGTATCTCTTCATAGACCCCCCCCAAAAAAGAAAAATTCTTAACCATATTTGGTGAAGATGCATCAACAGTGGTGAAGTTGTAGTTAAAATAAAACCGCAAAAACACTAATAAAAACCATAAAATGTGAAACTGAAAATTCGTGTGCATTTTCCCCTCGACCTGATGAACCACCACCCACCCTGCAAAATATTAACATGAACATACAATAGACAGTACTATTATATTTATATAGGTAGCATGAATGCATCAGATATCCGTGTGACTTATTTATGGCGTCATATCTGCACCCTGAGAATGGAGAAAAATAATTTTCTCCGTCACAGGAAACGGAGGCGCAAAGGAAAAATAGTGATCTCTATTACAAATCTAAATGCACACAGAATAAAATTTTTGCGAAGTTAGGGGTTACACATCGTGTAATAAAAAAGTTTATCTCGCATCATATAAGCAAGAGTTCCATTATAGTATGATTCAATTGACTGTCAGAATATCACTGAACAGCAAGGTTCAAATACGGCGCGGTGAAGTTTGGTCAGTAATGCCATGCAGAATGGCAAGAAACTTGGACATTTCGTTCTATGGTACCATGTAGCTAAATAAAATTTGTGAGACTGACAATATGTCGACCCTGGGGCTACGAGGATTAAAATTCGAGGGGAGTCCAAGGACAGCCTACTTTACTATTTCATAGATATATTTGAAAACTTTGGCATTCCAAAGACAGCCATCTGGTTAAAAGCATTCACCTAACAATAATGAACCATTATCCATAAATCAGCCAATTTGATTCAATTTATCAATGCTTAGTTGCTTTGAGTAGGCCGGTGGTTAGGTTGCTCAACTTCTAACTTATGGTTGAAGGGTTCGAATCCCCTTAACTGAAAAACTAGCTCCCTTTCAATCATGGGCGTCTTATGACGCTCAATACCATTATTCGTTGGTAAAGGAATATCCCAAGAGTTCTCAGTGTGCGATGATGACTGGTTACCTTCATTTTTTAGTCTATCACTGCTAAATTAGGGTCAACTTGCGCAGATAACTCTAAAGTAGCTTTGCGCGAAATTCAGAATAAAATCAAACTCGTTTCTTAGTATCCTACACAAGATAACTGGCAGGCTTCCTACTGTGGAGGTCTCAATAAATATTTCGTTTATTTATCTTGGTAAAAGTTTTACGACACCGTGAACTGAAACTGAAATAATCCTCTCCAAACATGTTTGGATACTGAATGCACGTTTGTTTGTAATAGGAAACAAGCTTGTATTATATTGAACTTAAAACAACATGTGATGTCTTGTTACATTCACTTGTGCTCTGATCTACATTACTTCTCTATATAGCATCTAATGGTCATGTATACTGTGAAGACCACCATGTTCAGAGGAGGAAATCTGTATGTTCTTATATTCAAAACTAAAGAAGAGATGTTTTCTTCAAAGTTCGGTCAAAACATGTAGAGTAAAAATTGTCAGTCAGGTTATTAGTATATGAAATATAATACATTTATAGGAGCTAAGATTAGACATTTCATCGTATGTTAACATCAAAGAGTTATTTTTGTGAAAAACAAACACACTACCTTACCAGCAGTTTTGTATGCATTTTCTTCTGAATGCATGTAGCTCAGTAAAGTTCGGAATGATCGACTTTGATTTCAAAGCGTGAAATTAGTAATTATTGTTTATTTACACGCAAGTCAAATAAAACAGTGGAACCTAAATACAAAGTAATTTATCTGTAATAAAAATAAATAAATAAAATTTGTTTCAAAATGTTTTAAGTTAAGAAAGATAGAAATTGTAACCTTTAAAATTTATTACCACGTTGAAGTTCATCATATCGTAGTTAAAACAAAATAAACAGAAGTTTAGCAGCTGCGACAAATTGGCTGTATTAAAACGAGAGTCAGGCGTAGCGTGGTGATTAACGAGTTGGGCTGTGTAACAGAAAGACCAAACTTCGAGCAACGATATGCTGCAAATGGTTAAATTCAGACATTTCACAATGAAATAAAGTGTAACATTTGACTTGTATACATGTATCTATAATGAAAACGAACACTGTCAATGTGAAAAAACAAGTTATGTTAGAAAAAAAAAGAAACAACCGGGGCAATTTTGTAATCTGTTGTTCATTGTTACAAGATATGCAACAATATTCAAACTAACAATTACCTTCATTCGCTGGAATCAAACACAACAGAAGTTATACGAAATAAATGGGGAACCTTAGCCCATACCAAGCAAATAGGAACAATAGTAAAAGATCAATTCGGCATTACTAATACGAATCTCAAAGGTGTTTTACAACACTGAACTTTGGTCACACTTCTGAGATAATGATGTAAAAAAAAATGTATTGTATTTTTTTAACTTACGTTCTTGAATATTTAGGAAGGAATTTTTTTGAAAATATACAATGTAAATACTGAAACTTTCAAAGTTATCACCTAGTTATTAAAATTATAAAAATATTTGCATGCAGTACTTAGAGTATAGTGAAGTTTTAGTTACGACTCAATTGAAAGATCCTTCATGTTAATCTCTTTCTAAGGTTTAAGAAGGAAGAGTTATCAATGTCATAGTTGTAAGAAACGTAGTTTCTTTCCGTTCGGTCTAAAACAAATTAAAGCTTATATTTAAGAAGGATAGTGATGAAAACTTCACTATGAATAAATGTGGTTAACGAGTTTTATTTTCTACAGACTCAAAACTGCTGACAAAGTCAAATTTCCGTTTTGAAATAGGCCTACTTAGTTATTGCTAACACAGTTTAACGTTAGGCGTAGTTAGCAATCGCCACATGGTGTGGCATTTTCGTGTCTCGTCCTTACAAAATTTGTTTTGAAATAGTCGGACTAAGCAGTCACTAATAACATGTAACGTTAGGCCTCCTTAACAGTTGCTAACACGTTTTGATGGTTCGTCCTTATTAAGACATTTTATAATAGATGTACTTAGTTGTCACTGACAGTGTAATGTTAGGCCTACTTAGAAATCGCCAAAATGGTGTAACGTTTTCGTGGCTCACCCAACTGAAGTTTTCGTGTTTTTTTTTTTTAATAGCCTTACTTAGATACCGCTAGCATAGTGTAATGTTAGGCCTACTTAGCTATCGCTAATATGGCGTAATGCTTTAATGTCTCTTCTTTAAGAAAGCTTTTGTAATTCAGTAGCTGCAACACCATATGTTAATGTCCTTAAAGAATCCATCTAATGTGTTGAAGCATAAACATCATTTATATTGGATAACCATATTAGGCTCGCTAAGAAAATTATATCAAGTATGTTGGCAGTGCCGAGCTAAATCAAAAGCCTGAATGTTGTTTCAACATAATGACTAATAGTAACACAAGAAGATTTTCGATAACATCTGCTAAGAGGTTCAACGCTACATCTTAATGTGACGAATAAAATTATTCATACTGCCTCTACTCTTTATTTAATTGAAAATTATTTTTTAAAAAATTTGTTTTTTCACCAAACAGGTCTTCTGTGTCCTCTTTTCTAGAAAAATTCAGGTTTGGTATACACATGGGAAAAGGATAGCGATAGTATTTACAAATCACACGTGTTCATCAAGTGTCCAATACGACTTGGTGTAGGGTTAGCTTTGCCACATGTTTCTAGTTTTGAAAGTAGAGATTTTGTACTAAAGGCTCACTGTTGAACAGGCAAAAAAGTAATAATTAGAGAATTTTTTTTAAAAATTAAGTCAGTCACTACTTTGGTTAACTTGTACGATTATTAAATAAAGGAACATAGGATACTTTTCATTCGAAACAAACACCAAATTTAATTGTTACAGTTACAATAACATACATCACATTTGAGAAAAATGTGTGTGCGTGAATATACTTGTTTACAACAAACGAGATATTGAACCAACTGTCACCAAATCTGCCTGGCATTACTGTTAGATCCATGGGTATGGATGTGTTTTGTTGTTATTGAATTCATGGTAGTTATTTAGTCCTAAAAAGGAAAAACTTTCATCAACTGGAAAATTCAGGGATATTAACACCCCCTTCCCCCCGCTCATGGAGATTACATTTAATTAAAGTGGGCGTTAAATAATTGTATTTGAGTGTAAGTTCCGATTTAAATTTTCCACTGAGAATTGGTTACAGCAAAGGTGGCGAAGAAAAGACAAAGACAGCGAAGCGAAAAGGCGACAACTATATACAAACATTGGCAGCCCATCAATAGGGTCACAGGATCAATAAATCTAATTCCTAAGAGACTGCAGGGAGGTGCACCTCGAGAAAATTCATTTTTAGAGGACAGACGCTGAATTATCTGAGAATGGTGTTCGTAAATGACTGCTTTTATCACAACGCAGGTTTCCCTATGTCTTCCAAATGTACCGGTTGTGGTTAAAAACATGCAAATGTATTGCAGAATACTTACAATATTGCAATAAACTTATCAAAAACAGACTGAAAAACATTCGAATCGGGATCACCACAAACCCAAGAAAGGGTTTGTATTTTTTTACAGCAAAGTTACATCGGGCTATCTGCTGATTCCACTGAGGGAAATCGTATTCCTAATTTTAGCATTGTAAATCCGTAGAGACTTACCGCTGTACCATTTGGGGACCCCAAGAAAGGGGCTCTCTCTTATACCTACAGTAACTGGATTTTATTATAATTTTAGTTATAAATCTAAAGTATTCTTGTAGATTTAACTAAATATACATTTTACCTCATATGATTTGTTTGCCTGTATACTGTTGTTGTAACGGTGTCTATTGTTAATTTATAGAATACGATGCAACAACTGTCACGACTTCTATATTGGAGAAACAAGCAGAAAAATGGAAACTAGATTTAAAGATAAAAACCACCTTCACACGGTTTCAAACAATGCAAATCTAATAAATACAATATAACCACAGAAAACAATTAAGTACGGAAATAAATATAAACAAATGCAAAATCAAAGAAGTCCTACTCATACAGCAACTGAAACCAAAATTAAACCAATATAAAAGAAAACATTATACCTATACTAATTAATAACCTAACATCCACCTGCAACGTTCCTTAGAATCCGGTACCCGTTTATACTCTCGTCCCTAAAACATGGGTCTGGCAACGGTCACTTGCAAACTCTTTCTCAACCTGAAGATGACCTAGGAAGGTCGAAACGTTATTCTCTCCTTATCAATAAAAGTGTCAATACCCATACCAGCCGTTTTAAGATGCATATTGTTTGGTGCGTTCGTTTCGATTATTCGGTACAAAGTAGTTCACTTACAAAGTTTTATTTCCAGAACTTCAAGTTCACTATGCTAGTTTTAGTAGTTTTCACCCGAAAGACTAATTCCGTAGTAGAGGTTAATACAACAGTTTCAGTTACTAACGTTCCTCAAACTCAAACAGTAGCAGACAAACTGATTAACCAAAGTCTATAATCAACCATCAACTGTTACAGACTCATGATATCAATCATTATATCACTTTGTTTTCTTTTATCGAGCTCATACAGTTTCTACCCTTTCAAGAAAATTCCAGACGTTAAGCCAAGCACTCACAAGTAACATGAAAACGTCTAACGAAACGATACAAAAAAAGTCTTAAAAACAAAAACATCCCAGAAAAATACAATAGAAAAAATATCCCAGCAATAAATCTTTGGTTAAATCACAGATGGCAGCTTAAGTCTAGATTTTTTTTTTATTTTTCTTTCATTTTTAGAAACGCATCAGTCATTGGCTGTTCTGAAATTAAAAATGGCTATTTTGATAAAAGCTTACGAGTTGGTGCTTTTAAAGAACTAGAATAGCAAAGTTCCTTACTATTAGGTATTATACTGTTTTATTCATAATAATTCTATTTTATTTGCAATGATGGCAAGCTGGTTTTTTTGTTATAATATTACATCTGTGTACTCAAACAGATTAAAACAAAAATCTCAAACATTGCTTTCACTCCTTTGTTGTGGTCCTAAGCTTTGTATTCACAGCAGCTCCACCTATCTATAATTATCAAGGAAGTATTTACCTAACGTAATAACTGGAGCATGTTTCCTTTTAAGAAAACAGTGTCTAGCGAACCTAGAAATTTTAATAATTATGTTGCGGGGAGAGGGGGAATAATTACAGGACGTGTAAATCGCTATCTGAAGTTTTATCAAAGTACGAGGAGTTACTGGTGAAACTAGGGTTGTCACAGTCTAAGTGTTTGTATTTTTAATTTTTTACCGCAACCAACATGTTAATAATGTTAGCTGTAAACATCATGAATTTTAGAGACAATTGCATTTTTTTTTTTGCGTATTCGACAATCCGGAAGCATTAGATTTTATTATGATGTGCATCAGTGAATTTATATTGTTAATACACCTATTTAGGAAAACTGAGGTTGTTAAGACTAACATGAAGTTAAACTCTGAGTTTACAGGTAGAATGATAAAATAAAACGTTGTTTTTGACTTAGCGGCAACGTGTTCGATATTCAATTATATATTTCTTTTCACACTACACCCAACATGTTCATATAGGAGAGGGCCTACTACTGGAAAAATAAAGAATATCAGCGTACGCTCTATTAACGAGCTTCTACACCAAAGAAAATGATTCATTCTTACTTATGTGACACGTGAATTACTACCCTACTTTATCCCGTTAAACCCTTTTCTCCCAAGAGAGAGCAATGGCCCACAACTTGAAAACTTGCCAGTTGTTTGATTTGACAAAGCATTCACGTGACAGGTAAGAATACAATCGTATTTATGTTTGTTTTTTTAAAGTAAACAACAAAACAGTCGCTCTTTTGTCTCGACTGCAAACGGTTTCCAATTTTAATTTTTTGTAAATAGTATTTTTCATTTATGACAAAACTACGAATTTCCGCAAGATTTGTGTTAAATGTTACTATCAGTAACAAAAATACAATATTACGACGAACTTCTCCGATAGATCATTTAAAATAGCGATATGTAGCATTAAGTGCAACCTAAATATTCTTTAAATACTGTACGAATATCGGTTCATTGTAGCAAAGTCTAGTTAGTGTACGAGGCTGCATATCCAAGATTCTATGGTTCGCACACTATTATCGCAACATTTAAAAAATACAACAAAAAACACACATAATCCCATTATTTCATTAATTCCATGGAGTTGGTAATGGGTAGGATTGACTACATGATTTCCCTTTCATCAATTAACTTCAAAATCAGGGACTGCTAGCGCAGGTATTCCTCGAGTAGCTTTAGATGAAATCCATACTAATTGTAACCAGATTTCGTAAGTTCATTTTCAACGGCAAGTGGAATTAATGCTTATGATTTTTTTTTCCTCTTTTAGAAACCAATAATAAACATTTACAAATTGATGAAAAAACTTTTTTCACGGCATGAACTCGCTAATCGTGAAATAGCGTCGTTCTCTTAATATTTTGTTCTTTATCATTTCTGAGTTTAGAACAAAGGTACAATGATAAATTGGATTTCACTATGTAAAGTGTTTGTTTGTTTGCTTTTACGTTAACCTCGTTTGAAATCACGAATCCAAACGTAAAGCAGCACAATTCCTTTCAATTAAACAACAGAAGTTAGTGTTATTTGTCTTGAATTGAATGTTGGAAATCAGGAGGTTGCAAGGACAGTAGGTTTCGGAAAGTTGTCACCAGATGGGAGCACTACAGAGGATTCACGGAAAATGACAGAATAAGGGAAATATTTCCATAAATATAACACCAACATGTGTCGTTGGAAATTTAACTCTCATGAGATACGTAATATTTCGAAGCCGACTGTTTAAAGACATGTATCTGACAGTCTGTACAACCAACCAGACTATTGGTTCTTCTTGAACTTACACTGTAAAATTACGTCATTGATCAACTAACGTCCACCAGAGTTAAAACAGCGTTCCTTGAAACTCCTAAACTTCCAAGAATGAAATTAACCGAATTAAATCAGAAGAAACTCATATGAGAAATATAAGTGCGTACTGTTATTCATAAAAGTAAAAAGGTAACCGCTATGGTTATAAACCAGTGCATTGAAATTAGATAAATAACTCATTTTGAAATATTCACAGCTATATGTTCATTTATATGTAACAATGTGTTGCAGGGGCGTTGTTTACAGTGATGGCTTGGGAAGCAGGCCTCCACTGAAGAACTCTGCCCTAACAGCTCCTAATTTGAGATATAATGTTTAAAATTTTAGATTCTTTACATTTCAATTCCCACCGACTTGAAAAAGAAACTTTTATTCTCTCAAAACTAACTTCTTACCTACCCAATCCTCCAAGTAGTTTTCTTTGAGTAGAACAAACAATGAATTGTCAAACCCACTGAGCACCGCGAGGATACGAGCTTATAGTTTTCTTGTGTAAACGCGTTTGATCTAACTGGATGAACGGGCTGCAATCGAAAAAGTTAGAGTTTATACTATACCAGTATTTGTACAGTGGTAAAATGTGGTCCCCGTGGTAGCCAATAGTGAATCAGTATAATTCGTTGGACATTTTCCTCTCTTGCATACTTCGAGAAACATAATACACTGTAAATTAGGTTAAACACGAAACTGACAAAAACACCTACCATGATAAATCACGGATAAATCCGTAAAGGGTAACTATTTCTCATTTTTTGTGTGTTGTTTCTAAATTCACGGAAAAAAAATACACAGTTGCTCCATCAAATCACGTGAAACGTGAAGGATAGGATGATTCAATCCTTCCAGCAGAAAACTAGCAAGGCATTGTATAATAAAGTAACAATTTTACAAAAATACACATACATTATCTTACAGTTCCATGACAAGACGTAACCATTCATTTACTCAAAGCATAATTGACGGCCACAATTGTCATTGTTTGGTTTGGTTTAAAATTCGCGAAAAGCTACAAGAGGGGTATCTGCACAAGCAGTCCCTAATTTAGCAGTACAAGACTAGAGGGAAGACAGCTAGTTATCACCACCTAGCATTGACTCTTGGGCTACTAGTTTACCAAAGAAGAATTGGGCTGACCGTAGCATTATAACATCCTCACAGATTAAAGGGTGAGTATGTTTAGCGGGATGTTCACAGAACCCGCTACCTTTAGATTACGAGTCGAGTGCTGCTCTAACCATCTTCCCATGCTGGGTTATTTTATCCTTTATTACCTTGACAAACTATAACCATTTATCTACCATAAGCTTAGCTGACGACCACTTTTGTTATTCAATGATACCATGACAAACTGAAGCCATTAACTTACTACAAATATCGTTAACGACTTCTTTTGTTTCGTTTAAAATAGTAAATAACATACAAGTTGTCTCACGGTGTTTAAAAGTCAGAACGTTAAATTTTAAAGTTGACATCACGAAGTTGAAAAGGTACATTTTCTAAATTACTGATTAAATGAATTCATTAACTACATGCTCGTACTGTTTTACCTTATTAATTGTATTCTCATTAACATAGGAATTGTATTTCAGTGTCAAGAAATTTTACCATCTTACTCAAAGTTTGTTTGTTTTTCTGAAAAGTAGATAAACATTTTCCAGGTAGAATTGTTATTCACTTTCTTTCGTAAACACTGTATTTAAAAACACACCAGTCTTAAGTTCACGCCCTTAAACATGCACGTGTTAACATAAACCGAAGTATTACATTACAACGGTATTTGGAGTTAGCAAATGTTTTACTTACATTCAATCTGGAACTGGGAATAGTACATTTAAAGCTGTATAAGAATACCATTCACTCGACGGCATTATTCCGAATACACACTTCTGTGCTGTCTATGAAGGGATGGCGTGGATTATTCGTGGAAATGCTATTTTAAAATACTTCTCAATGGGTTACCAGAACTTTACAATCCTATCCTATTGTTTTCTATGGTTGGAATGTACCTTGGTGCTATAGCGAAGTTGAGTCCTTTGTTAAGTAGATGTATCTCGTTTGTGTTTAATTGTCGGTCGGATCTGTTAATTATGAGGTTAGTCAGCGGTTTGTCGTTTTGAAGTAATATCTTTGTAATGACTGAGTTATGAGAATGTCTGTAAATATCATAGCAAAAAGTTTGAATTTATTGTTCTTATTTCCTTGTTTAGCACAGGATAAAACAGAAACAATGGTGTCAACTAATTTCATTGAGGAAATAGTTTAAAACAGAGCATCTGATTTTACAAATACTAAATAGTAGCGATTTTTTAAAAAATCATAATTCTAGGGTAAATGATTTTGTCATTAACCCTTGCAGTTAGCTTTCTTCCAGATGATTTTTATATGCAAAAACGGCTCGTTTGGGTTGAGAAAATAAACAAGTGGGTTTCTCGACATCACTGATTATTCCAGATGTTTTGTGTTGATTTAAAAAGCTTAGTTACAGTCATTATAAATACAGTCTCCGTATGTCTATAGTAACACTAACTTAAAAACAAGCAAACAAGAATTTTGTTTCCAAAAGTGAAGTAAATATAGGAATGGTTAATACAAGTCCTTCAAAAACAATGTAAACAAGATAGTGTGGATGACATAACTATTCAATCAATGGTTAGTACAAGTCTTTCAAAAACAAATGTAAACAAGATGGTATGGATGACATTATAACTATTCAATCGATAGTTAATACCAGTCCTTCAAAAACAATGTAAACAAGATAATAGGGATGGCATAACTATTCAATTAATGGTTAATACCAGTCCTTCAAAAACAAATGCAAACAAGATAGTAGGAATGGCATAATTACTATTCAATCACAACCAAGTTTTGATTGATTGATTTAGTGTTTAATGGCACAAAGCAGCTGGGCTATATGCGCCAAACATCCGGTAAAAAGGTAAAAATAAAGTAAATGTAGTAAAATACATAAAAGGAAATAAAGGTAAAACAAAAAAGGATAAAACCAATGTTGACACATAGTCTACAACGTTAAGAGAGAAAGCACAGTAAAAGAAGTTGTAAAGTACTTTCTCTAGCAAAATGGTAATGATCAAAACCTGCCAGGAAGACTAACAGATAAGTTCAAGAACCACCATCAGTCACCTGAAGTTGGCCTTTCCAGTCCTAATTCCGGGTTATGTGTCATAGCAGCCATTATCAAAATGTAAAAGAATAAAAGGTTTAAAAGAGACATAGCAAAATCGTAATAATAAGTAGCCAAATGTCCAGTAAAAAGATAAAAGTCATATAAAGGGAGTAAAATTTGTAAATTAAGGTAAAAACAGAAAATTGTGTAAAAACCAATGTTGACATCCAATCTAAAGTTGTAAAGAACTACCTGCAGCAGAATGTTAATGATCATAACCCACCAGGAAGACTAACAGGTAAGTATAAGAACCACCGTCAGTCACCTGAAGTTGGTCTTTCCAGTCCTGGTTCCGGGTTATGTGTCATTATGGTCAGTACTAAAAGGTAAAGTAGTTAAAGTGTGAAATGACATGCATCAAAAGTATAACAACAACTCGCCATGATGACTAACGAGTAGTTCAAACAGCAGCGTTAGTCACCTAAAGTTTTCCTTTCCAGTCCTGATGTCGAGTTATTTAATGTTCTGACCATTTTCCAATGTCAAATTAAACGAGAGAAAATAAAACTGTAAATTGAGATGAAAAACGTTATCAAGGTGGACAGTGTCACCATCACCAATAATATTGTCCAATGTTACAGATAGACCCTGGGAAAAAATATGTTTAAAATATTGCCGTCGTTGAGAATTGTAACGATGGCAAGAAAGTAAAACGTGGCTGATAGTGATTTGAGTGTCACACAAACTACACATTGGTGCATCAGTTCCAGATAAAAGAAAACGATGAGTTAAAAAACTGTGACAAATGCGTAGTCTAGTTAGAACAACTTCCTCCTTCCGAACTTTACTGAAGCTAGATGGCCAAAGTCCAATATAGGGTTTGATTTGAAAAAGCTTGTTGTTGCGTTGCTCACTCCAAGTGGACTGCCAGCTGGCACAGAGCCAAGCCTTGAATACAGAACCATAGTCCATGTATGGAATAGGCATAGTGGTGATAATGCCAGAGAAGACAGATTTAGCTGCGGTGTCGGCGAGTTCGTTCCCGCGAATACCAACATGGCCTGGTATCCAGAAAAACTGGATAGAAGTAGCTGTTAATGAGAAATGGGCCAATTGGTTTTGAATATCAGCGAGAACAGGACGTGAAGCGATTCCAGGGCCAGCATAGAACTAAGCGAATCAGTATAAATAGTGCAGTTGAAGTACTGCTCAGCTGCAATATGATCAAGGACAAGAGATATGGCATACAGTTCAGCAGTGAGCAGAGAAGCTGTAGAGGGGATTCTGCGAGCAACCATTGAACCACAGCAAACCATAGCAGAGCCCACTGAATTACCTATTTTGGAACCATCTGTATAAATGGGAACTGAATGATTGTTTGATAGATATTCATTGAATAAAAGACGGTACTTCCAATCTGGAGTATCTGCCTTTTTTAGGTTACTGAAAGAAAGGTTACATTTGGGGGCTATAATAAGTCATAGTGGGATGGGCTGACCTGTGGACTCTGCAATGTTATCCAAGGACAGACCCAATTCATCCAATTGCGCCCGCATGCAAAAACCAAACGGAGCAATGACAGATCGTCTCTTCTCAAAAAGTACTGCCCACCGAGGAAGGAAAACACATTCCCAGGTGGGATGCTTTGTTAAGGAACGAAGTTTCGAAGTATATTGTAAAGATAGTTGCAAACGGCGAAGGTGCAGAGAAGGTTCATGAGATTAGACGTATAAGTTTTGAACTGGAGAGGTACGGAAAGCCCCAGTGCAGAGTCGAAGTCCTTGGTGATGAATGGGATCCAGCATCTTTAAGGCCGAGGGTCTGGCAGAGCCATAGACCATTGATCCATAGTCGAGTTTCAATCTAATAAGAGCACAATATACATTTAACATCGAATATCGATCTGCTCCCCAACTGGTAGAAGAGAGGACACGGAAGATGTTCAGTGCTCTTGTGCATTTGATCCGAAGCTGCTTTAAGTGTGGTATAAAGGTCAGTTTACGATCAAAGATAAGCCCCAAGAACTTGGTTTCCGGGACCACTGGCAGCAAAACTTCACCAATACGAAGTTTAGGATCAGGGTGGATACCCCGTTGATGGGAAAAGTGCATGCATACAGTTTTGGAGAGAGAGAAATTAAAGCCATTCGCCAGAGTCCACTTCCGTACACGATTGAGGGCAGTTTGTAGTTGCCGCTCTATATATCTCATGTTTGACGACTGACATGAGATGTGAAAGTCGTCGACATACAGCCCATTCGCAACAGTGAGAGGGAATTGTTCAGTGATGGCATTTATCTTTATACTGAAGAGTGTGACACTCAATATACAGCCTTGATGGACTCCAAGTTCCTGTACAAAAGAACGGGAAAGTGTCCAACCCACACAAACTTGGAATCTCCTGTCCATTAAATTTTTTTCAATAAACATGGGAAGATGGCCACGTAACCCATATGTATGGAGGTCTCGCAAAACGCCATACCTTTATCTTGTGTCGTAAGCCTTCTCTATGTCAAAGAATATTCATACAAGATGTTGGCGGTTGAGAAAGGCTTCTCTGATAGATGTTTCAAGACGAATTAGGTGGTCTGTGGTGAAGTGCTGTCGACGGAACCCACACAGGGTGGGCGAGAGGAGGTTGTTTGATTCGAGAAACCAATCAAGACGAGCATTAACCATCCTTTCTAAGGTCTTACAGAGACAGCTCGTCAAAGTAATTGGACGATAGTTTGAAGGAATCTTCGGATCTTTTCCTGGTTTAGAGAAAGGTAAAATAATAGCCTTGCGCCAGGCACCAGGAAAAGCATTCTCCTGCCAAATCCGGTTGAAGACAATCAGAAGGACATCAAGAGAAGCAAGAGATAGATGGTGCAGCATGTCATAATGAATATCATCAGGTCCAACAGACGTACTGGCAGACCGATGAAGGGCCATTTTTAGTTCCACCAGGGTAAAGGGACAATTATAGTCAAAGAAAAAGTCAGTTTGAAAGGAAAGAGGTGATCGCTCTTCCCGAGTCTTGATGGCCAGGAAGGTGGAGGAACAAGCAGAAGTGCTAGATACCCGGCAAAAGCTTTCACCTAGAGTGTTAGCGATGTTCCGGACATCAGTCACCTCCTGACCATCAGAGAGTAAGATCGAGAGGGGGACAGAATTGCAGTGCCCATTAACCTTTCGAATCCTGTCCCATATGATCTTGGAACTAGTGGTAGAATATATGCTGGTTGTGAACTTAATCCAAGATTCCTTCTGGCTTTGACATCTTACCCACCTAGCATGTGCACGGGCCCGTTGGAAAGCAACCCGGTTTGAAAGTGTGGGATATCTACGAAAAGTATCCCAGGCCCGTTTTTGAGCCTTCCGTGCTAAGTGGCAAGCAGGATTCCACCATGGACGAGGATATCGTAGAAAACGTGTCGAGGTTTTAGGAATACACTGAGCAGCTGCATGTATAATACAGTCAGTTACCGCTGTTACACAGTCGTCTATTGATGGCTGATTTACGATGGCAGGATCAAGTTCTGCGAGAGCAGTGAAAGTTGACCAGTCTGCCTGATCCAGCTTCCACTGGGGCACGCGGGTAGGGTGGCATCGACCACGGCCAGTCTCTCTCAAAACGATCGGAAAATGATCACTGCCTAGTGGATTACTGTCAACCCTCCATGAAAAATGGGAGAATAATGAAGGGGAGCAAAGTGAAAGATCAATAGCGGTAAAGGACTGACTAGGAGCATGAAAGTAAGTGGAAGAACCAGTATTGAAAAGAGAAAGATTGTGATCAGAGAGCATCTGCTCTACAGATCGACCCCTCCCATCAATAACAGCACTTCCCCAGAGGGGATGGTGTCCATTAAAATCCCCCAGGATTAGAAATGGAGATGGCAAATGTTCAACGAGAGCATCAAGTTCTGATTGATCGTATGTCTCTCCAGGGGACAGGTACAGAGAACAAACAGTGATAGTATGACCCAAGGAAACACGGATGGCTACGGCCTCCAAGGGTGTGTTGAGTGACATAGACAGGGTGGGCACATGTTGATCAACCAACAGTGCCACCCCTCCATGTACTCGACCATCACACAATCTGTCATTTCTGTACAAAGAAAACTGCCGAATGGAGACTGTATCAGCAGATTTGAGAAATGTTTCTTGTAAAGAAAGACAAACAGGCTGGTAGGAAGCAATCAGTGTTTTGATATCATCCAGATTAGAACATAAACCTCGACAGTTCCAATGTATCAATGTGGCTATTTTTAAGAACGGATAGGTAATGTGGCTGGAGAACCTTTCGGTTTGCGACCACGTCTTTTTTCTTTACTGTCTTTAATCGGAGGAGGTCTATCAACCTCCATGGATCCTGCTCTGGGTCGAGTGGGCAGGTTTTTGTTATTGGAAGAGGAATCCAGTGACTGAGGACGCAAACGAATAATTGTTTTGTCTCTTGTGGTTGGAGAAAATGATGTATCAGAAGAAATGCCTGTATTTGAAACTGAAGGACGTGGATCTTGAGGTTTATTGGAAGGTATGGGAGGAACAGAGATAGGAGTGGAAGTCGATTCATCAACTTTTTTAACCACGGAGGTCAGAAGGCTTTTCATTTGTTTTGAAAACAATTCTTTTGGAGGAACAGAGAGCTCTGTCTGCACTCCCACTGTAGTTGTGGAATGAAGTGCAGCAGCATATGTCCGAGATGGAGTTGCGGACAGCAATTTCCGAGCCTCAGTATAACTAATGTCATGTGTCGTTTTCAAATGCTGCACCTCCTTTTCCTCCAACCATTTTGAGCAAGAATGAAAGTAAGAGGGGTGAGAACCATTGCAGTTTACACAATGCGGGTTCAAGTCACAGTCATAGACATCGTGGTCCTTGCCTCCAGAACGAGCACATGTCAGGGAACCACGACAAGAAGTCTTTGAGTGGCCGAATCTCTGACATTGAAAACATCGAAGAGGGTTTGGAATGTATGGCCGAACCCTGCAAATGAGATAACCTGCCTTGATGGTGGCAGGTGCACGTGGTGAAGGAAATGTTAAAACGTGGGCATTTGTTGGCAGTGTAACTCCATCTTTGCGAGTGGAGATGCGCCTCACTGCAGAAACTCCTTGAGTGGAGAGACCAGCAAAAATCTCTGACTCGGGAACGTTCTTCAAATCCCTTTCAACAATAACTCCTCGTAAAGAATTCAAAGTAGCAGGGGGTGTAACCTCAATAGGTATATCCCCAATTGCCTTTGAATTCAAGAGGAGTTCACTTTGTTGGGATGTGGATGTTTCAACCAATATGTCACCAGATCGAAGCTTCTTCACTGACTTTGGAGAGCCAGTAAGTCCCTCTAGTCCCTTTTGAATAAAAAAAGGGACATTTGCCCTAAAGGTTTTTCCGAAAGAGAATGCAATATAAGAAAATGAGGTATGTGTGTTACTGATGTTAAAGATTGCTGTTCTGAGTATTCAAGACGTGGTCGCTTACCCATTGACTGTTTTTTTTACAATTTTATTTAAATTTTTTGGAGGATCCATAGAAAAGAGGAAAAGTCTCGGTACCCATTGACCCCACCCACCATGGAGCCCTACAAGGGGACGCACTACAAAGTCATGCAAGGACAATGCAGCAACGCCAGGGTTTCGTGAGCACTATACTCAAACACCAGCATCAGGCACAATGTCCACAACACCCGTTGAGAACTTCCAACACTGGTACTTGGTTGGCTCTAGCCCAAGTGGACCAGCCGATTGACCCAAGGGCGCCCGTCTACAGGAATTCGAGGCCAAAGTGGTGTGTTAGGGTTGGACCCCTCAACCACCAGGATCCTCTCCTCCCCTTCACGGGTCGGCACGCACGGCAAACATGTGGGTGGATGTTTAGATCACAGAGAAGGTAACCAGACAGAACAGAACCTTCCCTGGGAGGTCCCCTCACCACGTACAGGAATCCACACCGAGGGGTTGTTGATCTTCATTCAGCTCATGCAGAACCCACTCATCCAACGTTTTCATCTTTCCAATTGCACTCAGATAGTTGGCAACGCTTGATTTGCTTGTGCCTAGCTTTTCTGCAAGCTTATGCACTATTGTGCAAGGGTCTGTCTCAACATGAGTTTTCATCTAAGGATAGCTTCTTTCCACAACTTTCTTCAAGACTTGTCTCCATGTCTAAATCTTTAGAACAAACACTGAACAAACGTTCAGTAACAGTGGCCGAATGCCTGGTTGATGTTCCGTGTAGTTTCGAAAGCTTTTCGTTCAAGTTTGAAGTCGTAGAAAACAATAAGCTGTGAAACTAACCCTGAGTAGAGTTCAAACAGTAAAAAATTAAGACACTTTGTAAGCGACAAACATTGGATTAAACCAACCAGCCAACGATAAGTTACTTAATATTCAGCTTCTAAATGTTATCGTAAGAATTCCGACATTTATTTCTGGACAACCTAATAAATCTTTATACACTACAAACAGGCCCACAAAAAATTCTCTACACCATCACAAATTAATATGTAGTAGAGACAACATGCACCTATATCCACTACAAATAAACCAACGAAATACCTGTACATTACTGAGTAAAACTGATTTACAGAAACAACGTATACTCTATATAAAGAGGTGGGCTTTTCAGTGCTAAGAATATACTCAGCGGGTGAATAAAAGTGGGAACTTCGACATTATTTTTAGTCAGTCAGGTGAAGGGGAATATTTTTTTTTCTCAGCCTACCTTGTGTTTACGTTTCTGTTGGCCTTCAGTCACGAAAAGATCTGTTTACAAAGAATCTAGGTCATTTTTAATGTAATCCATACTTTCTGTCACTGAGGATAAATAGATCTTTAACACCTATAGCGAAACGTTCTGCTGCAGTATGTCTTTTTAATTTTCAAATCAACTTTCCGCAAGGAGACACTTGACGTTAATAGCAAGTAAGTCTATGAAAGTAGTTCCAGAATTCCTATAAAGTTCGTGAATATATA
Source organism: Carcinoscorpius rotundicauda (assembly GCA_011833715.1). Taxonomy (NCBI): domain Eukaryota; kingdom Metazoa; phylum Arthropoda; class Merostomata; order Xiphosura; family Limulidae; genus Carcinoscorpius; species Carcinoscorpius rotundicauda. The sequence continues at coordinate 3,696,381 of CM022403.1, read as the reverse complement.
TTAGTGATCGAGACACTTTGCAAAGCGTCTATAAACACGACTATATTATAAACGCTAGAAACGATGAATTACCGAGCAAATTTTTAGTTATTAGTGTGACAGTCAAAGTGAAGGGCTTAGATCAATGGCTGTGAAACTGTACCAAAAAGTTTATTTAAAAATTTGTCCTGGTACCAGTAGTGAGTTAATTTCATTTGAAAACTAAAGTTATTGGGAACTCTGACCTATAAGCACAAATGTTGACACGTGAAAGTGTTAGTAATTTATAGAAATAATTTAAAAAAGTAAACTAATTTGTTATAGTTACCTCAACTGGATTTAGCATTATTACCACCACATAATTTAAAAAGAACCCATCCAACAATAGAACAACGTTACAACATTGCTCTATAATACTTAAGTATAGTATGAAACTATGGAATTTATAAAACCTCTTTATCGTGCCTAGTTTTAACTTCTAAAATTATATTCAAGCCCGATTATCCATAATTCATGTAGCTGGAAACAGTGTAATGAAAAAAGAAAAAAGAATATTCGGCTATAGCTATCGCATATACAAAAGGCAAAATCGTCACAAAATTTGATAAACAACTTATCTTCCTAGGAAAGTTTGAACAACAACAAAAGCTACAAACCCAATCTCGGACTTAAACATTTTGAACAGAATATATTTATCTGTACATTTCAAATTTGTTGTACATAATTAATATTGTTTTGAGCAGGACGATTTAAGTTAAATCATTTTTCAAGATAACTGACCAGTGTCATTTCACAACGGTTATTCTTGAGGGCAAGAGAAGGTTTGGTTCAAAGTATTTGGATTAATAATATATTTAATCTTGGTGAAATATGATCGAAATGAATTAATCATCTCATTGGTTAGTTTCTATCGTCGTGTCGTAAATACGTCAAACATACTTTAAATATACATTCATACATTTAATGGCACTAACGTGAGATATTTTTTATATGCTAAGTGAGAAACATGTCGCAGCACATGCTAGTTCTAGATGGCATGCCTACAGCAACTGTAGTTTCATTCGAGGCGAATCCCGACATTCTACAGCGCAGTACCACCGAGAACGAACGTTTGTCAGGATAAATATTTAAAATACATAACAAAAACGTTTTTCATATTATTATTACGATAACATAAACAACGTAGAGCTAAAAGAAAAAAATTCGAGGAAAAGGCTATCCATAATCTCCATGGAAACTATATATCATGTACTGAACAACACCCAACTCAATTTAGAGCAACATCCTCATAAGTAAAGTGAAGGGCTATGGTTTACAATAGAAATAGTTCCTGGCACATTTAGAAATTTAAGGAAAACACTGAACATTTCCAGCCACTTTCAAAATTGCTGTTTTTTCCCCCCCCCCATAGAATAAATAGGTGGCCGAGCAATTAGAACCACAGCATTCCAGTTCTGTCACGTGTCTACGGAGTCTCCCGAGGCAGACTCTTTGTGCATTTGGTTTGTTGAAACTTCGTTTTAGAATCTTACGTTAAGATAATCGTTCGTTCCGATTTGCTTGGAATTTTACGTAAAGATACTCAGGAACTATCTGTGCTAACCCTCTCTAATTTAGAAATGATAGACTAAAAAGAAGAGTACTGGAGAATTTTTGGGTTACTTTGGTGTTGTTTATAACAACGAATAGCGGGATTGACCTTCACGTTATAACGCTTCAAAACTGAAAGGACGATCGCGTTCGGCGAGGGGAATTTGAACCTACCGCCTATAAGTTGAAAGTCGAGGGTACTAACCACTAGACCGTGCCACGTCCATATAAAGTATGAAGTCGGTGAAAAGTTTCTCAAGGTATTTGATACCAGACTAATCCCGTAGAAATTTCTTATAATGGAAATTACAGTGTCAGCTAGCAATAGTGTGCAATACTGGCCACAAGACTGAGCACAAATAATGATGGGAGAGTGGTTCAAAGAGCAGCAGGTACACTATTCTCAAAATATGCAATAAATTTCAACACCCAAGGCCATTTTCATTGGCGTTAATACATTAGGACTACAATGCGTATTAGAGAAAAGCGTTTCTAAACATAATATTAATGTTAACAAATCCAGTTTCTTGCCTAACTTCTGGTTGTTGATATTTATAGAGTTGCTAAAAAAAACAAACCTGAAGCGCTCACATGAATAGAAATTAAAGTTTAGGGCAGTAACGTTTGAAATCCCAAACAACGACACTACCAAAGTTATTTACCCTAATAAAAGATGCATTTAAAACTCCTAGATTAATTATTTAACCACCAACGGTACTGGGGTAACACCCTACGTCATTAGAGTATGCATACCGCATACAGCCATGGTACGAGACCTGTTATTTTTTCTTTTTTTATCCACCGAGGTACACAATACTCCGTTTTTCGCAACATGGTGTTAGAACTTATTACGAAGCTAATAAACTGACGAGTTGAGTCAGTAGAAAGAGAACCCGCCTTTAACGTTGTTTTCGTTCCAATTTGCCCTAAAACTTCATACTTTATATATTTTTTTATAAACCCATTTTTGTTTGCTTCTAGTACTTAGTTCTGCCAGGAAGCTAATTTTATACCTGAACACGAGACGCTTAGCTGTGTTGTGCACGAATGGTGTAAATTAATAATTATAGGAACATTCTATATTATAAAGAAAAACAAACACGTATGAGTAATCTTGAACACATTGCAAGAAATACGGCATGAGTCATAGCAAAACACCTTATATCTGTTACATTTTGACTTTACAACTGAAGGTGCCAACTAAGACTCATGGTATAAATGTACAAGTTGCACCAAGGTTGTTCGTTAATTTCTTTTTGTTGAATTTTGCTCAAAGCTAGTCAAAACGACTCACCGCGAAATCATGGGCTATTAACGAAAATTAGGTTTAACTATATATTATAAAGCATCTACAGTTGAAAAGGCGAGCTTGTTCGGTGGCGGGATTAGAACCCGAGATTATTTTGCAAATAGAGAGAAAAGGCATCAAATTTTGTAATATTTGTGATCGACTCTAAACAAAATTTTACAAAGATATATTTGACACTGGCTAAAACCTCCTATGTACTCCTTAACGTTCTCATAACAAGTATCACTTTTTGTTTTTCACCCTTAACTCCTATACGGTTAAAATCAAAACCGTATGTGAATTATAAATATTGGAAAATATATACAAAAACAATCATAATTTAATTAATAGCGAAATTAAGCAAAGTTTAGCTTTCAAATATTCATTTGTTACAGAATGCGAGTACCTTAGTTACAGAATTGAGTTAATTTTTCAATATTACCAATACGACAGTATCGTCATTTGATTTAGTTTTGTAAAAGAGATTCTTTGATAGATTTAGCAGGATACGATATATTTAAAGCAAGTCTTATTTGTCGCAAATGTCATGCTAGAACGGTAAAAACCACGCTAACAGATACTCTCGTCATTGTAAATAAAGCCACACTTCCAAGTAGTTTCGTCATCCAACGACTAGTGTGTGTGCGTTTTCTTATAGCAAGGCCACATGAGCCTATTCGCAGAGTCCACCAAGGGGAATCGAACCCGTGATTTTAGCGTTGTACCTTCTTAGACTTATCACTGTACCAGCGGGGGACATCACCAGTCAAGAGAAATGTAAAGATTTGAGGAATGTTAATCGTGCCATCCGAGCACAAACTTGGTATAACAAACAAGTTTTACTTCCAAAATGGCGGTATTTCTCTCAAAAGGTTTTTTTTTAATTTAACCTCAATAATTGTGATGTGTGTTTTCAAGGATACAGCGACACCTATTACTCACATTGCTCTCGCATATTGACTGCGTGTTTATTAATAATAGTTAGAGTGCTACTCTTCGTGTATTACTTGGTATATTATTTCGACAATGGTATAATTAGTCACGCAAGCCATTCTTTCTGCTATCGAGAAACGCACAGGAAAATTTTAAACTTTGTTTCGTCACAAAGAAGAATCAGAATCTCTCAGTTTGGAATGTTTGCTCCACGTGCGAGATTACTGTTGTTGTGTTTGTTCAAATAACTGTTGTAACAGTCGTCGTTTTGTTCTCAAACATGGCAGACGAGGATGTCATTTTTATACAGCTCTTTTAGGCTATATATTTTGTCTGTCTAACGCGGTAACTAAAAAAACTAAAATAAGTCTTCAAGAATGGAAAATAATAAAAGGGAACAGGTAGGGAAGAAGAGAAATAATTTGTGATAAAAAAACAACTTTGGTGCAGAAAGTTTAAGGTGGCGATACGATAGTAAAAACATAAGAAACAAGAAAAATGAAACATATTAAAGGAAATAGATAATATTTCATATAGATTTCAATATACACAGCGTAATACAAGTTAACAAGATGAGAAAGAACAGGTCAACATGCAGAAAAAGGATATTGTGGTAGAAGTTGAGAAAGAAAAACCCACTAAGAATTAATAAATGTACATGTTGGAGAAATAAGTTTAATGAAGGTAAAATGTCTGTTTGGAGTTCCAGTGAAGATGGTTGATTGTTGCAAGTCAAGCAGTGAACAAGGTTTGAGATTCTTATTTAGAAATTCTTTCACAGCTTGGTCAGTAAATGTCACGTGTTCTGTTACTGGCAAATAAATAATTTAGCTTTCAGAACTACTTTCATATGACGTTACAAAAATCTTGAAAACAACAAGAAAAAAAGCACTATGGATAAAAACACTTAGGAACTGAAATAAGGTACCTACAATTTTGGTGAAGTTATAAGAATGGAAGTAATTCATTTATTCCAGAGCCAGATGGTTAGAGCGCTCGACTTTTCACCTGAAGGTCGCAGGCTCGAATCCCTGTCACGCCAATTATGCTGGCCCTTTCAACCGTGGAGGCGTTACAAATGACAGCCAATCTCACTATTCGTTGATAAAAAGAGTAGCGCAAGAGATGGCGATGGGTAGTGATGATTAGCTGCCTTCCGTCTAGTCTTACACTACTAAATGGTTCGCCATGGCCAGGTGGTTAAGGCACTTGACTCATAATCCGAAGGTCACGAGTTCAAATCCCCGTCACAAAAATGCTCGCCCTTTCAGCCGTGGGGGCGTTATAATATTCGATCAATCCTATTATTCGTAGGTAAAATAGTAGCCCAAGAATTGGCAGTGGGTGGTGATGACTAGCTACCTTCCCTCCAGTCTTACACTAGTAAATTAGGGCGGCTAGCGCAGATAGCCCTCGTGTAGCTTTGCTTGAAATTCAAACGAAAATTTGCTGCGAAACAAAATTAATACTGACCTTCTCACGACAACTAATCAAATGTTCCAGATTTACGAAACTAATAAACATACAGTTTTGATTTTACGTCACAATTGCAATATTAAATTTTCTGTGGAGTAATAACCTCACCCGAAGCAAGGAGATTACTTTGTTTATTAGTTCATCTGTGCTGTATCCACAACGGGTATCGAAACCCAGTTTTGAGCGTTGTAAGACTTCAAATGATTGACATCGTTCAATGTTGCGATTTCTTGTAATGTTTATGTTTGATTATTTAATTTTGTTTAACGGTTCATGTTGTATAAGAACTAAAAGAATACACAATTGTATTGGAATAAATACATGTGTGTATTGCACTTACATTTTATGATAACAGAAGCAGAAATACAGATTTCATCGGCTTATATTTCCTTTAATGAAATCTATGGAATGACCGAGATGAGTGAGTGACACAAAATTAATTTATAATATATGTCTTTAGTATTTCCTTTACATGTTCTTACAACAAAGAGTAGTTTGATACTCTGCAGTGTACGAGTTGAGACTATACAATGAAAACAAACTTAAACCTACACTTAGATCTGGCTCGTATCAGACTTTGTTAAAACGTTGGAATACAATAAAGACGTGGAAAACGTTTTTGTATTTGTAACTCTTAATGTCATTTTTCTTCTTATAAAATGTGACTATAACACTTATATTACCCACTTCCATCCAGCCTCTAATATAACTTACTAGGTCTTCGGAGAGATTTTAACAACCAGTGGTTAGGCTGCAGGAAAAAAAAATTACTTCATTCCGAAACGCCCGCAACGTAATACTTTTTAGATCTAACGATAAGTATTAACTAGTGAAATCCTTGTGTCAGAATACTATCCAATGTGTACAAACTATTTTAGTAGAAAAAGTAAAAAAAAAAAAAAAGGAAACCGAAACCTGTTATACAGACAACATCACACTTCCACGTATAGTACCGTTTGAACGTTTGAAATCATTGTTATTGTTGTTAAATGAAATATTATTAAAGCCAATAAAAAAGTATTAACTCGTCAGTTTTATGGATTAGTTTTTATCTTATTTTTTTACTAACCTGAGAAGAGTATTTCTCTCTTCATAAGCAAATTGTTAAATATACTTCAAAGTAAGACCTCCCTGTACTCAGATAAACAATCATATGGTCATCTTTTAAAATATGTCATAATTAACTTAGCACCTTTTACAAGTTGTCGAGTATTTAGCTGCAAAGGAAAGACAAGAAATATAATGTTTTTATTAAGTACTTGTTAACCCTAGAATTACCACCGTAAGTCAGTACTGGCCCCTTTGACTTTTTAAAACATTTTTTGTATTATTTATATATACGATTACTCAAAGAATGTTATTGGATTACAGAGCCCCATTAACATGAGTTACACACAACTCAGCTGATCCAAATTATTACCGAGGTTTATGTTTAATACCAACAATTATTACTTTAATCACACTAATTATTGTTAAATTTAGAACTTTTAACATCTCCAAAAAGAGACAAGATTGGCTTTGCTGTAAGAAAGACGCGCAAACTGGGCTATCTGGTGTGTACACCGAGGGGAATTTATCCACTGATTATAGCCTTGTAAATCAGAAAACTCACCGTTGTCCCAAACATACACCCCAAAACAGACAAAACAAAACAAAACAACATGTGTAATTATACTTTAATATTTGTCCTCGCAAGAATTTCATTTTATAAATTATTCTCTGAAGAATCTTTGATAGTATTAACTAGCTCTGTCTCAGTAGCAGCCAATAAATTGTGTTTTCTTATAGCAAAGCCACATCGGGCTATCTGCTGAGCCCACCGAGGAGAATCAAACCCCTGATTTTAGCGTTGTAAATCCGTAGACATACCGCTGTACTAGCGGGGGACAGCAACCAATAAAATCATTACTTCACTGAATATGAAAAACCCCAATAGTTCTTTCAAGGTTTTTTAATATTGTTTTTATAATTATGATAAAAATTATTACGTTGCTGAATACAAGAACCCTAAAGGTTCTTTATGCGTTTTCTAAATATTGTTCATATTTTCCTTAACGTTTACTGAAATAAGAGTTTGTTCTTATTTGTTTTTTTATTTGCTTTTTTTTTTTTTTTACATTGAAGAAGACTCCCCATGCAGACTTGGATTTTAGGTTTACAAAAGTTTGTTTGTTTTGAATTTCGCCCAAAGCTTCATGCAGGCTATCTACGCCAGCCATCCCTAATTTAGCCGTTACAGTTGTCTTGTCATAACCACCCATCCGAATAGTGGGATTTAGATGCGAACCCGCGACCCTCAGAGTGCGACTCAAACAACCTCTACTCACCTGACCATGTCGGGTCAGATTTACAAAAGAAGAAACAAAATTTATTTCGTGCGGTTTACCATGTTGTCCATAATTATTACTTAGGCTAAGATATAATTAAACAAATTATTCATAGATCCTATCATTGCTATTACTACTGTGTTCTTAATAAAACAACGAGTTTATAGGTTTTCTACAAAGTTTGTCATTGGTCCCCTTTTACTGTTAAAATAGTTCTGGAATATAATTTCAGTAAAATATTCTTCCTTTTATTTCTTTTAATATTTCTTTCAATGATTTAATAGCAAAATAAAAAAAAATATTGTCTCCAAATTTTCTCTAAAAATTCTAAGTAAATAAATATGGAGAGGAGTTATATAAATTAACGATTAATGAGAGATTATCTTGTAACATGAAAAGCTGCCTTTTCTATATGCAATTATAAGAAATAACGGTAAACACTCGCAAAACGTGAAACCGCAAATTTGCGCTATGTACGCCAGGGCCCAACAAATGCCAGATTTAGTGATACAGGGCGAAGTAGTGGTTAAAAAAAAAAAAAACTCCCGAAAATTCGCAGAAAACAGATTCTCTGAAAGAAATTATAATATCCAGGAAGTAGAGTAAATTAAAAGAGAAGCTAAAGTATTCTATGCATGTAAACAGTAATACGAGAAATATTTTGAAAGATGGAAACTTGTTTACCATTAAGAATATATATATTAGTGGAACTAAATAAATGCATTTAAGTAAAGTTAAGTAAACAAAATCATGAGGAAAGACTGCGTTAGAAACAGCAAATCCCTATCTATGATTAATTATAACCATAAATTTTTAAATCCAAAACAAAACATTTATATTAAACAAAATACGCTGCATTTTTAGAGAAAAGATCTTAAGGTACAAGCTACGACGCGGAATTATAAAAATATATCCTATGCACATATTCTAGGTTAGTGAAGTTGATTTTGTTTTCAGATATTAAATATCTTAGCATTTGTAAAACTGTAAATGGACATTACAACAGTTATGTAATGTATACAAGTTTATACATAAATTAACAGTAGCCAATGTTACCGGACAATCGAAACAGATAACCGACTAGATATGGAAAAGGGATATAATGCAATATAGAGAAAGATTTACCAATGAATTTATTTGTGCTCATAACAACACTTGTCTTGCTGTGTTTCTGCTGGCTGAGTATACATACCTGATGCGGATTGCCAATGGAAGAGAGCTGAAGCAAGTGTTCAGTTTTTCTCGCTTAATAGTAAAATACTGTAAACTAGTATACTAATATGTATACGAGTTTTATTTCAGGATTTTATTTTATTTCAGTGCAGCACATAATGCAAAAAGGATAAGTGAACTGAAAATAAACAAAAAGAACTCTCTAGCGAGATTGGCTGCCACTTTATTAACAATTTAAAGTGTAGAAGATGTTAATCAATGTATCACTAGTTCGAAACCCGGACTTTCTTATCCTGAGCTAAACACATTAAATTACTAGACTTAGCTCTAGCTAGTATACAAGGTGCTAAAATATGAAATCACAATCATTACATTTTCTTTTTACAGAAACAGCAAATTTGATCATGAAAATACGAAGAGTTTTCAGAAGAGGATTGGGTTTCAGCAGAAATTACTTTGACTTTGTCCACCGTCGTTGGTAGTCAAGAAAGAAGCTTTATCTGAACCACTTGAAATTTTCTGAGAGGAATCGAATCCTTGATATAATAAGTGTTGCAAATCCGAAGATATACCGTTGTCCCACTAGGGGACAAGTTGGTTTGGAACCCATTTTAAACGAGCACGAAATGACATCAAAATTGGACTTGAAGCAAGTATTGCACGATTTGATCTTAATAACAAGGAATTTCCGGTAGTTACACGTTTACTTATCTCTAACCAATATAAAAGTGCGTGCATGTGTCACGTCAGGCTTGGTTTCTCTTAATTTCTCGAAACTGTCATTCAAGCCAAAATGCATTTGATCAGATAGAATACTTCAACTACTCTCTGTGAATTACACTTTTAATGACAGGACTGAAAAGGAGGTGTGAAGAGAAGGGGTTCCGTGAAACCTTACAAAAAAATAAAAACAAACAACTTTAATCAAACGATACTCTAAATTAAGAAATCAACAAATATTTTCCAGTTTTGTTGTCTACACATTTCATTTTGCACTTTCAGTACGTAGACTAACAACATTTCGTTATACTTTTGTTGCTAAGCAACATGACATCGAAGCCATGAGCTTTTGTATATATTAGAAGCTGTTAACCTGATTTTTAACAACAATTATTCTATGAATATGCTACGAATTAATTTCATAAATTATCTTAATTTTGATTGGTTCTCAAAGGAATTTACCGATGTTTGACTGCATTTTATTGGTTAAATTTGATTTCGCAGAGTATTTATTGCAGTTAGCAATGAAACGTGAAGCATGTTGTGGGTGTTACAGTACTTGTTTCCGTCACACACAGTAGTACTGTAACATTTCCTCAGTCTTTTTGTTGTTGATGGTAATGATAAGCATACAGCTACACAATGGTTTTGGTTTGAATTTCGCGCAAGGCTACTATAGGGCTATCTGCGCTAGCCATCCCTAATTTAGCAGTGTAAGACTAGAGAGAAGGCAGCTACTTATCACTACCCACCACCAACTCTTCGGCTACTCTTACCAATGAATAGTTGGATTAACTGTAATCTTATAATGCCCCCAAGGCTGAAAGGGCAAGCATAATTGGTGTGACAGGGATTCGAACCCGCGACCCTCAGATTACGTGTCGAACGCCTTAACCCACCTGACTACAGGTATATAAAATATTAGCGTTGTAAGCCTTCTAACTAATCGTTGATTACGCTATGTAACAAAATTCTTACTTTTTCTTATTTCTGGGTAGAAAGTGTTATTTCCCAATTGCTTATGCCTAAAGTAAATGGAAAGGACCTTTTTTGTCCTCTTCAAACTTTGCTTTTGTGACCTGAGTAATGAAATTTCCAAATTAACCCATTTTCCAAAACATTCCAGGTAGATTCAGTCCTGAGTAGCTGATAAAGAATCTTCTCAAAGTTACAATAATTTTCAAGAACTTTCTTGAATGTTGTTGAACTTAGAGAATTTTCAAGAACCTTTTAAAATTTTCTAGAACATTCCATAATAATATATGTTTATTATTATTCACGGGCTCACCACTCACCATTTCAGTTCAGTTTTAGCTGCCTAAGCAAACACGTAGACCTATCTGATTTTATCAGATGTATCAAGACAAGAGCAAAAAAGTACTCTATGACAGCATCTGCTAAAATGTGTTTAGCCTACAAGGCGTATTTCGGCATGCCTATCGGGGATCAAGACAAACCCTGAGTACCTTATTTTACCTGCGACCACTGAAAAAAAACTCCAGAAGGTAAGACGGACAATTTTTGCTTGTTTGAATAGTAAGATTTTATATTGAACAAATCTTTGACCTTTTAAAATTTAAATATCTTTCAGTGCACCTCAAACGAGGAATACAATAGCGTTAAGACCTTGCTAGAAGCCTTGAAGTGTGATAAGTATGATTGGGAGGTTATCGGAGACTTCAAAATGATGGTATTCCTGATGGGTCTCCAAGGAGGTTTTACCAAGTTTTCCTGTTATTTTTGCCTTTGGGACAGCAGGGGCACCGCAGGGCACTACAACAGGAAGCACTGGCCACAATGGACCGAGTTCTCTGTGGGGAGGCACAATGTCAAGTGTGACCGAGTTCTCTGTAGTGAGGCACAATGTCAAGTGTGAGCCAGTAGTGGAACTTCAGAAGGTGTTGTTCCGATCATTTCAGCGTTCAAATACCATCGAGACTTCTTCCATAAGCTGTCTGAGCGAAAGGTCAAAGCTGGTGTCTCCATTGGACCACAAATAAAGAAGATCTTGAAGTACACAGAATTCCCCAAGAAGCTCAAAAGGAGGGAAAAAAGTTTGGGGCAGCTTTGTCGCAGTGGTTCGGAGCTTCTTGGGCACTTACAGGGCCTAAAATTATGTGAAACTGGTTGAGGCTTTGGTGAAGAGCTACGGTAAAATGGGCTGCAGGATGTCCCTGAAAGTCCACATCCTTGACGCTCATCTTGATAAATTGAAAGAGGACATGGGAGTATACTCAAAGGAGCATGGCGAGTGCTTCCACCAAGATACAAGACTTTGAACACCGCTACCAAGGAGCGTATAACGAAAACACGATGGAAAACTATATTTGGAGGCTGATACGTAAAAATGATTTACATTGAAGTCACAATTTTCAAAAAACTACTCACTTCTAAACAATTTTGTTCATTTTTGTACAGCTTAAGTATAAATACATGCAAATCTAGATTCATATGTTGTTTTATTCAGATCCTTATGTAAATGAAAAATGTGCAAATTTGCTCGTTTTTAAATAGAAAATAGGTTAATTTCTAAATTTCATTATTCTGGTCACAAAAGCAAAGTTTGGCCATTTTCTGTACTTTTATAACATAAGCAATTAAGAAATAGCACATACTATCCAGGAACAAGATTTGTGTTGCCCAAGGTAAACTAATATTGGAGAAAGGGCAGATTGAAAGTTAGTTAAGGTGGTAAAATTCGTTACACCATCCGCTGTGAGATAAAGTAAGAAGACGAACAGATTGCTGAACTTATTATTGTTTATTTGTTTCAAGAAGTTTAACGCAATGTTTAACGCAAAGTTTAATGTAATGCCACATAGAAACAGCATTCACTTTTATGGCCGTTCAATTTACTCTTTCTAGTAATATCAAAAATATTTACAACTTCTTTTATGAAAAATATAATTTATTAAATCATCTTGTAAAACGCACATTATAAACATGGAGGATGCAAAAGTTTAACAAGGAATAATGTATCTTCTAACACTTCAACAAGCCTCCACCTGAACCAGATGTTAATCCGACAGCGGAACTCCAGCCTTCAAGGTCTCGGTAATCTTACTTTCATGGTTGAGGGAAAAATCAATTTATCTCGCCAATCTTTGAAGTTGGAACAACATAATCATATTTTAATGCTGAAATACTGTCAACTTACCGCTACGTCACAAGTCTTTTCAATCAGAAATTCTCATCTTCCGTTCTTAAATGCTAATCCAAATCACCGCACCAGTCTTCCGAATAGGATAACCTTAATCTGGCAGTGAAATACTGGCCCTCACCAAATCACAACGACTTACATTTGACAACGAAATGCAATCCTAGTTGGCGTTGCCAACCTTCGTTGTACCAAAACAAAAAGACTGCAATTCCAAAATTCCCTTTCACGTAAGCATAAAGCGCGCGCTGAAATACTGATTTATTATACTAAGATTGCTCCATTCCCCATGACCACTGATTAGACATCAGGATATTACTAATATCTTACATGTAATTATTTTCGTTACCATGATAATTTTTCATGTTTCAAACAGAACATCCATTAAGCAGATTGTATAATTCATCGTAATCATAAGAAAAAAAAATACAAAAAATGATTTAGTCTTTCCGACGCTGCATATAAAATGTTGCATGTGCTCATCAAATCATTTGATACATTTTAGCAATGAACAACAATTACGTTTTTAATACAATACACAAATAATAGGTTTTACAGTAAGGAAACAAATCAGTAGGATAAGTTAAATAAAACTATTCAAAAACAAAACAGTATCCAAATACGTTAAACCAGATTTATGAAAATGAAAACTTTTAACGCAGTAATGAAGTCGCTAAGTTTAGTAATAATGCAAATAACAATGTCTCATCTAATACATTTCGTGTTTGCCATCAGATGGCACTAGAAGCCAACCAGTAAAGCTTCGTAATGCAGAGGGATTGCAAGAACAACACAGGTAAATATATACAAGTCTAAGTGTCAATTATTCATTTCTTTTGTGGGGAAGGTAAGGATAACATTTTGTATGTGTGACAGAAAGCTCTTAAGAAATTGGGGCATTTTAATCTGATTTCTCGAAAGTTCGTTTGAAGTAAGGAACTTGGGTTCCAACATGATCATTTTAAAGCAAGTTTTCCTTTCCAAATCCCTCTTTTCTGCGACTAAGAAAACGTGATATGCATTCATAAATCTAGGCCTCAAACAAAAGCAGACAAAAAAAATGTTATTCTACAGCAAGTTATACGAGTAAAAATAAAAATAGGTTGTTTATGGACTCCAAACAGGTTGTTAAGAATGTATAATCAATCTTCCCTCTCATCATGAAAATCACTAGCTAAATAAAATATTACATTAAAAATGGGGTATATAGGGGAAATACCCTATATAATAAGTAAAAATCCCTCTGAAGTACACTACCTTCCATTTTGTTGAATTTCATTCACAAACTTCCAAATTTAATATTTCCCCACTTATCCGGTGGAAATTGTTTGGGATTCAACACTGCACTTAAACTAATAGTAAATACATTTTGTAATATGTCATACATATTTTTACACTAGCCCCTTTTCTAAACCCATAACAATTTTTACTTCAATGTATGAAGTTGCTTCTGCTAGCAATAAATCTAAAACTTATTAAAATGATACGTACGAAATCACGTGCAAGAGTCTGTTGAGTGAAAACACTTGCTGTACAGCGTAACAACCTTGCAACCTAACCTTCCACAAACTATTCTACCATAAGTAATTATACGGCAACTTCTGCCAAAAGACCTGCTAAAAGACACACGAACGTTTTTGGTATGCATGAAATGTGTTAACTATTCGATTTCTCTTAAATTCATGCCAATCATATTTGAAATGGTCACAGAGGTTTTACTGAAGTAGTAAACCCTTTCTTGAGAAGATGTAACTGCTACCTTAAGACAAATTTTCCGTTTTATATTTAAAAAAACACCAAAAAACCTCAAACACATACCATTTACTTAATTAAGAAGTGTACGAGATTTTAAAAACGCTTGCTCGTTCCTTGGTTGTCAGTTTCGTACGAATCTATTAGTTTAATAAATAAAACGAACTCGAGACCAAGTAACAAAATTAGGCTTACCTGTGTTGTAGTTGGACGATCACTTGTCGAGTCGGTGGCGTAACTGGAATAATGTGATTGTAATCTTCTTTCACGTGGCATACTCTTCGAAGCCACGTGCTCAACAAGCCAGCCTTCCAACGACAGATAAGAAAATACGAAAATCCACATCCAATGCCTCATTTTCAAACTACGTGAAAACAAGATTGGTGTTCCAGCTTCTAGTCTATGAAGTCAACAAGTACAAATAGTCAAGATTTCGTTTTATCCACTAGTCGCAGAAACAAACGACCTCAAAATTACTCTAGCGGCATGTGCGTTTTTGGGCGTTTCATAACTAAATTTACCTGTTTATGAGTGTTTTTTTACCTGCTTCTACCTGTTTATGAGTTTTTTTTCTGTTTCCACGCTGACCCACACGATTTTCAGAACAAATTAACTCAATATTTACCCTAACATTCTCTTTTTTTTTTACTATAACTGTACTAGATATTGTGAAAGATAGAGTGATAAGTGTTTGTTAAACGCAAAGCCACACACAGTGAGTTGTCTCTGTTGAGCCCACAACAGGTATCGACACTCGGTTTTTGGCGTTACACTCCTTCCAACCTCCTGCTCAAGATAAGGCCAAATAGTAGCTGTCTAAAGAAATTTCCAGATTGTCTTTTTTCTTTAAATATTTGTATTAAAATTCACGTTTCTGAAGTAGCAAGTAAAAGGTACATTTAACGCCGCTTATCACATATTGTTGGATAGTGTGATTCACACGTCTTGGTGCAAGTCTATACCGATGCCAACTGCTGGGTGTACTACGAACGTGTTACTATAAAGCTGAAACATTTTGCTGACAAGGGGATAAGCAACAACTCCAAATACTTCATTACACTTTTAAGACTTATAACAAATCCGTTCGTTGTGCAGCGTTTTAATACTTTGAATAATAGTTATTACGGAGTTAAACTTAGATGTTTTTATGAACTCTCATGCAGTTTCACACACAGTAAAATACAGTAAAAAATTCCGTGCCTTACAGTTCGTTGTAATAAAGCTGATTTTTTTCTCTCTTTTTTTTTTTTCACTCTCAATTTTAACGCGGGTCACCACCTCGTATCTCATATCACACGAGTCCTGTCACGAGAAGGAAAGTTTGCATCTTGGATACCCGGTGTCTCTGTCTTCGTTAATCGTACACCGTCTCTATTTATGCCCTCTTCCTAAGGGGAGGAGAAGCGTGGTAGGGGCGGAGGAATAAAAAATAAGAGTGCACACAGGCCTCCAAACACAACCATACAAGTAAACCAGTCAGGTTAGAGAGTTTGTTCTGTTCAGTAGCAACTGATATGAGTATGTAAGTTTTTGGAAGTCCAGAGATTAATAATACGTTAAAGGACTTGTACTAATGAACATGATATCCAATACCACTGTGTATAATGACAAGGGCTCGAAATGATATATTGTTTCAAACAACTGAATGATATTTCTAGCTCTAATGCTGAGTTACAGTATTTCATAACTTCGCAATTTCATATATATAAATATTGGATTATTGACAATATTTTAACATACGTACTTTCGCAGGGTTCCCAAAAGAGTTCTGTTTCTACAATAAAGAAAAACAAAAACGACAACAACAAATATTTAAATTTCTGTTTTTGAAGTTCATGCATCATGCTGTGTTGTAGCCTACAGAGTGCAGTTTCTTCTCGTGATTCATGGCGTGCACATGTTTTACTGATTTATGTGATGTCATTTTAGTGTCTGCTAAGTGACTGACAGACAACGCACTACGTATAATAGTTCGACTAGTTAAAACTGGTGACCTTTCGGCTCCCTTCCGGAAAATAGTTTGTTTAACTTCTCTACAACGAAGTTTCTCATGTAAGTAAAGCCATCTAGAAACAGTTGTAGAAAGTTTGAATATCGCACGATGCTAATGCGATGTTCTAGAACAGGGCCATGCCTAAGACTAGTAGATATTAAACGCAAAAAAATAGTCGCTTGCCTAGTTTCCATCAGTTGGGCAAAGGTTATCTCAAAATGAACTCTTTGTTTTTATTGAGCTCTCGACAAAAATGACCTAAAAGGGTCAGTTCTGGGCTATTATGATAGTAACAGCTGAATGAATCTAAAACTGTTGATCGTTTGTTTGGTTTGAATATCGCACAAAGCTAAATGAAGAGTAGCCGTCCCTAATTTAGCAATGTAAGATTGAAGGGAAGGCAGCTAGTCATCACCAACCACCGCAGATTCTTGGGATATTCTTTTTACGACGAATATTGGAATTGATCGTAACCTTATAACGCCGTATGATTGAAAGGGCGAGCATGTTCGCTCTGACGGGGATTCGAACCCGCGACCATAAGGTTACAAGTCGAGAGTACTAACCATTAGGGCCATGATGGGCATGAAGTTATGATAACTAGGAATATGTGACATTTTAAATCGTTACACTTTCCTACTTAGCTTAAGTTACTGGTCAAATATTGTCAATATAATTAAAGATTATAAACACTTCTGAATTTTAAATACAGTAGTATTAATGTTATAAAAGGGTAAGATTGGCGTTAAACCTGACCTCTGTCACTTTAAACATGCTTGCCCTTTCAGCCGTGAACTTTATTCTCTTTAGTCTTACACTGTTAAATTACTGTTGTAGCTTTGCGCAAAATAAAAACAAACAAACAATTAAACATTACAAAAAAGAAAAGAAAGGTACTTGAGAGAATGGATTTTTTTTTAGTAAAATGACCCATCATTTTTAGACTTACTCCCCACAGCATAAAACTGGCTTTCTGTCATAAACAATGTTCTGTTTCAGTCGCATCTTAGTAATTTCTGGTATCAAGAAATTGATGAATAATAGATTGGATATTTGGTTGTATCAAATCTAATACACTCTAAATAATATTTTTCTTTCTTGAGATTACGACCTCGTTGGCTTAATTTGGAAGATTATAAATTTTCTGAAAAAGCTATAGATTACTGTTATAGGGCGTTCGATTTCGTAATCTGCGGGTCGTGAGTTCGAATCCCCGATACCGAACAATGTTCACTCTTTTGGCTGTGAGGGGGTTATTTAGTGATGGTAAATCCCACTATCTATTGATGAAAGAGTAGCTCATAAGTTGGTAGAGTTTACTAGCTGCCTTCCTTGCCTAACACTGTTAAATTAGAGACGACTAGCGCAGATAGCCCTCGTGTAGATTTGTGTTTTGTTATTTATAAATTTTATAGTCAAGCAGAAAGCTACACAATGGGCTCTACCAACCACGGTGTATCGAAAACCCGGTTTTTGGCGTTGTAAGTTCGCAGACATACCCGCTGTACCACTTGGATGCTGCTTTGCGCGAAACAAAACACAAACTAAGCCAGTCAGAGCTAGGTCCACGCTGTTGTTGTCTGTTGTTTCTCTCTTCCAGGTTTTATCACATTTTTAATGCTGTTTATCGGTGTTCGAAGCGATGCCTAGTATGAAACCTATTCGTTCATCAGCAACCCAGTTTTATCCTCTGCGGGGACCCTACTTTGTTATATGGTTAAATCACTCAATTCGTAGCCTGAAAATCGCGGGTTCGAATCCCCATTACGCCAAACATACCTTTTCAGCTGTGGGAGCGTCATTATATAACGGTCAATCCACTATTCGTTGATAACAGAGAAGCCCATGGATTGATGGGGATGGTGGTGATGGCAAGCTGACTTCCCTCTAGCCTTAGACTGCTAAATTAGGGACGGCTGACACAGATATCCCTCGTGTAGCTTTGCGAGAAATTTAAAACAAACAAAAACCCTCTGTGGAAAATTCGTACAGTTTACAAATGGGAATTATTTTTATGAACTGGTTATTATAAACAGAATCATGGCTTACGAAAAAGGTTTATATTTTAAAGTTTGTTTTCTTATAAACAACTTTAAAGAATGGGTAACAAATAAGCAGCAGATTACTTTTAGGAACTAAGAATTACCTTGTTCTAAATCATCCCATTATCTGCCAGAAACACATTACACCTGTCGGATCGTTAGATTTCTTTCTTTGCGTCTGCCGTGAGCGACAAGTGGCGCCGACCCTTTCCTGATCAAAAGCGAGCATACGTCGTGAACAATGCGATACCAAAACTATTAAATTTAGAATATTTTGAAAATAAATAGGCCTAGCAAAAATATTCTATTGTCTGATGTGTCAGTATGTAAAAGCGTACGAGCGTAGCAGATAGGTCATAATCTTCTAAAGAGTGCCTGTATACACGTATACTTATTTAAAAATAACTGAAGAAAAGTGTATAATAATATATAAACCACACAATATGTGCTGTAACCAAAGCCGATGAGACCCTTCGCCTAATCCCGGCGATTTTCTAGCCTATTGAGATTGAATAATTGGTATCACATACCATCGTATACTGACCAATTCATATCTATAATTGCCTGAGAGCTGACCTACATAATTTGGACGTCACAATTTCGCATTAATTCTACATTAAATCGGCGCAAAAGAAATTTTCCACTTTTTGGAAAAAAAACAACAACAATGTCTGAAAAATTCGTAAAAAATACCAAAACATAACTTTTATAATTATATCATCCACAAGAAGGCCTTACACTACCTGATGACTAGGTCACTCCACTAGTAATTTGCAGGTCACAGGATCATTATCTCTCACTAACCATTCTTGTCCTTACGTCGTTATAAAGTCACAACCAATTCCTCTATTCATTGATAAAGACTAACTCAAGGTCTAGCGGTGATTGGTGTTCACTAGCTGTCTTTCCTCTAGTGGTGGTTAATGCTCACTATCTGCCTTCCTTCTATTCTTTCATTTTGTAATTAGGAATGGCTAATGCAGATAGCTCTCGATTAACTCTACGCGAAATTCAACAAAACAAACAAACATCCGTTAATATGTTTCTAAGAACCGTACGTTGTGACTAATTTGAAAATTATAATGATAGCTCAGACTTGTGCTATAAAAGTTCATTACACAAGAGTGTTAATAACATCCGTGATGATTTGAACTACTGTGATATCCGATCACCTGCTGGTAGGGTTCGAAGCAAAGCGTATGGATTAACCTTTAAATTTATTTGCTTACAAGAGTTTATGGTAAGCTTATTATAAACATTGTATCCAGGATTTTTGTTACATATATATTTTTGTGTTTACTTAAATAGATAAAAACGTAATGGTGCTGGCTTCGTTTTAATAATGTTTTAACTTAACAACAGCCAAATGCTTGGTTTCCATCGTGTGCAGAAATTACAGGTTTGTTCAATGACTCGTAGTATCGATACTATAAAAATATCTGACTTATTGCCGTCTCTTTAGAAACTAAAGTCAGTTTAAGAGCTCATCTGTGCGATCTGAGCTTGGTGGTTAACTTACTGGGTTGCAGATAGAACATTCTAAGGTTCGCGCTGCGATACCACTGAAAACGTTCTGAACATTACTCGAGTGATGGCAAATCCCCTAATACGATTCAATATTGAACAAAGTCCGTTTGCTATTAGCTAACTGCCTTTATTCCGGCTAGTAGTCAAAATTAGGAACAGCCATACCTGAATCCAACGATTTTCTGACGTGGCTGTCAGTTCATACGTTTGTTTGTTTTTGGAATTTTGCGCAAAGCTGCACGAGGGATATTTGCGCTAGCCATTCCTAATTTAGCAGTCTAAGACTAAAGAGAAAGCAGCTAGTCATTATCACCCACTGTTACTCTTGGACTACTCTTTTACCAACGAATAATGGGATTGACCGTCACATTATTACATCTCTACTGCTGAAAGAGCGAACTTGTTTGGTATGACGTGGATTCTAACCTACGACCCTCAGATTATAAGCAGTCCACATGTGCATATGGTATCTTCCAGGTCGAAAATACTAATATTTTTTCCAGTTCCAGAAAACAAAACAAAAGAATGAGCGTGTTTTATTTTCACTAGAATAAAACCACTTTAAACAGCACAAATAATAAAGTTATGGATCCATTTTGAGTACAGTAATTGAAAAATACTGCATATTTGGGCGAAAACCTTCCTCGACGAATCATTCTTTGTTGAAGCAAGAACACACACACACACATTGAAGAACAGAAAGGAAAGGAAAACATGTTGTTTGCAATGTGAAATGAGGCGTAGCAATTAGCAAGTCAAACTCTTTTACATGTTTTCTTGTTGATTAATATAGCTAAGCCTAATATTAGCGGTTGTCTCCTACTTTAGAACTGTTGACTACGTAGGTACTTTTTACCGAATAGTGGAATTGACCGCAACTTTTATAAGGCTCTTACAACTGAAAGTACCGACTGTATTGAATGACATATTGATGCTCAAACCAGAGCTCTTCCGAGTCCCACGCTAATACAGCGGTAAGTCTACGGACTTACAATGCTAAAATCAAGGGTTCGATTCCCCTCGGTGGATCAGCAGATAGCCCGATGTGGTTTTGCTATAAGAAAACACACAGATCTTGCGATACGTAGCACCGTAGACTAACCATTAGGTCTCTGTTACCATGCATGTTTTTATAAATAATTCGAAAATCCCATCATTTTAGGAACAATCACGTATAGCGATTAAATATACCCAAATTTTAATACAATAATTTATGATCACTAAAACGTCTCCCCACCCTCACATCCCTCACCCTATGTTTTCATGTTTACTACTTCACAGTACTTTTGTATATGAACAAAATATATTTCACCAACATTTAGAGTTGTTTGGTATATACGAAACACGACAAAAAGTGCTTTCTTTAAACACCAGGGGGCGTCTGTGACTACAGACAATTATACACCAATAAGCGGAGTAACTGATCCTTTGAACGTCTTGCCAGATCAAAAGTTTGCACCGCTGGTTTATTATAAGAATATACCCATCCGTTATATGATACCAAGTGAGTATTTTATCATACTAGTAGAAAAGCCACCTTACAGGAAGCTGTATATGCGAGTAAGTATTAATGGTAGTGCTCATAACTCGTTCAGAAAGCATTTGGAACAAGTGAACATTTTCTGAAAAAAAAAGAAAGATATTTCTGGGAAGTACTGCACGGGAAAAGTGTTTGGATATAAACTGTAATATTTGGGTTCATACATAGATACATACATACAAGATATGTCCATTATATTAAGATTGTAACTAATAACAATATATACCAAAATGGGGTTAAAATTTATAATAGCCTGCTTCTGTCTTGCTTTAGAGGAGTCTTACAGACGAAACAAAACAAAGATCAGTGTGCTCTGCTTTGTTGTCTTTTGTGTCAACAAAACAATATCTAAATACCGTATTGGTAACAAAGATGAAACGTTACTTGCTAAATACATTAATTTAAACCGTATAGGTAACAAAGGGAAAATGTTACTTGTATTGTTAAATATTCAACAGGCGCGTGCAATCATTCATAAAGATCATGTATTAGTATATATTCAACAGGTTGTTTTACCTTCGATGACCATGTAGCAAGTGTTGTATTAATTAATATTAGCTGCTTCTGTTTTTCTGTTTATGAGGGTTTTGCAGATTTCCAAAGTTTTAGGTTCAAATATCCCATTCTATTGAATGAAGTACCAAAAAGAAACGTCATTTATTTCGTGAGCTCGCACTCCAGGGGTTCAGCGATAAGTCTGAAAGCTGACAATGCTGAAAACCGGATTTGAACACAGCACAGAGGGCCTATTATGTAACTTTATGCTGAACGACAAAACTTATCTCACAGCTGAAGTAAGTGCTAATTTATATTAAACAACCTTCAGATGAATCTATCGACAGTAAAAAAATTGTTGAAGCAATACAGGTCTGTGTAAAATAGGTAAATAATATCCGGTAACTCAACAATGAACTGCATGTATTGTAATGCTAAACTTAGGAGATTAATTCCTGAAGCAGGCAGACCATTTGTGCAGCGTTGCCTTAAAATAAAACACATTATTGTATTAAGTAATAAGGAAAACCTAACAAAAATAGTTGTCCTACCTAGCAGTTTAAGTTACATTAACGTCTCACGTCCTAATCCTTGCAAATGAACTGTAGCAGATTAGGTAAAAAAGTGGTTAATAAATTAGATTCCAAATCAAAAATACTTAATAGAACAGAAACTTTCCACCAAAGAATAAAACGGATTCTATTAACGTAAGTAGGATGCGCATACCACCCAAGAGGTTTAAAAATAAACAGAAGAATTACGTGAGGTTCATCTCAATAATCCTTTCAGCTGAAATAAAAACAAACCGTCATCAGGTAGTTTATCTTCCCTCATAGATTAAAGATATGATATAACTAACTGAGAAGTGTAATGTTATTAAAATCCCAGGTGATATAGTACCTGGAAAGAGTGGTGTATTTTGACGAGGTGATGTACCTGTATCTTATAACAGATGATAATGGTGTATCTGTATCTTATAACAGATGATAATGGTGTATCTGTATCTTATAACAGATGATAATGGTGTATCTGTATCTTATAACAGATGATAATGATGTATCTGTATCTTATAACAGATAATAATGGTGTACCTGTATCTTATAACAGATGATAATGATGTATCTGTATCTTATAACAGATGATAATGGTGTACTTGTATCTTATAATAGGTGGTTATGGCATACATGAACGTATGTTTTATGTATAGACTTAAATAAGACACTAGGGAAGTACATCTAACATCATTTGTTTGTGGTACGGAAATAAGGTTTGTCTTATTTGTTTTTGTTCCTGCGCACAGCTCGACGAAGTGCTATCTGTTTTGAATCCGCTGCAGGGCCTGAACCACGAATGTTAGGGTTATAGTACCTGAATTCTTCCGCTAACTCAGAAATGACAGAAAAAGTCCACCTAAATATTAATTTTTTATCCGCTAACAAATTGTTTATATCATTAAATCACCCGTTAAAAATTATCTTAAATATCTGCATCTCCCGAATTTCAAATATAAACTTACTGACTCCTTTCGTTTGTCATAAGTTCACATTTTTTGCCTTTTCTAACTTTGGCTTTGTATTTTGCTGAAAGCTACTCTCGGGATATCTACGCTAGCCGTTTCTAATTTAGAAGTGATTGACTCGAGGGTGGACACCTCGCCAACATCTTTCACCACCAGTTTGACCGTCGGTTTTATCAAGTATCTACGACTTCAAAGTGAGGATATCGGTTTTTGGGAGTGGGGGTGGTCACGATATAGCTTCAGCTTTACAGTTATGGAACTCTAACCTCAATTTTAATAATGAGACTTGTTTTTAATACAACTAAACATTGTCTTCAAAATATCAAAGCTGTATTCTTTTACTTTTTTTTCACAATCTTAACTTCGTTTTCCTTTTGGAAGAGTAAATCAAGCGTTGTCGGCGTGTCAAAGCTTTCGCATCCTTTAGATATTAGCAAAGGTAACGTGAGCCGTTGTCACCATAAATGCCGACAGGGCTAAAAATTTAAACATTTTTTTTTGTCTGTTCTACTGTCAATATTCCATGGTCTCTCGAGGACACAACTCCAAAGTTATAATGTAACTGAATTATCTAACACTTCGAGTTTTTAAACGTTCGATAGTCTTTGTTTGTTTTTTTAACACGATACGATAAAAGGTACCACTAATTTTTTTCTATTGTCGGGAAGAAACAGAGCTGCTAGTTTTTAAAAGCTTCGATTGTTTCTCTGTATTGTTTAACACTGAAAGCAGCGATTGTGTCACTTCGTCACGCGCCGTTTTCGTTTCAAATACAGGTCTAAGAGAATAATTATTGCTGTTGTAAACACTGATTCGTTTTGTTCTAAACGAGACGCTTGCAAATGGTAGTGAGTATAGGAGGTGTGTAAATAGATTTAAACTTGTTTAATAGCAAAGGGTAACGAGTGTATGTGTGTAAATAGATATAAACTTGTTTAATAGGAAAGGGTAACGAGTGTAGGAGGTGTGTAAATAGATTTAAACTTGTTTAATAGCAAAGGGTGGCGAGTGTAGGAGGTGTGTAAATAGATTTAAACTTGTTTAATAGCAAAGGGGAGCGAGTGTAGGAGGTGTGTAAATATATAGATTTAAACTTGTTTAATATAAATATAATTTCCCCGGAGTTGGGGCCGAATGCAATGTGAAACAAATGGGGTATCAAAAATAATGTATCTTAAAATAAATATATAAATTATTTGGCTCGGCATGGCCAGGTGGTTAAAGCACTCGATTCGTAATCCGATGGTCCGCGGGTTCGAATTCCCGTCACACCAAACATACTTGCCCTTTCAGCCGCGTGGGCGATGTAATGTTTCGGTCAGTCCCACTATTCTTTGATAAAAGAGTAGCCCAAGAGTTGGCGGTGGGTGGTGATGACTAGCTGCTTTTCCTCTGGTCTTACACTGCTAAACTATGGACGGCTAGCGCAGATAGCTCTCGTTTAGCTTTGTGTGAAATTCAAAAACAAAACAATTAATTATTTAATAATTTAGTTAATGTAACTTCTTTTGCACAGACTATCCAGAAATTCAATGCGTATAAATAAATAAATATATATACACACACAAACATACACAAATAACTGTGAATAACTTTACATTTTTCTTTGATAATACAATTATAAAATAAAAAATATATCGCGTACTTTCACTTTTAACAAGAAAAATCCACATTTTTGCTTTTATACAACTTGACTTATTTCCCCCAATACAACGCTAAAATCAGGGGTTCGATTCCCCTCGGTGGGCTGAGCAGATAGCCCAATGTGGCTTTGCTATTGCCCCCAGTGGCTCAGCGGTATGTCTGCGGACTTCCACGCTAAAATCCGGGTTTCGATACTCGTGGTGGGCAGAGCACAGATAGCCCATTGTGTAGCTTTGTGCTTTATTCAAAACAACAACAAAATTCCCCCAATAAAGATCCAAGACCACTTAGAGGGATCACTTGTTTCAACAAGTCTCGTCAGTAGTTACTAGTCTGTCAGTCAGTCAGTGAGTAATAAAGTGACGTCACATAAGAAATGCTTAGGGTTGCAATTTGTACTGTCCTGACGTGAGCATGTCACAAATCATGTGAATTACCCCTTCTGAAAGATATCGCACACCATAATGTATGAACTTCAAACTAAAGAAATAAAAGTAATTTTAATCTCAGTTTTGGTTTTATTTACTCTTAAAACAGAACACTTTCAGGAATCTTGCAGAAGTACATCTTGTTTAGTATTTTATGTTCACCCTTTTGTTTGTTTTCTAGCACATACACATTTCTTAGACGACGTAATTTTGCTTAGAAACTTAAAACTAATTACATATTAGCCTATTTTAAGAATAAACATTAACATATAATGCAATAAGTAAATGGAACAGCAAAGTTCTTGTTTTTTAACAGATATTCATATCGAATTTTTTTTCGTCATATTAACACTACAAAATAATCTATAAACATTTATTTATGAATGAGGAACCTAACATGCTGGTCCTTTCAGCCGTGGGGTCGTTATATGTCACGATCAATTCCACTATCCATTGTTAAAGAGTAGCCTAAGAGTTGGTGGGGTCTGCTACTAGCCGTTGACTTTCTTCCCTTTGATTGGCAGTTCTTAATTAGGGACAACGGCAGATAACCTTAATAGCTTTGCCAGAAACAAACAAACAAGCCATTCGTAATTAACTTTGTATTTGTTAAGCCTAAGTAATGCGTTATTTACACTTTAATATTGATATTAGTAACGAGAGATAACGTTACAGAAAAGTGTAGTTATTAACGTCTACTCTCCGTGTGTGGTTGATGTGTGGTCGCTGTCAAAAGTGGAATAAATAAATAAAAACAGTCAACGAAGTGTAGGACTTCAGTCAGTTTTCTGCGTCTAGATTTCATTTTGAAATTATGACGAAGTTCGGTGCCACAGATATTCGCTGATTTCGTCATTTTCCAGCCTCTTAGTGACATCTTGTGATGATAACTCTTTAAATAGTAAGACGTTTCGGTTTCGACGTATTTGAGTGATTTGTTTTAAATTTCACACAAAGCTACATAAAAGCTATCTTTCCTCGCCCTCCCTAATTTAGTAGTGATAGACAAGATACGTGGTAGCTAATCAACACAACCTATCGCCATTTCTTGGGCTACTTTTTCACCAACGAATATTGACTAAAAGGAAGAGTGTGTTCAATGAAGAAGATTCGAACCTGCGACTCTCACACATACGTGAACTGGAAGATTTAAATAGGCCATAAGAGCATTGCCAAAACATCAAATGCACGTGAGGAGATTGCATATAATAACTATCAAATTAATTCACTCCGTATAAATAAAATCGCATTATATTACTCTCATGGTTGATATGCTGAACATGTTCGGCGATGGGTATCGATCCCACAATCCCATGATTACAAAACTTATTTTTTTTTTTTTAACCATCAGAATTCAATCTAAGTACAAACGACTTTAATAACTGTCTTTAACAAGTTGGTAAACACTTTGGCTAGTATGAAACAGTAACAACCATATATCAAGTACATATAACTAATTTCATAATACACATTTATTTCTCTTGGCTGAAACTCATTTAAAAATCGAACAAATTAATTATAGGTACTCATAAGAATACTACTGCTACATGGAATAATTTAATACCTTAATATGTGTTGAAAGTATGAAAATATCTTATATCGAAACCATCAGAATACAATATTAACTTATGCTTGTGTGATGAAGTGTTCCCAAATAAATCAAGTAAAGGAGTTTTTATTCCTATTTATGAAACTGGTAATACATCGCACATGAATAAATATCTAAAAAGTTTGTTGTTGAATGTTTTGTTGTTGTTTTTTTCAAAAATAATGAAAGAATGATTAATTATTTATAAAATTACAATATTCTCTCTCATAATGAGTTTGGTGATAGGGAATTGCACTAGTTTGGCAATTAATAAATTAATTAATACTTTTTAAGAAGAATTCAATAGTAATCTTAAAATTACAGGTGTGATTTTAGGCTTATCTGAGGCCTTTGATAATGTTTCTCATAAATTGTTGTTTGAATTAAGAGCTATTGGTACTTGAAACGTTGTACTGAAATTATTGACAAGTTACCTTGCGAAAAAAAATCAGAGAACACGGATTAATAATAAACTTATTAGATAAATAAAAAAAATATTGTGTTGTTCTAAGAGAACTTTTCTTTGGCCTATTTGCGTTTCTTATTTACATAATAACGTCGGTAAGTAACGCTTTGTTTTGTTTGTTTGTTTTGGAATTTCGCACAAAGCTACTCGAGGGCTATCTGTGCTAGCCGTCCCTAATTTAGCAGTGTAAGACTAGAGGGAAGGCAGCTAGTCATCACCACTCACCGCCAACTCTTGGGCTACTCTTTTACCAACGAATAGTGGGATTGACCGTCAAATTATACACCCCCATGTCTGGGAGGGCGAGCATGTTTAGCGCGACGCGTGCACGCCTTAACGCGTTCGGCCATGCCAGGCCTAAGGGTAAGTAACGCAAATACAGCTACGTTTGCGATTGATGCTGCATATTGTTGTAAAGTATACTTGAGGTGGTGTATTTCAAAAACATCTCAGGGATTTAAAAAAAATAAGGATTGTTTGAATGATAATAATTTAACTTTGAATTTGTGTAAAAACATCATCCTTTCGTGTGTACGTAATTAAAATAACTGAATAAAAAAATAAGCATATACACTCTGTGTAATTCAGTGAAACATGATTACAATTTTCCCAGTTTATGTGTAATGACGAAAATTAGCAAACACGGACTGTGAATCCGAATTTTCTGGTTAACCAAAAATGCTCTAAATACTTTGATGTCGTGTGTGCGCGATAAAAGTATGAGTCAAATCCCACTATTTGATCAAAGAATAACAACTTAATGGACGCTGTTAACCTATGAGTTCCAAATTAGGATGCACTAGGAGTGAGGGTAATACGGTTCGCTTCACTTCGTTTCTTCTTTGTGGGTATTTGGGTTTGTTGGATTTTTGATACCCAGGAGGGTTAGATGCATTAGACATCTTCCTCCATCTACTACTATGTTGTTGTTGTAGTGCTTTTGGGCCAGAGTAACCCACAGTACTCGGGCTCTTTTCAGGGTAATGTCCATGTATTGTATTGAGTTTTTTCTTCTTTTATATATATATATACATTTCCCATTATTACTTTTATTTATTTTTATCTAATTTTATTTTTTAAAATCTCTGTCTCTAGTGGCTCAGCGGTATATTTGTGGACTTACAACGCTAAAAACCAGGTTTCAATACCTGTAGTGGGCAGAGCACGGATAGCCCATTGTGTAGCTTTATGCTTAATTCAAAACAACAACAATCTAAATCTATTTGTATATATACTTAACGGGAAAAAGAAAAAGAAAGAGAAAAATAATACAAAATGAACAGTATGAATATTATACTAGTTTTAAGCGTCTAGTGCCTGGTGGCCAGCTTGATTTATATTTCTTAAATATATATTTATAGGAGAGAGGTACTTAGGACTATGTTCATCATGTACGTAGTATCTGTCGAGATCACACGTTAAATCATTTCTATGCCAATTCTTATTAACATAATTTAGTGAATTTTGCAAGAGTCTTATATATATTGTTTCTATGTTTGTATACATGTCTATGAATGTGGTTAAAGTGCTACGTGGTACTTTATAGGCTGAAGATAAGACTGAATTTTGTATTTTTTGTAGTTTGTGTAATTGTTTTTGTGTTATGTTTATCCAGGCAGGGAATGCGTATTCTATGATAGGTTTAGTGTATGTTTTGTAGATTTTCGTTATATTATCGAGTGATGTTAGTACAATTCGTTGGTTTGTTTTTGTTTGTTTTTAATTTCGCCCAAAGTAACTTGACGGCTATCAACGCTAGCCGTCCCTAATTTAGCAGTGTAAGACTAGAGGGAAGACAGCTAGTCATCACGACCCACCGCCAACTCTTCCGCTACTCTTACCAATGAATAGTGAGATTCACAGTCACATTGTAACGCCCCAACGAGTGAAAGGGCGAGCATATTTGATGTAACAGGTATTCGAACCAGTGACCCTTAAATTACGAGTCGAGTGCCTTAATCAACCATCTGGTCATGCCGGACGTCGTTGGACTGACTCGTAGTGAAAGATTAGAAATTTGAGGCTGTCACACACCATGATGTTGTGTCGCTGAAGAAGCCATTTTACCACAACTTTTCTTCTCTATTCAGCATTGTGATGGGTACCAACTGTTAGCTAGGGGCTGATGGACTGGCATCCTGTTTTGGGGAGGGGGTGTTAACATTCTTATTCCCTTGTATCAAGTAAGCCGAGGTTCAACCACTCCGGCAAGGAAGGGATTTGACCTTGACCTTGATGGCCAAGAAGCTCTTCATGCAGTTTTGAGAAACTTCTGAAATAAAAACAACAATTGATATTCAAAATGCTTTTAATCACAGACTGGCATTTCCTATTTTAAAAGCTGCGTAGATTTTGCACAAAATTATATTTTCTAGTAAAAAAAGCTCGAATAAAAAGCGACAAAAATATAAACAACCATGAAATTCGCTAAGTACAAGACCAGGACCGCGGAAAGAACGCGTGCATAATGGTTTGATTTTTTTAAATTACTCGCAAAGTTACACGAGGGCCATCTGCGCTCGCCTTTCCTAATTTAGCAGTGTAAGACTAGAGGGAAGACAGCTAGTCGTCACCACCCACCGCCAACTTTTGGACTACTCCCGAATAGCGGGATTGATCGTAACATTATAACGCCTCTACGGCTAAAAGGGCAAGTATGTTTGGTGCGATGGGGAGTCGAACCCGCGACCCTCAGATAACGAGTCGAAAGCCTTAACCCACCTGGCCATGCCGGGCCTCGTTAGGTCAGACAAAATGCCATACTGAATTTTAATAGCTTGAAGTTAGTTTAAAGCTTTGCTAAACTATGATAAAAGGACTTAAGAAACATAGTTTCTGTTATTAATGTGCTCAGTAATTTTGATTAATGGAAATAAATTGTTATGCATTAACTTATACAACGAGTTATTTTGCTGCGACTACTGCATGCATCGGACCCTGATTTTTAGCGAAATAAACCCTCAAGCTTACCGTTGACCTACCGGAAGCATTTCTGAAAGACAGACGGCCGAAAGTAATCTTTCAGCAGAGGAAATATAAAAGTGGCGTGACCACATTTGCCCCCCAAAAAACAACAACAAAAATTTGAATTTTCTCACCACAGGTTTTCCAACAGTTTTTGTTTGTTTGTTTCGTTTTCTTTTACTTTTTCCGTGAGTAAAAGTCACATAACACCAACAAAGGGTGATTTGTTGTCGAGGTCACAGAAAATGACGTAATGGTGCACGTGCAAGTTTTTCTATAGCTAAGAAGAGAGTGTGCATAATTATAACTGCTCTTAACCGTAAGCGCTTTATGTTTTATGCATCGGAAAGCACGAGTACATCCGTCAGCGTATGTATACATTCTTACTTATTTGCCATTTACCTTGACACACTTGTGAATCATTCAAAATTATTCTCTGTGACAGAGAAGACGAAGTGTTATTCTTAGTTTAGTATAATTTTAATACTGAAGACCTAATTTCGCTATTCTTCTTTACTTTCCAACTCATTTTATTACTACATTGCGCTTGTGTAGAAGGGACAGACAGAGAAATACAACACATAATCATTAGCGCGAGAAAAATAAGTGAGTTATCCAATAGACGTGACAAGTTTTGAAGGAAGAATGTATCCCAATACACACAGAAACATAAAATCTACACATTATTTATATAATTAGTTATTTAGTAAAATAAAGTAGAGAAAGAGGCTGGAAGTAGTTAAACAAGTATTCTCTGACTTTATTTTCATAGTTTTGTTGTTGTTTATTATTATTAAGCACAAAAACCACATGCCCACCATAGGTATCAAAACTTTGGTTCTTGTGGTATAAATTCGCAGACATCACTAAAGCACTGGTGGTGGGGTCTTATTTATACCAAGATGTAAAATTCAAGACAAATAATTGTAATTGACCATTCACCACTAGTTAATATTTTGTGTCAGCCTTAGTTTCAAACATCAGCGTTGCCTCGTTTTTTGTGTTATTTTCTTTCCTTTGTGTTTTAGGAAGTAGTTACTTTCTGTGTTTTAAGTACCACTCGAAACGTAACTCTTTTTAAAAGTCTCGAAATAACACTGTTGTATTATACGTACTGATCCAATTGTAAACAACGTAAAGAGCCACCTGCAATCACTTATTGGAGTCTTGATATATATTACACAGCTGGACTGTTTACAGAAAGCTTCAGTGTCTTTCTTTTGTTCTTACTTTGCTACAATACATTTGCTGATTACACACCCAGTGACACACTGTACCGAGTGTGTCAAATAAAATCAGTGTATAAGTAAACAATTGTAATAATGCTTTACTGATCTGAATGTTCTGAAATAACTGAAATCTCAAACTGGACTGAGAAATCTCGAGCTATTCAGAGGCCTGGTTAGCAGGCAGTAACTGAGACATGTATATAGCGTGTGGAAAACACGTCACTAAAATTAGCTTGGTACCTTTCGCGCGGATTTTTTGAAAAAATACTTCGTGAGCTTAATCCGACAAAAATTTTCATTCACGGAAACTATTTCAATGCAATAAATATGTGATTATGTCGTTTTAAAAATTATATATATATATAGTGCTATTTTGAACTTTTCTGTCTTTTGTTGTTATCGAACATGGAAGATATTTTATTTTTTTAAAAGGTTTTTCGAGTCGGAATGGAAGAATGGAACCATTGCCAATGGAGACGACAAACAACTTTAGACAAATGTTTATTACGCAGATTAACCCTCGTGTAGCTTTGCGCGAAATTCAAACCAAACCAGATGTTTATTATCATTATTATTTCCTGCGTTTAGTAACCTGTGACGTTTGTAGTCTTTTGAAAATGTTGTAAGTCGAAATGTCAGGTGGTATACTAAAAACATTTATCGCAAGTTATCCTGCTGTCTTCTCTGAAAATGAAAGGGTTTTGACTGCATCAAAATTTTGAAACATCAAACTCTGAATAAATCAGTATTCTGTAGCTATTTTATTCACATCAGTCAGTATATTTCAAGTGTTCTAGAAATTACTTTGCTCAGATCCTCAGATTGTGCTGGTTGTGACTAAAAACCAACCTGCCCAGTAATAAATCGCATATCCTAACGTTGTCGACACGTTTCTTGAGTTATGGGCCTAATAAAACATATTAAATCTAGTATCATCTGTTATCAGAGACTACAACCTAACTACCATTGTTAACAATGAAATATTAAAGATATAATAAGCAGTGTGTGTATATATATATATAGAGAGAGATTTTTACAAATCATGGTCAACCATCAGAAAATGAACATCGTAATTAAGGTGGTAGCGCTCTCTAGTGGCACAGCGGACTGGCTGCAGACTTTCAATGCTAGAAACTGGGTTTCGATACACGTGGTGAGCAGAGCTTAGGTAGCCCATGGTGTAAACTTGTGCTGTACTACAAACAAAGAATCCTAATTCCAGTATTTTGTTTTTATTTCAAATCAGTTGATCAGTGTAAAAATGTCACATAAGTACAGGATAGATTGTAGCTTAATTTGTATTCTCATAAAAGACGTTTCCAAAAAACAGGTGTGAAGGTAGACTATATATCAGAATTTAATTTCTATTTACGAGTCTGATACAGGAAATGAAACTGGAAGTGGAATATTACAAGTGGAAGAGGACTCTGAAGCCAACATTTATACTACCATATATCATGTGTAGACGGTTGTCAGATGACAGTTACTTCTAATTTAACAAAGAACTATCTAGTGAAGCCAGTTGTCAAATGACAGTTACTTCTAATTTAACAGATAACTATCTGTTGTGAGTCTATAGTTAAGAGAGAGCAGTAATATAAAAATGAAGCCACTCGAGTGAAAAGGGTATAATTTGTTGTTTAACTGTAGTCATAGCTAATACAAAGAAACTGTATTTTTAGAAACGCTATATATATATATATATATTTGTTTTCTGAACGTGAAACTAAAAGTAGCTCAGAATGGAATTTTTTTACAATTTAATAACACACATCCTTTCGATCAGTTAACTCGTCACGCACATCATTTCGACTGGTTAGTTCGTCATCAGGTGTGAAAAGTTATTAAAACTCTGTTTCACCAAACTGCCTGTTTTTCAGAGAATAGTAAATGCTGAATTTATCTATTATGCGAAAATATTTGCAAAACATATTTCAACCCTTAAATGTTTTTCTTGGGTGTTTTGCATTACATGGGCGGATATTGTAATTAGGTATTTCTTAACCTAGTGAAATGTAAATAGCAGCTTTCTATTTGTATATATATATAAATATATGTTCACTTTTTATGGATCATTGATTAAGCCACCAGGGTTAAAATTTCGCTTTCTTTTTCCAGGAAAAAAATTAAAACCGAATTCCAACTCACTGAATATTACTTGAATTACAGATTAAATATTATCTTGTCATGTATACATATATATATATAAATTTATTGAACGAAGATATTGGAGCAGGATTACCTGTTTATTGGAGTGATCTAGTTTAGTTACGTATATATGTATATATAGTTGAGCGGGGATACCTTATCATATATATAAATTTATTAGAGTGGGGGTGGCTATACATATACATAGTTGAGCAAGATTACCTTATCATATATGTATATATATATACTTTTATATATAAGTTTATTAGAGTGGGGTGGCTATCTCTTGCCCCAACTTTCCAAAACAAAGTCATTAATTTCGAAAAGCGAATGGAGCGTATAAGAATGATAAGTCTTTTTATGAAATTTACTTTGTCAACAAAATTCAATAGCAATTTTTTGAAGAAGACCTCATTTGTCTTCTTTGTGTATCCTCCCTTTTCAAGTTGAGCTTTTAACTTGTGTAGAGAAAAATATTAAGAGTTTAGGGACCGTCTATAAAAGTACGACCACCGGAGTGTTTGTGTCATACGAACAAAGACAGTTCCAAACTCTGTTCAGAAGCGTGAAGGGTTGTCGAGTAGACCCATTGTGTGTATTTGTCCATCATGCATGATGGTTATCTTTCTAAATTTACTGGTGAAACACCTGCAGATGGGGCTAACAAACAGTTGTGAGGTCAATAGCATGTCCTTGAGGACTGAGTAACTCATGCGAAAAACCTGCTGACAAAGATTTCCGCATTTTGGAAATGAAGTTAAAATAAAAAAAAAAATTACTCTCCACATACTAAAAAAAAAATATTTAGGCAATGTTTCGCCATCACAGCTTCATCAGGGGTAGTAGTAGAAAAGGACTTCATCAGGGGTAGTAGTAGAAAAGGACTTCATCAGGGGTAGCTGAACAAGAACTATAGAACTAGTTCTGATGAAGTTTCAATGGTGAAACTTTGACTAAAACAGAAAGGTTTATTATTATTGTTATTTGGAGAGAAGTTATTTTCCTCAATTAATTTTATTACTATAATGTCTGAATCTATCCAGCATATACTATCCAGTATACATTATCCAATATACATTTCCCAGTATAGACTATCTAGTTTACACTATCCAGTATACATTATCCAATAACCTCTATCCAGTATATACTATCCAGTATGCACTATCTAGTATACATTACCCAGTATAGACTATCTAGTATACGCTATCAAGTATACACTATCCAGTATACATTATCCAGTATTCACTATCCAGTATACATAATCCAGTATGCACTATCTAGTATACATTACCAAGTATAGACTATCTAGTATACACTATCCAGTATACATTATCAAGTATTCACTATCCAGTATACATAATCCAGTATTCACTATCCAGTATACATTATCCAGTATGCACTATCCAGTATACATTATCCAGTATTTACTATCCAGGAAACACTAGAAATGAAGAAAACGCTAATTTCCATCAACTCATAAAAGGTTTCATACTAATTAAATAGATTGTTTTAATCTTACACACGTTAATTCATGCAAATTCACCCAGCTATGACCATTATCCCGATATAATAAACACATTACTGAGAATGTTTTAAACAAAATTCTGTTAACCATCAGAAAATAGACATTGTAGCTAAGCTGGCGACGCCCCCAGTGGTACAGCGGGATGTCTGAAGATTCACAATGCTAGAAACCGGGTTTCGATAGCTGTGATTGACACAGCACAGATAGCCTATGGTGTAGCTTTGTGTATAACGTCAAAAAACAACATTAGGCGGTGGATACCATGAGTTTGTATTCTTCGGGTGTACCTTGTCACAAAGAAATATGTGATCTTTTTCTATAATTCAGGAGCTTATGTCGAAATATATTATGTGATTTCGTAATAAATAAAAGTGAATAATTAATAAACGTTACCAGTTAATTGTCTAATTAATAAGATACTTCAATATTTAATTTTTTGTCACTTTACTCATTTATATAAATATTTCTTGCTACCTCATAGTAATCCAACTTCATAAAATAACATAAAGATTGGACAGATCTCACATCTGTAAAAGAATACAATTCACCTTATTATGTTGTAGCTATTGGCCTGGCATGACCAGATGGGTTAAGACGTTCAACTCGTAATCTGAGGGTAGCGGGTTCGAATCCCTGTTGTACCAATCATGCTCTCCCTTTCAGCTGTGGAGGCATTATAACGTGATGGGTTAAAATAATGGTCA
Source organism: Carcinoscorpius rotundicauda (assembly GCA_011833715.1). Lineage (NCBI taxonomy): Eukaryota > Metazoa > Arthropoda > Merostomata > Xiphosura > Limulidae > Carcinoscorpius > Carcinoscorpius rotundicauda. The sequence continues at coordinate 3,660,174 of CM022403.1, read as the reverse complement.
ATCCCACTATTTGTTGTTAAAAGAGTAGCCCAAGAGTTGGCGGTGAGTGGTGATGACTAGCTGCCTTCCCTCTAGTCTTACACTGCTACATTATGGACGGCTAGCATAGATAGCCTTCGAGTAGCTTTGTGCAAAATTCAAAAACAAACATTTTGTGATTGGGGTTGGGGTGAGGCAGAATATCTTAGAAGGAAATTTTATATTTTTATAATGTTGCTTGCTTTTCAGCAAGTCACAAAGTTTCTTGAAATGTTTGAACACTGGTCAACTAGATATTATTCATCGTAGAGCAATAATTGTCATTGGTATGACCACAGGGAACATAGGTTGGTGAAGACGTGGTAATTGTCAAATTCGTCAAGAAGCTCTGCATCTAATTAGTGCGCTTATTATTACTATGCGTGATAAAAACACTTCACAGCCTCGTAATGGCGTGGTAGACGACCAGAGCCGTTGTTCAATGTTCAACATGACGAAGTGCTAGAGCATCATGACATCATTACTAACTTTAGTTGTCTCCATAGAAATAAAACAAATAAGTTGGCAATCCGACAGCAAGTAACCATTTTCAACATAGAACAACTTTGTTCAGTTATCTATCACGTCATTCCAAGTCTGCAAATTACCATTAACATCAAAGATAGCCATAAAAAGTTTATCTAGAACTCTCTATTGAAAACTTTCGGTGACCACGTGTTCGTTAATGTTCCTTGGTACCTGAGTTAAAGATAACATTATGATAATTTAAAAATAAGAAATTCGGAAAGCACGGCTTATAAACTTGTTGAAGTGTTTATTTGGTTGGGGGGCATACTATATGTTTCGACAGAACATTGGTTTCATTGATGAAAACATATTACGCTATAACGAATGATACACATTCATCAGTGTTCGATCATTTCAAGTTTTAAAAGATATCTGTTCCTCTAAAGATGGATATATCTGCATGCAGAATAAAAAACATTTTCAGTTCCGATTCTGACATCACAAAACTAGGATTAAACATGATAAACTTCGATGTTATGAATGACGACACAACTGGTTTATTTTAACTCCATGAGAATAATCTATTTACTAAACTATATTAGCCATTCGTTACATAGAAATTGTTATTATCTTAACGAACTCTGATTAAATGTGGCTAAAACAAGACATACAAGTTTTCCTTTAAACAAAGACATTGACCAAGTTGGTATAATTTTAGTCCCACAAGGTTGTTATTCGGTATTATAATAAAATAATTTTATTCGAAGTAACAAGAAATATGACACATTTTTGGCATAAATGAGGAGAAAAAACCATAAAGGAAAGGTTGTATCTATTTTTGAAAATAACAAATGATTTATCGTCTTTGTTTCATACACTGATTAATGTCCGGTTGTTGTGTTTGCGAGATAAATAGTAATGTCGTAGCCATTGGCTTATAGTTCCCAGCAAATTGTTAGGCTTGTGTGAAGTTATAGCAAGATATACATATACCTGTGTAAATTTGAAATGTACTTTCCCCATCAAAAACTTATTGACTGTTGGTCTAACTAGTTTCTGCATGGCCATAGGAACGTCCAACTTTTTCTCTGGTGCTCATCTAAATTATTTCAAATCTTTCTGTTTAAATGAAAACTTTGTCTACCGGCAACATCGAGTCAGTGGTACCCTGTAAAAGTGTCAAGTCGATCTGAAAGTAAGTATTCATGAATAATAATTTATGGGTTGATTATATTCGTTGAGAAATGTGAAAAAGGAAGAGAGATGAAAAGTGTCAGGTAAAGATAGATTAAACCTATAAAACATGGTGAACTAGTTCACGTCAGTGAAATCAGTCGTATCAGCTGTAATCCTTTCGTTATTTCTGGCCACTTTCCAAGTTTTTCTTAACAAGCACAAATCCACTGACAGCTTGAGCGAATATGCGGTAAACATATCTACATGTTTATGTTACATCTGCAGATCTTTTATCAAGCCAGTACATCCACAAAGTTCCTAGCGAGGTGAAACTGTATTTTGTGTTTCCTATTTTTTAATGCGTGCCCAATGTGTTGTTAAAACAGTGCTGTCCGTAATGTTGATAAACTACATTTTGTTCCACTTCGGAATTTTTATTTATTTAAATATCTAAGTGAATGAAGTCGCAGATCGAACTATATGAGTCTTTCAAACATTTCCCACGCACAAAAAAAGCAAAATAAAATACAAGTACAGTAACGTATATTATCAGATATAGGAACAATAGATTTTATCTTCATTTAGAATATATACATTTATTTTCTCCATGATAAATAATTACGAAAGCCAAAAAAATACCTCTATAAAACAGTTTGTGAAATTACAAAGCTATTTTTAAATAGAAATTATATATTATACTTCGTATATATCAAAATAATTTTTGTTATGTTTGTATAATGGCATTTGTAATACATTTTTCATTATATGCTAAGGCCCGGCATGGCCAGCTGGTTGAGGCACTCGACTCGTAATCTGATGGTCACGGGTTCGAATCCCCATCACACCAAACATGCTCGCCCTTTCAGCGGTTGCGGCGTTATAATGTTATAGTTAATCCCACCTTTCGTTGGTAAAAGAGTAGCCCAAGAGTTGGCGGTGGGTGGTGAGAACTAGCTGCCTTTCTTCTAGTCTTACACTGCTAAATTAGGGACGACTAGCACAGATAGCCCTCGTGTAGCTTTGCGTGAATCTCAAAATCAAACAAATCATTGTACATGGTGGCTCGTAAGTCCTGCCCATCCATATATCTTATGTATCCAGTATATCTATGTGGAGTTACCACTATTCTTGCGCTCATGTACCCACATACTTGACACGATACGCTCTTCAAGTGTAAATGGGCTAACATCGGCCATATTTCTCTGAAAAAAACAACAACAAATTTATAATACATACGTAATTGAATATAACATAATAGCATTTGGATGGGTAAGGACTTACGGGCTACATTATATGCTTTATTTGTATTCTTATCTTTGCATGTGCTGCCCTCTTTTATCTGCTGTTTAAAATATAAATTTGATTTCATTTAAGCGTTCCCTCGCCACTTCGCGAGCTCGGCCGACCCCCACATTTTATATACATGTATATAAAATAATAAACATTAAATCTAAAATATAGCATTAAATACCATTAAAATATTAAAAATTAATATAATTAATAGTGTAAAGAAAAAAACAGGTATATTTTGAGATATAAACATATATTTGAGTTTATAACAGCGTAAAAATTAAAACAGAACCAACTGGAAAGGCTATAGATGTACGCATTGTGCGTCTGCGAAGGCTACGCGAGATCAGTTTCATGGCGTAGCGATGTGCAAGACGGGCTATGATTGGTGCAGAAATGAAAGACGGCCAATGACAGCTACCCATGTTGATTGTCTTTCACCATTGCTACATGTCTTCAAAATGTTCATAAGGCATTGAAAGAGATGAAGCCCTGCACCGTTAATGCAAGCTGGAAGAAGTTGTGGCCTGAGGTTGTGCACGACGACAAGGGATTCACGCCTGAAGAAATCCAACACTCGGCTGTTCAAAAAGCTGTGCAATTAGCTTCGTTAATCAAAGATGAAGGATTTGCCGATATGACGAAGGAAGACGTAGATGAACTGATTGACTAAGAATCCGAACCACTCGCCGACCAAGACTTAGAAGCACTGACGAAGTCTGCTGCCGAGGAAGACGACGAAGAGGAAACACCGAAAGAAGCCGAGGAAACAATCGAGCAAAGTGGATGGTCGTTAGAGCGGTTAGGTAAACCAATGAAACTAATTAACGAAGTGAAGGAGTGCTCACAGGAATGGGACAACGATATGGTTCGATCAGTTCAATTTTGCAATAAAATAGAAGAACTGATGACTCCTTATCAAATGATTTTCGATAGGCTTAAGAGGCAGAGAAAACAACTGCCAATAACAATGTTTTTCCAGCCGAGCAAAAAGGAAAGGGTACCGGTGGCAAGTACTATTCCTGAAGTTGTAACGACCGACGAAGAAATTGCCGATTCACCTTCCACAGAAGAGGAAGTGGTGTCCCCCGAAAAGACACCACCTGCTGAAGATATGTAATTTTTAATTTTAAGGCTTAATATCTTAATAATTGTTCTTATTATTTCAGCAATAATGAACAGTATTGTAATGGGAGGGTTAAATAATTGTAAAGGGAGGGTTTTAAAAGTCTAAATGCACATAAATATATACGTAAAAATCGGCGATCCCACTTCGCGGAAAATCTCCTTTCGCGGGGGGTTTTGGAACGCATCATCCTCGACACACGAGGGAACACTGTATACTGTTATCAGTTCACAGTAGTAGAGCGACACGTCTGAAGGCTTGTAATGCTGAAAACTAAGTTACAATACTTGTAATGGACACGGAAGAGAAAGCCCATTGTGTTGCTTTATACTTAACAACAAATACATTATTATTGTCAACTGATTACGAAAAGAAAGCAATTATTTCAGTTTATAAAATACATCGCTTTGCGCATTTATTTATTTGCGTCATGATTTAAAATGTGTCTTTACTTAGTTTAAACAACTGTATCAGTCTACGTTTTGAACTATAGACATTGATAAGGATTAATTGTGATATTGTGTTATTGGCCTTTGAAATAAGTTTTGTTATGACGATCATTTTCAAGTTGTAAACTTATTAGGATAAACAAGAGAGTAATTAGCGTGTAAAGGCTGAAACTGTAGCCCTACCATTGACTATCAGGCCTACTTTTCGATTTCAGGAATTGGTATGTAATATTGTCGATGTCGGTGTTTTTCGCGTAATTTTATTCATTTTGTTGATATATATGCCTGAAAGTTATTTATTTATTTATTGTTACATTTATTTACTTTTGGTTTCTGAATTTCGCGCAAAGCTACATGAGGGCTATCTGTCCTAGCCATCCATGATTTAGCACTGTAAGACTAGAGGGAACTCAGCTACTCATCACCACCCACCGCCACCTCTTGGGCTACTCTTTTACCAACAAATAGTGAGATTAATTGTAAAATTATAACGCCTCCACGGCTGAAAGAACGAGGGTGTTTGGTGTAAAGGGGATTCGAACTCGCGACTCTCAGAGTACGAGTTTAATGCCACTACCATCTGGTTTCTTTACGTTTTATTTTTCACAGTCCTTAATTTTCATGCTAGCGTCATAAGGTCGGTGGGCTAAATCTCACTCAAGCTCAGTTTTTACACATAATACTTTAAGAACATTTATATAACAAATTTGTTCATGAAAGGAGTATAATTTATTAAAAGTTCCAACTTTAACCAATCGCTTATTGAACTGTAAATAAATGAGTATAATGGGTAGAACATCATTTTAAAGAAATTTCAAATCATATTAAAAGTGCAAATTAACAATTAATAATGTTTTAATTCGCGTTCGCGCATAATGTACAATTATTTTATTTTGTGTTTAAAATGAAAAGTGATAGTTTAAAAGGATTTGTAAAAATTAAATACTTTAAATAGATACTTGCAGATACAATGTAACCCTTTTATCGAGGGAGTTAAAGATATGAGGTTTCAGTGCAACATGGTTTTGCGTTCCATTTGTTCGAAATGTTTCAGAATTTGAAGTGAAATTGTGTAAAGTTGGTTCTCAGAATATCACGAGTGTTATGTGTGGCTTTTAAAATTACAGTATTTTAATGAAATCGTACATAAAATATACATCTTTGTTTTTGAAAGTTTTAGGTTATTTTTTAATATTATGTTCTTAAATCCTAATATTCAAAAATTTGTTCAATGCTAGTTATCTCTGCAGAATTCTCTTAGTTTTGTAGTAATTTAGTAGATTTATTTAGGCTAAGCTTGAGTTGAAGTAACATAACAGTTTAGTACTAATAGAAAAAAAACACAATAGTCTAAGATGTAAAAGTATAAATGAACAAACTTATGTGTCACCATTAGTTTTGCTTGTATTACGCAGTATTATGGCTTCGACTTACCTCATTATTATATATTCACCTTTCGGGACTTTACCTTTATAATTGTATCTTTAAATTCATTTTAACAAAATCGATTTATCCCACAATCTAAAGAGCATGTTTAATATTTATTTCAAAGAGATAATAAGGGGTCATTTGATCTGTCTAGGCCTTTCCATTTTTTACTTATCCTATCATCCTATTTATTCCGAGTTATATAACAAAAATTATTTGCCTGTATCCAGTTTAGTTCTCCAAAAGTAAAATACCCAGTCTCCGTCTAAATTCTACCACATACCAAAATAAATTATTCCATAAATTAATAACCCTGTTAAGGAAATAGAACCTCCACAGATGTCGTTTCTGTGTTGTGTTCATAGAGATCGTGTAAATATTATTGCGTCAGCGTTTTGTTTTTATTTGCTTCTACATTTGTAGCATAGAATGATTATGCCCTATTATACTGTTAGTATATGACTGTTTGCTGGCTGACCAATTAAATTTTCTCGTGTTTTCATAATATTCTGTCCTTCATGATTCTATTGTGTACAATATTAGCTTCCTTGAAAGGGAAAAAGTTTGGTCTAAGACTGGCGCTAAGTTGATTCTTAGTATAGGATAGTCATCGTTAGAGATAGGATATCTTTAGTTATTTATCTTGAGGTTATTTTTAGATTTGTGCCCTCTTGTCCAATTATCTTTGGAATAAGCACAAAGAAATTGAAGGACTTTCTGTATCCTATCAGTTTTCCAGGTAATTTTACAAGCTTTAATAATATGTTTTATTTTTCTTTTGTCGAGAGAGTTTTTGACCTATTCTCTTAAAGTAAACCTTCCATCTACTAAATCTTCCCAGTTGCCCTCTTCTAAACAGTTTTTGTCAAGTTAATATCCTTTTCTAGTTAAGAACAATAAGTGTCAATGGTATTTCAAGAGAGTCTAACTAGTAATTTGTATTAATAAGTAATTACCTATGATTTGTAATTAATAATCTTATAAATATGCACTAAAAATTAACTACTAGCAATGGTTTGATGGCACAAGTAACATATACATGACGTGCCAAAGTCTCTTTCATCACTCATGTTAAAATAGACTTCAATACCTGTTGTAATTCCCATTTTTACAATGCACTGACATGTACACAGTACACTGTTATGAACTTTTAATGTTGTATGATATGGTAGCATTTAACAAAAGTTTAAATTTATTAACAAAAAACAAAGGGTAGTTTTGAATTTTTATTTTTGTCAGGAAATGGTTTACATATGGGAGCTGATAGCTGTATAATTAGGTATGAACTTTTATTTGTTTGGATGAAAATACATTATATTTTAGTCTCTAACTTTATAATAAGTAGCTACTATACTATCAGAAAGTCTATCTTGGGTAAAGTAGTACAGGCCATTGAATTGAGATGTCTGTCTGAAGTGTAAAATCAGATTACTGGAAGTAAGAATGTGGATCAGTAACAAAAAAAGAACAAATACTTCTTTTGTCTGTATTCAACATGGACCCCTAAAACACTCCTCCAATCTATCCTTCAGTGTTACAGCTTTTACCATAATTCATGAAAATTATTTAACAGGCACCACCCTGAAAGTAAAGTAATACTGTTAATGTGTGTTAAACATGCATCTTACTTTCTGGAGAGTTTAAAAACTCATTTTTATGCAGGTATTCCAGTCATTTAATCATCTGAATCTCACATTCAAGGACTAAATGACTGGAATACTTGCATACAAATGAGTTTTTAAGCTCTCCAGAGATTAAGATACGTTTAACACACATTAACAGTATTACTTTACTTTCATGGTGGTCTGTCTGTTAAATAATTTTCCATGAATTATGGTAAAGGCTGTAACACTGAAGGATAGATTGGAGGAGTATCTTAGGGGTCCATGTTGGATACAGACAAAAGTTTATGATTTGCAATAACTTTTTAGTAGAAAATTGTAGATCCTAAATGGATGAACTGTTGTCTTTTGGATGTAAGTACACAGTAACTTGAATGAAATTGTTTCTAGTCCAGTCAAACTCATTTTGTCATAATTGATTTTGGGCTTTACCACATCTGAGTTTGTAAAAGCTTGTTCTAAATTAGTGGTGATTGACAAAGTCATACTTTTCAATAAAACAAGTGTTAGGTGACAACACTTCTTGTTTGTTCTTGTCTCTGTATTTATTCCAATGTGCATTTTAGTTATTTTCCACAAGAGGGCCTGTAATTTACCATCAATTAAAACAAATTGAAAATCCACAGTTTCAGTAAGTCCCTTAAACTCATTGTTGATAACTTACCAGAGCATTATGGGAAAATGAACAGTGTGTTCCTGTTGCTTGAACCACTCATCTATAATTCAATGGCTGTGAGAAAATATTTATTTTAAAAATGAGCATAAAGTTTTATAAAATACATTATGTAACACAAATTTTATTCCTGGATAGTATGTGTTATTTCTTAATTGCTTATGTTATAAAAATACAGAAAATGGCCATTATTCCCTACAAACTTTGCTTTTGTGACCTGGATAATGAAATTTAGAAATTAACCTATTTTCTATGTAAAAACTGACAAATTTGTACATTTTAATTTACTTAAGGTCTGAATAAAATAACATGTGAATCAAGATTTACATGTATTTATACGAAAGTTATACAAAAATGAACAAAATTGTTTAGAAGTGAGTAGTTTTTTTGAGATTTGTGACTGCAATGTAAATCCCTTTCACATTTCAGGCCCCAAATATATTCTCCCATCATGTTTTTGTTATACATTCTCAGATCACAAAAGCAAAGATTGAAGAGAAAAATAGGGCTTTTCCATTTACTTTAGGTATAAGCAGTTGGAATATAACACTTTCTGCCCAGGAACAAGAAAAAGTAACCAATTTGTTACACAGTGTTATCAAGGATAGGTTTACCAGAGTTTTGAAAACTACCATTTTTTGAAAAATCAGACTTGCTTGTTTTAAAAAGATACCAATGATATTCATTTTTTATGCAACCTCCCTTACATCTACTTTACAAAGCCATTTCATAAATCATGTCGGTGTGAATGAGATCTTGATTTTTTAACTACAGAATAGCTCAATCTGTTAAGATATTTACAACCACTTGTTGGCAAGGTTGATATAGCAAGGCAAGTAATTTTATACCAAAAATCTGATACTTAATATCTTGGCAGCAGTTGTAAAAGCTTTGTTTTCAACAGTGGAAACCAAACCATTGTACATCTGTTATTATCAAACTGCACAAATGGCAAAAGCTCCATTTTCCTATTGCTTGTAATTAAAGGCTGCTAAGATAACTGGAAAAAATATAGCAGTGTATAACTCAATGAGTTGAAGCAGAAAATTAACTATTTATGCCACTATACAGTAGTGTATCTGTCTGTTAGACAGTTAGTAGACACTAAAATGTTATAAATGTAGGGCCCGGCATGGCCATGGTACATACAATCATCCCCCCCCTACAGTTTGGTCTGTTGAATTGTTTTATTGCATCACAGGTCTACAAATTATGTTTGTTCTTGTGATTCTCATGTTCTTACCAATCGAATTACATAATTAGGCCTAGATGTAGGCTTTTTTAGTAGCTGAAATTTACATCTTAAATATAGGCGTGCTTCTAAGCTTTTCAATCTAAATGATAGTTTGTAAGTATCAGTCAGTAAGCCTATGTATATATGCAAGTATCATGGCAACAAGATTACTCTGTGACTGCATGTTAAAAGCTTTCAGGTTCATGTAATCAGAAATTACCAGTTTGCAAATTGAACAGTCCACATAACTGGTTGCAAAAATCATCCCCCCATTGGTTATAAAAAAATCTGCCCCTCTGATAAATACACAGTGTGAATCAAATGAAAGAGTGTCACTGCCTTCACACAACAGTTGGTTGAATTATTTAATATGTTGTACGTGGAATAAAGTTTTGGATTTAGAAACCGACCATTCTTCTTGACACTTTTTTGTTCTCTTATCCTATTCAAGGTTTCATAATTCTTTCAGTGTATTAAAACAGCCTTGATCACACTGGTTTGTGCCTGTGTCTTTCACTAATGAATATCTGAGGAAATTCTGATTGATATTGGTCTCCCCTTCTTTAGTCACTTCAGTATATGTGCCATCCTGGGTTATTGTAGTTCTGTGTTCCATTTAACTTGTATCTGGAATGTGGATGAGCTCATTTGAGTAACATTTCTAGCGACAGTCAACTCACGAGTCTGGGTTCTTTTGAGAGTTATTGAGTCAACTTATTTTTGATGTACTTTCTCTGTTAGTGATTTATTGATTTGTTAAATAATGGTTAATGTAATGTATTTTTGCTGTGACAAAGTGAACCATGGTTTAATATTCAAATTTCTAAACTTGTTATTATTCCAAAAAGAGCAGTATTTTGATTTCCATGGGTTATTTCCAAAGCAATAATTTGTTTCAATTATAGCTAACAAATGGCTCAGTGATAAGTTTGAAGACTTGTAATGCTGAAAACTGGGTTTTTGTACCTGTGGTGTTCGCAACAAAGACAACTCATTGCATAACTTTACACTTCACAACAAGTAAATTTTCAACACAGTGTGTTTGAACTGCAGTTAAGTTTCATACTTTATTATTTTGGTTTTGGCTGATGTTTCATTTGAAATTCTGATTCTGTCCACTCTAAAAGAGCTTCCAGACAACATGCTGGCTTTTTTTGAGGTTTTTCCAGTCTTCTTCTGTTTGCCAACAATGAAGAGGATTCTATGCCAGCAACCTTCCATTGAAAACAAATCGAATTGTGTGTTGAACAGTAGTACCCATTGTCGAAGTGATCATTGTTGTAATTTTCATTTTTATGAGCTTAAAACTCATTCTGTGCAAACATTTTTATGCTGCAAGTTTGAAAAACAAAATTATAGATCTTTAAGCTTATGTCTTGCTTATATATAGTTCTGTGTAATATTTTTCAAAATTTTGTAGACATTTAGAGTTAGTTTTTTTTTTTAATATTGACATTTCTTTAAACATATTGAAAAAAAACACATTTATACTGTATAAAGATGGCTCAATCTGCCATTGGTTAAATTACACTAAATCTCATCTTCTAAGACAAAATATGTTGAAGCATCTTTGTTTTCTATATACTAAAACCTTTGGGAATTTGTTTAAAATTACCTTAGAAGTATGTTCCAAAAGAAACTTAATGTGTAGTGAACAATATAATCATAAAATTTTTGAATAATTACATTATTTACTATCAAATAAACCTGATAATACTGTATTCCTTCCTGTCCATATTCTTTTTATTGTTTACATAAAGAGATCTAGGCTGGTGACAAAAACACTGGTGTATCTAGTATGTGAGACATTCTTTAAAATTTATGATCCTTAATCAGTAAAGACTAATTGAAACTTTTAAGCCTGTTATTTGAATTTTAAAAAAAAGTTATAAGAACCTTGAGCTACTTCGTTGTCAATGTTATCCCAGTTAGTAAATTAATTTTCCAAGAAATAAACATTTCATCAAATCTCAAACTTGCATTTAGGTTTTAAAAGTATAAATATAGTTAAGTTAGAGATTATTAACCTTACATATCTATCCAGAGCTTTACTTGCTTCACAGAATGTTTGTATATTCAGTTTTGAACACCTCTGACTTTGTCACCAGGTCATGAAATCTTAAGGAAGTTGATGCACATGCTACATAGTAAGATTTGTTAGTGAAAGATAAATATGCACACAAAATTATGAAAAATAAGGTAAGAGTTTAAAGGAAACAAAAACTAGTTTAAATATAAGTTTCAAAGAAACATAAAAACTTTTGTTGAGAAAGACTTTAACACACAGTTTTAATCCATTTTATCTTCTTTCCTGCTAATTTTACTAAAAATTCACTTTGGGCAATTTTTACTACACCTACATGAGTCTAGTTTTTGTTTTTTGCCTTTCAATTGTAGGCATAAGTCTGGTTTGTGGTAGAGCCCTAGATTTCGAGAGTTGACAAATCAAGTTTAATTCCATGTGATACCATAAAATATGGGTATGTTATAAAAGTGACAGTCACTCTATTAATGTTGATGGTTGCCTTCCTTATAGTCAGTAGTTCACATTTAGGGATGGCAGCAGGTAGCTTTATTAGCTGTGCCATAAATACAAGTAGTTTTCTGTTTTTTTACATTTTTCTTAGCAAAAAGATGTAAAAAATGCAAGTTTTTAGATTGTAGCCAAATGTAATAAAAATCAGTTTTTTTATATCAAAGAAACTTTTGTTAATTAATGAAGTGTGGATTATCTATGAAACTTCGTAAAATATTTTCCAAAAGAAATATTTGGAAATTATTTAAGTCTTATGTTGATATTTGAGTTTTTCCTGTGAACTAACAAGACTTCTGATTCTATTTTGACAGTCATGGAAGACTACAAATTTCTTTTCAAGGTGGTCCTGATAGGAAATGCAGGAGTTGGAAAAACATGTATAGTACGTCAGTTTACACAGGTAAATTAAATGGCACCTGATAAAAGGTTTGGTTTTACAGCATCTATTTGTACATGTTCGTGTTTAGATGTTTTATGCATTTTGAGGGTTGTATTTGCCAGATAACTTTGGTGTAAAATGCTGTTTATCCTTAAGCTATACTATTGTAGCCATCCTTGTAAAAAAAAACACCAAGAAATGTAACCAGACCATGCTTACAGACATACTGTGCCTTTCTCTGAATTCCCCATACTATATTTGTTGCCAAGTAAAATCTCTTCCCCTAATGGTGACCCCCTGCTGGTACAGTGGTAACTCTACGGATTTACAACTCTAAAATCAGGGGTCCAATTCCTCTCGGTGGACTCAGTAGATAGCCCTATGTGGCTTTCTATAAGAAAACACACCTTCCCTTAATGGTCTCCTGAAACATGAGACACTACCAAGTTATTTATTCTTTATAAAAATATTTTTTAAAGATTTTTTATTAACAAATCTTTTTCATTAGTATTTAGAACTTAATGTTTTATTTTTGTACTTTTTTAAATTTATTCTTATGAATCAGCATACTGGATGTAGTTTTTTGTTTTGTTTTGTCAGTATCTTGTAGAATTTTGATAAATAGTGTTTTTTTTGGTAACGGAATCTCTTTTATTTCATAAACTTTGAACAATATTGAAAGACAAAACACCTTGGTGTTTAAAATGCTCTTTAATATTTGTTAATGACCAAGGATCATCTGAATTTGCTAAAATATTTTAATCTGATTCTGATTACAGCTGTTGTTTTAAAAGGAATTAAAGTAGTTTTTTTCTTCCATAATTTAAGCTACAAAAAAAACTTCATGTGTGTTGGTTTTTGATCATTTGATAATTCTGTAGTAGCTATACACATGAAACCTTTAAGTATTAAAATAATACATTAGAGATAAATAGCAAGAAGTATACATTGATATTTTAGCATAAGGCCACCAGGTTACATAGTCATGTGAATTTAACACTTGCATTTATATCAGTGTTTCATTTAAACTTGGGAGATGTAAGAAAACAAGTCAATTTGTTCATCCAAATTGGACCAATTCATGCTTACAAGGCATTTTTTGTGAACATACTAAGTGGGGGGGACTTTTTAGTTTTCTTACATAACTTCTCAGCTACTTTTAGCATATTATATATAGAATAGAAAACAAATGTTACTATATGTGAAACTTCAAAGAAAAATTGAGTACTTTTGTCAATGAAACATAGAGTTAGATATTCCTGAAGCAATCACATAGGAATTTGTAAAGCTTGGTAAAATTGGAAAAATTAAGGGTTCAAATTTCCAGATTTTGGCCTTTTTAACATTACATGAAAGATAAATTTAGTATTTATGTGTTAGTTTTTCTTCATTCATAAGAGTTGTGCCACAAAGGTAACATAGTAGAGCACTTCAGCTTGAGTCCCATTAGAATGATGCAAATGTTCTAGATATACAAGAATCATCACTTACTTCTCTGTACAGGGTCTTTTTCCCCCTGGACAAGGAGCCACAATTGGTGTTGATTTCCTTATCAAAACTGTGCAGGTGGATGGAGAAAAAGTTAAGGTATTGTAAGGAAATGTGATTCTTATTAAAGTTGTAAACTTATCTGTGGTCTGTGTTGACTGTAGTTGTTGGCCACCAGATGAGTTTAGACTGCACACTATTGAGTTTCAGTTATATATTTGTCAAGTTTTAAGAAAACTTCAACTTGTGCATATGTGTATAAATAAAGAAGTAGGCACTTCAGTATTGTAATGTTATTTAGTGGCACAGCTGTAAGTCTGTAGGCTTATTATGCCAAAAATTGGGCTTTTGATACCAATGGTAGACAGAGCACAAGTAACTCCTTGTGTGGCTAGCTATGTGCTTCACAAAAAACAAACTAGTATATGTCTTAATAACTTTAAAAATATGTAATTACACATTTGTTCCACCTCCTACTCCTCACCCCCCCCCAAAAAAAAAGTGATGTAACACAGGATGTGACCATCTTCAGAGTTTGTTCTCCAAGCCTCAAAAAACTTCTCTTCCATACTAGTAATGTCCGAAAATGAAATACATTATATACTTCTTGGTCAACAAGTTCAAAATCTCAATATATATATGTTTAGAATTATAGATATTGTACAACCGAAAAGTCTTGGAGAGTACTTATATGCTGATTAGAACTACAGCATTAACCCTAAGATATCACTTAACCCTAGAATTATTGATGGAATCCATATGGATCTCATCAGAGTTTTAAACACATTTTTCTAAACTATTTAGCCACCAAGTTGCTTGTGGATTTGTGACAATGTTAGTGACACCAGCCACGGGAATCTTATTTTTGAAAAAATTTAAACAGAATTACGTCAATACAATAATCAGTACCAACAATTACAGTTGGGCTTTCTTGGGTATTTAGAAAAAAACAAGTGTTTTCATTTCTGAACAGTTCTTTTACACTAAGTAGCAGAATAACCAAAAGTCTACAATTACTCTACGATACAGATCTTACCTTAATAAAAAGTATGGAAAATAATTCAGTAATATAGGGGTTAAATAGCAGTATAGTTTTCAACTGTTTTTTATATTTATCTTCTGAATATGTTAATTCATTGAGTAGATAAGCAAGTTTTGGATAGGTTCTTGAAAAAGTGTCAATTAGCAACTAAAAATGAAATTTATAATTCAACCTAGTTACACTTTTGCTCAGTGATGCACATGAGCACTGTACTAAAGCAGGAAATTGAAGAATGTGTGATTATCACAGAATGAACCTTATTTGGCACTTAACTTATAAATGTGAATCCAGATAAATCTGATTATAGCATCTACTGGTTTAATTATAATTTGTACTTTATACATGATTTATTCACACTTAAGAAATGATAGTTATATATAAAAATCTTTAATTCCTTAGCCTTATTTTAATTGAAGTATTTGTGGTGAAAATATTAGTAAATGTGGAAGGTAAAAACACGTGTAATTTACTGATTGATTTTAGTGAATTAAAGATAATACACTGTTATATGTAAATTACTTGTAAAGAAATGTACAAGTTAATGTTAAAATTTTCATTTTTAATTTAATAGTTTATTGTATGAAAATCTTTATTGTAAGTTATAATGTGTATTCCTCTTAGAGAAGTTGCACAAATATATATTTGTGGCTTTGATCTAAGTGTTATATCAAGATTATCTGTGTATGTATATTTCCTTGTACTTTTTAGCTTCAAATCTGGGACACAGCAGGTCAAGAAAGGTTTCGTTCTATCACCCAGAGTTATTACCGCAGCGCTCATGCCCTGATTTTAGTTTACGAAATCTCGTCACATTTAACTTTTGATTGTCTACACATGTGGTTAAAAGAAATAGAGCAGTTTGCAAATCCTAAAGTACTGAGAATTTTAGTTGGTAAGTACATCCATTAATTTTCATTTATCTTATGTTTTCATTATGGGTGCAGATAAAACATAATTCAGTAGTAACACCAAGTGTGTGAATTTACTGGATTATATAATTTCTCATTTTCTCTCTCACTTAATCCACACTGTAATCTATAACTCTTCACCTCCTTCCCCTAGAGTTTTCATTTCTTTAACTTGCCCCATCATACCAGAATGTTTTCAAAATGTTTGGTTGCTCACTAGTCTTGTCTCAGTTGTCTTTTTCTCTCTCTGTCACTAATCCTTAAATTTTAGTTTCAGCCATTACAGCTGTTTTAATCAAGCTCTCTTGCCTGGTTGCTCTCAGTTTGACGACCTAAGAATTTTCTGTACATTAAAGAATAGCAAGGTGATGGTTACATCAGTAGTATTTTTCTGTACTAAACCTTTTTAGTGGTTTAGTTTTTTGTAGTATTCAGTTATTTAATTCCAAACAATTTGTGGGAAGTGGTTTTATTTCTTCAGGTTTTTTGATGGTTCATCTTTTATCTTATGAACAATGAGGTAATTTTTCACAGAAAGTCTAGTCATACCCAGTTTATGTGAAAAATAAATTAGGCTACAAATTAATATCAACAGAAGTGAAAACTATTCACAAGTAAGGTGCCACTAGAACAACTTTTTTCTAAACTACAATACAAGTAAGAATTTGCTTGTTATAGGCTTGGTAAGACATCAGTATATACAATGTTGATTCCCCAGAATAATTGTGTTCAGTGTTGATTCCCAGCTGATGTATTTATTGGATTAAAATATACATAGAAGAATGTGAATATATATTTAGTGCTCATTTTTAAATATTTCATTTCCTCATTTTTGTTAAATGAAATGTTATTTTAAATGTTAAAGCACATTCACACTACGTAGTTTTTCACTTCAAACTAGAAAGAACTATTCCTGTTTTATGCCTTTAAGTGGAAACAAAAAAAGTTTTAAAACATGAAATTTAAGTATTTCATGATACTAATATCGTTAAAAGAACCAGAGTATCTGAAAGCATCAAGTGTTCTTCACTGCTAGCTTCTACCCCAAAACCTAACTATGAGTGGACATGTTCCATCCTCTTTTCATTTCATTCTCAAATTACAAGCCTTCTGATTTACTGCTGAAAACCATATTTGATACCTGTGTTGAGCACAGCACAGATAGCCCATTGTATAGTTTTGTGCTTAACAATAATAAAAAATAAACATTAATGTGCATGGAGTATTTCTCTAATCTAAAGTTACACCCATATGTATGTATATATATTTTCTACATTCTTGATCCAAATGAGATTTTTAAAGTCAGTTGTCCCTACTGGATCTGATGTCACAATTTATGGGGTTTGGGAGTGTAAGTCACTTTGGGCTGCTAAATGTGATATTTGTTTATTGTGGTATAATTTGGATGATGGAAAAAAAGAAAGTGTTTTATTTTCTGACTAGTGATCTTAGCTCATCTACATCAGTCTCTTTTAACACAAGAGTTGACAAGTTCCAAAAGTTCAAAAATACATCTTTCTACGTAGATTGTCAAATGTTGAGACAGACCATAATTTTCTATTTTTGGTTTTCTCTTTTCTTTTTTTTTGACATTGTGTAGGATTTTAAGTGTCAAAGTTAGAATTTCTTTACAAAACCCATATTTTTGGCCATTCTAAATGCTGTGTCATTATTTTGGCAAGACAGAATTAAATATATCTTTGTGAAACTTGATAACTTTGCAAATGCAATTATTTCAGATGAGAGTGCTCATTACTTTTATTTTTTTGCACTAACTTAAGTGAATTTCAGGATGGATACTTTAACCTGGATAATGTATTATAGTGCTTTTCACACTGCTGTTTAGAAGTGAGAACATACAAGGATGAGAACTTCTCGTTAGTAACCCATTTTGTGCTTTCTTGACCAATTGATCATTCGTGAAATCAACACAAACGTGGTGATAAATAAATTAGAAATATTACTTTTGCATGAATTTCTGAATATTATGACTCGTAATATGTTACATTTTCTATCCTTCTACCCTCTACTTCCAAACTGTTGCTGATTGGGGACACAGTTGTGCTTTACATAAACTTTCAGATTTATTCTTCATCCAGGCCTATTCTTATTTCTCAACTAGGATGAAATAAGCAAGTAAATATTCTAGTAAATAAAGTGAAGTGTGTTAGTCACTAAACAGATGGAATACGTTAAAATAAAGTGAAGTGTGTTAGTCACTAAACAGATGGAATACATTAAAATAACGTCAAATGTGTTAGTTACTAAACAGATGGAACATATTAAAATAAAGTCAAATGTGTTAGTTACTAAACAGATGGAACATATTAAAATAAAGTCATGTTAGTCACTGAACAGATAGAATACATTAAAATTATCGTGCATTTAAAATAAATGCTTAAAACTGAAGTCACATTTTTGACCAAGATGTCTAATGAAATGAAAGCATAAAGCAATAGTACAATAGCTGTGAAACTAAAGTGTATATTTTTCTCTTTTTTTCTTAATTTCAGGAAATAAAACTGATAGGAAGGATAGAGAAGTCTCAAACCAAATTGGAGAAGAATTTGCAAAAGCTCATAATATGTATTTTATCGAAACATCAGCCAAAGATTCTGACAACATAGAAAAACTCTTTCTAGAAATTGCAGCTCAACTAACTCGAGAGGCAAAGGCCACCAGGGCTCAGTTCAATAATTCTGAACGGATTCAATCATTTGGAAAGGAAAGAGAAAAGACAGAACATCACTGTTGTAAGTTTTCATGAGAATATGTGATTACAGCTGTTGTGAATGTTGATAAAGATTTATATATATTTATATAAACTGTCTAGTAGTCAACTGTAAATAAAGATGGCCAAGTATTTATCTGAATAGAAGGTTAGATGTTCCTAGTAATAGCATCACCAGTAAAATTTCAGGAAGAAACTAATTGGAAGTGATTGTATATTCATCATTCATAAGAAATATTCAAAGAATGCAAGACCTTTCTGTAAGTGAGGATTCGTAGGTTTACAGAAACCATACAGATAATGTTTTAGAATTGTTAGATGCTCTACAGTGAAGAAGGTTGTGTAATGTAGAATATAGTACTACGTAAAACTATATTTGACAGACATTTTGATACAAAGTGTTGTATTATGTAGATTTTACCAGTTTTGGTTTAAATGTAGCAGAAGCAGTTATTTAATTGATGGTGAGATTGTGCAGCTTAGTGACAGTCAATGAAACTGTAAATGGTTCTTATTGGAAACCAAAAGAATCATTTTCTAAAAGATATTGAGGTGATTAATAATTATTTTGTAGTTAACAAAATTAGGAAAATAATTCCATCATATACATTCTTAATATGAACAGTTTACATATGAATTGTATCTAGGTAGATCTGGATAAGTGCTGTATTGAATTTTCTTGATACTGTGAAGGTTTTTATCTCTAAGAATGTTTTCTCAACCAGATCATGCTGATAATGTAATCCAGTATTTCAGGTATTGATTTTTTCCACATTCTTTGTTCAGTATTATAGTGAATTGAGTACAACTTCGTTATTATTTTACCTTCCTTTATATTTTTATAATTGATTTTTTCTTAATTGTTTAAAACTAAGTCTTGTAGCATTGTGATTTTTACTGTTGTGTCTCTTAACACCAACAAATTAATGTGGAATTTGATATTAAGTATCATGTAAAAGAACAACAAAAAAAGGTTATTGTCTATTACATAAGTTTCAGATGAAAGTTAATTTTTCAATGAATACAATGTGTGTTGCTCACTGGGTAAGATTTCAACATTACTGACATTCCTTCAAGTTTTGTTTCATTCTATAAATTTATTCTGCGAAGAGATTATTTCAAATATGATTTAAAAATGCTTATACATGTTCTTATTATGCACACTCTGTTCAAAGTTTTCTAGTGTGTTGAACATATATCTTTACAGTCAGAGATGTATTTAGGATTTCGGCGCCCCTAGGCACAAGGTTAGGTTGATACTTTTGCCACCGCCCCCTCCGTGCCACAACTTGCACCAAGCATCACCATCACAACAACAGACAAACACAGTTGTTATTTAAAATCAACACAACGTTTATTTTCCAACACAATAAAAAATGAAACATCAAAATCAATTATCACTAAATATTATTCTGCGGCTGAATATACAGGCTTTCTCCTGGCCTTCTGTTCCGAAAACATGTTTATTGCATCGTCATAGTTTATTCTACAAACAATATCACTTTCAATGGCGAGGGGTGACAGGGCATTTAGTTTATCTTCTGCCATTCTCAAGTAATTTTTCACACGTTTGAGAGCCGAGAAAGATCTCTCTGATGTACAATTAGTTGCTGGAATGCACAGAAACATGTGCATAGCAATATCCAGGTTTGGATATACAGTTTGAAGTCCTTTAGCTTGCAGATTCCTGTATACTGCTAATGCAGAAGAGTCATCATTTTGCACTTTCATACTCACAAGATGTACGCGGAAATGTAGACATTCATCTACGAAGCTCACTTCCAAATCATTGGGGTAGAGTTTCAACAGTGTTCCAGCTTGACTGATGACATCAGTGGGTTCAAGATTTGTTATCTTGAACAAATATCCAAACCTTGCATGGATTTCTACATAAGCGGTTTGTCTTCGCTGTAGTTCTGAGCAAAGTCTGTCAATGATCACATTGAAAACATTTACTCTAAATGCCTCTCTGCCTTCTTCCACTGTCTGGGTGTCACCATCTGAAAATTTTTGCTTCCTTTTTCGCTTAATTTCGTACGTCTTCATGCTGGACTTCAACATCGCCTTGTCTTCAAAATGATCGAACAGTTCTCTTGAATCTTTCACAAACTGCAGCAAGGAAGCATAAAGCTCGACTACAAGTCCGATGTCCATATCAGCACTTTGCAACTTTTTACTGGGAGCATTGAATTGGGGGGGGCGTATTAGGTGGTACTCAGGGGGGGGAAGGTTAGAAATCTTTTAACTTGAAGCGACCGACCCGACAGTGTGGTGGAATAGCGAGTGTGTGTGTGGTGGGGAGTCAAGATTCAAGAGGTTATTGGGGCAGCATAAATGGCAGGGGGAATTAATAACCAGGGACTAAATTTTAAAATGGTGTCCATTCTTTTTCTTCTTTTTTTTTGGTCAAAATTTGCCGTCCCCTAAAATCTGCCACCCAAGGCACGTTCCTTGTGTGCCTATGCGTTAATACATCCCTGTTTACAGTGACTAAAACTTGTTACAAACATGAAAGATATCTAAATTTCTCATCTTTCATTAAACACAAGTGAACTGTTTTTTGGTTCTCAATTTTTGACTACTTATTTAAAGGACTTTGCAAAGCATTAGTCTATGTCAAATTAGGTGTAATCAGAAGTAATTCTGTACTCTAGTAACCTATGTTTTTCTTTTATCTACTTGTATGTACAAAAATATTTTTTAGACTTGTAATTGAGACAACAGTTTTAGTGGATCAATATTTTCTGGTGCCACGTACCTGTCATTTAGCTTTAAAAATCATCAGTTGGAAATCATATATTGACAACTAAACATACTCAACTAATTAAGAAATATTCAAAAGTTAGGTTTTTGTATTTTGTATACAGTAGAGAAGGTTGATAAAATCCTTATAAAATAATCCTCATTAAGTCAGGCAACTGACTCCACTCTGTCCATGAGAGTGAATTTATTCAAAGGTGTCAGGATAACAAACAGCTTATCACAACTGTATGTTTCACTGTTATTCACAAAAGAAAAAATGTATATACATTTCAAAATTGACCCTTTATGTTACTATTCATAATGGGATTTGACCAAGGTTATTAAGAAAAGTATATTAATTTTTGGAAGATAAACATTAGATAGCCACCTGTTGCAGGCTAGTTCTGTAAAGTGAGCTGAAGGTGGTGTTTTCTTTTGTATTGACTCAATACCGAGTATTGCATGTGGAAAGTATTTGTTTCTCCAAGTCACTTACACTTATGTTTTTACTTTATGATACACATTTTTTTGTTTTTTCTCAGCTAGCTTTAATTATTCAGGATTTCCAAACTAAAGCTTACATGTGAAACTTACAAACTGTATTTTTTTTGTTAAGATTCACAAGGTATGTTAATGACCAGCTATTCAACTATGTATGTGTGTGTGTGAAAGGCATTGCCAGAAAACTTAGCATCACTGTTATATTTTTCCTATGTGAACGTGCACTGTAATAGTCCAGCAATTACTGCATTTTTATTTTAGAAAAATTAAATTTTAAATTGTTGCTGTTACTGATTATAACTATGTAACAGTTATTTAAATCACTTATTTAAAGTACACGTTAACATAATGAGGACCAAGTGTGTGCCGCAAAAACACAGAGCAAAAATTGAATTTACCGTAAACATACATAGTTGACATACATGCTGCTACTTGTTAACACGCACACAGTGAATATGTTGGTTGTAAACATTTCTTAAATAGTAAATATTATGACATGTTTATTTCAAGACCTTGAAGAACTTTCAAGAATTTGACGACTGTACTGCAGTTTTGCTTTTTAAGTTTATTGATATGTTTATAAGACAGAGATAAACCCAAAGAATAAGAAAGTTACAGTAACACTCAGAGAAACGATGTTTAATGTTTGCTGTCTTCAACCTCTGTTCCATGAAACATTTGTAAGATGCATCAAATTTAGCAACTTGTTCGTATAAATTTACTATCAGTGGGGTCCACATACTGTATTGTATCAGCTAATTTTATGTTTTGTCTGTCAGAACACAAACTGCAAAGAACTGACCAAAAAAGCTGAATGAAATCTATGTAAGAGAGATATCGAAATATAGCAGTGACTAATGGAAATAATTATAGTATTTGGTGGTACTTTTGCTTGCATTATTAGGGACCTCCAACCATTAAAATATGGATTAACAAACAACTTGTTGCATAAACAGTTAACCAAAGTTGTTTAACTTTTTCTTCATTTCTTGATGTAGACAATTAAACATCTACTAGTTGAAGTAAACAGGTGGATACACATTGGATATTGACTTGGTCTGTAATGTACGTGTTGTGATCATATCACAAAGATATGACTTTAAGACTTCTGTTCCATATAGTACTGAGATGAAACATTTTAAGTTGTAAAGATAAATATTTGTTGTCGTTTTTAATTGAGCTTTTGTAAAGTTAAAACCATTCTATTCAATTAGGAAACTTCTTAGCTGATGTACAACAATCAATAATTTAGAAAAATGTACATTTCCTTTCTGTATACTGGAGAAATTGAATAACCTTATAATGAAAATTAAGTATGTATAATCTAGATTCATGTTTATACAATACATCAATACTAGTATATTTGGCATATGACCATCTATGAATACCTCCTTGTGTTTATTTGATTATTATCTTAATATGGCTACTTAACTTTCTATAATGGTAATGGTAGAGGTGTATTGTAAATTTATACAGCAGCACATCGAGGTTGAGGCTGCATTTACTTGTTAATTTGATTTACTGTACAACATTCCCCTGGAAAAATCAATTATGAGATTATTTATAGCTATACAGAATGTTATTTTAGTTTATATGAAATAAAAGATTCTTTTTGGTGAACTATATGGATTTGTGAACTTATCAAAAACGAGAACTGTGGTTCATAATCTGATTAATTCTTGTGGCTTAAGCATAATGTGAACATGTCCAACTCTGACAAAAAAAATAGTTAGAATCCAACTTCACATATAAATAGTGCAGTGAATTTCTGAGCATCTCTTTAAAAGTTTTGATATTCAGAAGCCAAAAATCAAATTCCAAAATTAGTATTTGGATACAAGCAACTACAACAATTATTAAAGTTCATAGTTTGATTCCAGTGAATCAATATTTAAGTATTATTTGTATTGACAAATTTATAGTAAGGTGGCATTGTGAATGGTATGACTGGATACTTTATTCTCCGTGTTTTGAGTTTTGCACAAAGCTACACAAGGGCTATTCATGCTAGCCATCCCTAATTTAGCAGCATAGGACTAGAGGGAAGGCAGCTAGTCGTCACCACCCACCACCAACTCTTGGTCTACTCTTTTAACAAATAGTGGGATTGAACATAACTATATAACATCCCCACAGCTGAAAGGGCATGTTTCATACAATGGGAATTTGAACCCTACTTGTAGTAAAAACATGCAGAATAAAATATCTAGTCATACATTCAGTCTCATTGTCAACTAAGCATCCATCCAAGCAATATGTACTTTATTTTTATTTTTTTACTAAATTTACTTTATTCAATCAATTTCAAACATTACAATTTGAAGAAATGGTTGTACATTGTTTACAGTATGTCAGTAAAACTCTAAAGTATGTGAATAAATTGTAAAAAATAAATTCTACTTGTAACACCCATCATGAATTGGAAGCTCATTCTATTTTAAATATTTGACTTTTGGTTCTCTCTCAAATTAGCTAGTAAAACATATATACTTGTGTGTACATGTAATAAAAAAACTAATAAACACAAGCCTAAGTGAACAGACAGATCATTAGTTAAAGCCTGTATACACTTGATATTTTGCTACAAATAACTGTTGTGTAATAGAGGCACTTGTTTGCAGAATATTTATTCAAACTACCAAATCTTAGTTATTGTTGAATCAAAGTTCCATAAATATCTTAAACTACAAAAATGTGTAATGTGAAAAACTTAGAATAAATAGAAAAAAAAATTACTGAGTTCTATTGCAGTATAACAGATCTTGAGTGACACTAAAACATGTGATCACATCCCTGGTTCAACCCAGCCAGAATACTTGACTAAGTGAATCAAATAGCAAAGTTTACATAAAAATTTACTTGTATTCTTAAATGTTCTTTATCAATAATTTTCACACAAAGTCCTGAACTTCTGGCAGTGATTGTGAAAGTTGAGTAAAACATTTTAAAGGATAAAAATATTTGTTATTAATTCACAGAAAATATATTAAAATCAAAGTTTTTGTTATTATTCTGGCTATCCAGTAACTGTTGGAATGCCTTTGATTAACATTGAGACCTTCCATGATTACATTAGGAATGAGATTGAAGGGAAAATAATGCACAAAAATTAACACACTTAAATTATTTACCATAATATATGCTCAAAAAACTACAAGAATAAGGAAACCAAATTAGAACAGTAATTGCTATATGTTCCTTGTGTTGTACAGCTTAAGATGTTAATCAAGCTTCAAGAAAGTTCTAATTTAAACGTTAAAATCTTACATCATAAAAAGCAATTCACAAACATCATGGGACTTCTACATGGGTATCAATTTGTTTGGAAAACTAAGTCGAGTAATATTTGGAAATCCCCTAAACCAATCAATTCAAAATGAGACATATCACAAAACTCCAAATGTTGATACTATCTCTAAACCAGTTAAGAAAAGTTTAATAAAATTATACCACATGATCAACTGATTTGGTTATGTCCTTGAAATTAATTTATCTCACTTTTCAATTACAATCATGTACGTGATGTTAAATAAAGTATATTTAAGTTTACAATATCCAAATTGAGGTCAAAGGATCAGGAATGAATAAAATCCACAGCAGTGAACTAATGAATACTTGATAAAGACCTTAAGATCCAAGAGTCTTTTTTAATTAATTTTGTTTAATAAGGATCAATAACTGCAACGAATATTTCAACACAAAATTGTTCTAAACAAAATACTGGATAAAATGTTGGTTTCAACTGCATTAGGGTTATTTTCAATGATCTGGCCACAGGAGTGAAATTGCCATCAATAAGCCTTGTAGGCTATCTTATCTTTCTAATAGCTTTTTTTACATGTTAAACACATTCTGACAAATACAATATGCTCTTTCAAGTATGTTAAACAATGTGTCCACCATATCCTTCCAGAACATCTACTATTATAATACATATTTAATTCTGATCACACTTTGAAAGTTAGTGCAAAATAATGAAACCTACTCAAAAATGTTAACAACAAATGTCTAATACACGTGTATTAGACAATTACATATGCTACTCTGCTTTCCTGATCTCTCAAGGAATACAACCTGCTTTTCTGTACAACATATACACTACAAGATTTAAACCGGTCAATATAAAATAGCACTTTGTTAATTTTCTCTTTAGTGATACAGAGCTTCATTTAATGTCAATGAACACCTCTTAGTTATTGGCAGAGTAAAAAATACAAGAACTTTTAAACAGGTTACCTTAAAAAAGGTCACATTAAAAAGTAATATGAACAACAAATCTACAAGTTTAATATTTGTGTTTAAGTACAAGATACAGTCTCTCTATATTTATATGTATATTATCTAGTTTTAGTGAAAGCATTCATTGAACATGTTTTAGAACATTACATTAATGGTGAATTAAATTGGGTTACAGCTTGTTCGTAATGATTCCACTGCCAGACTTTTGAAATACTTTAAAAGTGTCCACATACTGGCAAAACATTACAGAAATGCATCTACATAAAAATGAACATTTTAGGGGTTTTTTTTACTGGCTCGCATTCAAAATTTGATTAAGTTGCCTTGTACAATTATAATTCATTTATTAACCTTCTTTTAATGCAACAGGTTATAGTGAAATCAATCCTCATCCTTGATAAGCCTAACCTAAAACTAACTTGTCACAAAATTTAAACAAATGTTTCACTACAATTCGAGGATTTTAAGCCTCTTAGCAGGCACACCATACTTCCTCTTCATATGGAGAATGAGTTGGTGCTGAATATTTATGAGCACAGTGAAACTTCTTCACAGGAATAGTAAAATTTGATGTACCATTACTACCCACAACCTGCTTATATGGTGATGGTGGCATCAATAGCCTTGAATTTTTTAATTTTTGAGCCAAGGTCATAAAAATTGCCTCTACATGGTCTGCCCCACTGTCATCTTTTGCAGAGGTTTCAAAAACTGGCATGCTGTGGAAATCAGCAAATTTCTGGGCCATATTTAGGTTGACTACTACCTGCTCTTTGCAATCACATTTATTTCCAACAAGAATACGGGGAATACTGTCAGTCAACTGATTCTCCTCACATTCCTTTATCCAGTGTGGTAAACTCTCAAACGTGGCAATTTTAGTGACATCGTACACAAACACAACAGCATGAACATTCCGATAGTAATGCTGAACCATGCTTTTTCTGAATCTCTCCTGGCCTGCAGTATCCCACAGCTGCAACTGCAAAAAACATAAAATACATAAATTACATTATTTAACATGACAAAATATTAGCAATGAGAAAGAGACAGAAGAAAGAAAAAGACACTTCATGGTTTTTGTTTCAAATGCAGCGTTTAATCTTTTCTGAAACATGTTCATGAGATATTGGTCACCATAAGTCAGGGATCTCAAAAGCTAGTAATTCACAACATGTAAATGGAATCAGCTGAGAACACATACACTAGATTTAAAAGTACACTAATCCACCCACCCTAAATCAAAACAACCCTATAAGCTTTCTCATCAAAAGTTAAAATGGATTACTTAACATATGCACTTTTAAATCTCAATGACCACGAAAATATTTACCCTTGCCCTATGAGGGTATTGTAAATGGATCTAGGTGTATTTATTTGTGTTTCTACGAGAGAATCTCAAAAACAAAGAGGCTGATGTGAATTACGAGACATTATTAAGTACAGAAAGATTAACTGATTTACTCAAACACATAATATTTTTAAGTGTCTATTGGGGAGATTTCCTCCTATAATATATGTACAAAATACCTAAATTGTGTACACAAAACAAAACATCATAAAAGGTGCAGGGGACTTAACTGCAACACACACAAAACTATGGAAATAAATATGTGTGTTATGGATGCTCAGTTCTGTTGTTTTATGCCTTTTATTACTTTATTTCAAACTTAAACCTAATTAAAAAAACATGCTAAAACCTTCAGATATAAAAAATAACTTAGTTTATGTTTCTGGGTAAATCAGATCTATATGGAACAACTGTATCAGACATTAGTCCAAATTAGTAGAAGTAAGCATTAACAAATGATTGTTTTTGTGACATTAATTTAGTAAATCATAATTCTGATTAAAGTGTTATACTTTTTACACACTAATCAGTATATCTAATGCTTACAATTAATTAATTATATTAATTGAAATAACCACCCAGCTCAATTTACAACTGCCTTGATATATGTATTACAACTTGAATGAAATGGCACTACCAGATGGTAATATCTGACACAGCCTATGTGAAGTCTACTACAAGATGGTAGCATTTGACACAACCAGAGTGAACACCTACTACCAGATGGTTGTACTTGATGAAATGTGTGTGAAAGTTTACAATAAAATGACAGCATCTGGAACAATCTGCATGAACAGCTGCTACAAGATACGATTAACATTAATAAAAATGGTTGCTAATGTATAAAGCTCACATTGAAAGCACATTAAACATGAACTTTTGAAGTAATTATCAATAAATAAATCTTAAAACCAGCCTCTACACATTCCTATACTTACCAAGTTTTTACTTATTTAAATTTACTGTCTGTACAGCATCTGAATGAAATCCATTTCAAAATTAAACCACCCTAATAGAAAAATAAAACTTAATTGAAGATGACACTTTTAATTTGCCAAAATTTATAATTTTATTCTCTAATCCTATTATTTTCACTGTTTAATATGAAAATATAGGATTAATTATCACTATCAAGTCCCTCCACAGTCTTAAAAACTTCAATCAGATCTCTTCTAACTCCTTTCAAGAGAAAACAATTTAAGAGATTTCAACCTCTCCTCATATGAAAAGCCCTCCAATCCAGGCACCATTATAGTAACCGTTCTCTGAACCCTTTCCAACAATTTGATATCTTTCCTTAGGTAAGGAACCAAAGAACTGAACACAGTATTCTAATTGCGGCCTCACCAGTGACCTGTGCACTGAAATTATAATCTCTCTAGACTTTAATTCAGTATTTCGATAAATACAACCCATAATCTTCTTTGCCTTACCACCATCACATTGTTTGGATGGCTTCAGAAACTGAAAAAGTGATACACAAAGATTCCTTTCTTTCTTAACATTGTTAAGATTATTCTCATTCAAATTATAATAATCCACATGCAATATATCACATTTATTATGATTAAAACCCATCTAACATTTATTTGCCAAACTTAATAAGTGATCTACATCCTTTTGAAAACCAGTAGCATCCCCTTCACAGCCAGCAACACCCAAGACCTTAATTTCAGTAATTTATTTAGCATTTCTTCATCTATATCACTGATATAAATCAAAATGATCTTAAGACTGAACTGCATTTGTAACAATTTTCTGCTTTCTTCCATCTAGCCATTTTTCTATCCAATTTATCCCCTACTTCTATTGAGAAAATTGTTTTTACAAGCTTTTCACATGGCAACTTGTCAAATGCTTTCTCAAAATCCAGACGAACTAAATCTAGACCATCTACATAATCAGTAACCTCTTTAAAGAATGTCAAAATATTTGTAATGTAGGATTTTCCATTAATGAAACTATATTGACTATTCAATAAAATTCTAAAATGTATTAAATAATCTTGCAAAGCATCTTTTTAATGGACTCTCCAAGACATTATCCACAACTGATGAAATACTAATGAATCTGTAGTTTCTGAGATAATTTTTGTTATTGCCCTTTTAAATAGGAGTGACATGAGGAAATTTCCAATTTTCTTCTACCTGCCTACTGTTCAAGGACTTAAAAAAAATTAAGTGACTCGCATTTCTAATCTTTAACCACTTTCAAAACCCTTGGGGAAACATTATCTGGCTCAAGAGTTTTATTGCTTTCTAAACTTTCCAATGTTTTCTTAACCAGCTCAAATCTAATATAGTCATCTTGTTTGATCTCATTTCTATTTATCAACTGTTCAAGATGTGGAATAATGCTTAAACCTTCATGAGCAAAATTTAATAACCCAGCTATCTCATAATCATCTCATACTGGCCTTTCTTCATCATCTCTTAAGGATTTTACCCAATCCTAACATTTTGTGTACCTTTAATGCATTTAAATAAATCCTTGCTGTTAAATTTTATGTTTTCAGGCAACCTTTTCTCATACATCATTTTTTATGTTTAATTTTCTCTTTCAACAACTTTCTTTATATTCTATAATCTTCTATGTCTCTTGTCATACCAGTCAATTTAAATTTTTGTAAATTTATGTTGCTTTTCTTCAATGAAAGCCATCGATTCCAAAAACCTCCCATCTACCATTAAATTTACAAAAGTCAACTAGCCAACCTGCTCATCCTTACTCATTAAACCTAAACCTAGAATTTAGCCCTAGTGTCTTACTTATAACTTCACCTCAAAACTTAATCCTTGGTTGTATCTCTGACAGTATTGAGTTATGGCCCATTTGTTTAAATCCATTTACTGACCCTTTGCACATATTAATTAGACCCTCTGACCTTACATCATTAGCCTCTAAAAGCACTATAAAAACTTAATCATTGCTGTTCCTCTTCCTATCTTTTGTTTAAAAGTTAATGAATGAGCCAAAAGGGCAAAATTATCTTTTGTTACCCACCATTTCTTCCTTATTTTTATGATAAAGAAGGTTTCATGTACTTAAGTTACCTTAATTTCCTCTCCTTCAACTTCAACAATTCTTTCTCTGAAGTCAACTCCAATGGTTGCTTCCGTTTTGGTCGGAAACATTCCGCTACAGAATCGATAAGTTAAGCATGTTTTTCCAATACCCGAATCTCCGATAACAATAATTTTAAAAACTTGCTTCTCCTTTTTCCTGCTGACCATCATTTGAGAGGTTGGTTTTTGTCTTGCAGCCTTACTCATGTTGGTGGACATAAGTTGAGCTTTATATTCTAAAATAAGAAAATACTGTTCAATATCAAATTAATTAATAAGTGATCTTCTATATTTAATAACATATAGTTACTATATTTCATCTTACATGAAAAAACACTGCATATGAATTTCTTGGTGTGCTTTCTTTAATGTAGTTCTTTTCTTACAAAACTGAGATTAAAACCCATATTGATAAAAACATGAAAGAAAGAAAACAGAATAAATTTATTTCATTTTCAAGACTTACACTTACTGGTTAATGGAACATTAAGATTTAATCAAATTAACATGCGATGTAGTACGAGCAGAATATTAATTTAGCTGGTAAAATTACTTTTTCTTTCTTGTACCACCAGTTCCATTCTTTTGTTAATTTTACTTTGATTTAATTTAATCCAGTTCTCACTTTTAACTACTTTGATAGTCTGCATGAGACCTGTTTGTGTGACAGAATTAAATAAACAGAAATGCAAATTTGAATCATACTATAACCTTTTGTAGTTTCAATGTAGCTATATTCTTTGAAATATATTTACTCTTGAGCCAACCTGAATGAACCTTTTCTTCTCATTCATCAACATTTACAAAGGAATGAATAAAGAAGTTAATCAGTATATTTCTGAGGGAAGTGTAGTCAGTTTGTTTTGAGTGTGGATGGAACACTTTATGGCAGTCAAATAAGGAGAGAGGAGATTAGTCAAAGAGTAGTGTAGTTCAAGGTTCTGGATAATGTAAAATCTTAAGCATTTCACATACATTTCTATTTATGCTTGTGAAAGAGATTCATACATTTTAGTATTATAATTTTAATGCTGTTCCTGACTTAATAGGAATTAGTTATATGAAACATAGTTATGTGTCAAGGCAAATGTTATACATGTACATTTTGTATATGTGTATCAGGTCATCCCATAAGTAATGTCCAACAATTTAATACAGAGGCACATAATCATTTCTGTCTTTTTAAAAGGCTTTAATGACTAAAATATGGAGTAGGATATACATAAAAATATTCAGACAAATAAAAGAAACTAACCCAATTCCACTTTTTAAGATCATTAATCAAATAAACCCTTTAGAAGATGGATATGTATAATGAGCACATTAGACAAATAATGCTTTATGAATGTAAAAAGGCAATAGTGCAGCAGAAACTACACGAAACATTCAAGGTGTTTATGGTGCAGAGTCTCTCAATGAAAGGAAACGTCCGAGGTGGTTTCAGAAGTTCAGATCAGGTGACTACAACTTAAGTGATGTGCCATGTTCAGGTTATTCTGTTAAGTTTAATGATAACTCACTGCTGGCTGCACTTTATGAAGATTGTGCTATAACAGTTGAAGAACTAGCACAGAAGCTTAATTATCTGCAACAGCTTGAAAAAGTGTCAAAACTTGGAAAAATGGGTCCTCCATCATTTGACAGAAGCCAACCTGGGAGCAAGAATGGACTTCTGCACTCTTCTGAACGTAACTCGCATTTTTTGGACAGGTTAGTGACTGGATATGAAAAATAGGTATTTTATAAAAATGTTACGTGCTGCAAACAATGGCTCAGTGCAGGTACCCTGGCAAAAGCACATTCCAAAATGGACCTCCACCCCAGAAAAGTCTTGTTAAGCATTTGGTAGGATATTGTTAGTGTGACCCACTTTAGTTGCTGCCAATCAATGTAACAATTACATCAGACTTCTACTGTCAACAGTTAGAGAGCCTGAATGTTTCACTGAAAGAAAAGGGTCCTACTTTGATCAGTCATAAAGATTTTGTGTTACATCAGGATAATGCATGACCCCATACAGCTAGGATCATATCTGTAAAGATTGAAGAACTAGACTGGGAAAAACTTCCAGATCCTCCTCATTCTCCAAACCTTGTTCCATCTGATTATCATCTATTCTAAAGTTTGCAGAACAATCTCAATGGAAAAGAGTTTGGAACAATGAAGATGTCAAACCTACCCTCTCTACATACTTTTCCTCTAAACCCCAAAAATTGCGAGTCAATTTTTTTTTAAGTCCTTGAACAGTAGGCAGGTAGAAGAAAATTGGAAATTTCCTCATGTCATTCCTATTTAAAAGGGCGATAACAAAAATTATCCCAAAAACTACAGATTCATTAGTATTTCATCAGTTGTGGATAATGTCTTGGAGAGTCCATAAAAAGATGCTTTGCAAATTTATTTAATACATTTTAGAATTTTATTGAATAGTCAATATAGTTTCATTAATGGAAAATCCTACATTACAAATATTTTGACATTCTTTAAAGAGGTTACTGATTATGTAGATGGTCTAGATTTGGTTCGTCTGGATTTTGAGAAAGCATTTGACAAGTTGCCATGTGAAAAGCTTGTAAAAACAATTTTCTCAATAGAAGTAGGGGATAAATTGGATAGAAAAATGGCTAGATGGAAGAAAGCAGAAAATTGTTACAAATGCAGTTCAGTCTTAAGATCTTTTTGATTTATATCAGTGATATAGATGAAGAAATGCTAAATAAATTACTGAAATTAAGGTCTTGGGTGTTGCTGGCTGTGAAGGGGATGCTACTGGTTTTCAAAAGGATGTAGATCAATTATTAAGTTTGGCAAATAAATGTTAGATGGGTTTTAATTGTAATAAATATGATATATTGCATGTGGGTTATCATAATTTAAATAGGAATAATCTTAACAATGTTATGAAAGAAAAGGTTCTTGGTGAAACAGTTGATCAATCACTAAAGCCTTCAGAGCAGTGTGCTGTTGCTAGTGGTAGGGCAAATAGGATTTTACATTGTATCTACAAAAGTATTGAATACAAGTCTAAAGACAATGGAATTTACTTTTACAGGTCACTGGTTAGGTCACAGTCAGAATTTTGAGTTCAATAACGGTGTCCTTACCTATGAAAAACATCAAACTGTTTGAAAGGATTCAGAGAAGAGTTATTTTAATGGTGCCTGGAAAAGAGGGATTGTCATATGAGGCGAGGTTGAAATCTTTTAAACAGTTTTCATTTGAAAAAAGAAGAGTTTGGATGAATCTGTTTGAGATGGTTAATGTAAAGGGAATTGATGATGTTGATGTACCCTTTTTTGTCATATTTAATCTGAGAACAATAGTACTAGGGGATACATCTATACCTTTTTGACAGGGTTGGAGTCATTTTCAACTAAATAAGTTTTATTTTTCTAACAGGGTGGTCAGCCTTTAGAACTGTTTGTCTTCAGATGTTATATAGACATTAGACTTAAATAAGTTTTTTTTTTAGATAAAACTTTGTAAGTATACGAATGATAATGATTGGCTTTATGTATTCCTAAAATTATCTTAGTTTAGAATGTGGAACAGCCGATATTGGCCAAGACGTCCCATGTTCTCCCAAAATGTTAACTAACACTTCATTACTCGTGTTTCTTAAACTCCAAACTGCAGTAATTTCGAAATGAATTGAAAATTATAGAACTCACATTACTAACAGAAAACAAGTAATGATACTAATATTAATATTAACAATAACACTAACACTTCTAACTAATGTAAGTGTTTGAAAATAAATTAAACATATAATTTCTAACTTTACAGAAGTACTAAGTTCTAAAGTTCGCATATATTACAGTTTCTAAATTGTAATTTTTAGACAAGAAATGGGGTTGGTAACATCTTGCAATCCCATATACGTTGATTTTCAACTTACGATGCAATAAACAGAAAAACTCTGGCCTATATGAAACTCTGTTATACGATTTTATCAATACTGTATTTATTCATGATTAATACTGTCAACTGTTTCCGACACACGTAAACAGATCAACGTCAACCACGTTAGAAGTTTTTAACGCCCTCTGTCGTTTTCATGTTGCTAACTATATTAACTGTCGTGAGCAATTACTATGAAAAGGGTGTATATTATTATTTTTTAATATGATATTGCACTGTTCTTTATACCTATGTATGCATAAGCCCCCCTTTTTTTAAGTATATGCTATCAATTAAAGGATATTTGTGAATTTCCCTATTATTTCTCTATCGAAATCGAACACACGAAAAATACTGGAAGTGTAAAAATGTATATAATTTTGAATTGTTTGGAAAATAAAATGAAAACAGACAGTAAATACGTTACAACAGAACGCAACAGTGTAAATGAACGAAATGTTTAATTTTACAATTCAGTTATAACTCACTTGTCCGCTTCTATTCTTGTTTGAAGTCCACAGCTGGCTCGGACACCAGGTGGTAAGAGACAAAACGTACACACAGGACAAACACAAAAACAAGAATCGTGAAATATCATACTAGTAACACAGATCGCGCTGTATTGCGGTATACAACAATCCTTAGATTTCTTACATCAGCATATTTTCCAATAAACATATTCAAAGAAAATACATTCTGATTTTTACTAACTGTATAATATTTTGTATCTCTCACAACAAATATGACGCAGAAGACGTGGCACAAAAACAGGGTCAAGCAAATATAATTTAACGAAACACTCGTTTTATGCGTAACCTCTGTCATAGCCAGGTGGGTTAAGGCGTCTGACTCGTCATCTGAGGGTCACGGGTTCGAATTCTCGTCGCACCAAATATGCTCGTCCTTTCAGCCATGGAGGCGTTATAATGTGACGGTCAATCCGACTAATTATTGGGGAAAGAGTAGCCCAATGGTTGGAGGTGAATGGTGATGACTTGCTACCTTCCTTTTAATCTTACACTCCTAAATTAGGAACAGATAGCGCAGATAGTCCTTGTGTAACTTTGCAAGAATAAAAAAAAAACAAGCTCTGTGAAAAACGTAGAATGTTAAATTGAATATTGTTAAAGATATATATCACAAGTATAACACCATTTGATTATATTTTAAAACGCAACCCACGAATGCGCAGAAACATATTTAGTCACGAACGTTGTATAGCTTTATACTAGCATTCGTACAATGTTGAATATAATCCATGTCTTCTGTATCTTAGGTAAGAATGTGATGTTTGAGTCTTTGAACCTATAATGGACTGAACCAAACTACATATTCACTAACTGAATGCTGCTATTGGATGGTAATTTCCAAGTGATACAATTAAATAAATACCATACAACAAAACCACAGGTAAACTAACGTAATTTAGAATACTATTACTAATAGCAGATAAATAATGTATAAGGTATAAAAGTAATATATATATGGAAAATAAATAAATAAGTAAAAAGAATTATGTTCCCCAACTGTACGTAATGAAAAACAATCTATTATCTTCCCTGTGATGCAAAGTGCAAAGGTTTGTTTGATTTGTATTGAGTAACGCACAAAGCTACATGAGGGCTATTTGCACAAGCCGTCTCTAATTTTGCAGTGAAAGGCTAAAGGAAAGGCAGCTTGTCATCGCCACCTACCGTCCACTTTTTGGTCTACTCTTTTAGCAACGAATAGCGGGAATGAATATCAAATATAATGTCCTCACGGATGAAAAAGTGGGCATTTTCAGTGGTTGTTGTTTTGAATTAAGCACAAAGCTACACAATGGGCTATCTGTTCTCTGCACACCACGGGTATCGAAACCCGTATTTTAGCGTTGTAAGTCCGCAGACATATCGTTGAGCCATTGGGGGGGCATTTTAGGTGGAAAAGGAATTCTAACCTCAGATCCTCAGACTACAGTTCAAGCTTCGTAACCACCTGGTCATGCCGGGTCAGCTCCAAAGGAAGGCACCAACGAAAGGGCGCCATGTAACTTATCACAGAAAGAAAATCTCTTAAAATACTACAAGTTTAAGAAAGGTTTAGCAAGTATAGGCAAACTAAAATAATCTTCATTATTTTAAAAGCTTTTTCTGTCACACTTAGTTATATTAGAAAATAAAAGAAGTATAAAAATAAATTTAAAGGAAAGATAAATAGAGAAAGCGCTCACGCCTGTTCTTGAGGATATCAAGCTGAGAAAATTAATTGAACTCTGGAGCGAGAGACGAAGTCACGAGGTAACGTCCAAATGGTTTTCAAATGTGACGATTGATGTGATAGAAGGCAAGCAAGTTCAAAAACAAGACTAACTTTTTTTACTGGCAAAAATTCATATTTTCGAAATTAATTGGAACGAGTTTATTTAGTGTAATGTTATATTTGTTGGAAATAATCTGTATGTTTTAATTATAGTGGGAAAAATATAGGAGTTAGGTTTGAGTTTTTCAGTTAATAGTTTGGCATGGAATGAAAAATATTGAGATGTATTAGAAACGAGTATTAATCAGTTCGGTTGTGAAATAATTACATCTTGACTGAGTATTAAGATGACAACAATTCAATAAATGTCAAGTTGACGTTTCGTTAGACATTTCAGGTTCCACGTGGAAAAGACTGTTCTTTTAAGTTCTGTACTATTGAAATAAATTGGATTATCTATATTCTTCCGCCCCCCAGTGGCTCAGCGGTATGTTTGCGGACTTGCACGCTAAAATCCGGGTTTCGATACCCGTGGTGGGCAGAGCACAGATAGCCCATTGTGTAGCTTTGTGCTTAATTCAAAACAACAACAACTATATTCTTCCATAGATTGTTTAGGCAGAGTATTCTTGTTGAAACTTTGAAGAATGGACGGCAATATATCGATAAGCAGAATGATACTGAACCAGGTTTAGTGATTGTCGAATGAACTTTTCTGTGTTTATTTTCTGCGGAAGAGCTCTGGTTGGAACGAAACGCGTTATAAGTATTGAATATGCGAAATGTAATGTTTTTTAAAATATTATTACACACTATTTTAATTATTTTAATTCCTTAAGGGACTAGATTAAGAATGTAGTGTTTCAGTTTGTGATATCTTATGACACGTATATTGTAGTCGTTCTACAACGGCTTGTAAAAGGCATACAAACACAATAACAATTATTTTATCAAGTGATTTTATAAATAAGTGTTTGGTGCACTCATCCTGGCCCGAAAACCTCTTGGTTGAAAGAAACACGTCGTCGGCAATGGATATGAAAAATATAATATGGTTGGAGTACTGTTATTATACATTTAAAAGTGTAATAGGGCTAATACTAATGTCTTAAAGCTAAATTTATTTATTCTGCTCTTCATCATTATAGACTTTTAGTGCAAAAAATCTTGACCGAAGTATGTACTCTTCTCTAAGTAAAAGTACGTTACATCTAGATATATTGCCTTGTTAAAGGTGAATTTTGAAAAGTTTGCAGTAAAAAAAACTACTCGAACTGATTAATTTTGCAGGTCCACATTTGTTATGAAATATATGTGCTAATAAATGAAACATAGAACTTGGCGCAGAAAGAGTCCTTTCCGAGCGACAATTCGAACGTTTTAGTTTTTACGTTTAACGCTAGGAAAAGGTACTGTGATGTAATAGTTGCCAAACAAACCGCCAACGCCAGCAC
Organism: Carcinoscorpius rotundicauda; assembly: GCA_011833715.1. Taxonomy (NCBI): domain Eukaryota; kingdom Metazoa; phylum Arthropoda; class Merostomata; order Xiphosura; family Limulidae; genus Carcinoscorpius; species Carcinoscorpius rotundicauda. Next base: position 3,622,113 of record CM022403.1, on the reverse strand, counting down.
GTTGAATGTAAATAAAAACATGACCAGTGCATACGGAGAAACAGAGGCGGAGTCTGTTTTAACTTTGTGTTCTTAACAGTGTCAAGTAGCGCTATTTCAATTCGGAACTGTGAGTGATACTGATAGCGCCTAGGCCGGTTGCGAGTCGGTCATACCTCGCAGTTTATATTTATGGCAAAGTTCTTTAGGAAATCTTTCTGCCACCTTAATTTCAAGCGAATGATCAGAGGGAATTAATAACACTCGACCATCCACACAGAGGAATGTATTCTAAATCTTAATATTATTGACCGATCTAGTTTATTTATTAGTGTTATCCATTTTCATGCAAAAATACTCGAGAACTATTTGACGTAGCTGCCCACAGTTTTAAAGATGTGTACTAAAGGGAGGTCAGCTGACCAATGCTCCCCACCAATAACTCTTGGGCTACTCTTTTATCAAACGAAAAGTGACATTGACAGTTACATTTTAATGCTAAACAAGCAAGCATCGACTAATATAACCATTGAAAAACTATGTTTGGAAACGTCCAGGGTTTTTGGCTCCACAGAAGTGCAGATTTTCAGACACCAACATGAAGTTGAGGGCACAAGCAGTAGTTGTAAGAAAAATAGGCTGAATACAGACACTAATTGGCACCTTGTCTGATGTATGCTCATCCAGCACAGTCCAACATATTTCATACGGTCACTAGCTAAAACAGCTTTGCCGTGGGCTGGACATATGCTTCTTCTATAGCAATCCCTCCAAATCTTGCCGGAAATGCAGTGATCCCCCCACTGTTTGATTACCTAAAGCAGAATCCTGAAGAGTGAAAAACTGAAGTCGAGCTCCCTACTCCTATTACTAAAACTGTCCTTGACGCAAAATGGCTAAAGAATTAAATACCCAGCATATTTAACGTCACAAATAAATTTAGAGTTATAGTCATGTAGTCTACACGAAACTTATACCACTCAAAGTGGATGTAGTTAACATGAAGTGATTTATGACTACTTTGTTCAAAGATAATACTGGGAACTTGACTACATGACTTTCTAACATCTCAGTTACTTAAACTGAAATATGTTTTTTCACCAACACTAGTGAACAGTAACAGGTCCAGCAGGTTTTCTTTTAGTTTTGTGTACACGTTGTAGCAGCTCCCTGTCTTTTAATAATAAATTGAACATGTATATTGTAATTTTGGAACAAATTATATGTTCTTTACCTTCATCGATAAATATACGGTAAGCTATGTTTTGTACGTAGTTTTCTACCAGATGTGTCACGCCTCAATATTTCAAGTTACAATTCTTTATTGGCCTGAAATTATGTACTCTTAAATACATCACATTTGTTCATATAATTAAATATACACAAATTGTTTTAATATGCAATGGCAAACACTTGGTGTTGTCGCACTAAGGAATCCCTCATCTCATAAAATGTATCTCAAGGCAGATGGTATGGGTATTAACACTTTTACTAATAAAACAGAGAACAACGTTTCGACTTTCGTTGGTCATCTTCAAGTTAACAAAGAGAGAGTTTACAACTGACCGTTGCGGGGTACATATCTTAAGGGCAAGAGTGCAAATGGTTATGGGATTGTAGGGAGTGTTGCAGGTAAATGTTAGCTTATTAATTAGTACAGGTATAAAGGTGTTCCTTTATACTGGTTTAATTTTGGATTTAGTTGTTGTATAAGTAAGGCTTCTTTGATTTTGCGTTTGTTTATATTTGTTTCCCTACTTAGTATCTGAGTGTTGTGCTTATTTAAGCTGCAGTGTTCAAAAGTATGTTAAAATGTTGTTTTTTTTTGTGTTCTTTGAATGTGATTTCCATTTTTCTACTTGTTTCTCCAATGTAAAAGTTGTGGCAGCTGTTGCATTGTATTTTATAAATTATGTTAGTTTTGTGTTTGTCAGTGTAGTTTTTACATATTATGGGCTTTAATTTTGTACCAGTTTTTTGAATAAATTTGGTGTTAACTGGAATGTTGTGTTTTGTTGTAAATTTTTTTCCAAATATTGGTTATTTTTCGCTGATGTTGGGAACACATGGTATGCAGCAGTAGAATGTTTTGTAGTTTGTTGTATCTTGGGATTTATTGTTGTTTGTTTTTTGTTGGTCTAGGTGTGTGCGTATAATGTTTTCCATGGTTTTTTGAGGAAATTTGTTGATGTTGATGAAATGTTGTTTTGTTTTGTCGATTTCATCGTTAATTTTTTGGTGAACATATTTTTGTGGTAGTGTTTATTTGGTTTCTTATTATGTTGATTTTTTGTTTTGTTTCATGTACTGAGTCCCAAAAAATGTATAATCCTGTATGGGTAATTTTTCCATCGATTTCTGTTTTGAATTGAGTATCGATTTTTGTGATCCTAAGGTTAAGAAATGCTTTTGGTTAGTTTTGTTTGATTTGTTTCTGTTCACAGGTGAACTTGATGTTGGGGTGTATAGGGTTAACGTGGCTGAAAAAACTAAGTGTGTCTTCTTTAGCGTGAATCCAGCAATTGTACCAGTATTGTGGTAGGTGTAAGGCTGAATTGATCGTCTGAGATTCAATCTGTGTCATAAAAACGTTGACTAGAACTGGTGACACAGGATTCCCCATACTTTGTATGTAAATTTGATCATTGAATATAAAGTTAGTTTTGGCGGTGGTGAATCCTATAAGGTTTGCTAATTTTGTTGCTGGGGTGTGTATCAATGGGTTGGGGTCTTGGATATAAAACTATCTTGCAGGGTTTTTTGTTGTTGTTGCTTACCTGAAGATGACCTAAGAAGGTTGAAACGTTGTTCTCTGCTTTATTAGTAAAAATGTTAATAACCCATACCAGCCGTCCTGAGATACAATCAACATCACTGTCAGTCACGTTTTCCATATGCGCCCAAAACTTCCAATCACCGCTTTACAAAGTTTGAATATGTCCAAATTGAACAACGGTAAAAGTAATCATGGACGTGAATAAAAATAAACTGACTGTTTGGCAATAAACATCTATTTAGAACGCATTTCATGTCGTCAGCTGCAAAATGTACGAATGCACACCCAGTCGAATTGAGTACGTGCAGAAAGAGTCATAACAAAGATACTTTCACCATCAGAACATAACAATAAGCCTAAATTGCGATGGTTATTCCGATAGAACTGGCATCTAGAAGTTGCAAGGAGACTGCTACGTTAGATAAACAAGAAATACAACTCACACAGAAATCTATTTAAAATTATATATAACTAATTTTTTGTTCTGTGTTAGTTAGAGCAAATACAATTTTCCTCGGTTCAGAAAGACTGATGAAAACCATCTATAGTATCAGGCACAATCTTGCATAAGACACATCACAAAGTTCCAATAACTTATGCTAAATATCGAAACTTCAATACAGGCAAATAACCACAAACATTAACCTTTTATGATTGCAGAAATATTTCAGTGTGTTTGTTTGTCAGAATTTCCAACCATTATCCATTGTCACTTTTCTGTGACTTAACGAGTTTTGTGCACTTTGCTCCAAAGTTATTTCTTTACAACTCCCTAGGTAGACAAAATGATTATCGCAAAACATTCTACTAACACCCCTCATTATACTAACATAATCTCATAATATAACGTATGTATAACCTCATTATATAGCTTACGTATCGTGCCATGAACATTACTCTACAGTTCAATAAACTAGGAATGTCATTTACTTATATTCATCGGTTTTTCAGTCAACTGACTGTTATAGTTTATTCTGTTGCTACTTTTCCATTCTCTTCACCATTAAGGTTTACTTGTTTCACAATCTTGTCATAACCAATTG